>CM052029.1:5325000-6575000 GCA_028476575.1 Platygaster robiniae
AGTAATATTATAATATTGGGCCAAAACTTTTGATTATTTGATCACGTGCACTACATATTTCAGTAAAAAATCAAAATTTGTAGAATTTTGTACTTGCGTTACCTGGCTCCTAGTAATATTTTAATCTGAGTAAAAGTAAACAAAAAATATTCCGATATTTAACAAAATAAAAAAAAATGAATTTTGAAATTTCTACCAAAAATTTAAGTAATAAAATTCTAGTTTCGAAAAATATGACGAAATACTTCCAAAAATTTTAAATTCACGTACCTTTCTAACTTTTGATTGAAACTTTAATAACTTTTCAAATCTAAATCTCTAAATTTAAAAAATATAAGAAAGTTATCATTGCAATAGATAATTCAGTAAATTAAAATTGATAACTTAGTAACGACATATTTGAAAAATTCAAATTGTATTAAAATTGAATTAAAATAAAACTGGGCAATTTCAAAATTTTTCAAATCACGAGCAATTATTTCTGAAACTTGGGAAAAAGTTGATTTGTGAATTCCAGATGTTTAGAAATATTGAAAATTCTATTTTGAACTCTTTCCTGAGCATTTCTGTGTGCCTCGACATAATTTACTGAATTCCAAAAGCTTTTCCAAATTATTTTAGTACAATAAAAATCTTCATATGTTTTGCGTTTTTTATGCTATTATAAAATACCAAAAATTGTTAAAACTATTTATATATTTATTTTGAAGATTGCAATACGTTACACTTTGAGAGAAAGAATGTCAAAAAATCCTGGAAATTGCGTTACGTTATTTATGGGCAGCCTCTTATGTGTTACGTCAATCCTTGAAGCGGATGAGGAAAATTCTATAAAAATCAGCAATAAATATTGAAAATTCGATAAAAAATATTCAAGTTGCTTGCATGTAATCATCAAATTTTATCAAAAAACTAAAATTTTTGTAAAGGTTTCAAAACTCAATAATCAAGTCATTTTTTTCTACCTCTCGACTTTTTCACTAAATAAATTTCATAACCCACCAGATTCACAAACATTGTAATAAAATGAAGCAAATTTTGCATTTTATTTACCACATCTTGCATAATTTCCTCCTTGGTGCGCTTGACTGGCGACGTGACGATGGGGGGAGTGGATTCTTTGACGTATGGCTGATGTGAATCCGGAGAGTCGGCATCCCGAAACCTGGATTTTCGTGGCCGAGCCACGTCAGGACTTCTTTCTTGATTTTTCTCGAATCCCTCTTTCTCTTCGCTTTTCCTTTCGTACTCAGTCTCTGTTTCTTTTTCAGAGTCCGAATCCTTTCATCGGTTCATCAAGTTTTTTATATTTTAGTGATGAATATGCTTAATTTAATATGATAGGAGCCTTACAAACAAAAATCTCTTTCTCCAACCAGATTTTAAAGAGACTTTTGCTTGAACAAAGCTCGCATTTTAATTATGTTGCATCAAAGGAATTGAGCAAAAAAATACATTTTAATTTTTTGTAATTTGTTGAAGATGGTTTCAACCAAGTTATCAAGTTTTTAGGGATTTCAATTAATGTTAATCCTGAAAACTCTTACATTTACAAAATTTGTTGGTCAGATCAGGTTGAAAGCAAGATGACTCTGTCTTTCAGTTTTAGTAAAAAATATCAACATTGGCTTTTATTATCACAATTCTATCACACTCCAAAGCACAAATTATTCTTTCCATAAACGACACTTACGAATTTACTTTTGGCTGGATTTAACACGGCCCGAGCTTCATCTTCAGCTTGCTTCCGAGCATCCAGTTCCTGTTTTCGTAGAATTTCTTGTCTTTCTCGTTCTACAACTTTCTGCTTTTCCCTTTCCATTTTTTCCAAGCCTTCTCGGATCCAAGCAGGCAGCTGTCTTCGTTTTGCAGCATCTTTTTCAAAACGAAAAACAAAATATAAAATCATCAACTGTCAAAAAATCGTTGATCCATCCTGAATGAAAAATTCAAACAATAACATCAAAAATTACCAATGGTAGTGGTTGTGTCTTCTTCAGGGGTTTTTCCGCGTTCTTCGCGGTTGCGCATGAGGTCGAGATTACGCATTGGTGGCATTCTACCCGGATGCCTCTGTCCTTTGATGAAAGGTGGAGGCTGCATTGGAACCATCCCTGAATTATCACTACCGGTCCAATAATTCTGGACCTGAAAACCCTATTTAATAAAATATAAATAGTATGAATAATTGCGATCCATGGAGCCAATTAGGAATAGCCCAATAAAAATGAGCAATAAATAAAACCAGCCAGTTAACATCTTTTGTTTTATTATAAAAGTAGAATTGGGTCCAAAAAAGAAAGTAATCTTGTATAATATGACAATGAAAATAAAAATAGGAAATTTTCGAAGACTAGTTTTCATTGAGTGCTCCTAACTGACTACAAAATTCGTAATTCTTGACATCATACATCATAGCAGTAAAATAATTGACAACATTGTGCAGCAAGAATTTTAAAACTTACTTGATTGTAAGGCTGAGCATTTTGCATGGAGTTGTAAACAAAATTTGATGGCGGGGGCGGAGGTGGGGGTATGCTAGGGGGAGGGATGTTGTAGGGTGGCCCAGAAGAGATAGTGGGCGGCATTGGTGGTATGGCCGAAATATTGGGGATGCCTGCTGGTCTGCCATCGGCGCCCATGGTGACTCCTGGTGGAGGAACACCACTCCATTCCCAGCTGCCTGTTCCAGGCCCTCCCTTTGGGTTCCAGTGTCCCCACTGGTTCCACTGGTTCCATCCATCTATACTCAAAAATGTTATTTTTTAATATCGTGAGAACGAAAAAAAAATTACTCTCTTCTCCAGCCAAAACCACTTGAGGTATTGTACTTTTTTCCTTAATTCTAGAAACTCAAGATTTCCAATCTTGATATTCGTAAAAACTACATTTCATGTAAGATACCAGTTTTGATTATTGGAAACTCCACAAAACCTCAAAGACCACCTCTGAGTTTCAATACACACAGAATTAAGAATTCAAAAAAATTATTACGCGAGCGATTCTTAGCTAGTAGAGTTCTTTTGTGACATTATCTGCATTTATTGCAGGAAAATTCTGGTTCATGTAAGGACCAGTATGTGTATACGAATGATCACCTGATCCACTAATACTCGGTGCTGGTGGGGCCTGAGGCATTTCGTCGTCCTTTGTATCCATGTCCATAGGGGCTTCGCCTCCACCATCGCTATTAATTAAAGGCACCGAGTTCAATGGCGGCGGTGGAGGGGCTGGAGGTACAACGTTTTCCTTCATACGTATCCACTGCTGGGCTAGAGCAGCCCAGTCCACTGCGGATTCAAAAATTTCAATAAATAATTGTTGTTGTGCCTACTGAGGAGAGTGGGCAATAAAAATTAAGCAGCATTGTTTGGCTACAACAAAGCCAAGCAAGAACTGAAAAAGTTCACCAACTTAAGAGCCAAATATAAACATGATTTCTTTTTTTGTATAGCAGAAATAAAAGGAATCACTGGACTGATTACTGACAGCAGAAGATTGTTCATGATTGTAATATAAAAAAAATTTTCACCGCACCACAAACATTGAAAAAACAGGGAAAATGTTGATCTAACACTAAATGTTCATTGAAATATATTGCGCTGAAATTGCAATTGTTAGAACACTGAAAAAGTTTCCTCTAACATTTTTTGTCACTTGTTCAGATAAGCTTATAATTATTTATTTGAAATGTTTTCAACAATTTCTTGTGTCTCTATTTTATCGCTATTTTAATTTGATTTATTAATTATTTACTTGTATATACACATAAATATATATTCATGTACATATATTTATCATGTATGATTAATTTATTAATACAATCGATTTATGTATTTTCAATGTCTCTATCGACTGAATTGAATTATTCTAATTTAGGCTCAAATTCTTTCCTTCATTTGAACATGTATAATTTCAAATTCTACTAAATTATTTATCATTTTTCTGGAATGAAAAAATTCAAAATCATCTTTTTTCAGAATCAAAAATAATGAATAACATAAAACAGCAACTACAAGACCTTAAAAAGTTGTTTATTTAATCAGTTATTGTTCCCTCGTTTAATGTTTACTGACAACACTACTTCTTCGAAAATGTCCCTAATTTTGTCTGAAACACCCATAACTTCAGATCCTGTATTAAGTATGCTTTATTCAGCCTATTAAATTTGTAACAGTTATTTTCAAAACCTTGGATTTGGAAAGGTTAAGTGTTTAATCAAGTGCAGAATTCAATTAGTCAAAAAAATTGTTCTATTCCTCACTAAATTTTCTTGTGGCAACAAATAATATTTTCCAGGGTTTGAAAGTAACGAGTTACTTTAGAATGTTACATTTTTTACTTTAACGATAACGTAACACGTTACATTAATTAACAAGTGACCATAACGAGAACGAGTTACTTTTTTCACATTACTTTTATAAGTCTCATCAAATTTAAAGAATAATTTGTAACTTTTTAAGAAATGTTCTGAAACTGAAGTGTAATTTTCAACTTCCTTTTTTTAGAATGAAAAATTCTATATTTGTAACATGTAATGTAACAGAGTAAAATATAAGTAATTTGTGAACAAATATCGACGAAAAATATGCTTCTTCGTATTTAATTAGAAATTTTCATAATTCGAGGCATTCAATTTGAGAAAACCGCGTGAAAAAACATAATAATGTATAAAATCTATAGCAGGGCCTTTAAATTTTATAGAACCTGCTAGAAAATCTTAGGTTATTTGATGAATACCAAAAAAAAAAAAAAAAAAAAAAAAAAAAATACTGAAAATACTAGATTTTATTTATTTTTTATAGATTCTATCAGATTCTTCAAAAATTTTTTATGATTCTAGGAATTTAAGAAACTTTAATTTCTCAGGCATTGAATTCTAGAAATATATTTATATAGAAAGCCAGAAAAATACTAGAAAATTTTTCAAATATTTCAAGTCTGTAAAAAAATCAAAAAATATTGAGGGAACTTTAAATCCATAAAGAAACTGTTTTCTGCAAAATCGATCAGAATACTTCAAATGTTTTCAACTGATAATTTTAGGAAATCTTATTCTGGAAATAGGAATAGATATCTTTAAACAAAAAATACAAAAAATTCTACAACATTCTATAAATGTTGGAAAATACAAAAAGAAAATACAGATATAGAAAAATACAAGTAAATCTATGATACCTTCAAAATGTATACAACTTGAATAACTAGAGCATCAAATTCGAAAAATTTATATAGCAAAATATTCGAAGATTCCAAACGATTCTTCAGATTGTATAAAAGCTGAAAAAAAAACGTAAAATAGAAATAAAAATCTTTTGAGAAACTATTTTCTGAAAAATCTCTTGAAATATGAAAAATTCAGTGAACTTTGAATTTTAGAGCTCGAAATTTTTGGAATCTATAACAATTTATATGAAAATGCTAGAAATACGTAACGATACTAGAAAATCCTGCAAAATTTCATACATCCTGAAAAAATACGAGATTTTAGAAATACTGAACAATCCTTTAAATAGCAGAAAAACTGAAAAAGTACCAAAAAAACTATAAGAAATAAACATCTATACAAACACTATTTTCTGAAAAATTCGCTCAAATACAAAGAATTTTATGCATATTGAATTCTAGAGTTTGAAATTATTGAAATCTATTAAACAATTTTTAGAACAAAACCAGGAGTACAAAGATATTGTTTTTTAATTCTGAGTTTTTCAATGTCTTGTTATTTACATTCAATTTATTCCAAAAAGTAACATGAAAGTTACTTTTTTTAAATGGTAATGGTAACGAGTTAATATTTTTTTATAAGAAACGGCATTGTAACGAATTACTTTTTTTCACCTAAGTAACAGTAACGTAACGCGTTGCACTTTTTCAAATAACTTTCCAAACCTTGATATTTTCCATAAACATGTGTAAACAAGTGAAAAACATGTATCTAGTGTAAAAAAAGTGCGACATTAATATCAAAAAATATTAGAATTTACTTTCATCGTAATTTAGTGAGCGTTGCTGCCAGAGACTAGAACCAAACCTCAAATTATTAAAGAGGCCAGTTTTCCAATTAAAAAAAGGATGAATATAATGCAAACCTTGATCGTTGCTCATGTTTTGGTATGTGGAAGGATGCAGGCCGGTCCACTGGGTGGGATAATCCTTTTCCTTGAACATATCACCGCTCATTTTCGTCTGTGGATAGTCAATTTCTTCTTGATATTTATTCCACTTCCAAACCGGCAACTTTAACTATAACAATCATTGCTTGCTTCGAGAGTTTGTAGAAACATGAAATGACAATGCAATGATCCATTTATATTTTTCCCATACCGGAAAAATTTACATGACGATGAACAGATCAAAATATCGGGCGTTTTAGGTTATTTTTCCCAATTTAACGCCATACATTACCCCCACCACTAGATATGTAATCGATGTACATATGTACACTTATGGCGCATTTTCATGGATTCCATACTGCGCAACAAGGACAAACTTACGTTTTGTTTGACGCTAGAAAGAGAATGAAGATATATTATAATCACACAAAACAACTCAAAAAAATCATCACATTATCTGTTACATTGTATTATATACTATTGTATTTAATCGCATTCGACTGCATAGATGTGCATATATAGCATTGTGTACAATTGTGTAGCAACAAAACACATCAAAACTTAGCCAAAGATTACATTTCAAACTGGAAAAAAATACTCAAAATACTGTGGATTATTTTGTATCATTTATTACATATCAACCGTGTTACATATTAAGAAAATTCAAAATTTTCTAAATGCCCGCGATTACATTTTTAAATAATGTAGTTAGTGTTTTACCTAAGTAAAAGTAATTGAAAACTTTTGTAAATAAAAAATTGTGGAAATTGACAGTTGAAAAACGTAACATGTAACAATTTGGAGTATGTATACGGGCTTCCTGTCACTGTCAAAAATGACATTAAATTATTGATCAAACAATTTTTCATGGCTGAGATTGTAAGTAAATAAATTCTAAGGTTATGTAATTTTGCAGTTTGTATTTATTAATTTTTATTGTATGGATTTTTTTGTTCCAGAAAAATAACCTTTTGGAAAGTGAGAAAATTTGGGCAAAAAATGGAAGTGGAAAAAGAAAAACGGTACATTTCTTGTCTGAAATTAAATGGAGTTCCAATTTTACCTCCTCTGGTAAATCTCATTATCTCAATAAAAAACTTTTAATAGTTATTAACAAATGATTCTTTTTCTTTGGAACCATATGCGAGGCTCCGCAAGGAAAGGCGTTTAACTCAAAAAGAGCTAAGGTCTATTTTCGATCGCTCCGTAGAGTCGACGAAAATGTCCCCCATCCCAGAGGGGTACTGCCTGCGGATACTGGAAAAGCTCAAGACGCCGAGTCCTATACAGTGATTTGTCACAGTATAAATAAATGTCTTCTCGAAAATTCAACGCGTCTACAAACAGACTGAAGAATAATATTTGACCACGTAAAACTAAACTTTGACAAAAATAGAAATAAATCATTATTTTTCCATCGTTTCGAACCAGAAGTAGTGCCCCTCTGGGACGGGGAGCATTTTCATCGACTCTACAGAGCAATCGAAAATAGACCTTAGCTTTTTTTTAGTTGAACGCCTTTCCTCGCAGAGCCTCACATTTATAGCCCTCCTGATACTTTCAAAATTTTATAACAGCTTTGAAAAAAAAAAAAAAAAAAAAGTATCGTTTTGGAATTCTATGTTAAAAAATGTTTAAATGCCTAATTTTTAAATAGAAATAATTTATGTTATCAACGAAATATGCAATTCGATGATACTAAATCAATCTGATGAAAAAACTTGAAAATTATAACTGATAGTAGTATATTTTACTCAAACGTTTCAAATTTTTTAAATTATGCAATTAAAGTAGTTTAATCTAGATATTTTTCGAACATTTTTAAACTGATTTACAAAAAGAAAAACTTGGATGTATTATTTTGAAATTTTATATTGAAATATTAAAAAATGTGAAATTTTTATCCAGAAATAACATGTGTTTTCAATGAAACATGTAATTTGATGAAACCAAATAAATCTGATAAAAAAACTTGACCATAATAACTGATAATTACATTTTTTACTGGAATGTCTCACAATCTGAAAAATCTAGAGTTAAAAAGTTAGACATAGATAATTTTCTGAAAAATGTAAATAACTTAAAAAAAATTAAAATGTATCATCTTGAAATTTTATATTGAAAAATGTTGAAATGTGTAATTTTTAAATAGAAATAATTTATGTTTTCAATGAAACGATGAAAAAGGTAAAACATCATAACTGATAATTGCATTTTTTACTTAAATGTTTAACAATTTTCAAGTTGTACAATTAAAATAGTAGAATCTAGATATTTTTCAATAATTTTTAATCTAATTTATAAAAAGGAAAACTATGATGTATTATTTTGAAATTTTATGTTGAAATATTTTTCATTTTGATATATCAATAATATGTGTTTTCAATGAAATGTGTAATTTGATGAAACCAAATCAATCTGATGAAAAAACTTGAACATAATAACTGATGATTGAATTTTTCACTGGAATATTTCACATTCTAAAAAATCTACAGTTGAAAAAGTTAGACGTAGATATTTTTCTAAAAAAATTTAACAACTAAAAAAAATAAGAATGTACCATCTTGAAATTTTATGTAGAAAGAATTCATGTATTGAATGAAATACATAATTTGATCATAGTTTATTGTTCTGATACAAAAACTCGATTATAATAACTGAATTTTAAATTTTTCACTTAAATGTTTTACATTTTAAAAATTCTACAGTTGAAATAGACGAATCTTGATTTTTTTTTCATCATTTTTATATAGCTTTAAAAAAAAGGGGAAAGCTAGAATGTATCATGTAGAAATTTTGTATCGAAAATTCAAAAATGTGGAATATTTATATAGAAATTATTCATGTATTCATCAGTGAACTAAATAACTTGATGAAACTAAATCAATCTGATGAAAAAAAAACTCGAACATAGTAACATAATCAAATTTTTCACTTGAATGTTACGTATTTTAAAAATTCTGCTGTTAAAATAGGTGATTCTCGATATTTTTTTACAATTTTAACAGCAAAAAAAAACTAGAATGTATCATTTTTAAATTTAACTCATAAATAATTCATGTATTCAATGAAATATTTAATTTTATGAAACCATAACAATCTGATGAAAAAACTTGAACACAACAACTGATTATTAAATTTTTCAGTTCAATATTTCACACTTTGAAAATTCTACATTTAAAACAGTCAGATCTGGATTTTTTAATTTTTTGATTTTTCATAGATAAATATTTTGAAAACTGTAAAAGTGTTGACTAATCAATGAAATGAAAGCTGAGTAATGGTGAATAATTAAAATTAAAAAATTTTTTAATTATAAATCTGTCTTCATGAGAAAATTGTTCCCACAGGAATCAGTTTTTTAAAAACTAAAATTCCACTACAAAAATTTTATAACAAACAAATTTTTATCGAAATTATTCCAAAATCTTTAAATTATTATTAAATTATTGAAAAAATTATGCATATATAATGATTTAAAATCATCATCAGAATTACATTTTTTATTTTCTTTGTAAGAACAATCCAAAGAGTGAAAACATCCAAAATTGTTCAAGATGGTAAGGTTTTACTCCTATCTGAAATAACTATATTATTAACTATCAAAAATAGTTTTTAAAGGAATATGATTCCATCTACAAAATTATGTATATTAATTTGTTATAATTATGTTGAATTTGTGATGATTGAAAATCATTACAATTATATTTTACACTTTCTTAGTAAGAAAAATCTAAACTTTGAAATTCTACACAAAAGCTGAAACTCAACAAATCAATATTGAATTTCAAAATAGAGAATCATAAAATGAATGTAACTTAATTTTTAGATGACGGATGATATCAGAGTAGAAATGAAATACTACAAAACTTTAGCGCTTGAGATAGAACAAAGACTAAAATCCCTGCAACTAGCCGATGAAACAAACCAAGACCAATCTTCAATCGAAGAAGACTTTGATATTACTCCAGAAAACCTGGTCCATGACTCTGTCGAACATTCCAAAAATTTTGAAACTGACAATGCACAATCCGATACATCACGCGAAGCAACCGTGCTCATCAACCAAATGAAAAAAACTCATAAATTAAGAAAACAGCTTACAAAAGAAAAAAATTCCAAATCTAGTTCTGATGAAGAAAGTCATCACTACAAATATAACGACAGTCACAGTTCAGATGCAGTGACAGCGAGCACAGATTTGAATAAGTATTTCAATGAGTCGAATTCTACTACAAAAACGACAACAGGCGAGACGACGCCGGAAATTGGAAGACCTCAAGTGCCTAAGACTTTGGATATCGTGCCCATTACTTTGGATAGCGATAGAATATCATCTGATATGAGCACCCCAAAGTTCATTCGACAGGGTTCTTACGTTTTGGATACTCCAAGTCCTGTGCTATTAGCGCACTTGCAACCAGGTATACTTGAAAATTGGCATAGAGATTTTTTCTTTTCCAAAAAAATATAAACAAGTACATTTATCCACTTCTGTTCACAACATTGAAATATTTGTGATATTTTGTGAATGTAACAGGTGCTCACGTTCCGTCCTCTTTGAGAAAACGAAGGAAAAGCTTGGAAAGTATGAAAAACGGCACCACCTTCATCCTTGAACCCGGCAAAGAAAATTCCAAACTTCGGAGAAACAGCGCCACCAGTGCCATCCACAAAATTCAAAAAAACCTTCAACAATCTGCCAAATCCGTCGACTGCATTCGCACGATGCTCTGCAAAGAATTTGATTCCAAAAAAAAATTTGCAACCAGAATAATTCGAACCAATGGATTGTTGAAAAATGAAAAAGATGAACAAGTGTCGATTTTGAACCTCGCCGATAAAATGGAACAAGATTTGGGGTCCTTGAAGGAAGTACGAAAAAAGGAAGAAAATGCGAATGTCGTCTCTCCAGAAAAGATTCTGCAGTTGTTTCAGGAAATTCAGTTGATGCAGAAAGCTCAGATGGAGGAATTGATGAAAAAACAACAGAGAGAGCAGGAAAAACTGCAGGCTGATTTTAAGAGGCAGCAAATGATTTTAATGATGCAAATTAAAAAAGTTTTTCCGGGTTCAATGGTACATTTAGGGAACGAAATGATTGGTGATCGAAGAGATTTCATGGCAAACGGAGATGAAGTGGAGAAAAATGTGAAAGATGGCAGGAAAATGGAGATTATTGGGGGAGAAAGACGTGAGAATTTCCCCAGGCAACTTTTCCCGCAAAATGGCAGGGTTATGAGTCGTAAACACTACAATGAAAAACATGTAAATAAAAGTTCAATTTCTTTGGAATATAAAAAAAAAATTATTTTCACCATTTGATAATTTTTAGAAACTCTTAAATAGCAGAATGATCAAAGATTGTGTTCATTTTTTCCAGTGTCAAGCCGTGACTGTGATAAACGCTTTCGTTAGAGGATATTTAGTACGAAGATTAATGAAAACAGAACGTGTGATAGCTCTGAAAAATACCTATAAAGAAGCTTTGCACTGCATGCTGAAACTCCATGTCGATGCCCCACTCAATCTGTCTGAGCTCAATTTTCTTCATCGTCTTCAGCTGCAAGTACGATTTCGTCAACTAATGATCTCATTGCAAAAATAAAAAAACCTCCAAGATAATAAGGGTAATGCTTTTTTTTCCTAGTGCGACGCAGCTTCTTCGAACATAGTTATATTGTTCACCCAAAATCCAGCAGAAAGGATGGAAATCATTGCCCACGATCGTGACGTGAAAAGATCTCGTTCGGAAAGACCAAACTCAGCTCGATCATACTCTTTTGCCACGCAACGCACATTGGCCAGAAAAAAGCTCAAAGAGTACAACATTGAATAATATTTTAACTCGACAAAATTTCATTGTCTGTTGCACTTTTGTGATAAATTATATGATGATTGTTGAAATTCCAAAAAATTTTGAATTAACTTTTCAACTTATTCTTCTACACGCTTTGTTTTATGATTTTATAAAAGATTTGTTCCATTTTTAGGGGTGGAGATTGTCAAACACCATTGAGTACGAGCCGATCGTACGTATTAGTAAGAGCTCGATGTCAAACTTGGACATCCAACACAAAAGAAAAGCGCCCAACCTGTAATTCAATAAGTTAGCATCATATTGTTTAAAATTATTTATAAAAAAAATTTGTTATTTCACTCATGTATACTTTACATTTCGCAGGTAAAGGAATCAAAAGAAGTACAAGTGCAGGAACTATGCGCAAACCATGGCGGTAACATCTCTTACAGTTACTTTATACTTTTTGATGAAACCAAATATTTCGCACGAATCACTTTCGTCTAAGTCATTTTTCTATACAAACCTTGTTTGGTGAAAATGTTCATCTTGAAAATGATGTGTTTCAATAAACTTGTTTATACAAAATTAAAAACAAAGCTTTCTTACTCATTATTTAAACAAATTTCCCTCATTTAAGAGAAATATCAAGATTGTGCTCGTTAAAAGTCGCTTATTTATAAGTAACACGAGAATTTGTTGCTATCACATTCGTCAGCAACATGCAAAAACTAGTTAACACTTTTTTCTCTGCATACATGATGATCTTCATTTTCTTACCAAAGTAAAGTACAATATTGCAAATTTTAATACCATGCAACTTAAAACTAGTTATTTATATAAAAAACGAAGATACTTGGTAGGATAAGAGCTTATCTTTGGAGTTTGAAATGAAAAAGTTTAAATCTGAAGAGTGGGGTACAGTAATTTGTCCCGTAACGCATTGTGCTGTTTGGTGCAAATATGCCTTCGGAGTTCTACGATTCCAAAAACTGAGACATTGCACAATCGACAGTCGATGTTTTCATTTTTGTTCTTTGGATCCCTACAAAAAATTTTCAAATTAATTACTTGATATTTATTGTACAAATCAAGTGATATTCATGGTAATATTTGCTTCAAATATTATTATTTCATTGATTTATCATTATAATTTTGTTTGGACATCAAAATATCAGTTATCATTTCTCGATAATCTTCAGACATATCCATGTTATATAAACAAACATTAAACAAATCCAGACTTTCAAAGCCGTTTGATAAAAATTTGGTGAAAATAATTTTAAAAAATGAACAATTAAGCTTACTCCAAAAGCAGCGATCTCAGATACTCCAAATGATCAAGCATATCCTCGCGTTCTTTGTCGATGGGATCCTTTTGCAAAGCAGAATGCAATGGGTAAATGTTACCGACGACGACATCGACAACGTGAGGCCTCAGGATTTCAGATTCGTGAACAGTGCCCCATTCCAAGTGACGAGGCACAATTTTCACTACGATCGATTCACGCTCCCTTTTATCCAAAATGTCCAATAGCTTTCTCCGACAATTGGAGGTAAACTTCTTCACTTGCTCCACGTTGTCCCCTTCACAGTCAACGCTCATCATTGCCACGTTCATCCAGTGTCTCAAATTGTTGATCTGAAATGACGAGAAATCCCGATATTTGAGTAATTTCGAAATCGTTCTCTTGTAACCGGATCGTCAAACATGAAATATCATAAAATTCTGAAGGTGACATTCTTTTCGAAAAACTCAACTTACATCGCTCAAGTCGTCGTCCGTAATCTTAACGTCGAAAGTCACCTTCATATCGTGCTCCGGAAAAATCGACTTCTTCGTAATGGAATCGAATCCAAGACCGCACAAAGCCCCGACGTATCTGTTACAAAGATCGTTCCTCTTCAACTCGATTCTGGGTGCAAAGATCAAAGACAGCAATGACGACAGTCCCTTTATATTTGGCATCAACGTCGTGTTCCTCAGTGACAAACTGGTACCATTTGCACTCTGGCCCACAGAAGCCGCCACTACTAGCAACTCGTCGTGATCCTCTGGGTTTAGATCCAGTAAAACTGCATTTACGGAGGTACTGTCGATGTACACTCTTTTGCTCGCACTGGAATTCACCAAATGGGTCAGCTCGACCTCCAAAGGTGAGTGAGGTCCTTTCAAGTGCACCACTTTCTCGCAGTCACTGAGATCTGGTGGCTCTGGGTATGTGTGCGTCAAATCAGAGTCGTACTGCGATTCCTCGATAGCTTCTATCTGGATTTCATTCAATTCAACCCGATATTCGCGGATTTCGTGATTTTTCTTCGAGAAGTAGCTTTCGGCGCGTTTATGAGCATGGCCTTTCTGAATCAAGCCATCGTTCACGCACACTTTTTTCTGTGATTGGCTATAGTAGAAGAGATTGATGGAAACGACACTGTTCACAACCGAGTAAACTTCTGCGTAAAGGTCTTCATTGTAAATGATTTTGTCAAAGTCGGTGCGTGCTTGGGAGGTCCAATCACCGGTGATGTTCCGCAGGGGGGAGGGTTTGATGCCGCAGAGGGTGCACTCAAAAGCCAGAGCTGGCATGGCCATGGGGGTTAGGAATTCCTTCTCTTCAACCAACAAATTCAATTTTTCACAGTCTTTGAACACGCGTAAATCGCCGATCTGGAAATGAAGAGTAATACAAAATTTACCTCTTATTTTTAAACAAATCATAAAAATGAGTGGAAAATTTTTGAAATTTACCTTGCTTTCAGTTATGCAACCAAAGTCGATCAGTAGTACACGAGCGCATTTCTCATTGCGATCCAGGAAAAAGCTCTCCACAATGCCACGGTAATATTGGACATCATTGGAATAGCGGTAAAGTGCAATGACCAAATCGCCGATGGAGGGTGGTGCCTCGATTGGCTCAGTCATGCTCCTGTCATTTGACACACGTTGGATGAATTCTTCTTTGTTGTACGTGTCTTGATCTTTGATTTGGGCCCAAAAATGACCAGGGTCGATCACCTAAAAGAGATGAAAAAATTTACGACAGTTGACAGTTGAAGCATGGAAGTTGAAAACTTGACAAGTGCCAATTGCCATGAGGTTGATATTCTCATACAACTATGGAAATAAATAAGCCTTATGGCGATTGGGGCTTATCAAGTTTTGAACTTCCATGCTTCATTTTTTTCAGATTTCATAGGGAGGCACCAGTTGCTTACATGTGTTATGATAATGTTCATAACTGTTGTATCCAGTGTTGGCAAAACTGGTCGTAATTTGTTTCTCTCTTTGTCTTGATTCAGATTTCCGTTCATATGGTTCCACATCAAAGATTCCTCGCAAGGTAAACCCAACTCTTTCGACTTTTCCTGCGACTTCTCTACAGTCATGACGGGAATTGGAATACTATGTTCGGTTCTTCTCAATTTTAGTGCCTTGTAAACGGCCTGAGGAATTCTCTCTGAGTGTCCTTTTCTATCTGAGTTGTTATTCGTAAATAAGAGTTGGTCACTTTGAGAAAATGTAATGTACACCCTCGTCGAATTCTCAAAATTGACCCTGACACGGTCCCAACTGCTCACAACCTAAAACCGCATAATGAGATTATTTCTTTCTTAAAACTTTACAGAATTTTTTGCAAATGATTGGAGGTTTTTCCACAGATAACACCTACTCCATGTTCGACCAATGCTTGTTGTACCCTCTTTGCATACAACTTTCCAGGGAGCTGCAGTGGCCAATCCTTGAAATAAACTGTGGTCAAAGCATCGTGTCCACCCAGGATCTTGGCATTGGCGTGTCCGTCGTCGTCATTTTTTCTATGACTGATGAAATAATGCGGATAGAAAGCCCCAGCGATGGCGACTTTCAGTATGAAGGCATGGTCAGACATGTCTTGACCAGTGGGAAGTACAATTCCCATACTCTCGAGCCTCATTTCCAAATCCTTTACCAATGCAGAAATGTCATACAACACCTTCAGTTGAATGAAGTATCTCTGAGCCCAATTTTTTTCACTTTGCATGCTGTTTATCGAACGACTCGCTTTACGTTCTTGCCAGGCTTGGTAAACCTAAAAATAAAGTTGACAGTATAGTCATATGATTAAAATAACCTTTCTTACATCATTTTATAACCGCTGTTGCATAAACGTCAGTGGTGTTTATATTAGCTTAATTTTTTCATTATTAATTAATGATAGGGCAGTTTTTTTATAGGAAAAACATACCCCAAAGTACAAGGCGCAATCGCTCCAGGAACCACGAGACCAGCACAATTTGGCATTATATGCAGCCATTTTTTCATGGAATGGATTGTTAAACATGTTTTTTGTGGCCATGCATGCTCCGATGATAATCGTGCTGCGGAGGATACCAAACGCATGGCCAAGGGCGATGAGTTTTGCGATGTGAATGTCGACCGGTAATTTGGCCATCATTCTTCCCAACGATGTCAATTCTCCATCGTGAGGGCAATGACCATCTGGTCTGTTGAGGAGGGCTCCAACTTCTTTGAGCAGGAGGATGGTGTTCTCAAGATTCGAAATGTCAGGAGGGTCCAAAGCCAAGGCAAGGAGGGCTTTTGGTTCACCCATGTCCAGAAGTTTCGCATTGAGGACCAAGTGTTCCAGGGGAGCACGAAGCATCTCTGGGGAACCTTCGTCCAAAAATTTCATCTGGAATTAAAACAGGATAACTTTCAAGAACAATTTCTAACAGACATTTGATATTTAATTGTAGACAATCTGCAAGTATACCTGGTACATACTCTCCGGGACAAGCCTATACACTTTTCCATCCATGACTCGCCCAGTTCTTCCAGCTCGTTGTTCACAGTTGGATTTACTTGCCCAACAGAGTTCCAAACAGTTGTAATTTGTGGCTGGATCAGTCACTAAAACTTTTGTCAGGCAAAAATCTATCACTGAAAATACAAGAAATCGACATTAGAAACAAAATTATACATCATGCCATTATCTTTATTTTTACTCAACTTACCGTACTTTACGTTGGGCACAGTCAAACTGCTTTCTGCGATGTTGGTTGACAAAATAACTCTTCGATGACCGATTGGCGGTGGGTCGAAAATTCTTTGCTGCTCTTCATTGGTTACAGTGGAATGTAACACGATAATGTCCCATTCAATATTTTTGTATTTTTTATCCATCATGACGCTGTACAACTCCTCGATTTCCCAAATTCCTGGCAAAAATACCAAAACCACGTGACGATCGATAGGGCCTTCAGCGCCTGAACTTTTGTGATCACCCAAATCGATATCGTCCAAAATGGCCAACAGCGCTGTGCACAATTTCAACATTTCCGCGGTAATTTTTGGCTCATTGAAGTCAACTTTGGGCAATGTCTATGGAAAAAAGAGAATTTCAAACTGGTATTGAACAAAATAAATTTATATTAAATATAATACATGTATATTATCAATGATTTCCATTCTTGGAGTCAATCAAGAATAGTCCATAAAAAAAGCAATAAATAATAGAAGCGAAATAATTATCAATATAAATACAAACTAAAAGGTGCAATATTAAAAAAGAAAATTGCAACTCACCACATTGAGACGATTGAGATGATCGAGATAAAAATCTTTAACATGGTAAACAGATTCTTTTCCTATTTGCAATGTTGGCGCGGGCTTCAGTGCATGATCTTTTGAGATGACGGAAAAATATTTCGCAAACTTGTCACTGTTCATAGTAGCTGACATGAGGATGACCTTCACGTTGCGTGAGTTGCTGCGCAAAAATTTGCGCACTATGAGGAGCAAAAAATCCATGTCTTGGTCGCGCTCGTGGACCTCATCGAGAATGATGTGGGTGAAATCCAACATGTGCTTAGAGTTGATAAGCCTTCTGAGGAGGACCCCGGTGGTGACATACGTGATGCGCGTGTCGTCAGAAACATTGCTGACCATACCAATTCGATAACCGACTATGGAGCCCAAGGGCCAATCTCTCTCTTGGCAAACGCGCTTTGCAATGCTCACAGCGGCAATACGCCTGGGCTGAGTCACTAAAAGATCAAAGATTGTGCATTGAAGTTTTTGCAAATTTTATGAATGTGCAAAAAATTAAATACTTTTAATAAGTCCACGTTTCAAGTAATACTTCAACTTATGGAACAGTTTATTCTATAAAGTTTGTTCAAAAAATCATTACCTATAATATTGCAGTGTTGCTTTTTCTGAGAGCATTGGTCGAGAATGAACTGAGGTACTTGCGTCGTTTTGCCACATCCAGTAGGGCCATGAACGATGACGGCCGCATTGCTTTCTATCAAATCCATGAGTTTTGTTCGATACTGTGTGATACTCAACTTATTTTTTGGTCGATAATTCAAGTCGTAAGTTCGATACAGATGTGAATCATCTCGGAGCGGCCTTTGATCATCATCCGTGTCAATGGAGATTGAATCAATGTTTCCACGAGGAAATTGTACTTCTTCCTCCTATGAAAACAAATGTAACAAATGTGATCAAACATTCACATTGATTATGACATTTTTTATACATGTAACCTTTATATACTGGAGATGTTCAATTCAATTTTTCTCAAATTTCACAAAAATACACTGACATTTTTTTGAGAGTCTATTTTAGAGCCAGCTGTAATCTCTGATTTCATTTTTCAACCTACAAAATAGGTCCTTTGATTCCACGTTTATCTGAGTATGAAAAACTTGTTCACCTCCAGCATTCGACGTTCCTCTTCTTGTCTATATTCAGCCACATAGCCATATCCAGCGTTGTTGAAAGCTCGTTCATATTTTGGTTTCCTCATTTCCTCTTCAAAAGCAGACATACCTTGTGGGACATGTTGTCTGCTAGCTGGAGGGGGGCCTTTTATACCCTTTGAGGGCTTTCCGAATAAGTAGTCGAGGTAGTCCATGTAATTTGATTGTTTTCAAAGACTCTGTAAATGCACAGAAGTGAATAAAAAATCACTTATTACAAATTGCAGAAAACAATTTTTAAATATTTTCAAACAAATTTTACCGAAAAATATAACATAGTTGAAAAAAAGAATTATTGAATGTATTTTGAAAGGATGAAATACAATTCACGAAATTTTTGAACATTTTACATATTTTTCAATTTTCATAAAATTACAAATAAATTAAACAATTCATATTTCTGTATTTTTCGAAATTATCAAAATCTCAAACTAAATTCAAACTCATTGAAACCTCCCGAATTTCATGAAAATTAGTACCATCCGATGAAAATTCTTGTGAAGTTCAATAATATAGTCTAACAAAACAAAAATGACTGGTTCTTTTCAGCAAAAACATTTAATTTTACATGCCCCAAAAACAGTTCCGCAAAGGATTTTGCATGTACACGTCCAGTTTTCGAGCAATAAATTACTTTAGTTTAAATAAAACTACAAGCCTAAAATCTACAATTATTGACCGATTTCAGTGAAATAAAACTTCACATAGGGTTTTTCGACTGCAACAAATCAAGATTGGTCATTTTCACCTGGAATTGCTGGAAATCATTTGGTCAGTTACGTTAAAAAATAGTAAAGTTAAACAAATAATTTATTTTGCAAATACAATGTTGTATTTATCATCAGAAACCAAAAAAAACTCAAATAACCATATCTAACTCTGCTATAAATAATGAAATGCTTATGTCCCGCCCTTAGCGAAGAGATTTTGTTTATAAATATTTCATGTCGTTGTTGTGATATAATGAAAAAATCAATATAACATTTTTTCTGGCGTAATTCGTCCCGAACATGACAAATCTGCCTTTGTTGAAAAAAAATTATGAAATTCGAACATAGTTTGTTTAAATAAATTGTTTAAAAAATAGAATTTTTCAAAAATAACGTTTTATTCGCGATCATCAACCAAAAGAACATGTGAAACGATATGAAACTCTCCTATAGAAGACGAAATTCTTATGTTTCGCGCTCAGGGAAGGGCGTTTGTTTATAAATATCCATATTGTTGTAGTGTCATGATAGAAAAATTGATGAAACATGTTTTCCGGCGTATTTTTTCCCGTAGTTTATAAATCTGCGGTCGTTTTGCAAAAAAACATGAAGAATAAACATGATATGTTAAAACAAATAAATTTTCTAGTAAAAATGTCAAATTCATGTTCAGTGATCCCGAAAATACATACAAACACATTTTGAAGTTATCCTATGAACTTTTCACAATATTATGGTAAAATCTCAAAATCGGATAAATTGAAAATCGCAATAAATTTTTTCAGACAGCGCCATTTACATAATGTTTACAAACAGCGCATGAATCTTCAAGTTCAATGTCTATGGACGCGAGAAATTCAGGTTTCGTGGTTTTCAGGATTTTTCATGTGTTTCGTTTGTTTCAAAAGTGATCGAACTCGAAAATTTCACGTTTTTTTCGTTAAATTGTTAATAACAATGAAGGCTCGCAAAGTATCAAAAAAACAAGGTCAGATTCCGAAAGTAGATAAAACTTCGGTTCAGACAATCCTTGGCTGGATTTTTTCTAAACTTTCTACATGGTTTTTTTCATTGCCCAAAAGTTGGTCGAAAAAACGTCCGTTTAGGCGCTAATGAGTTAAATTTTAAATGCTAAAAAAACAAAAAAAGATACTGAAAATCTATATGAAAGATACTATTCCTGAGAAATTGTTTTAGATACCCAGAATTGTTGAAGATTTTAATATTATAGCATCACATTCTAGAAATCTCAAGAGTGATTAATATAATTACTGAAAATCTATGAAGATGCTAGAAAACGTTACAAAATTTTATAAGTAACACAATACAAAAATTCCAGAGATCAATGAAATACCTAAAATTATTACACATTTGATTTTTAGAGCATCGAATTTTAAAAAGCTATATGGAAATCTAAAACAATATAAAAAATCCTATAAGTTATACATACTAGTAATAATGAAGGAACAGGAAAAATATAAAAATTATTAGGAAAAAAAATCTAAACCTCAGTGCCTGAAACATTACCAAAATCTAATAGAGACATGGAAAATGTGTGACTCTAGACTTCAAAAGTTGTGTAACTTAAACATACCAGGCTTTCAAAATTTGTATTACTGTTACCAGATCATCAAAGATATAAAATTATAAAACCCTGAAGGAAATGTTTTTTTGCGGAAACTCCTTATCTTAAACAATTTTGTTTGCCTACGCCTCTGGTAAAAAAATTACAGGATCTGATGTTTCTATCAATTCATATACAAGATTTGATGAAAAATTAAGATAAATTTTGAGTGAAAAAGTAGTATAACTTATAGATTTCGCTAGAAAACAATTTGACTATATCGAATTTCAAAGAAATTGTCTACAACCCTTGAAAAAATGGTTCATAATTGACTATTGCAATCTTACAATGTTTGGAAAATTACGTTCTTGATGTTCTGCAAAAAGGTTTTTTCAACGGATGTAGTTGAAAAACTTGCATCACAATTTTTATACTTAGGAGACTGACTATTAATATGAAAAAAAACTAATATAAAATTGTAAATTTCACCCAATGCCTAAAATATTGACTTCAAAACTCAAACCAGACACCTACATTCATATTTTAACACGGAACATTATTTTAATTTATGAAAATCCTTTCTTCTTACTTTTCGAATCAGAAAAATATAAGAAAAATTTGGGTAAATTATTGTCGAAAGATTGCGGGCCACCCTGAATATACAAATAATATCAATACAAATAATACAGGGTATCTCAAAGTCAGCGGATCATCTGAAAATCATTAATTTTGAGAATTTTTAAAAATTGTCAAGGAAAAAGTGTCTTATTGGAATTTTACGAGGCAACAATGAATTTCTGATGACTCGCCAAATTTAGGACACCTTGTATGTCATTAGATGATATATTGACATTCATAAAACTGCATGTATATGAAATTCCAAACTTTTATGAAATAGCCCTTCAGCTGTAATTCGCTATAAAAAGGATCATTTTACATAAATATCTGATAACATTCCAGTGGAATCACAGATATGTTTATCAGAAAAATAATTCAAGTTTCTATATAATATCAAAATAATAACATACGAAGTAAATAATAATTTTGAACAATTTTTAATTCGATATACATATTTAAGAAAATTTTAGAGATAATATCTATGTATTATAGAGTAAAAATTCATTACATCAGAAAAATAATACAGAATCACCTTCAAAATCAACTCTACATAATGAAAAAAAAAAAAATTTTGCCCATTGAATATACATACACTTGTGTTACTGTAAACACTGAACACGTTTTTCTTTGTTCTCACTGCAACGAAGATTTTTATTTAATTCGCAACTTAAAAAGTATACTTCCACGGCTTCAGAATTTGTTTGGCGGGATTTTTCATTATCATGGAAACTATGTTTCTGTCAACACGATTATCTAATCTCATCGAAAATAAAGTAATATGTTACGAAGTTCGAGGTTATTCTATTTTCAAACAACAACATAGACATTGATAGAAATCGACAATGAGCGGAATCGAACAATTTGTACAATCAATTAATGTTCTTGAGAGTACAGTACCTCTAATTTGCTGTCATATTTTTCATCAGTTTTCTTGGGAAACTTCGTTGTGCTACTACGTTTCACCACGTTTTGTTTCGAAATGCTTCGAATTTGTTTGAAATGTAAAATCAAGTACAATATTATGCAATATGAAACCGAATGAAACAATTTGAAACAATTCAAAACAATTGGAATATATGACAATGTACAACAATGAGCGAACAATGTGTCGAATTGAGTTTTTGAATTAACCACAATGTCCACAATAAACTACAATGTGGTACAATGTGGTACAAGCTACAATGTGGTAACAACCAGTTTGCCAACCTTTGAACATGAAAATACCGTTGCAAAAAAAAATTTACTGTTATTGTCATTATTTGTTTACGTCCTTTACCAAGTGTTGTTATTTATGTATATAAATATTCTAAAAATGTTATTTCAAACGACAATGATGTAAATTTGGACTCCAAAGGTTTTCTTTAAAAATAAAAATGGCAAAAGTAAAACAAATTCAAATAAAAAGCGAAAAATTCGCCGAGAGTGACCAAAGAAACCTGTAAGTATTTTGACTATCAAATTTAACGTTACACTTTTTACTGTAACGATAACCGGAATGAGTTACTTTTGTTCGGTAACGAGTAACGAAAATCCCGTTATTTATTTCACAATATTTTTGTCAATCTCACCAACTTTTTAGAACACTTTGTAATTGTAACTTTTTAATAAATATTCTGCAACTGAGATATACGTTATTTTAACTTTCTTATTTTTGAAGAAAAATTCTATACATATATTTTATGAAACAGAGTGATATATTAGTAATTAGTGTAAAAATATCGACGAAAAATATGATTTTTCACTTTATATTAGAAACTTTCACAATTAGAAGAATTAAATTGTAGAAATTTGCGTAAAAAAACATAAAATATAATACTTGAAATCTCTAGATCTAAAAATTTTTATCAAGATCTTTAAAATATATAGATGGAGCTGAAAAATTTAGCGTAATTTAATGAATACGAACAAAAAGAAATATTAAAAAAACTAGAGATTGAGAGAAATATTGACCACGGTTAATTATGACTTGGCTCTCTCCTATCGCGTTTTTTTGAGGGAATGAAAAAATTGATTATCGATCCTGATGAGGACTTAATAAAAGTCGAAATATTGATCAACATGGAATGAATAAATGATTTTTTACAACACTGGCTCTGAGCGATCAGATTTTTCTGTTTTTTGCCGAAGACGTAAGACAGAGCATATAGATGGTCGCAATGGTTAAAAAAACTAGATTTTAATTAGCTTCTTCTAAATGCTATTAGATTCTTCGAAAATTTATGTAATTCCAGGAATCAAGGAACTTCAAATTCTCGAGCTTTGAATTCTAAAAATATATATATGTATCGAAGTCCATAAAAATACTAGAAAATTTTTCAAATCGTAAGAGTCTGTAAACAACTCAAACAACATTGACGACACTATAAATCTAAAAAGTAACTATTAAATTCAAAATCAATCGAAATTCTTCAAATATTTTAAGCTTTCCATTTTATGAAATCTTATTCTGAGAATTCAAAGTGATATTTAAAAAAAAACCATAAGATTCTTTATTCTATAAATAGTAGAAAATACAAAAAAGAAATGCATAAATAAAAAATACAAGTAAATTTATGAAACATTTATTGCATCTATCAGTGTGCACGAAAAAGCTACTGTGCATCCTATGACGTCACAAAAAATCCCAGTTCTAAGAATTCGCCTTCCAAATCACCAACATCGTGAATGCTACTCTTCGACCAGCAAAGTGAGGAGAGGCATGCAGAGGGGAAAACCTGGGATTTTTCGTGATGTCACTCTGTGCAAAGAAAAAAAAAATCGTACACACTGGTATCTACATCTTTGATAACTAGAGCATCAAACTCTAGACATTTATAAAGCAATATTTTAAAATACTGAACGATTTTTGAATCATAGAAAAACTAAAGAAATATGAAAAGTAATGAAAAAAATAAAAATCTATCAAGGTACTATTTTCTGCAAAATCCTTTGAAGCACGAAAATTTCAATATACTTTGAATTTGGGAGCTCGAAATTCTCAAAATCTATAGATATTACAAATTATATAAAAATGCTAGAAATATGTAAAAATACTCAAAATTTCCGCAACGTTCCATACATTCTGAAAAACACAAATAAGTTACTATTTTTTTCCAAGTAACAGTTACGTAATGAATTACTTTTCTCACTTAAGTAATGGTAAGTTAACACATTACACTTTTTTAAGTAACTTTACAAACCCTGATATTAGTAATGAATAATTATTGAAAAATTGATCCGAAAATCAGAAAATATTTTTCCAGAAACTGGTGGTTAGTTTTTGGCACGATTTTGGTTTTAACCGTTTGCACTAGGTTTTACAAAGTCACAGAACCAGATCATGTTTGGTGAGTATTTTGAAAACTCTCACATATTTTCAATACATTCATGATTTTGGTTTTTTTAGTTGGGACGAAACGCATTTTGGGAAAATGGGCAGTTGGTATATCAACAGAACTTTTTTCTTCGACGTTCATCCACCACTAGGAAAGGTATGTTTTTTTTTTTTTTTTTTTTTTTCTTGAGAAAAAATATAAATTATTTGTCTCTATTTTACAGATGCTTATTGCATTGTCAGGGTATTTAACTGGTTACGATGGAAGATTTGCATTTGAAAAACCCGGGGATAAATATGAAAACGTGAATTACATTGGAATGAGGATCGTAAGTTTTTTCCTAATTAGTAGGATATTTTACACAAAAAGTTATGAGTAATGAATTCACAAGAAATAGATGATAAAAACAACAGCTTAATCATATGCAGAAAATTTATTTATCATTTTGCCATTAATTAATAAACTTGTCACGGATTCCCAAATTTTTCGACTCATTTTGAAGTAATTTTCACATTTTTATTCAACAATTATTATTGTTACAAATAAAAATTATTCGCTGGCTTCTTTTATCAAAATTATACTATTTTGTTTTTTTTTTCTCATACAATAAAATTAACTATTGCTACATTAAACTTCTAATTTATATCAACTCCTTTAATGATCCTACAAATAAATTGAAAAAAACTTGACCATAATTTCAACAATCTATTCGTATTATTTTCAGTTCTGCACTTTTCTAGGCGCAAGCATTGTACCTCTTTCATTTTTGATTGTGTGGGAACTCACAAAATCAATTGAATCTGCTGCGTTTTCTTCAATGCTTATTTTATTCGGTATGAAAAACTAGTTATCATAGGAAATAACTGAAAGGAATATTCAATGCTTATATACATATTTAATTTTTGCAGATGTTGGGTTATTAACATTAAACCAGTACATTTTACTTGATCCAATATTACTTTGCTTCATGATGTGTGCCACTTGGGGAATGACAAAAATAGGATCCCTGCATAATCAACCTTTTTCACGATCCTGGTGGGCCTTCTTGATTTTCACAGGAATATCTTTGGCATGTACAATGAGCGTGAAATTTGTTGGGCTGTTTGTTGTTCTTTTGGTTGGCTTATACACTGCTTTTGAACTATGGAGAGAACTTGGAAATTTGAAAAAACCCATGGTAAAAATATTTTTATTATTTATTAATACAGTCATGTATTTTTTTTATTTTATTAATCAAATTCTTATTCATAAGAAAGAAAAAAAAAACAACTTTTTATGAAACTACTTAGGCATTCATAAATTTTGGAATGATAAAATCTACTGGTTACATATTGAAGAATTGAACATTCAAATCTAAATTTTCTTATCGAAGGCAATGTATGAACATTCTAACCTTCAGAAATTTTTGCTCTTGTGAAATAAAGATATTAATGAAAATTTTCATTGTACAATCTGACAGTTAATCCCAGTATTACAACAATTTTTAATCCAAGAATTTGATTTAAAAACAAAATTGTGAATGAAATGAATTATATGAGTTTTGAAATTTTGGATGCTAATATGAAGCAGCAATCAGGATCTTAAGAATTGAAGAACTTCAAATCCTAGATTTTTTATGGTGGAATGTAGATTTAAAATATTTTAACTGAGTGGCTCTAGTAAAATATTACATAAAATTAAATTAAGTAATGACAATGATAACATTTTTTTCAGACTTACATTGCGCAACATTTACTTGCCAGAAGTTTATGCTTGATTATATTACCTGCATTGACTTACATGTTCTTTTTCTACATACACTTATCAGTTTTGAATAAAAGGTAAAAAAAGATGTATAAACTGATTTATAATGTATACAATATTTTTCACTCGGTTTTTTCTTTCAGTGGCAGTGGCGATGGATTTTACAGCTCTGAATTTCAGTCTCTTTTGAAAGGAAATTCTTTGCATAACGCCACTATGCCAAGACAGCTAGCTTACGGTGCTGTAATTACTCTAAAAAATCATCGAACTGGAGGGGGGTATCTTCATTCTCACTGGCATTTGTATCCAGAAGGCATTGGAGCAAGGCAACAACAGGTGAAATTCGCTTAAAGTAGAAATATTCTAAATATCATCTTAAATTCAAGGAATTCGTAAAATTTATTTTATACCCTCAGAAACGGAATTTAATTTTTTTGAATAAGTGATGAACATTAACGAAAAAAATTCTTTGATTTTCGATTTTTGAAACACTCGAAAAAATAAGGAAAAAATATGCAAATTATGCATCTCTTTAATTTCAGATCACAACATATTCTCACAAAGACGACAACAATTGGTGGGTTGTAAAAAAATTCGACACCAGCGAATTTTCTCCAAAAACTGAACTTGTAAAACATGGCGATCTTATAAGACTAGAGCATGTCATCACAAAGCGAAATTTACATGGTCACAAAGAAATCGCTCCAATTTCAAAAAAGCATTACCAAGTCACAGGATATGGCGAAGTGAATTTTCCAAATCCTAGTTTTATACCCTCAGAAAATTCAAATTTGTTTATTCTGTATGAAATTCTTACAGAATGGTACAGGGGATGCAAATGATGTTTGGAAAGTCATGATAACAAACGGCAAAGAAGGCGATGTCGTGGAAACTGTCACGAGTAAACTCAAATTTGTGCATTATTTGCATCATTGCGTTTTAACCTGCAGTGGAAAAACACTACCAAAATGGTTGGTACAAATCAACAAATTACAATTTTTCATTTAAATTTACGACATTTTTAATTCACAGGGCGTACAGTCAACAAGAAGTTTCTTGCAATCCAAACATGAGGGACAAAAATGCTGTTTGGAATATAGAAGATAATAACTATCCAAAATGTGAGATTTGGTGTGATAACGAATTTGAAATTGATGATTTGATAATTTTATTGAATTTAAATTTGTTTATTTTCAGTGCCAAATGTGAGTTTTCAAGTGTATGCCCCGACCTTTTTGAAAAGATTCTTCGAGTCCCATGCTGTGATGCTTCAGGGGAATTCAGACTTGAAAGTCAAAGAAGGTGAAATTTCTTCAAAACCTTGGCAGTGGCCTATAAATTATAGGGTAAGATTATTTTTTAATTGAAATTTTTCTTGGTTATTTGATTATTCTGTGCTCAGAAAAATTTTTACCATGAATCAAAATATGTATTATTGAAGTTAATAAAGATAAATTTTCTTTTGACCTAATATTGAAAAAAAATTTGCATTATTGTTTCAGGGACAATTTTTCTCCGGCAACAATCTGCGAATTTATTTATTGGGCAACCCAGTAATTTGGTGGAGCAACCTTGTGTTCCTGGCAATATTCATCGCATTGTACATAAACGCAGCTGTGAAAGAGCAACGAGGCTGCGAAGAAGATCCTATTGTGCGGAAACAGAGACGAGACATGATAAATGCAGGAGGCTGGCTTTTTATCGGCTGGTTATTGCACTACGCCCCATTTTGGGCCATGACTCGCATTTTGTACTTCCACCATTACTTTCCTGCATTGCTATACAATTCAATGCTGAGTGGAGTAACGCTGAATTATTTACTGGAGAGCATTCCAAGAGTGCTTACGGGGAAAATTGGAAACACAATTTACCATTTTCTCGTGGGTTTCATATTGTCAGCAGTAATTTATAGGTATATGTTGCATCTTAAAAATTTAACGACACGATTAACATGTTAAGAATTTTGATTTTCATACTATATCATCATCAAATTTTGAATTTATAGATGTAGACATCCAGAGCTAAGGAATGTGAAATAAATTTTAGAATTCCAAATTCTACAAGAGCACCAAAACATTTTTGATCTCAGAAAGTACGTAATTCTTCGATGACAATTTAATTTCATAAAAATATATTTCTGTTTACAGTTTTTACGTTTTTTCGCCTTTGGCTTATGGGATGGACGGGGTTTCTGGCGTGGATCCTACAAGTTCAATGTATTATCTACGATGGATGGAGACATGGGAATTCTGACACTTCGAAAATGCAAGTCTTTTGCCTTTTTTTGCATGTGATTTTTTATTATTTTACATAGGAGATTTTTATGACATGTTTTATTGTTTCGTTCAGGGCCGTGCTTATCCTAGGGGTAGGAATAGGGCAAGAAAAATTTTATATGTTAAAAATATTTTATCGAATACGAAGAAGTTTGGAAATGTAGAAATATTTCCAAACTTGAATATTTGGTTATGAGTAGTTAATTGAACTTATTCTTTTTAAGTTTATATGATTAGCCCTTTTCAGTCATTAAGTATAATCAGAGCTATAAGTTTATTCACTGTTTGTTTATTTGATTATTGGATTGATAAGATTATTATCAAAAATAATATCTCAAAGATATTATATCTTTGAGATATAAAAAATTTGTGATATGATCTACGAATCTCGAAATTGGAATTCCAAAGGGTTGAATTCCACAAGTCTATGATTTTTAAATATTGAAACCTAAATGCAATTTCTATATATTTCTAATATCTAATGAAATGATCTGATAAATAGTAATAAAAAGTTTTCCTTACATTGTAAATCATCTTAACATAACTCATATTCTTCGATTATTTGCGATTTGCATGGCAATCGTGAAATGACTATTGAATTTTACACTTAATGCAACCGTTTATGCGCACGGCCCTGGTTTCAATGACTGAAAAGAATTTCTATAAGATCACAGTTATATGATAATTATTATTTATTTGATGCTTTCCAACGCCGGAGTTTTTTTGTTGGTATGGAAAATATCTTTTGTAATTTTGCTTTTGAAGAATACTATGTACTATTTATTCATCTTAATCTTTACAATAAAATTACGAGCAACGTACGCTATGACTTACTGTGCCTTCGAAAACAAATATTTTTTAATCAATATAATTGTCTAATGTTATTAAAGTTACCGATAAATTTCGTGATATGGAAGAAAGTATAGTCTATATTTTATAAAAATTGTTATCGAAAATAGTAAATTATATGCGATTTTGTACTTTTATATATTTATACATTGTAAATTTTTAAAGAAAAATAATAACTATTTTAAACTTGAAAAAGTGCATTTTTTTACCATACACAGAATAGAGAACAAAAAACATCTTACATTCTTTAGCTTAAGATGTCGAATATACCGTAATAAAAGAAATCCTTGAATTCTATATCTTTCAATATAGATTTAAAGAATTTATTAGGCTTTGTGGTTAAAAAATTAATGATCTTATTTAATTAAAATTCATGATTCTAGGTATCAAAATCTAAAAACTGTACATTATAGAATTTAAAATCCTAAAATAATTGATTCAATGAACAAAAAATCTAGAATTCTTCTTTCTAAGATTAAGAAGTTTGAATTCTCGAATTCTATGATTATTTTGAATTCTGGAATTCAATGGGTTGATATTTTAGAATTTGGAGTTCCAGATTACTGTCTTATAAAATTAGGTACTCCTGTTTTCGAAAATGAGAAGGCTAGAAACAGATTAAAAATTATTCAGCTATAGAATTCGATACATTAGAATTTAAAATTTGATTATCCTAAAGTAAGAGTTGTAAATTTTAGGTTTCAGAATCGTAGAACTATATGCATTGAATAATTAAAAACTATTTTATTCGAAAATTCCAAAATTTAGAAGTCTGTATTCTTAGATTTATAAGTTTTCATTTTCAATTCTACAATAATCATTTGGGATTAAAGCATGTTATATTCATTATTTTATGATACCACAGATTGATATTCTAGAACTTAAAATTCCAGAATACTATCTTGTGGAATTTGGATTTTCTACTTTCTTAAATTGAGGATTCCGAATATCTGTTTCACATTGTATTTCTGGAAGTCTATGCATATGAGTATCCAAATCCTTCGATTCTGTACTCTTCAATGTAAATTCCTAGAATTTGATACTCTACGTTTTAAAATTTGATGATAGGTAAAAGAATTCTATGCATTGTCATTTGAGATTCTAGAATATCAAAGTAGTAAAAAATTCTTGTATATCTATGTACAAGAATTGCAAGTTCTCATTTTCTTTTTCATTTCTATAATAATTTGAAATTCTGGAATTTTATATTCTAAAGATTCTAAGATTCTAAAACCTAAAATTCCTGAATACTATATTCGAAATTTTGGAACTCGTTTTTTCTTGAATCAAGAAACCTGATAATTCATTTAAAATTCTTCATCTCTGAATTTTGTTCCCTTAAAAATCAAAATGCTTAAATTCTAACTCTACAATATAGATTTCTGAAATTCGATACTCCAAGGTTTAAAATTTGATCATCCTCTATTGCAAAATTTCAAATTCTAAAAGTACATATCAGTATCGTAAAAATCTATACTGCAGAATTCGAAATTTCAGGATCGAAAATCTAGAACTCTATAATTTTCTGTTCCAGAATGCCTGTATTTCTTTATTCGTGTATAATTCTTGTGTTCTACATTCCAGAACAAATGATTTTAGAATTTCATATCATTGAATTCAGATTTTTGGAACCTCTCCTCTGTTATTTAAAATCTCGGATTGAGTGTCATGTAATTTAAACTTTTATAATTATTTATTCCAAAGCTTAGAAACCTAGAACTGTAAATAAGAAACTCGTAATGTCAGAATTCTAATTTGATGAAATATAGAATCCTACCATCAAGATTACGAAATAAGTAATACTAAGTAATACATGATAAAAATTTCTCGTAAACACTTTCGCAACTTCAAAAAAATTATTACTTAAACGTTCTTTGGAATTGAATTAAAGACGATTTCCGCCATAACTACCCCCCCTTCATTTCAGCTCATAATGAAAAAAAAAAATTATTTTACATCACTTAAACCGTAAAAACTACTTTATAGTACTTATAATGTAAAATAATGTATATTTTCCTCACTTGTGTGATTATAATCCTCGACTTCGCCTTGCAGAACAACCCCCACGCTCGTAGGAAATGGTTTTACCGTGCTGGTAATCAGGGTTTGGAAGTAACGCGTTACTCTAAAACGTTACATTTTTTACTGTAACGATAACGTAACGCGTTATATTAATTAACAAGTAACGATAACGAGAACGAGTCACTTTTTTTCGGTAACGAGTAACGAAAATCCCATTATTTTACGTTACTTTTATCTGTCCCATTAAGTTTTTAGCACAATTTAGAAGTTTTTAAAAAATGTTCTGAAACCGAGATCTTAGTAATTTTTAACTTCCTCGTTTCGAGACATAAAATTATGTATTAATAATTTTTACTGAAACTATGTAGAATAATCGTGATTTGTGTAGAAGTCTTGACGGAGAATAGGCTTTTTTATTTTTCATTAAACCCTTTCACGACTCAAAGGGTTGAATTTTAGAAATTCGCATGAAAAGATATGAAGATACTCAAAATCTATAGATCGCAAAATCTACAGCAGGATTTGTATGATTAAGAGATCCTGCTAGAAAATTTTATGCAATAATAATAAATACAAAAAAAAAAGAAATAAAATACGAAAAATACTAGATTTTATCAAGTTTCAAGTCACTTGATTTTTGAAAAATTTATGCAAGGAATAAAAAAACTTCAATTTCTTGAGCTACAAATTCTAAAAGATTTATGTTAATAGAAGTCTATAAAAAGATGAGAAAATTTTTATATTGTATAACTTTGTGGAAAATACAAAAAATATTGAGGGCCCTTTAAATATATATAAAGAAACTGTTTTCTGCAAAATCGATCGAAATATACTCTAGAAATTTCGAACCTCCAATTTTATTCCATTCTGGAAATTCAAAGATATATCTTTAAAAAAACTAAAAATTCCACAACATTTTTTAAATATTTAAAAACGCAGAAAGAAAATACGTTAGGAAAGATACGTGCAAATATATGAAACATTGGAGATCTTTCGAGTTTCAGAAATTCATACAGCAATATATAAAAATAATGAACAATCCTTGAAATCATAGAAAAACTAAAGAAATACGAAAAGTACTTGAATAAGTAAAAATCTATCGAGACACTGTTTTGTGGAAAATCCTGTAAAACACGAAATGTTTCATTGTATTCAAATTCTAGAGTTCGAAATTCTTGAAATGTATAGAACAATTATTATCATAAAAATACTAAAATTATTTAAAAATACTAGGAAATTCTGCAATATTCTATTATACTAAAAAATACGAATGGTTTCAAAAGCACTGAACGATTGTTTAAATTCAAATAGAAAAATAAAAAAAGTTAAAAAAAAATCAAATGAAATGAAAATCTTCTCAGAAATTTTTTGCTGAAAAATCCTCTCAAATACCAATAATTTATTAAACTTTCAATTCTAGATTATGAAATTCTTGAATTCTATGTATTATCAACGTACAGAAAAATAGTAGAAATTTTTGAAAATTCTAGAGAATCCTGCCACATTTTATACATACTGAATAGTACAAAAAGATTGAAAAATTCTGAAAATCTGGGTAGGTATTTAGATTCTTTCCAAAATCTATCGAATTTTCAAATGTTTTCTTGTGGCTAACATTGAATCAAATGTCATATTCATAAATTTCGTAAACTTGAAAAAAATATAAAAATTTGAACAAGCTGATTGATTTTTTTCTCAGGGTGAGACAGTTCAGATAAACATTTCTTATTATATCTGAAATAAACAATTTCTATGGAACAAAATCACAAGTGCGTTGAAATTGTATTTTTCGATTTGTGTTATTTACATTCAATTTCTTCCAAAAAGTAACGTGAAAGTAACGTAACGTTACTTTTTCAAGTGGTGACGGTAACGAGTTACTATTTCTTTTTAAGTAACGATAATGTAACGAATTACTCTTTTCATCTTCGTAACGGTAACGTAACGCGTTACATTTCTTCAAGTAACTTTCCAAACCCTGCTGGTAATGTAATATAGTAGTAATAATAAGTCTAGAATCTGACCAGGAAAAGCTCATTGCAAAGACCGGAATTGAACGATACCGGCAAATCTCGGGTTAATTGGCTCATGCCTGACAATGACTCGCGCATTCGCAGTCATTTTAGTCATCCGGCACCGACACACCGACACCGATATTCCTCTGGAAGTAATGAGCGTGTCCGGTCCGAAAGCTCCGAGCTTTTGCCCTAGGTTTCCTCGCTCTCGCGTCAAGCTTCTCCGTCCTTTGGCCTATTTGCTCCCTCCCTCCCCCCGATCAATAAATATCGCGCATTTTTCGAGCGTGCGAAGCTTCCGCGAGTGAAACACGTGACGCTCCAGTTGTCAATCGCCATTCGGAAGAAGCGAAGCTTTTTTTATCACCGTCGAAAAGGAACGAATTCGGGGCCTTATTTTGTCAGCTGATCCGGCCTTGATTTTGTAGAAAGAGTTCTAGATGACTTTCGACGGAGCTAGCGGAACGTAAGAATCACTGAAGTCTTATCTTATCGATGAATTTTTTTTTTGGTGGATTAGAATCTGGAGTTGGGATAGTTGGAATTAAAATTAGCACATGTTTTATGTGGTGTTTTAGGTGGTCTGGTGTTTTTTGCAAATTTTTTTTTCTTTTTTTGAGATGGAATTTGAAGTCTGTCATTGCCTATTTGGAAGAGGAGGTAGAAGAGTAAGAAAAATTATTTGATTCGGATAGAAGGAGAATTTAATATTCTTTTATTTATCACGATTTTTTTGAAAATTTTTCAATTATTTAAAATTGGCATATATATTTAATGTGATATTTAAGTTGATCTGGTTTTTTTGCGAATTTTTCTTTTTAAGATGCAATTTAAAGTCTGTCATTGCTGATTTAGAAGAGGGGATGGAAGATTTATAAAAATTGTTTGATTTGAATAGAAGGGGAATTTTATATTCTTTAATTTATCACGATTTTTTCTATAAGAAACTTATGAGTTTTGAACATTGAAATCGGTATATTTTTTTCTGTGGGTCATAATCTGGGGTTGAAATAGAATCAAAATTGGCAAATATTTAATGTAATATTTGAGTTGGCCTGGTATTTTTTGCAAATTTTTGTTTCTAAAATGGAATTTGAAGTCTGTCATTGCCTATTTAGAAGAGGAGGTAGATCAATGTAAATTATTTGGTTTGGATTGAAGGGGAATTTAATATTCTTTTATTTACCACTATTTTTCTTTTTGATTGTTTTAATTAATTAAAATTGACACATATACCTAATGTGAAATTGAAGTTCATCTTGTATTTTTTGCAAATTTTTCTTTTGAAGATGCAATTCGAAGTCTGTCATTGCTGATTTAGAAGAGGGAATAGAAGATTTATACAAATTGTTTGATTTGAATAAAAGGGGAACTTAATATTCTTCTATGTATAGTGATTTTTTCTTTTAAGAAAAAGATAAGTGTTGATCATTAAAATCAATGTCTTTTTTTTCTGTGATGTAAAATCTGGAATTGGGATAGCTAGAATTAAAATTGGCTCGTATTTCAAGTAATATTTAAGTCAATCTGGTATTTTTTGCAAATTTTTATTTTTAAGATGCCATTAAAAGTCTGTCATTGTTGATTTGGAAGACGGAATAGAAGATTGATAAAAATTATTCGATTTGAATAGAAATAAAATTGAAATTTCTTTATGCATCATGATTTTTTCCTTCAACCAGAAACAGATAAGTGTTGATCATTGAAATCAGTGTCTTTTTTTTCTTCGATATAAAATCTGGGGTTCGGGTTGTTAGAATAGAAATAGCCATATATTTATTGTGATATTTAAGTAAATCTGGTATTTTTTGGACATTTTTCTTTTTAAGATGCTGTTTAATGTCTGTCATTGCCTTTTTGGAAGAGGAGGTAGAAAATTATTAAAATTTGATTTGGATAGAAGAAGAATTTATTTTTCTTTCATTTATGGTGATTTTTTTCTTCTAGTAAGAAACAAATAAGTATTGATCATTGAAATCGGAGTATTTTTTTTCTGTGGATTAGAATCTGGATTTCGGATGGTTGGAATTTAAATTAGCACGTATTTAATGTGATATTTAAATTGATCTGGTACTTTTTGCAAATCTTTCTTTTTAATATGCAATTAAAATGTCATTGACTATTTGGAAGAGGAGATAGAAGATTTATAAAAATTGTTTGCTTTGGATAGAAGGGGAATTTTATATTCTTTTATTTATAGTTATTTTTTCTTTTGGTAAGAAACAGATAGGTGTTGATCATTAAAATCGATGTATTTTTTTGTGTGATTTAAAATCTGGTGTTTGGATAGTTAGAATTAAAATTAGCACATATTTAATGTAATATTTAAGTTGATCGTATATTTTTCGCAAATTTTTCTTTTCAAGATGCAATTTAAAGTTTGTCATTGCTGATTTGGAAGAGGAGTTGGAAGAATAATAAAAATTATTTGATTCGAATAGAAGGGGAATATTCTTTTACTTATTATGATTTCTTCGTTTAACAAGAAAAAGATAAGTGTTGATCATTGAATTTTGACGACGATTCAATTTTGTTATTAGTAAATATGAGATTTTGATTATTGACATAAATATTTTGTCTAAGCATCTCATCCGATAATGATAAATATGAATTTTCTTTCCTTATTGACATAATGGTTGAATACTCGTGTAGCAATATTTTATCAAGGAAAATCGACGTATTTTTTTCCTGATGATAAAAATCTGGAGTTGAATAGTTAAAATTAAAATTAGCACATATTTAGTGTAATACGTAAGTCGATCTGATGTTTTTCCTAAATTTTTATTTTTCATATCATATACACTTAAAAATCTGTCATTGCCGATTCGGAAAAGAATGTATAAGCATAATAAATATTCTTCGATTTTTATACAAGGGAAAATTATATTCTTTTATTTATCATAATTTTTTCTCTTAACAAGAAACATATAAGTTTTAATCATTGAATATGGTTTATAATTAAATTTTTTCATTAGTAAATGTAAGGTTTTGATTGTTGGCATGAAAATTCAGTCGGAAAATCTCAACCGATTGTGATAAACGTGAATTTTCGTTCCTTTTTGATACAATGTTTGAATTTATAGAAATCTAGAATAATTTGATTTATGGTACAATAATTCGAGCAGGAAGATTGACATTTTTTTTTCTCTGGATTGAAATAGTTGGAATTAAAATTAGCACATATTGAATGCAATATAAAAGTTGCTTTAATATTTTTTCGAAAATTTTTCTTCTCGAGATACATTCCAAAGACTGTCATTACTGATTTGGGAGAAAAGGTAGAAGAATTTTAAAAATTATTAAATTTTGATAAAAAGAAACGGATAAATGTTAATCATTAAATTTCCTTCATAATTAAATTTTGTTATAAGTGAATGTAAGATTTTGATAGTTGACATGAAAATTTTATCTGAGAATCAAATCTGACAATGACAAAAATGACTTTTTATTCTTTCTTTGTTTTAAAATTTGAATATAAAGAAATCTTTATAGATTAAATTCGTGTTACAATTTGACTAGGAAAATCTGAAATTTCTACTCGTCATTGTTTTACGATTTTTCAAAGGTCTGAAATAAACTACGGAAACTTATCGCACGCTAGTTTGAATTTTTTATACAAACCAGATCGATAATCGCGTGTGTGAAATATTTGTGCTTCGAAGTTGAGAGCCTGAACAGCTTTTTTATTCAATTTTATTTTCAAACGAACTATTCAAAATTGTTTGTGTAGTGACATCTATAAAATTCAACTTCGTAAATTATTGATACGAGCAAAATGATAAGGGAACATTAGTAAATGAAATGTCATCGTCGCTTCAGTGCCTTTTGAAAAAAAAAATCAATTCCTTAATTGTGAGTATTGAAAAATGAAGATAACGATTTTTTCGGTAGAAATTAAAGAATATTTTAACTAAATCATGTTGGAATATTGAAAAAATTGCTCTTCAATGAAATACTCACAAAACATATGCCATTTAACTTCGTCTTTAATCAAACTTTGATAACTCCCAAATGGCATGAAATCCAAGTGTTTTTCAATCGGTTGGGGAAAAATTTCTTAATCCTCGTAAATTGTTTTTTCTCTAAAATGACTTTTTTCCATTCTTCTGAATTTGTGAGCCATCTTTATTACATTTATATAACAATTAACTGTTTGATTAAAAAACCAGTTGCAGCGAGGTTCCGAGGAGTGTTTTGCGGCCGCGGAATAACGAAAAGCTAATATGCAAAAACGGCAAGTTTTCGTGTTGGCCCTGTGGAGCATGATATTTCATGCAAATTTCTGCAACGCCCTCGAAAAAATTTCCCAACAATCGAACAACGCTCTTAGTAATTTTTTCGCATACAGCGATATATCTATCGTCCATTTCAACGTGCCGGAAAATTCCGTTTCCGCAGTTTTCAAGTGAGTTTCATTTTTCAAAGTGAAAAATTATTTTTTTTAATTATAATAATTAAGTATAGAATGATTGAAAAATTTATCTTTCCGTCCGATCGAGTTCTATATTTAAAAAAACAATTGTTGTTAATTTTAGATTTACAGCGAAAGAGGAAAAAATAGGGGGTATTGGGAAATGCGAGGAGGAAAAAGTTTTGATTTATTTGAAATCTGGAAGTATTGCATTTGTCAACCCGGACCAGTCAAAAATAAGTGCTCATTTACTGAAAGGCAGACGTGATTATTACAGTTACGAAATTGTTAGTAATGGCAAAGAGCATGAATTCGAAATCAAAGTTCCATTGCCGGGTGATTGGTTTGCCATTGCTTTTCGTCCATGGCAAGACCCGGAATCGGGTAGAATTACTCAACAAGGTAGACCAGTTTTTTTACATTTTATATACCAATTGATCAAATAAATCCCCTCAAGTTATATGAAGATTTTTCAAAATTTTGAATTCTAGGTCGTAAATGAATTACTTTTTTTTTCATCCAAGTTTTTCAGTTTTTGAATATGTGAGTCTTGTTTCACTGTAATGATTTTTAATAATATCTATTTTTGTTACTTAGATAGAAATATTCAAAATTACGAGGAATTTAAGATGTCAAAGTGAATAAATCGTTAATTTTTATCATTTTGATGAGGCAAAATTTAATATCCTTAGTATTTATATCGACGAATTTGAAAGTTTGAAATTTATAGCTAGATTTAATTTTGCAGTTTTTATATTTTTTCGTTTATCAATGTTTACATTAACAATTCGTGGAATTTTTTGAATTGAGAGCAAGAAATTTTTCATAAATGTATTTCGATAAATTATCTTTATATCTCAATTTAGTAATTGTGTACGCTGTTGATTCTTGAATAATTTGATGAATAGTTTATAAATTTTTAAAATTTCGAATTCATAGTAATCATTGAGTAATATTAAATTTTAAATTGTCTGTGGTTTGAGGAAATTTCCAAAAATAAAATTGTTGGAAATCAGATAAATTCTACAGAATAGCAAGTAATTTTTAGATTTTTGACATTCTTTCTATAAATATTCAATAAGTTTTTGAAAAATTTGTAGGTTTATATTTTTCGTGTTTTCGTATTCTTTGTAAACTTTGAAAATTTTGAAAATCTCAACTTTCATTTCTAATTTCTGAGTTTTTTTGAAAAAACCACAATATTTAAAAAAAATTGCAGAAACTTTTTTCAAGGTTTCTAAATATTTCTATTGTTTTTCATGAAATATTGCAGATAATTAATTAGGATTTTGTTTTTGACAAAAAAAATCATCGAACGTTCAAAAACTATTGTTCAAATTTTTGATTATTTCTGATATTTTATGACTTCTTTCAAAACACCCTGAATTGAGATTTTTTAAGTAACATGAAACTGCTAGAGAATTTCTAATTTTTCCTTTTCTTAACTATCCAAATTTCGATCATTATATAGGTACTATTTTAAAAAAATGTACCTGAAGTTTCAAATGTTTAAAATTAAACGGAAATAAAAAATATATGAATTTTTTGAATTTTTATCATGATAGGAAGTGTGACGAATGTTTTTCTGGGGAGCATCATGTTTGTTGCTATGATCAAAAAGTGTTCAAAAGCAGCTGGAGAATTTTTTCGTTTAATTTTAAACGTTTGAAACTTCAGGTACATCTTTGAGAAATATCCTGAAAAATCAAGAACTCCTGTGTCAAAAGACTTATCAATGATTTAATTTTTCATTTCTCAATAAAAATAATAGTACTAGGTAGAATAATAATAATAATAATAATAGTAAATAATGATAGTAATGGTTTCCATCATTATGTACCATTATGGAAAAAAATGACTTTTATTTCCGAGAAATATTCTGGAAAATCAAGAACCTCCTTTGTCAAAAGACCTTATTTTTCATTTCTCAATAAAACTAATGATCACAGGAATTTCAATGAAAATGATGGTAAATTCCCAGTAAAATATTAAAAAATGTGAAAATTTTCAAACTATCTCTTCAAGTCTTCTTCTAACCAAACTCTGTACTTATAAAAACGCTTCTTACTCCATTATTTCAAATTTTGCATTACACTTCAACAATAACTAATCATATTCTTTTCCATTCCAGGCCTGAAACCTTCCTGCGATACCAATCTCGATTCCGATCTTCTAGTAGAGCCAGCAAAAATTCTATCAATCCCCATTACCTTATCAAACCACGAGATTCTTCTAAACTCAGTAAATAACTCAGCAGTGGTCCAATTTTTCATACCTCAAAACACCCAGAAATGCAAAATCAGCCTAACCTTGAGCTGCAAAAAATGCGATATCCTCGCCTTCGTCACATCCAAGGAAACCTTGGCCCAAACTGTCTTAAATTCAACGAAGGCAGATATATTTTTCATACCCTACGAAAATGCCATGCACTACCTCACTCTTCGGCTCCAAAATGGCGAGGAATCTCTAGTGACCTTGAACCTGATTAACGAAGACACATACCAAAACACGAAAAACGTGAAACTCTTCAGGAAGTCTTCGCCAGAAGTTTTCATCTTCGATTACAAGCGCCTTTTGGAAAAGGACAATAAATCCTTGCCTTTGAATTTGACTGCCGAGACTTTGTCTGTCATGAAATTCGAGGTTGGAGCTGTTTACGACGTTGGAGGAATGCTGACAATCGGATTGAACTTTTCCAAGGAAGGAAACAGCGACCAAAAAAACAAGCTTCTGGTCGCTTGCGTCTCTCTAGGTACATTTTTATTCAACCACCAATATTTTTCCAAGTCTTTAATCCTCTAACCTTCCGCAGGCTACATCTCTGTCATCGCGGACACTGGAAACTGCATCCGCAAGAACTTCAGCACAACCCTGCCAGACGTCTACGCTACCAAAGACAAAAACTCGACCAACATCCCGTTCCCTGAACCAGGTACCTGGTTCGTCACCGCCAGGTCCTTCAACCTGTCAGACCCGACGTGCGAGTGTGCCAAAAAATGCATCCAGGAAAAACCCTGCGACGCCTGTGCCTGCATGAAACCATCCTTCTCAAGTGTAGAAGTCTCAATCTCTTCTAAACCATGCGGTGAAGAAGCCTGCGGCGACTGGGGCATGTGTAGGCAATACATCAACTCTGGTTTCGTGTTCTCTGCCTGTCGCTGTTTCGCCGGTTTCCGCGGTTTCGACTGCTCCGATGGAACCTACGTCCTCAGCGAGACCATGATAAAAGTGCGCCTGCTGTTCCTCACATTGAGCAACATCGCTTTCATAGGTTCCATAATTTTGGCAGTGCGAAGACATTACTTCACCGAGTCCGTGGTCTACGCGGCTGTCTTGTTATCTTCCATTTTTTACCATGCCTGTGACGAAGGTGAAGGCAAGTTCAGTTTCTGTATCACAAGGTTGGGAGTTTTGCAGTTCTGTGACTTTTATTACGCAATGCTTTCGATCTGGGTGACGCTCGTGGCCATGATGGCGCTGCCTACGAAGCTGACGGGGTTCTGTCAACTCGTGGGAGCCTTGGTTTTGGCTTACGCGGTCGAGTATGACAAGACTGCTCTGTGGGTCTTCCTCATGCCCGCTATTACAGGCTCTTTCTTCGTGGCGGTTTCCTGGGCCAAGAAGTGCAGGGCTCGAGGAACTTACTCGTACCCTGCCAAGAGGTACCAGAGGTTATATTTGCCTGTGGGGTTGCTCGTGGTCGCGACGGGTTTGATTTGTTACGCGTTTTTTGAGACCCAAAGCAATTATTATATTGTTCATAGCTTTTGGCATATTTGTACCGCGGTGGGGGTGATGTTGCTTTTGCCAAAGAAGAAGTACATGGAGTGATTTCTGAAGGGGACCTGACAAGACTCGTGGTTTTGGGCAGGGGGTGGCACTTCCTATGCTCGCCCGTAGAAAGTTTCGTCGTGGATTTGTATACAACTTTCAGGATTTGGCGATACTCTTTCCTCCTCTCCCTCACTACCGCACTTTCTCTTCGGCAAACTTCGTATTGATTCGTATGGACTCGGGAACTGTCGGGAATGTTCGTGACGACCGACAGAACCCGACAAAGCTCGAGTATTCCCGAATCATACCGAACTTAACCGAACCTGCGAGGAAAAGAGGGGAGTGGCTTCCCCTCTATCACCAAAAGTTGTGACAAAATCCGACAGAGTGCCACCCCCCCCCCTGGTTTTAGGTGTGCCATGTTTAACTTTTGTTATGAAATTTGTAAATATCAGAGTGTAAAGAATATTCGAATTGAAGATTTTATATTTGTTGTATATTTTGCATATTTATAATTGGGCAACTTACATATTTAATGTTCATGCAAATTAGTATTTCATAAATTTATGAATTTAACATTTTGGAGGTTGATTTTTTTATAGAAAAGTATCTGTGGAAATTTTCGTAGTAGTAAGACGGTTGCTCATGACTTGACAAGTTTACTAGATATTTTGTATTTTATGTAATGATGGTTTTTTGAAGTGTAACTTCTTATTACGCGTTAGATAAGAAGTTTGGACAGGTATAACGAAAAAGTGAATGATTTTTTTTTTGTTTGAAGAATATTTTTTGTGTCCATCGTTCCGGAAAAATTATAATTGAAATCTTATCAGAGATGTACTGACGGTATTTTATTGTTTTTTCTTCACGAAGCAAACTCACGTAAGAAGTTTCACATTTTCGATTATTTTTGAACTTACCAAAAATTTTTAATCGTTTTTTTTTTTTTTACGAATCGTGGATTTCGATACTGTTAGGATTTTACTTGAGTATGAAAGTATGAAAATATTTATAATAACGCTGAGAATATAAAAAATTGTAAACATTGAAACAGGGTAGACAGTACATTTTATTACAAAAATACATTGTAACAGTAACAATGTCATTTTAAGAAGCTATCGAAAAATAAGTTAGGTGCTTTTTTTATTCGAAAAATAAGAAACATGGTAATAATTCAAAAATGTTTAGGAAAATGCAAAAATTCTAAGATTTCGCAGTAAATTTTTGGAGTTTAAAATATTTAAAATTATCTCAACAGTTTTTTCTAAAAGTGTCAAAATAGCTCCAAAAAATTCAACATGTATGAACCAAATGAGAAGAAAAAAAAATTTTTGTATTTATATTTTCTTCTGTTGTGGAAATACATCGACGATTCTACAAATTCGTGAAACCGTAGTTCATAAGTCTTTATTTTTCAAAATTTACTTATTTGGTAAAATCAGTATACGCAGTACCTTTCATTACGGAGTTTACATCTAACTTAAGTTATTTTAATCAATATTTCCAATTTAAAAAACTGTATTAGTCTGAATCGTGAATTTTAAGTGACAGAAAAACAATATTTTTTTACAAAAATACACGAGTTGTAAATTTAATTTATCAAAGTCTCAGGACAGGAATAAATTCCATAAAATTAAACGTCCATTCCAATTTAAGATCGCATTTCATCATAATACTCCTTGTATCTAGTAATTTTTTAATAAGTCGCCATAAGTTGTAAAAAATATAAAAAAATCAACAAGCAACATGAACAACAATATTTTCATAAATTGTTAACTCGCAATGCAACAAGATTGTAAATTTATATCACCAACGAATACATAGAGCAGTTACAATTTCATATCAAGACCTTGTGATAATATTCATATATTTTTTGCACCACTCTTCATAAATAATAAATCACCGTCGAATTTTGCAGTTATACAGCCTACCATTCCGAAGATATTTTTACACGTTGTTACTCGCGAAGAACTATTTATTTATTGTTAGTGCGTTAGTTAAAAAAAGTTAGTCAGTCAAGCTAATTTGCATTCAGTTTCACTGCATCTTTTGTTACCAAAAAAAACAAACATATTTTATTTACTTGATATAAAAACTAGCTTAAATGTTCAAATCCAGAAAAATTGAATACAATTTTTCGAAAGAAATGTGGAGAAAGTGAATCTCTTCACCTTAGGAACAAGAACCTCGCACGTTACTTTGTAAGCGTAGTAAATTCAAATTTCTAAGACTCAATAACTGTAATATGTAAGTATGTAATTATGTAATTAATACAGCAGAGTTGACAATAAAATTTTTTATACAAACATAACATTTTCATCGATTCCTCAATCCTATACATACAGGTATGAATAAACACCCTGAGAAAATGATGAATTTTAATTATTTTCTCAAGATTTATTGTCATACCCATAAAATCAGCAAAATTCTAATTATTATTAACAATTAAAGAGCGTTCGGTGTCGCAGGTGCCGGAGTTTTATTTTTCGCGTTATTGGCGCTGGTTGCGACTGAAGCGATTACATTTGAAAGTAAAGAAAGCATGGTTTCCGTTGAAAAAGTGCAATGGTGGTAAATCTTGCTGCAGTTTTGACCAGGCACTTTTCCATTTTCCATGGCCTCCTGGACAGCCGTTCCTTGTAGGGCGCTGTGGAGCATTTGATTCGAGGCGACGCTGTCGATTAGTTTGTCGATCGTGGAAACGCCATCGTCGACGATGTTGGTGGAGTCAGCAGTGCTGACAGCTTCTGCAGCTTGTTGGGTGTAAGAGCAGATCATCCTCTGCATACAGGAAGTCGTGTCGATGCCATGTCGAGCCAATGCATCGTCGAGTTTTGCGAGCATTTGAGCGTAGCCCACGGCGTCTTCGCCTGAAGAAAAATCATTTTACATGACTTGTGGGGAAAGCAGGCACTTTCGACACGTTGTCATGTAAAAAATTTTACTCAACTTTTGCAGGAGGGCTTTTTAAACTCATGTGATTGCAAAACTCGCATTCGGCTAGTTTTACAAACTTCACATTCGCTAAAAAAGCTCCTTTTGCAAGCGTTGAGTAAATAGATATTATTCAACGCCGTGCGGAAAAGGCTACTTTTCCACACGCTTGGGCGATGCAAAACTCGCATTTCCACACATTATTGAATGAAGTATCGTTCTTAATTTTTTTACTCAGCTGATTACAACGCTCAGATTCATTGGAAAGAACTTTTCCACACTAGCGAAGTAATATACTATTTCTTCTATCAAAATGGAAAAGATAATCGACTATACGAAAAGATATGTTTAGTTTTAGCAACCATTCATTTGGTGGAATATGGATTAACTAAAGTTTTCTTTATGACAACCAATGTCGAATTTTTATATTTAAAACTTTGCTTGGTCCATATTTTACTAAATAAATTTTTTTTTTCATGTACATGACTCAGGGGAGTAGGCAGACAAAATTTTTGGAAGGGGTTTTTTGAGAAAATATATTTCATTTGGAATCTTATAATTTTTTATCTTTGAGGATCTGGTTATGGGATTACGATTTTTGAATTTTTGAAAATCTAGGATTTTTAATCTATAGGATTTTTAATCCTAGTAATTTTGGTCGTTATAGAAACCTTATAGTAAACTGTAATTTCTTATAAAGAATTGTTTGGAATAATGTTATAAGGTTTTTTTTTCTTATAAGATTTTATCACATACATTCTTATGAGAAATTTTAATTTTTTATAAGGTTTTTATAAGGTGCACCTTATAAGAGGTCGAATTCTTACAAAAATTTCATTTTCTTATAAGGTTTCTATGAGGATCAAAATTACTAGGGTTATATAAAAGCCATACATTCTTCATTTACGTATCTAATACAATAGAACTTAATTTTTGTGATTTTTAAGTCATTAAGGTTTAATTTTTTTTTTCTAATACTTTTAGTTTTTTGCATGTTTCTTCAGTTGAAGGATTTTTTGACATTATTTTAGATTTATATGCAGCATTCTAGAATTTGATGTTCTAGAAATAGAAAACGAACAACTTTTTTTATATTTTTATAGATTTTTGGGAAAATATTATTTGCATGGACTTCAAGTATTTAATATTCGATTTCTAAAGTAAAAGTCTTGTATGTCACGAATAACATTTTATTCTATTTCCTGGCATTTTTACAGATTTCTAGAGATAGAAACTGATGATATAGTATTGAAAATTTCAGCGATTTCTAGTATGTAAATAGATTTTTCAAAAATAACAGTATCTTTTATGCAGATTTACAGTTTTTTATTTTCTTGTATTTTTACACGATTTGAATAATTTTGTGAAACTTTTGCGGATCCCTTCAAAGATTTTTGGAATCATATGCTTCAAGGATTTAATTTTTGAGTATTCATATAAATTTTCAGTATTTATCGAATTTTTTTTTTATTATTTATGAAATTTTAAAGGATTTTCTAGAACTTCCACAGATTTCCAGTATTTATTAAAAAATCTTGATAGATTTATAGAATTTAATGCTCTTGAAAGATTTCCAATTTCGATAGATTTTCAATATTTTCAAAGATTTCTGGGAAAACTAAATTGACAAAGATTTTTAGTGATATAAATATTTCTTGTTTTCCTATTTTTTTAAGCATTCATGAGATTTTGTAGCATTTTTAGCATTTTTCTAGATTTCTAGTATTTTTATAGAGTACATACTGTATACATTTTTTAGAATTTGATGCTGTAGAGTTCGAAGTTTTATAGATCTCAAGTATTTTTTGAGATGAAATGAATAAAATGATACTGAAATGAAATACTGATAACAAATAAAATAATATTAAAATGAAATAAAAATACTTAAGAATTTGATAGTTTGTGGGTTTCATTCATGTTATTAAGATTTTTCAGAAAACAGCAATTTCATTCATTTCTATAACTTAGATAATTTTTTCAGTATTTGCATGATTCGAAAGACTTCCTGGCATTTATATGAAAATCTTGTAGATTTCTAGAATTCGACGTTCCAGGATTTAAAATTGTTCAGATTATTAGAATTTTCGTTAATTCCAATTTTTCTTTGTTTTTCAATGGGTTAAAGCAATTAAAAAAAATTTTTTTTATACATTATCACAACAAAAAATGTATAATGAGAATTCTGAGAAAAAAGTCTTCTGAAACCAGGATTATTGTTATTTTCGAATTAGTCAAATTAAGAATTCTAACTTACATGAAACCATTTCTTTTGTCTTTTAGATTTTTTAGCAAGTACTTGATAATTTTCACCCATTTTTATAATTCATTATTATAACTTGTATTCATCAATCCAATTATTTTACCCGAATTCTAGGAGGAGTTTGAACCCCCAAAAACTCCTTATCTTCCATATAACTTGACCGTGGAAAAAGTGGTGTCTTGCAATACTAGTGGGAAAAGTGAACACTTCCTCCACGGACGAGGAAAGGGAATTTTAATGCAATTTGACTGTTTGTGGGTTTTATTTACTTCTCGCGTAGTTTCCGTAAGATCCGGAGAGAACGTAGAGGAGTTTTGGAATTATGAGAATGGTGCCGACACCGAGAACGGCGCCTAAAAGTAATCCGCCCAGGTCTACTTTTCCGGGTCCGTATGGCGACACTCCGTACCCCTATATTAAATACACATACATTTTTAATCAAAATATTGTTATTCGAGACATTAATTTTTTCGATCATAGAAAAAAAATTGATATATGAAAATTATTATAATCAAATTTCAGGTTCAACGTCAAAAATATTGTTTACTTATAATAAATCTCATATGGTTTGATTCAGGGGTGTATTTTGTAAATCCAATTGGGTTGTCTTATTGGAAAATTTTCTGGAAAAAAACTTATGTCACAAATACAACTAGTTTTAGATTTAGAAATCTAATTAGATTTTCATTCAGAAAACTATTTGTATTTTTGACTTAAGATTTTTTGTACAAAATTTTCCAATGGAACAGACCCAACTGGAAAACCTATTGGAAATGTTCATTAGGTGTGGGAGTGTAGGAAAAACGTAATAGAGTTGATATTCGAAGTTTCCATATATCAACTCCATCTCATCTATTTTAAACCTAATTTTTTGTATTTTTTATTGCAAGTTTTTTTAGCAGATCGATTTTGAATAATCGTAGCATTTTTTTTCAAAAAATTGTCTTATTGATCGTATTCGGATGTGTAATTGAAGATTTTATAAAAAATTAAATTTTTTTACTCGACTTACGGACGCTGTCCCAACATTGGTGAACCCAAACCGTGGCTCCTGATTACGATCATCGTTAGGATTCATTGAAGGATACTTTGGAGCAGCATCTTTTCTTTCATCTGCTTGTGAAGGCATCGCTATTTGGTCATGTGCCTTGGATGATTTTTCCATGTAATCAATGGAGCTTGGTACAAATCTATAATAATAAATAGCTTTTAGTATTGTGAATATTTGTGAAGATTTATGAGAATTCTCTATGTACGTACATATTCGAAGTGTCTATAGAAAATATTAACAACTAGATAAAATACAGGAAATTTTTGAACCATTGGCAATATTTTGTGTTTGAAAATTAATTGTAGAGCTAATGCAATCGAAAAATCCTTACTTAATAAATCCTTAGTTATTTTTGAATATTGATTTCAAAGAATTTCATGAGATTTTTCGAACTCATAAAAGCAATTTTCTTCAAATCTGTGGAGTTCCAAAGTTTTGAATTTCTTGAAAGTCGTTTCCTAGATTTATGAAATTTTGAAAATTTCTTTCGTATTCAAACGTATTTCTAAATTTTTATCACCTTAATTTCTGAATCTTAAACTTCTGCGATCTCCAAATATTAACATAAAACCTCCAAATTATAGAGTATAAATTTTAACCTTCAATTATCTGACTCTTTGAAATTCAAAAATTTCTTATCTGTTGAAAATAACTAATTTTTAGTTTCAAATTTTCTTGATTATAAAACTTTTCTGATCTACCTACAGTTTGCATGAATCCAAATTCAGTTTGAGAATAATACATTATTGATGGTTGAAGATTAGAATGAAATTTCATAGTTTAAAACTACGTAGAGTTCGTAAAGTTACGAAAATCATCAAGTTTTTGATTTTCATTTCTGAAACTTTTCAAATTCGGATGCCTAAAAGTCTCGGATTTTTCAATTGAAAACTTCAGAATCCAAGTTCTCGAATTCTTAAATTGTATATAAGATCATGATTTTTATGAAATGAAAATCATGATCATAAATACTGGAAATCACAATCATATCATAATCCTTGAAATAAATTTTGTTATAATAAAGTTCCCAAGTATCCAAATTTTAAACAAAAACTGATATCACAAAATTGAATGTACTTTCAAAACAATTATTTTTCTTGCGTTCACATATTTTTTATTTCTTTCATCTTTAAATTCACAAATTCAGATCTAGAATTCATTAATTACAAGACTAAACTTTTATATTCGAATAGAAAATGGAACGAAAGTAGATCATAAAAGAAGAAAATATCTAAAATATGAACATAAATGAATAATCATAAATGTAAAATCCAGGGCTTGAAAGTAACGCGTTACTCCAAAATGTTGATACTCTTTTACTGTAACGATAACGTAACGCGTTACATTAATTAACAAGTAACGATAACAGGAACGAGTTACTTTTTTTAAGTAACGAGTAACGAAAATCCCGTTACTTTAATTAGTCTCATCAAGTTTCTAGAACAATTTGTAACTTTTCAGAAAATGTTCTGCAACTGAGATATAAGTAATTTTGAACTTCCTTATTTTCAAATAAAATATTCTTTATTTATAATTTTTCATGGAACAGAGTGAAATATTTGTAATTTGTGTACAGATTGACAAAGAAAAATAATTTTCTCTTTTTACTAGAAACTTTCACGGGTCGAGGCATTAAATTTTGGAACTCCGCATGGAAATACATAAAAATAATTAAAATCTTTAGATCTTCAAATCTATAGCAGTATCAAATCTATAGATCGTGCCAGAAAACCTTACGTAATTCAATGAATACAATCAAAAAAAAAAAAAAAACATGCTAAAAATACTAGATATTAATTATTTTCTCATAAAAGATATTAGATTCTTCAAAAATTTATGTAATCCCAGGATTCTAGAAAACTCAATCTCTCGAGCATAAGAATTCCATAAAAATACATACTAGAAAAATCCCAAAAAATATTGAAGGCACTCTAAATCTATAAAGAAATTGTTTTCCGCAAAATCGATCAAAATACTTCCAATATTTCAAACTTTCAACTCTAGAAAATCTCATTCTGGAAATTCAAAGAGATATCTTTCAAAAAAACCAAAAATTCTCAAAAACTCACCCATCATATTTCGGTCCACAACGAACCGAAGCTATCGCAGCCAACAGCACCAAAGTCGCGGCTTGGACTCGAGACATCTAAAACACACCATTCTCATTTTACTTAAAAACCCTTTTTTTCATCTAATTTTCCTGCCAACTAATGAAAAAAGAAAAAAACAATAAACCTTTTTAAGTCGATTTCTCGCAGCTGAGAAAAACGAGCTAAACTGAAAACTCCGCACCTGATTCTTTTCATATATAGTCACGCGAGCAGATCGCGCACGGGACGTAATTGCTCGCGGTTTCGCTTTCATTGTCATATTTCCAGGGGACAACGTCGTCGAGCGTGACAAAAAAATTTTCTTCAACCAAAATCGGCGCCTCCTGAAACATTGTATACCCGGGGCGAAACCGCGTTTGACCCCAATTCCGACCGGAAAATGAAATAAACCTTTCGCAAGGGTCCTCGTAAAATAAAAAGCAACCTCCGGTTTCGCAAAAATGCCCCAAAAGCGGGTTAGCAATGTATTTCCTCGTTTCACTTTCTTCGCGATTTTCATCCAGTCTCGAGGTGAAAGTCCGAGGATATTCATTAAAAAATTATAAACGTCCCCGAAGATTAATTTTGCGGGCTCTTCGAGGCATGGGAAAACGCATTAATCGTGCTTTATAAAATGTTGTATTATTCCTCTGGATTCGGCAGTTTGGTTTTTCGAGGCGAACTGTGCGAACCGTTTTTGAATTTCATGGGGAGAATTTTGGCATTTGGCAGGGGACAGGTCATTTTGGTGATTTTTTTGGTTTGGTTTTCGGTGGGCGATGGGAAGAAGAGGCAGACCATTTCTTTGGATTCGGAGAAGGAGGATGATGGAGTCAAGGCGAGTTGAAATTTATTTTTTTTTTCTAAACGATCGAACGTGAAAACTTTCAAACAAAATTCAGATACGTTCAGAGAATGTTCCAGATTTGGGAAAATTTGTCCGAGTCTCAAGACAAGTTTTCCTTTGTAGATCTCGATGGAATTTGAAGTACCATTAATTTCCATTTCTTCGCAACGTGAACCGGGAAAACCATTAGTTAACATCAACCCAAAAACTGTTCTTCTTTCTGGTTTGTTGGTTTTGGCAATTGCGCTGTTTACGCCCATTTTCCAAAAAGGCAACGACGTTCGCAAAAGTAAGCTTTGAAAAAGCAAAAAATATTATCAGGGGCGTAGGCAGAAAAAATTTTCGGGAGGGGTTTTTCGGAAAAATATTTTTCCTTTGGGGTTTCATCATTTTCAATCTTTGACAATATGTTACAAGAGAGCGATTTTGAAATATTTTACATTTCAGAATTTGAAAGTTATACAACTTTTGGAATCCAGAGTTGCACATTTTTCATGTTCGTAAACAATGGAATTCGAATTTTTGATTTTCAATTAGTAACTGAGGTTTCAATTTTTTTTACTAATACTTTTTGTATTTATGCCACTTTAAGGATTATCTAATAATAAATAATATGGCTTTCTATAGGGCTTTCTGTAATTCCATGCTCTAGGAATCAAACTTATGAAAATTTTATATATTTGAATTGATTTTTTAGCAAATTTGAACAACACCGATAACAAGACATTATAAACTTATATTATTTTCGTATGGTATATTATTGATGAAATTTTGTAATATTTTCTGTTATTTTTATATATTTATAGTATCTCTATGGATCGCTCAATAGATTTTTCAGACGACAGTTTCTTTTATAAAGATTTTCAATACCTTCATTTCATATTTTTTAGTATTCCTACAATTAAAAGTATGTTTAATTGTAGAAATCGTATATATTGTATTAGATGTCTGTTTATTGTTTTCTGTATGAATTCCAGGAATAATTTCTAAAATTATATATAATTATAATATTATTCTAATAATTATGTTCCAGAACAGAAATTTTTATAAATTTCTAAGAAAATTATATCTACATAATTTTTATTTATTGAAAGATTTTTAGTGAACTCGTAAGCTAGTAAACTAGGAAGCTGGTTAACTACTAAACTAGTAAACAAGTAACCTAGTAAACTAGTAAACTACTGAAATTGTAAAATAGTAAAATAGTACACAAGTAGAAAGGTCAAACAGTAAACTAGCAAACTCGTTACCAAGTAAACTAGTTAATTAGTAAACTAGTAAGCTAGTGAAATAGTAAACTCGTTAACGAGTAAATTAGTAAGTTAGTTAACTATTACACTAGTAAACTAGTGAGCTAATAAACTAATAAACAAGTAACCTAGTAAACTAATAAGCTACTGAAATTGTAAAATAGTAAAATAGTACACAATTAAAAAAGTCAAATAATAAACCAGCAAACTTGTTACCAAGCAAATTAGTTAATTAGTAAACTAGTAAACTAGGAAGCTGGTTAACTACTAAACTAGTAAACAAGTAACCTAGTAAACTAGTAAACTACTGAAATTGTAAAATAGTAAAATAGTACACAAGTAGAAAGGTCAAATAGTAAACTAGCAAACTCGTTACCAAGTAAACTAGTTAATTAGTAAACTAGTAAGCTAGTGAAATAGTAAACTCGTTAATGAGTAAATTAGTAAGTTAGTTAACTATTACACTAGTAAACTAGTGAGCTAATAAACTAATAAACAAGTAACCTAGTAAACTAATAAACTACTGAAATTGTAAAATAGTAAAATAGTACACAATTAAAAAAGTCAAATAATAAACCAGCAAACTTGTTACCAAGCAAATTAGTTAATTAGTAAACTAGTAAACTTGTCTCAAAGTTGTAATAGCATACTGGTAAAACTAGTAAGCTAGTTAAATAAAAAAACTAGTTAGCTGGTAACCTAGTTAACTATTAAACTAGTAAACTAGTGAGCTAATAAACTAGTAAACAGGTAAACTTATTTTTTACATTTTTTAGTATTATACATATTATATACGAAACCCTGGAGGATTTGTTAGTATTTTAATATACTACTTATATTTTTGTAGATTGCTACAGAGATTTGAAAAATTCGATGCTTTAAAATGCGAATTTCCAACTATTCTCAGTAGTTTCAAAAATCAATGATAAACTTTCTGTCACATAGATTTTCATGCTTTGTATCGTTAGTCTATTTTCGTACTTTTAAAAGATTTTGTTAAATTTTTCAGAATTTTCATAGATTTATAGTATATATAGAATTTCATGTCCTACAATCCCAAAATTTATAGATCGTAGAGGCATTTGTCGAGATTTTTCAGAAAACAGTTTTTTCATGGAATTTAATCATGTTCATTACTCTTTTAGATTTTTTGGAATCGAAAGATTTTTAATACTTTTGTATGGATTTTTTTAAGATTTCTAGAATTTGAAGATCTAAGATCCAAGTTTTGTAAATTTTCAGTATTTTCGTAGATTTTAATTTTTCTTAATTATTCACTGGGTTGCAACAATTTTTCTGGTCTACATTTTTTAAGTAATCCAACGTTTTGATAATTTTTCCTCTTTTATTGAATACATACTGCTAACGTTTCTATGCATTTATTTGTAACTTATATTTTTATTGTTTATCGATGTAACTTTTTCTGATTTCACATAAAATATTGATTGATTTTATCAGAATTTCAGGAGGAGTTTGAACCCCCAAAACCCCCTCTGCCTACGCGCCTGAATATTATACTATTAAATAGCATTGATTATATAGATTAATTTTTTCAATGCACATCATAGGATCAATCGACTATCTCTCAGAATACAACGAAATTTTTGGAGACATGCTGACTAAAAATCAAGATCTGGTTTCTTGCATCCAACAAATGATCTGTACTGCGATTGAAGAAAATAAAAAACAAGTCCAAAAAGAGACCAAGTAAGAAACAAAAACAAATACCACAATTGATGCATTTATTCAACAAATATTATCATTTATCGCATTTTTCACTCCACACTTCCATTACACATTTTACAATAACAATCACGAATCAACGCTTTTTCACAGATTAGACTTTCGATCAAAACTTATCCGGAATTCGTCAAAAAACAACGAAAAAATGCCAAATGAAGAAACGTGCAATGCTATCTCTAAAAATTGTTTCGTGAAACAAGATGTAATAAATAATAGCATTCGTACAATCACCAATTGGTACAATACAGTCAACAATCATTAAATAAGAGTTCTCCAGTCGAGAATATGTACACTAAATAAAAGTATTACTTTTTGCAATAACAAATGTGTACTTTATTAAGTATTAATTAATTAATTTTGCACTCTTGCGCCAGGTACTAGTAGATGTTCCTGAAGTTTCTAACGTTCAAAAATAAAGAAAATTTTTAAAAAATGTGCCTATTGCCTTTAACAGTTCAAATAATAAATATATACTGAAATTTGATGAATATTATCTATTTTCATTTATTTCTTAAACGTCTGGAACTTCAGCCACATGTAAATACCACATTGAGTTATTTACAATTTTTTACAATGGCACTAGCAGGAGATCAATAAGTTTTAATAAATACATTTATTTCAGATTCTTCTCAGCTTTGTCGAATTTTCAATGATTAAAAAGGAAATTGAGTATTTTTATTGACTATTTACAATTTTTACTAATGTTTGGCTCAGACTTTTGGGCTTTTGAGTTTAAAATAACTGTCAAAAATATTAAGTTGTAAAAAAATCACATCTTAGAAGTTATTTGTACTGAAATTGAAGAAAACAAAAAATGGTTTAAAAATACTTGATATCGCCTGTAATGAAATACATAGTAAATTTTTTTTTTTTGATTACATGAAATATTCAGATAATTTTTCACGAAGATTCTTTGAAAGACTCGTTTTGTCAAGTATTTGTAGTTTTGAAAAAAATTATAAAATGTGAAATTCCAATGTGGAGATTCTTGACAGTCTCAAACAAATATTATACAATAACTAACTCGAGTGAAAAATTGCAACAAAGGCAACTTTGTAACCAAGTTACAATTAAAACTAAAATTATGTTAACTTGAATAACAGTTAATTTCTTTTTTTTTACTCCTTTTTTTCAATGGATGCTAATTACATCATTTTTTGGTTTTTAGTATTCTAAATATAAAAAATTCAATTGAATTTTCTACAAAATAAACTATTGCGAATAAAAGCTTTAGTTGGAAAACTATGGGGCACATTTTTTTCACTTCGCGGTACAACAAACTCTCGTCGCGTAAAAAACAAGCGTTGCTTTAATTAAAGGTTTGTAACGAGGGAAAGAATAAGCGACAAGGAAAAGTTGTACTTATACTTTCTTTCAACAGAATCTTCAGCGTGAAATTCCGGCATGCGACTGACACGCATGAAAAATTCTCAATTGTTTCGTGCACTTTCACCATATTTTAACCATACCTCCACCATTTTTGAATTTCCTAAATTCACTGATTCGACAAATTTTCGCAGATGTTTTTTTTATTTCGGGAGATTTAAACTAGTCGATTTATTCAATTTTGGTAGACTGTTTTCTAATTTAGAATTTTTCTGTCACTTGAAATCAAAAATTATGGATTCGAGCTGCAATTTTTATTTAACAATAATGATTATCTATAAATTTGATTTCTATACATAGAAAATATTTTTTCACCTAAACACAGTACATACATTATTTTATTATGAATTTCACATTGTAAATTTCTCAACTTTTTCAAAGTTCAATCATTCAATGCACTTTAAATACATTTCAGAAGTTACTAGTTTATTCAGTTGACTGCATTTTTCATTTTTCAAAATAAAACTCAGTGTAGAATTTCAATCGTCTATTGGAAAAAAAATCAAAAATACCATAATGAAAACGAATTTTTCGACTGTTTTTGACTTTCTTTAGACGACCTGATTGTACTAGAATCATTTTTGTGAGATTCGACAATCATTGGTCTAATTCACTAAGAAGAATTGTTGAATTTGAAGCATTTGCAAGAACAGCAAGATCGTAAGGAGTTTGGCCTAACATATCTTGACAATGGGGATCAGCTCCGTTTTCCAAAAGAAATTTTGCGGTGGAAGTATAATCGTGTAGAGCCGCTAAATGTAATGCTGTTCTACCTTTAAAAATTTATTACTTCAAATTAGCCAATCAATTAAATTAAAATAACTATTAATAATCAATGAATAAATATTTATTAGATTGATTTATTTTGAAGTAATTTAATTCTCGTCATAATTAATTATTAATTAGACTCAAAATCTTCGATTGATACATTTTATAATCTAAGTATCCCAAAACGTTAAAAAAAAAATGCAAAAACTATTATTATTATTATATAATACTACTATTGAAATTTTTGCTCTATTTTTCAGGAGGAAGAAAAATTTTGATGATCGAGTTTTTCTTTTACAATAAGAAAAATTGGAAAATTCTATAGTTTACTGTAGTTTTTGGCCTCAATAGTTAAAAAATTAATGTCTAAGCAACCAAAGATTGTATGAAATAATTAGATAAATGAAAAAAGGTCATTTTTAAATACCTGATCTGTCACTTTGGGACAAATTGGCACCAGCCAAATGGTACGATCGCAGTCGATTCGTGTTTCCACAGGATGCTGCAATCACCAAACGCTCACCTAGCACTTGTCCTCGTTCGTGTAAATGGGCCCCACATTGTAGCAAAAGTTCTATTATCTACAACAACAAAAATTATTATATATTTTGAGCGAAAATTTGATAAATAAAAATTACAGAACTTTTAACACGAGAAATCGTTTTTCCCAAATTTAAGTTTCATTTTCAGTTAACCAGTTTTCCAATTGGACATTTTTGGCAGGGAAGATGATGCTAAAAGTAGAAATAATTTTCAATACCGAGTAAATAGTTTATAATGTTTTATCTCAAATTTTTTTAAATTGATTATATATTAATTTCTTACTTCATGACGATCATGATAAACTGCATCTGTCAAAGCAGATCTTCCAAATCTATCTTGCAAGTGAACGTTTGCCCCCATTTTCAAGAGTTTCTCAACAATTTTCGTATCTCCTTCACAACATGCAACATGAAGTGCAGTTCGTCCGTCGTAATTTTGCAAAGAAATATCTGCGCCCTGAAATGAACTCTACTATACTTGATTTTTACGTTGAGGAAAAAGTTCAAATAATATTAAATCGCAAACATCAATTGAATGAATATTTTTTAAATATGAAAGAATAAAATTTCGGAAAATTATTCAATGTAGTGTAGTTTTTCTAAGTTGTCAAATTCTAAGTCTTCTGAGTATTCTCCAAATTTCCAAAACTCAAAATGAAATATTACAGAAAATATCTTACAACACGCTTCAGCATTTCCAGCTTCTCAATATCTCTTGAGACAACGGCAGAAAAAAGCATTGCAGGGAAAAGAATGTCGCCCAAATGACGAATTTCATCAGGGCAATTGATTTGCAAAGCTTGAGCAACGACTTTTAAAAATTGCCAATCTTCGTCAGAAGGTGCATGACCTGCGCTCAGTTCTCCCCTCAAATTCGTTTGCATCATCGCCCGCTTCGTTTCCAAATTCCATTCGTCTTTAGATAAAACGTATGAAAGTTTTGTCAAGGCCGCTTCAGGGGTCATATCAAATCCGGAAGTAACGCCTGAAAAAAGTCAATTTTTTGCTGAAATTTTCTAATCGGAAAAATAATTGGATTTTCAGTTGGAAAATCCACCTGGAAAACCAATTGGGAATTCCCGAAAGTATTTATTCAATTTTTTCATGCTAGATTTCATTATCACTTCAACTTTTATTGATTATATTCAGGGGCGTAGGCAGAACAAATTTTCGGAAGGGGTTTTTCGTAAAAATGATACATTTCGGGATTTTCCAATTTTTCGGATTTCAGGATTTAAAACTTTTGAAGTCCATAGCAGTACATTATTCATGTTCGTATTTATTATAATAGAATTCGATTTTTGTGATTTCAATACAAGTCACTGAGATTCAGATTTTTAATTCTATTACTTTTGGTATTTTTCATAATTTTGTTGTTTTATTATAAATATTAAGGATTTTCATACATACAATGAATTTTTATATAGCTTTCTAGAATTCGATACTCTAGAAATGAAAGTTTTGAAAATTTTTCAATATATTTCTAGATTTTTTAGAAAAGTAGGATTTTAAGTATTTTATGGACTTCCAGAATTTTTGCGTCGTATTATATTTTCATACAATTTTACAATATTTTCTGGCATTTTAATATATTTTTTGTATATGATGCTATGCTATTGCAAATTTAAAAAAAACTTTAGTACATCAATTAATTTTGAAGAAAACAGTATTTTCCACACAGATATCCAATATTTTTTCGATTTTTCTGGTATTTCTATAATATTCAAACCACATGAAGAATTTCATACTATGTTTATGAGTTTATAGGTTTGTAGAATGGTATGCACTAGAACTCAAAGTTTTATAAATTTTTCAAAAAATCATATTTGCATACTTTTTGAGTATTGAATAATTTTAAGTATTTCTCGCATTTTGTTTATTATTTACAGAACCTGGAGAATTTTTTAGCATATTTCACGATTTTTAGTGTTTTTGTATATACATTTCTAGAATTCAATGTTCTATATTTTGAATCTAAATTGATTTTCTATAATTCTATAAATTTATAGGAAAATTACATTTATACAGGTTTTTTGTGTGATAGATTTCTGGTGTTTCCGTATTTTTTTAGTATGCATAGGATTTTGTAGCTTTTTCCTATATTTTTAGAGATCGTGGGTGTTTTTTTCAGATTTTGTATAAAGATGTTCATTTCTAGAATATCGATGTTGTAGAATGAAAATTTTAGCCAATTTTTAGTAATCTTATAGATTTTTTAGTAAACTATATGTAATCCATTTTCAGTGTTTGCAGATTTCTTGTACTTTCGTATTTTTATAATATTTATAAGATTCTGTACCTTTTATTTTTATTTTCATGTATGGTATGAATTTTTTCAGATTTTTCAGAAGTACCTACATTCCCAGGATTCGATGTTCTAGAATTGAAATTTAAATCGATTTTCAATAATTTCATAGACCTCTTATACTTCGTTTTATATATACGATTTTGTAAATTATTTCTATTTCAATAGATTTCAAGTATTTATATGGATCAAAGATTGATATATGTTTTTTTTTCTAATTTGATGCTCTAGAATTCAAACTTAATTATTTTTCTCAGATGTTTTAGGAAATTCTTTCACAGAATATCTACTTTAATTTGAAATATTTCTTCAGGTTTTGTATGATTTAAAATATTTTCTGGTATTTGCCAGGATTTCTATTTTATATTTTTAGAATTTGATGCTTCAGGGTTCAAATTTTCTAAAATTTCTCAAATTTTCGTAAATTATAATTTTTCTATAGTATGATTTCATTAAATTGGAACAATTTTTCAAGTTTTTGTTAACTACGTTATTCTTACCATACATTATTCATGATTAGAATTTTGTTTATGAAAAAATTATTCTAGAAACAAAATAATTGCAATTTTTATGTTAGTATAGTTGAGAATCATGAATATCGTAAACTTTGATTCTATTTGTTATTTTATCAAGATTTCATTAGGTACATTTTTTGATGATTTGAATTTATTCCATTTTTTCTGCATTATTCTTTTAAATGTATAATTTTTTACTTTACTGTTATAATTTTTATTATTTTCACATAAAATAATAATTGTATAGAACCTCCAAAACCCCCTTCTGCCTACGCACCTGCTTCTAATATCCAGCAATGAATTTGTTCATTCTAAAGTGACGTATAACACACAAAATTCATGTTTACCAGCGTTTATCAAAACATGTCCGGTCTCGTAAAGCGAAGAAACCGCGCCTTTGGCACATTGAGTTATATTGATAATTATGACCCCGCGTTTAGTGGCTTCTCGCAATTCCTCGATTATGTCTTCTCGATTGCTTGGCACGTTTCCAGACCCATAACTCTGGAGTACCATTCCTTTCATCGGAGGCTGAAGAAATGCCCTCAACAATTCCCTCGTTACCCCAGGAAATAAACGGAACAAACCAACGTTTCTGTCCAATTTCGTATGCACTTGAAATTTTCCCATTACGCAAGACCGATAGATCGATCTGTAATCAACTGAAATTAAACAACAAACATTATCTGCTCTTTCAATTCACGTTTGGAAATTTACGTCAGTATAGTGGAAAAATTCCGAAATGCAATAAATATTTTTAGATAACTTAGAAAAGAAATTGGACACAAAAAAAAAAATTAAAAAATATTTCTATCTTAACGTTATCGCAGCTCGACATTACGAGGGATGTAAAATGTTTTTTAAATTTATGATTCATTTTTGTTTCTCTCAGAATATAATTATATCAAAAAATATATGTTTCTTTATAAAAATTATGAGAAGCCCAATATTGTACCGTCGATTTTTATTCCGATTCTCGCCAAAGGCGGGCAATTGGGTGACTGAAAAGCTTCGAAATCCTGAGTGGAAATTTTGCTGGTTCGGTTTCCTCGCATTAATTGGTTGTTGAAGAAAATCATAACTTCCGGTATGTTGTAATCAGCGGCGATCATTAGGGACGACAAAAAGTTGTCGACGCCGTCGCTTCGACTTTCAAAAATGGAAATTTGGGAGCCAGTGATGATGACAGTTTTTCCTAGGGCTTCGAGCATGAAGGACAAAGCGGAGGCAGTGTAGCACAAAGTGTCGGTTCCGTGTAAGATTACGAAACCGTCGTAATGTTCGTATGTTTTCTGCAATATAAAATTTCATGTTTAGTTTAAGAAATTTGTCAAATAAAGAAATAAAAATGGTATGCAAGGAAGTATTTTTATTTTGTGATGAGATTATTTCAATTTAAAATACTGGAATCCGAAATCCCAGGTTCTGAAATTCTCACATTAGTATCTTTACATGCAAGAGTGATTAAAAGTTTTAAATTCGGTTTATCAAACTTTTGACCTTTATTCGAATTTCAAAAAAATAAAAAAAATTAGAAAAGTTAAGACTCTCAATCTGTTGGATTTATTATTAGTTCAGATTATACTCGAATGAAGAAAAATAACTCGAGATTCTATTAAAAAATTTGTAAAATGCTCACCTTAATGTCTATTGCAATTCTAATCCAGTCGTCCATTGTCATGTTACTGGAATCGCATATTGAAGAATATTCCATAACATCATAAATTATGCGACGACTATGCACCCCATCTGATCTGAAAAAGTCACATTGAAAAGTTATTTTGTTTCTTCACTGTAAATTTTTTTATTCCCCAATTTTTCACTTACGGAAGTACCAAGGAATTATTTTCATCATCAAAATTTGCATCTGCATATTCAGTGTCATGTATGCTTGGGTATTTTTTCAAATTCGTTACGAAAGAATTTGATTTGGGCACCAAAGCTAAAACATTTTGACATATTTATTTTAGAGGAAGATCATTTTAAGAAAACTCTTCAAAATTTAGTGAATATATCAAATTTGTGAACAATTTGTACCTCCATTTTCATTTTTCACCATTCCTATTGTTCCTCCAGTGTACAAAACCATAATTTTTTTCTCTGGTTTTTTTTCCACAAAAAAAGTTTGGGAGGAAGATTTGACTGTGTGGTTCCTATTTTGATAGAGATTTTCAACTCCATTCCCAGTCCCATTTCCACAATTTGGATAGGAATTTTTTATTGTAGAATTCGAGAAGTTATTCATGCCTGAAAAATATCAACTAATTTGTTTTTAAAATTGTGACACAATGAAAAATTTTATGTATTAATAATTAAGTAATAACTGGAATATTTTTGTATTATTATTCCAATTTTATTTTCAGTTAAATTCCCACAATTTGAAAAGATTTTTTTTAGTGCAGAATTTAAGGAATTATTCATGACTGGAAAATTTCAAATAACTTATTTTCAAAGTTGTAATGCAATGAAAAAATTTCATTAGTATTTAATTTACCACATTAATTATCAATTAGATAAGAACCGGAATTTTTTTTATTATTTATTCAATTTATTTATACACATTTTTTATTATTATTTCAACTCCATTGTCAATTACATTTCCACAATTTGAAAAGGTATTTTTTATTGCACAATTTGAGGAACTATCCATGCATAAAAAATTTGAACTACTTTGTTTTTAAAATTGTAGAGCCATAAAAAAATCTGATTAGTAATTTATTTGCTGGATCTATTATTAATTACATTATAACTGAATTATTTTACTCTGATTGATATTTATGTACGTTATATATAATTATTATTATTTTGATTTCATTCTCAGTTCCATTTCTCTAATTTGAATAGGAATGTTTATTGCAAAATTCAAGGAATTATGCATGTCTAAAAAATTTTAACCAGTGTTTAAAATTTTAGAGCAATAAAAAGTATTATAAGTATTTAATTTACTATGTTAAATATAAATTAGATAAGAACTGTAATATTCTTATATTATTGATATTTATATCTCACTTTTTTATTATTATTTCAATGTTATACTCAGTTACATTTCCACAATTAGAATAGAAATTTTTTATTGCAGAGGCAAAGAATTTATTCATGCCTTAAAAATTCAAAATAATTAGTTTTGAAAATTTCAACGCAATAGGAAAATCTGATTAGTATGTAATTTACAATATTATTAATAATTAGATAATAACTAGAATATTTTTGTTTTATTTATATTTTATTTTTATATCATTATTCCAGTTGTATTTCCACAATTTATTATCTAAAAATTCAAGGAATTATTCTTGCCTGAAAATTTTCAATCAACTTTTTCTTAAAATTATTTAAATAAAAAATATATTTAAGTAAAAACTCGAACATTTTAAAAAATATATTAAAATTTTTTTATTCTGTTAATGTTTTTGTATAGTTCATTATTAATGTTTATATTTTTGTATTTTCATTTTTAATACCGTTCAAACTTTATTGAACTTTTGGGTTATCATTCTATTTATCTCATTATTTATATTTATTTTTCTACTTGTATTTTTGTCTTATTATTTTCAACTCTATAATTTTCTGAACATATTTTTCAATATTTGTGAAATAAATAACAAAACAGTAGTAGTAACTTTTTTGTAATATTATACATAAATAAACATTACAAAAAATATGTATATAATATATATATATATATATATATATATATATATATATATATATATATATATATATATGTATATATTCATGTTTATTTATTATAGGAAAACATTGTCTAGTACATCCAAATTTGAATAAAAATTTTTAAATGAATGATCTGTATCTTGTATAAATTTAGAATACAATGAACGATTGGAAAAACAATTGCAAAATTCCAATTGGGCAACGAATCAAAGATTTGAACTGTCGCAAACATTTATCTTCGATATTCGCACACCTATATACATATATATTCGTACACACGTATGGATATCATTTTTATTTTTATTTTCATAAACTCACCTAATATGTTTTTTGCGTTCAAAATTTCGCACTGTTAAATTGATATATATCTAAATGTAAAATTAGTAAAAGTCAGTGTATGCTATTTAAACTATCGATTTTCATGCCACTTTGCAGAAATCAATCGATCAATTATCAATAATACACCAATTGAAATCATAAGCTACATACGTAACAAATCTCACGTGCATATTACAATGCGTTTGTGTTAGTGTATTTTTTATTATCATTACCTTGATATTGAAGTGTGACTACCAATGCAATTATCCGTAAATGGAGGAAAAACTCAGAGCATATCGTCGCCAAAAACAGAGACAAATGGTCGTGGAAACTGTGACGAATTCAATAAAAGGAATTTTCCAAGAAACTCCACGTCTCGAGTCGACTTTAGATGTTCCAAAGGTAAGGTTATGTCATGAATTCGTTTTTTTTTAACATGTGTGCGCTAGCTGTCAACCCAGCACGTAATCCAATAAACAACTCTTTCTCTAGTTATTTCTCATTTCATATTTATCGTCAATCGCATTTGCACTAGTCTTACGCAATGAGAGGTCAATTTTTTTACTTTATGCGCCTTAAACTTCGCATCTCAATTTTGCAATTCAAAAACTACATTTTGCTAATAGATTCTCTATAATTTCAAGTTTTGTTTTTCTTTCTCCTTTTTACTCTTATTAGAATTGTATAGAATGTAAATTAGATACAAATTTTACTCTGCAATGTAAATTTTGACAGTTTTTTTTGGTAGTGTGATTTTATTGTATGTGCAATTTATTTTATTTTTGTATAATTAATATATTACATACTATATTATTGATATATGTTTTTAAAATGTATCTTATATATTATTTTATGATATACAAATAAAATATATTACACTATAATAATAAATTATTATATATTTTTAATAACATTATTAATTTATGCATATTTCTCCAATCACTGTAGAAAACTTTTTATTTTTTTTTCATTTTTGACAAAATAAAACTTCAATTATCTCTTGGAGCCAGGGGTGGTAAAATGCGACAGTATGCGATTTTTCCGGGTGGATAGTAAATGACTCGATTTTTTTTAGGGGGGGGGGGGGAGATTATTATTGTATTTCATTGAAATACCCGTGACAATGTTTCCATATTTTCAAATAAAAAATTAAAAAACTTGTAATACATAAAAAAATCACGAAAATTCCTATCAAGCTGGACAATTTTTTATGATACTTGATATTTTTTTAAAATTTTTTTATAAGTTTAAAATTTCAAAATATAGAAAAGTTTGTAAACTCTAAATAGTTTCCAAAAGTTCATGAAATTTGAAAAATTTTACAAAAATGTGAATTAATTTTGTAAATTGTGTTGAGAATCATGTTCTTTCTAAATATGCACGATGATGTTTTTCCAAATTTTCAACAGAAATTTAAAATACTTGAAAAGTACTAAAAAAGAAAATATTTAGCAAATTTTGAAAAATCAGAACACATTGGAAATGATAGAAAATGTTAATAAATCTGAAAAAATCTAAACTTTGGTAGAATTTCAGAGGATGTTCATTATTTCATAAATTAAGTTTCTTATTATTTTTCTTTAAAATATGCATAGTAATAATATTTCTTATATTTTTAACGAAAACTGGCAATCTTTGTAAAATACTTATAATCACCAAAAAAATTATGCAAGTTTGACAACTTTTATTAAGTTCTGAAAGTCTTGAGTAGTTGGTTCGATGTTATTAGAAACTTTGAAAATTTTGGAAAATCATATAACACATTTAAAATTTCAAAAACTGCCAATCATCATAAAAAAAAAATCAAAATTTTTGTAAAATTTCAGAAGACATCCATTATTTAAAAAATTTTGTTCATTATTATATGTATTTCAACGAAATAGGTGGGCATAAAAATACTGTTTTAATTTTTTCATGAAAATTCGCAGTACTTGAAGAGTTAGATAATTATCATAGATTTATGAACGATAAAAATAGTCTGCATTACGTCAAAAATGTTGAAAATTTTTAAAAATAATAAAACATCTGAAAGTCTTAAGATTGCCAATAATTTAAAAAAATTTGAAAAATTGATAGAGTTTCATAAAATTTTGATGAATTACGCATATTGTGTTCATTATCACACATATTTATTATTTCTTTAAAATAGGGACGAATGTGTTTTTTAAATTTTTCAAGAAAAATCTAAAAAATTCAGAGTTCTGAAAAATAACCACAAATCCTTAAAAGTAGCACAAATTTTCGTAAAATTGTGGACGTTTTTGATAGTTGGTATAAAGTCAAACATTTGAGAAATTTCGGAAAACCATAACACATTTGAAATTTTGAAAGCTGTCAATAATTTCAGAAAATTCAAAATTTTCGTGGAGTTAAAGAATATGTTCATCAATGTACATCATATTTCTTTGAAATATGTTCTATGAAACTTTTTTTCTTTAATTTGGAATACTTGGAAAGTATTAAAAAATCAAGGAAAATCTTGCATAAGTTAGAAAAATTTTAATTTATTGCGAAAAATTGAACAGTTTCTTACGTTTGAAGTTGAAAATTTTTTTTTTATGGAAAATGTTTGAAATTACAAAGATTATCAATGATTCTGAAAAACTTATAGGATTTTAGAAATTCACGTAAATTTTGTATATTATAGAAATTTTGAAAATGCTGTCGGACTATAGAAACTGCGCATAATCGTTAAAACTTTGAAAATCAAAAAGTTTTCACGAAAAATCTAAAATTTTAGACAATTTTTATAAATTCTGTGAGCTGTGAAAAGTTTAGCAAGTTAATAAAGCTACAGTTTATAAATTTATGCATTTTTGCATGGGTATTTTCAGATATTTTACCCATGCAGAATTTTTTCAGATGGGTAGTGCTGCTCACCATACCCACACCTTCTGCCGTCCCTAATGGATTATCAAATTATTATATAATTGTTACGATATTTTTTTTTTTTTCTTGAAATCAATTTCATTTTTTTTTTTAATTATTTAACTTTTTACCTCTAACTCCGCGAACCCGAAACCGCGAAAATTCCTGAAATCCAACTCAACTTCGATTCACCTGACTCCCTAACGAAAGGAGAGCCTCAAGCGCCCAAAAACAATCAGTTTTATAAAGTCGATTAGAAGCATAATAGATACACTGAAAAGCTCTAACAGTTACAAGAAGTATTAAATCATTTAAGGAAGGATTTACAGCGGTCACCACAAGAACCTAGCGTGATTCTGCAAGGAGACATTACATACCTTTCTCAGAGCTATGAAAGTATTCTTGCTGACTCATGCTGGTTGCAAGCATTCGCAATACTTGTGAGAACTGTTACCATTTGCTACCGTAACGTTAAAAAAGGTAGAAGGCATCTCTCATTCTTACAATAACAATTATTGATGACCACAGTAGGTATTGAAAGGACTGTTCTTTGTCATCGCTGGACAAAGCGTGAGGAATCCTGTCGCAACCATTCTAATCCCTACCGTAAATACGGCTTGTATTGTTACCTTTCATAGTTACCAGAGATATTAGGGCTTTTCAGGGTAAGGTGGACGTACCCGAGGCGAAATCTGAAAGTCCGAAACGATGCTCCAAACCCTCCATTCTATTGTTCTCACAAATGGAAAATGCTCCTAGAAACCTCCAAACCCTCAAACAGAGCTCCGAGGACCCTCCGAACCCTCCAAATGAAATCAAATAACCCTCCAATGAAAATAAATCTGACCCTCCTTGAACCCTCCGAACCCTCCACTTTGAAAAATCGTCCCTTCATTTGCCCTCCGAACCCTCCATTATTAGTAAAAAAAATTTTAACTGTATATACAATATTAAAAACATCAAGGATTTTAATAAAATTTATTATATTAGAATAGTATTATAAATCATAAACTTATGTATTCAACAGTGATTAATAAACATATCTCCTAAAAAAAATTGGCAGCTCTGAAAATATTTAGAGAGTTTATTGAAAACTCTCAGCGAGTGTATTGAATCTATCATACAAAAACGTCATTAATTTTAATAAACTTTCATGCATTAAAATGATGTAAAAAATTATAAACCAGTGATTAAACATTATTAATTAACATGTCTATTAAAGCTTAACACTTATGAAAATCCTTACAGTGTTTATTGAAAGTATTGATATCGAACATGAAAAATACCGTGATTCATGTGGATTAAAATCTATTTTTATCGAACCTCATTTTCCTCTATTGAGCTAAATTTTGTTTCTCGATTAACATTTTCAATTTTGCAATTATTTAATTTTATATTATATCATGTAATCGGGACGTGACAATAATCTAAATAGAAAAATTCGACATTGAAAATTCGAAAATTCCATCAGTTTTTCCTTTCCAACATTGTGAAATAACACAGTGGAACAAAAAAAAACCCAAAGAAAGTTTCACATACAACATGTACTTTATGATCTCCTGAAACTATTATCCTGAATGTTTTTTCTCCATCACGTCACATTAGCGAGTAATGATTTTTTTAAGATTCTTTACACTCCCCTAATTTAAATATTCATCATGAAAACGATCGTTGGGAGCCAATATCAATGGGTTATATAATAAAAGACTTCCTTCTAACTTCCCATTTTCTTTCTCGAGCTTTCGGCTTTTTTTACGCCCTCTTCAGGAGCTACAAAAATTTACAATAGCAATTAATCTATAAATATTAATATCCCATTTTAACTAATTCTCTCTACTTACATTTTTCACTTCCATGAATTCACATTAACATTCAAGAAATTGATTATTATCATAATTCGTCATCATAGACTTAGTTAAATCTTCTTCACAATAAATTACACCAAAAAACAAACTCAACAGCTTGCTAATAAGAACTGAACTTAATTTTACAAACGTCGGCATCTATAAAAGTCATATCTAAAGAACGAACTGATAATCATATTTTCAAACATCCATCATAATTAGAACTCGAAAATTTAGTGTCATCCTGCTTATTCGTCGTGTTTTCAGTTCCCTTTATGAACACCATTTCAGAAACCACTCTTTTCTGATAATTTCCTTTATCCAGAATTTTCACATCTTTCCATTTAAAATCATGATCATTTTCTATTCTATGATGAGTGACGACTGAATGATTTCCAGTCAAATGACGAATATTGCCTTCACGTTCAGATATTCTAGTCTTCAAACATCTTTTTGTCTGTCTTATATAACTGAAATTACAATTTCCACAATCTATTTTATAAGCAACATTCTGTTGATCCATTTTCATTAATTCATCTTTCCCCCTGTTAATGATTCTTTCATTTAATTTATTATTCGTCCTATAAATTATTCCTATTCCATATTTTTTAAATAAATTATAAATCTGAGGATGCAAACTTTCAATATAAGGCAACACTAAATTCTTCTCTGTATCAATATGTCTATCTTTGATTCTATTCATTCCAATGTTCATAAAGGGAACTGAAAACACGTTGAATAAGCAGGATGACACTAGATTTTTGAGTTCTATTTATGACGGATGTTTGAAAATATGATTATCAGTTCGTTCTTAAGATATGACTTTTATAGATGCCGACGTTTGTAAAATTAAGTTCAGTTCTTGTTAGCAAGCTGTTGAGTTTGTTTCTTGGTGTAATTTATTGTGAAGAAGATTTAACTAAGTCTACGATGACGAATTATTATAATAATCAATTTCTTGAATGTTAATGTGAATTCATGGAAGTGAAAAATGTAAGTAGAGAGAATTAGTTAAACGGGATATTAATATTTATAGATAAAATTCGTAAGATTTAATAAATTGAAATGTGTACCTTTTTCAGTTTTTCACGCTTTTGGATCGTGAAAAAAACTATGTGGTTCAGTTTTTTTCGTAGATCTCAAATATGCAATTCAATTTAAGATTTAATTGCTCCTTCAACAATTTAGTTGTTATACGAAAAAACTGTTTCTCGGAATCACGGATCAATAATTGACCCGTGACAGCTAGCATTCGAAATATCAATAAGGTTTATTCACTCTCTCCACTTTTTTTCGAGGACCACAAAGGATTCCTTCGCCCGAGAAACGATTTTTCGGATGCTAGCTGTCACGGATAAATTATGATTGATGATCCCGTGAAACAGTTTTTTTGTATAAAAATTAAATTGTCGAGGGAGCAATAAAATCTTTAATTCAATTGCATCTTTGAGATCTATGGAAAAACCTGAACAACATAGTTTTTTTCACGATCCAAAAGCGTGAAAACTGAAGAAGGTAGAAATTTTAATTTATTAAATCTTTAAAAAATTATTACTCGCTAATGTGACGTGATGGAGAAAAAACATTCAGGATTATAGGTTCAGGAGGTCATAAAGTACATGTTGCCTGTGAAACTTTCTTTGGGTTTCTCCAAAACTCGATTTTTGTTCCACAGTGTAATTGATCATCTATGAATTTAATTACGCCCTCTTTATGAATTTCAAATCATGTATTTGAAATTCTATTTTACTATTCACTGACTGGTATTATAATCACTAAATACATGATTGTGAAATAATACTGATTTCACTTCCAAAAATTTCAATAAATGTTACTTTGAATTTCAAGATGTTGAAATCAATAATTCTGAAGACCTTGAGGTATTTTATGTTCATAAGTTTCTGTTTTCATGTCTGCGCTTTGTTAATAAAATGGTTCTACATATATTTAATATTCCAGTACAGTATAGTACATTACAGCTTGCATCAATTTATTTACACAAATTTCGATACACAGTAGACTCTACGACTCCTGCCTCTAAGTGACAAAACTACAGACTTTACTGTATCAAAAATATTCCAGATTTTTCGTACATAAATATTATTTTGTCAACTCAAACGGTAAAATTCATACTAATCAAATTTGAGTCACTAATAAGCTACGCACAATTAAAGAAAAATACAAAAGATGAAATAAAAATAGCTCGTTTCTGTAAGCGCAGCTCTGAAATTCGACATCCGAAATGAATTGACGAATTTCAGGATACCGATGACGCACAATCGCAAAGCACTGAATCTGAGGCAAAATCGGAAATCCTCGAAGAAGAGGAAATCGTGGCCCCCCCAGATCCGACTTTGACGAGGATAACGTACATTTTATATTTTATCACTTGGGTCACACTTTACGTGATCGCAATACAAGTGGGTTTCGGCGCGGTGTATTTCATACTTTCGTCGTTCGTCATTATTTATTTAAACACGAGGACAGGTCCGAAAAAAAAGGGCGAAATAAGTGCGTACTCGGTCTTTAATCCGAATTGCGAAGAAATTGATGGTACTTTGAACGCTCAACAATTCGAAAGGGAAATTCGATACGGTTCGGCCAGTGTGTGAATAAGATTTTCCGATGCAGAAAATGTGCAAAAAGAGAATTGTAGACTTGTGATTTTTTTTGAAATAAATTTTTTTCGTCTATTCTTGAAAAATGGGAAAAAACGAATTTTTACGAGAATCATGAAAATTGGGATTCGTGATTGGAGTTTCGATTATTTCTTCACGAATTTGAGGTTTCAGAGAATTTCCAGAAACTTCACATTCATTCTAAAATAATTATTACACTTGTTGCGGAATCTACTATTATTTAGGGCTGTCCTTAAGTAACGTCATGGTCTAATGGAATGTAAAAAATTTTATATTTTTCCCGAATTTTTTCTAAATATTCATCTAGGATACAAATTTTTGTATACGAAATGAAGTTCGTAATTCGTTATAGTTTTTTAACTATCAAACGCAGACTTACAGTAATAAAATTCATAATTAAATAAAACTTTAAAGAAGAAACAATCAAAAAAACTTTACAATAATTTGTGATGATTTGGTGCTATTAAACTCAAACCCATAGTAATAAGTTTCTCAATTTCAGAAAAAAAGCAACTATTATGTAGTTTGAATATTATTAGTATTTTTTTACCTCATTTATTGGTAATTAAATTTTTAATTATTGATGTGTCTGAAGTTCTAAACGTTTAAAAAATAAACGAAAACCACCCAATATTTAAGTGAAAAGTAGTTGATAACTTTAAATTATATTTGCTAATCATCAATAACTATTTATTCCTCTGAAAATGAGAGGTAATGCAAACCATTTTTTAAAATTTTTTAAACGTTCAGAACTTCAGAAACACAATTATTTACAATAATCAAGAAAAAGTTGAAATACATATAACAAAATTTAAAATTTCGTGCACAGTTTTAAATCATAAACTTGAAAAATTGTAATAATTAATTCAAAAATGAACAATCTAATTCAAAATTTGTAGTTATTGTGTACTTTGTGCTTAAACTTTCAGTGTTTATATTCCACATTTTGAAAATAAAACTAAAAATTAATCAATAAAAAAAATAAAAATTAGTGGTTATTTATAATTTTGAACCTGAACCTGAAATTATCATATTCTAAATTTCTTGAATTCTTGAATACAAACATCTTTTCATGTTCTATGCAAATTTGGCATGCTATTTAGAAATCCAAAACAAAGTTAAAAATATTCATATTTTGCATTTTTAGACTGCGTTATATTTTTGACAAAGAAAGTTAAGATAAATTGCGTTACATAATTTATGGACAGTCCTTTGTGATAATATTGGGTTTTGTGTGTTGTTTCGTTTATTGAATTTTTTGTTTTTGTTTTTTAATTACTTCTGTTTATTATTTTGCAGAAAGTAAATTTCAGTCTTTTGTATTTTATTGACTCGGTTTGATCGAAAATACGCGAGAGTTCGTCACTCATTCTTACTCTATTTAAAGTGGTTGCACACGCGATAGTTTCGTCCACCGATCATCAATCGAAATTCATTTATTCAAGCATCTTGTGTTTTACAAATAGTCGACGAAAAATACCTACACAAAAAGAGCCATTTGGTCATTCGCCAAGTTGACCGCAAAGAGCTAAAAACATAATGTAAAATCTACAAATTACTTGATGATTTTATAAAATTAATATTTCTCTATGATTTTGATATATTTTTTTAACTCTTTGGGATAAATTTTGCAATCCGTTGACGAAGACTTTTTCAAATAAATTAATGATATTTTAACTGTTTATTTTGTTCTATCTATGGATTCAAAAAAATTAAATTACACTCAAGAATTCGAGAATCCATGAGAATAATAAAATTTCAGAATTTGTATGCTGGTGATTTGATCGAAAAAAAGTTGTTAACTTGAAATGTAAAAAAACTTTGTAAAGCATGTATTATCATTCCGAACAAAATTTTCATGATGGATTTAACATTTTTTCAATTTTTTGAATCATAATTTCTAATTATTTTGAATATTCTCTTTTACTTTTTAATTTGTAAAGATTCGCTGTTTTTATTGCCATTCGTTCAACTCACACATCCGAAATTTGTAATTATTAAAATAATAACTCTTATGGTTTTATAACTAACAGATACTGAAAAAATACTACACAGATAGAATTTATCGATATTGTGATGTATAAAAATTGCGTGTATAATAGAAGAAGATGTGCATATAATATTACAACATAATTATGATTATATCCTAACTAATATATCGAATATACAATATTTATTATAAACAGTGTTATAAAACGTATTATGTGAAAATATGATAAAAATTTGTACACATTTTTGTAAATAAATTACGATGTTACAGAATTTGCTATCATTGTTATTGATTTTCTAATATCGTATTTGCATCTTTATAACATCTGCTTATTTCTTCGAGATGAATTTGAGAATCTCCTGGGAAAATTGTTGGGTCAGTCTTTGAACGTGAATTTTCGTCCGGGCACAAAAGTGCGAGTTCCAAATCCAAAAGTAAATCGTTAGTTATTCGAACTTTGAGAGAGCTGAAAATTAAGAATTACAATTACCTGATGTTTCCATTATAAGAGTAGACATTTTATATAAAAAATAAACGAATTGCATACTTTTTTGTTTTCTGAATAGGATTTTGTTTATACTTTTAAAACTCACTTTGTTTTGTCCAAGGAGTCGAGTTTTTTGTTGAAATTATTTGCGTTACTGACTAATTTTTCCAATTTTTGATGAACTTGATCTAGAAAAGGTGCAATTTTTATTGACTTATATAATTTTTCGTAATTTACGCTGAAAAAAAAATTAAGAGAATTTCATTCACCTTTTTCCCCTACGAAAATGTTCAGAGCTTTATTAATTTCGTTCAAAAATTTTTCTGGGTCCCATTGAAGTGTAATTACTGACTCCGAAAGTCGCCAAATGCTCATACCGATTATTTGTGCCAAAAATGTTTTTTGATACATCTCCAAATTTCTGTTGTTCTCGTTTCTACCCAGTGTCTTGTTTCGTTTGTTCTACGTAAAAATCAAATCAACTGATTATTTTTTAAATATTCTTCTAAAAATTGTATGGAAGAAACAATTTCCCTTTCGTGAAAACTCACCGAAAAAGATAAAATTACATGAGGAGCGTCAATCTCGAGTCGTGGAAACACATTTTTTTCACTTTTGTCCACGTGGTTCTTGAAGAGATTTTCATTCGGAAGTTTAAATTTTTGTATTCGATCAATGGATTTCATTATCATCTCTTGTGAAATGACTGAACCTGATATCGTAAAATAACCATTTTCTAGAAAAAAAAAAAAAAATAGAATTGTGTCATTTTACAATGTGTGATTTGGAAAATTAAATGTTTAATTATAATTTAATGTTTTTTTCACATGTTTAAATAATTACCTTTTATAGCATTTCCATGCACAGCAATATAACTCATTATTTTTGATTTCATATGATTTGGCAACTCGTCGTAGCAATAATCAACGGAGCCAAAAAATATGCAAATTATCACAGTTCTTCGGTTAGACCAATTATTTTCGGATTTAATCCGGCGAAAAGTTTTTGCTAGTTCGATTGCCAAGGGAATCCCGTCTCCACTTGCGGAAAAAACGACGTACCTGTCTGATGCAAAATTATTTTTTACATACCCAAAACGGTCACTTTCATATTTTTTTGTTTCTCGATAAAAAAAAAGATCCTTTATTTCTCAAATAAGAAAAGGATTATTTAAAAACTCATGCAGATTTTTTAATTGAACACGAACTAAATTTCAAAATTATAAATATAAAAAATTTTGGAATTGATACGATCAGTGAAAATTTATGTCATCTGTTTTTCTTGAAAGACTTTGTTTATTTTTGAGTGAATTTAATTTATATTACTCTTTTTTCATATAGTACAATTTATTGCAAAACTTATATGAATTCTGAATTCTGAATTTGAGATTACAAATTTTGGATTGTGATTTTTTTACCTGGCTCTTTAGACCCTTTGGCTGTTGCAATAGTACAAGTTTTAGTTTGCTCGATTTGATCAAAAAATTCAGTACCACTCAGTATATTTTTGAAGTCTTGATTATTTGTTGGATCGAGGATAGCATTATTTTCATGTCTAAGAAACATAGAAAATTTTTCTATGAAAACATCGAAAATAACATTTACACATTTTCGTTTCATACAGTGGTTGCAGAATTACAAAACTCGTGACTGTATAAAATAAATTTGTTATTTTTTTATAATAATAAAATTGAAAACAGGTTTTATAATGAAAATACAGTCTTCGAGTGAAAATAGTGTAAAATTCATAAAACACTCTATATCCTTGCGAGATAGATTGTTTGGAAATTTATGCTAAGCAGTATTCAATACATGTTTATTGATTGTAAGAATCTTCATTGAAACACGTGATAGTTAAGAATTCAAAAGGCAGGTTATAGTTTTTCTTACCTTGAATCGATGACAAGAAGTAATATTGAATTTGAAAACAAAGTTCAACAATTTAATATTGTCATTATTAACTGTACATATAGAAAATTTTTGGAATTCGACTATCATAAAGTTACATTATTTATCGGTACCGAAAAAAATGAATCATTGGTGAAGTTCAACATTCAAATTTTCTTAATTTCAATTTTTTGTGTAACAGGTTTGGGTACAGAGAAAAAGCAAAATTTTTTTCTTTGAATCATAAAAACAACAAAGAATTCTACTTTTTAATTTCATTATTATTTATGTTAATCTTTTTTCGTGTCTGATCCCCTATTACAAAAAATTTTCGTACTCGATAAATTGCATTCTTTATCTTGAAAATTTAACCATTATAAAATTAGAGGCTTCAATAATTTTACATTGCACATTTCTAGAATAAATGTGCCTGAAGTTCCAAACGTTTAAAATTAAACAAAACAAAAATGTATAAGGAGAAAAAAATTTCTAGCTGCTTTTGAACACTCTTTGATCGTAAGAACAGACTTGATGCTCACCAAAAAAAAATTCTTCACACTTCCCATCATGATAAAAAAATCAAAAAATTCATATATTTTTTATTTTCGTTTAATTTTAAACGTTTGGAACTTCAAGTACATCAGAATTAAATGTAAAAATTTGAAGAGAACGAAATGTTGGATATAAAACTTTTCATTTTTTCAAACTTACAAGATAAGACATTTCAAACCTAACAATAAAATAAGCTGTACATATAAATTTTTAAAGAAAAACGAAATTAAAAATTCTCAATTCACCAACTCGCAAATAACAGTTATCTATTACTGAGTGACTTATCAAACGTGAAATATGCATTGCATAATTTGAATGTGAAAATGAAAAACTGGAAAAATAAAAAATGTGAAAATTTGACATGCGAAAGGTATAGATAACTTGAAAATTTAAGATTTATAATTTCAAAATGCTGTGAAAAGTATATTTTTCTGACGCCCAAAAAAAAATTTTTTTTGTTTGCCTGCACCCTTGATATTAATGTTTTATTTGCAAGCTAACTTTAGTCAAATAATCAATTATTTTCTTGACTATAATAGTAAATTTCATTCATTCTGAATTGTTTAGACAGTTCTAATTTTTCGGCATCCTCAAAAATTTAGCAGAAGTAAAATATCTGAAGAAAATTACAGAAATTTCAAGGTTCAAACTTGATTAATGAAGTTTCTTTTCGTGAATACTTCTCAATTTTCCAGATTTGCAAATTTTCTCGAAAATTCTGCAGGAAGATAAAATAATGTAAATTTATTGTAATTCCGAGATGTACCTGAAGTTCCAAACGTTCAAAATTAAACGAAAATAAAAAATTTATGAATTTTTTGATTTTTTATCTTGATGGAAAGTGTGGCAAATATTTTTTTGGGGAGCATCAAGTTTGTTGTTACAATCAAAAAATTTTCAAAAGCAGCTAGGAATTTTTTTCGTTTAATTTTAAACTTTGGGAGCTTCAGGCACATATTCTCAGGCATGCTAAAAACATTCTCAGAAATATTTAAAACGTTCCTTTACTCAAAAAAATTATTAAATGAATGCAAGAATAAAAAAAGTGAAAAAAATAAAAAACCAGACTTTCAAAAAATCCTTTGCGAACACGATACTTGATGAAATCTCTCGAGATGCCAGCCCTATCCCCATGCTCTAAAAGCACGTTTTTCGTCTCAATATACGAGTTTCATATTTTTTGTTCTCCCTTTTAAACCTAACAAGCAAAAACTCGTGAACTTACACTTCGAACTCCGCCTCATTCAAAATCTCGAGTAGAAGATACTGCAGATGCTCGGTGATCCTCAACCCATTATCCGCCAATTCCAATTTTGTTCTTTCTGCCCGAATATGCATCGTCCTTTCCACAGCGAACCTCCCCAAAAGAAAACCCCCCAAAATACACAAAAAACCTCCCGCGAAGACCGAGGAAAAACACATGCGTTTCGTCACAAATTCACTGGACTCCTCAAATTCACCACGAGCCATTTGAAAACTCAAAACTCGCTGCATTTTGATTTTTTTTCTCATCAACGACTATTTGCTCCAAAATATAGACATTTCTTTAGAAAAGAAAATTTTTAATCCCAGAGCTAAACACGAAAATATCAAAATATCGAGTTGGTGTATCTCGTGTAATGTATTTTCGATCTATATTTGGGAGTCATTTTATTGTTTAACGAAATTGTGTTTTATTAAGTGAAAAAACGACCGCGACATTCGACGCACGAAGATATGACTGACGTATAGTCGTTGGCACCAGGGTACGATTTCCTCGCGAGCACCCTCTCCCACGTGTCTATTTTGTCCGCGTTTAAAAACCTCCGGCCGTGTATTTTTGTCAGAGGACAATTTTCTGTGACGCAAAAAATTTTGTCCGCTCTCGCAATTCTTGGTTTTTTCGCGAAGTTTGACAAATTGTGTTATTATTTGGTCGCGGCTTTCCAGCGGCTATTGCACATTAAAAATAAATATAAACCGCGAGTACAAGGTTGGCTTGGTCTATAGATTTTTCTTTGGGTGTAAGGTTGGACATGGAAGTTCGAGGAGGAGTTGCATTTTTGAAAAAATTTGTGCAAAATGTAATTCCGTGTTGCTCGGTTTTTTAAACAGGTATACACTTGTACATTAGTTTTGTTAATAAAAATATGTTTTCTAATTCATTACTTACTAGTTAATGTTATCGAGTGTTGTACCATTTGTTTTCGTCTTTATTTCTTATCTATTGATTTATTAATTTATTCAATGAAATGTAAATATAATATGCAGAAGTTGATGTATTATTGACAGGGTTTGGAAGTAACGCGTTACTATAAAACGTTACATTCTTTACTGTAACGAATTACATTAATTAATATGTAACGATGATATATAGGAACGAGTTACTTTTGTACGGTAACGAGTAACGAAAATCTCATTATTTTTTTACGTTACTGTATCAGTCTCGTCAAGTTTTTAGAACGATTTGTAATTTTTCAGGAAATTTTCAGGAACTGAGATAGAAGTAATTTTTAACTTACTTATTTTCGAATAAAAAATTCTATACTTATAATTTTTATTGGAACAGAATGAAATATTAGTGATTTGTGTACGAATATCGACAAAAAATATGCTTTTTAACTTTATATTAGAAACTTTCACAATTCGAAGCATCAAATTTAGAAAAATATATGAAATTACTTGGCATCTATAGATCTTAAAATCTATAGCAGGATCTTAAAAATCAGATTATGCTAGAAAAACCCTACGTAATTGGATGCATACAAAAAAATATGCAAAATACTAAAATTAATGTATATTATAACATCCATTTATAATTAGTTTACCCAATTATAATTAGTTTTTTATAAATGCTATTAGATTATTCAATAAAATATGTAATTCCTGGAATCAAAAAACTTCGAAAGTTCAATAAGTCTAATAAATTAAAAATATTGAGAGCGCTCTGAATCCATAAAGAAACTGTTGTCTGTAAAATCGATCGAAATACTTGAAATATTTCAAACTTTCATTTATAGGGAAGCTAATTATTCTGGAAATTAATACCTTTAAAAAAACCTAAATATTCCACAACATTATATAAATACTAGAAACAACATGTATACATAAATATAAATAAATCTATGAAACGTTAAAAATCTATACACTTTATGTATAACTAGAGCATCGAATTCCAAAAATTTATATAGCAATTAAAAAAATACTGAAATAAATAAAAATCTGTTGAGGCACTGGTTTATGAAAAGTCCTTCGAAACACGAAAAATTTAATGAACTCTGAACTCTATCGCTTTAAATTCTTGAAATCTATATAACAATTTAAGTGAAAATACTATAAATATAGAAAAATATTAGTAAATCCTGCAACATTCCATACATCCTTAAAAATATGAATACTCCGGAACTCGAAATCATGAATTATTGTGTTGTGTGATTTTAAATTCTAGAATCATACATACCAAAGCTCAGAACATCAGAATTTTATGTCTCACAATCCGAAGTTCTAGAATTGCTATTCAGTTACTTGAATAATTAATTATTATAGAATTCTCCATAATGAAATTCATGGATTCTCATTTTTGTCTTCTCGGGAAATTATGCTGCTATAAACTATTTCAAAAGTTCTTTGCATTATCAAAACTTGTCAAAATTTTCTGAATTCGTTATAGTTTTTGAAAATTGGTCAAAATTCAATGAATCTATTATGTTTCCAAAAAGTTCCAATGTCCAACTTTACACATGCTTTCTATTAATCAATGTGGTATTTTAGCATATAATTTTCGAGTTTCGAAAAATTGGAAATAGTAAACTGTTTAATTCATTTCCTTCGTGATTTTGTTTCCGCGACGGGAATTATCGGTCTATAAAAAACGGTCGGCGGAGTCTTTACATACATCAGTTTTTATTAATAAACGCACTTTCCAAGGAAAAGTGCATAAACACTTCAACCCTGGTGAATAGTGCGATAGTGCATACAAAGAAACTCTGACAATTGAACTCTGATAAAATAAGCCAATCAAGACTCATATGCAACGTAGTAACTTAAATATTTGACGAAACTATTTTTGTTAATTTTAATTCCAAAAACGATCATCAACTTTCTTCATAATACTTCTTTTGAATTTTCAAAGTGCGATAAGATTAGCTAAGTCTCAAATGTCTATAAAGTTAACTCGAAAAACACATTGATTTTCAGAGACGTGAGCGAAAATTCGCCATATGTTTTTTTCATTATATGGACTATAAGATTATATAAACAATAATAATACTTATTATATGATTGTATATTATATCATCAAATTTTTTAATGAATGTAGGAATTGGCTTGAAAATATAAGGAAAATATTATAGAGTGTCTCGTTGAGTTGATACATTCGATTGCCCAGAACAAGCTTGAGTATTTGTTGCAGCAACTTAGATTAGAAAGAGGTCGATGTTCCTTCGCGTGTAACGGAAAAAAATTATTTCTCAACGGATCCTTAGGACGAAAACTGAACCTTTCTCTCACCTGCTCCTTTCAAAGTTACCACAGGAAAAAATATCCTTTTTACTTTTATAATTTTAAATACTTATTAAAAATTGACCGTTTACGACCATTCTGGAGCCAACACCAAATTAATAAATTCCAACAAATACCTTTCTTCTAGCTTTCGGCATTTTTTTTGCCCTCTTCAGGAAAAACTGAATGTACAAAATCGCAAACAATCAATAAATTTCAATTTAAACAATAATTTCCATCACAAGATCACTTAATCCACTTACTCAGAATATAAATTTCAGTTTAAAATCATCTTATGTGTTCATACATTTCGTCAACTTTTTATATATTATCATATGTGTAAAAAACATTTCGTCAACCTTTTTATAAGTGGATAGGAAAGAAACAATACGCTATTACAAGCACTTATCGGTGGTCTGTACACGACTAACAAAAATACCTCAGTTTTCACTTCCTTTTATAGAAAACGAACCGATAAGAACTCATACCACGTCATCAATGCATGTATCGTAAGTTGAACTTAAAAATCTCGTGTCTTCTTGTTTGTTTAAAGTATTTTTTGTCCTCTTGATAAAAAACATCTCCGAAAACATTCTTTTTCTATAATCCCTCTCTTTATCTAAAATCTTTACTTTATCCCAATTAAATTCATGATTCATATTTATTCTATGTTCTGTTATAACTGAGTTATTATCCGTAAGTTTGCGAATATTTCCCTCGTGTTCCTTAATTCTAGTTTCTAAACATCTTTTTGTCTGTCCTACATATTTAAATTGGCAATCCCTGCAATCTTTTCTGTAAACTACATCCTGCTGTCTTTTAATCCCCAATTTATCTTTTCCCCTTTTTATAATATCCATATTCAATTTATTATCTCTTTTACATATCACTTTCATATTTTTTTCCTTAAATATTCTTTCAATTCTTCTTTGTCCTTTTTCCATATATGGTAAAACCAAAATTCCCCCTCTCCCATCATTATTATTCAACAATTTATCATTTTTATCATTATTCGATTTAACATACTTCAAAAAATCAATTCTGCTCTTAATATTTTTCTCTATAAATTCAATGGGATAGTTATTCTTGTAAAGTAAATTTTTTCTCTGAAATCTATCATCAGATAATTTAATAACTTTATCAACCAATCCATATACTATCCCTTTCTTCTGTACTAACGGATTTTTTGAATGATAATTCATAAATCTTTCCGATGAAGTCGGTTTTATGAACCAATCAAATATTAGCTTTTTATCTTCTCTAATAATTTCCAGTTCCAAAAAATTTAATTTCCCATCCCTTTCTATTTCACTTGTAAACTGTATCCTATCATTGTATGAATTTAATTCTTTAAAAGTCGCATCCGATTCATCTTTCTTTGTTATCATAAAAATAGCATCAACATATCTACAATAAAATATTGGTTCATAACTCAATTTACTCAAAACATCTAATTCCATATCTTCCATTGCAATATTAGCTAAAATGGGAGAAATCGGAGAATCCATTGGTGTTCTAAAAGTTTGTTCGTATATTTTTCCATTCAAAGTAAGCCTAGCAAACGCCCCGATTTCTAATCGGTACTTTAGCGGTACCTTGTAAGGTACCAGTTAGTTACCCCTTAGGTACCAGTTAAGTACCTTCCCTAATATCTACTCCTTTTCATTGAAAATCTGGGAAACTTTTATTTTACCTTGTAAATAAAGTGTTTTTCCTCATTTTCCAGTGGTCAAACATCCGAAAAAATGGTGCATTAATTTTCAAAAACGAAAATTAGACACACAAATTGTCAGAAAAGTGTAGATAGCGCACTTTTCGTACGCTAGATAACATTCAAATAATGCGCTACGCGGGAAATTTGGAATGCGCCATCAACACAGTTGTTCTCACAGGGGCGTACGTAGTCGGGGCACATCAGCTCGCGATAATTTTTTTTAAGATAGTTGTATTGCGTTTTGAGTGTTCCCAGAGTTTTTGAACTTTACCATAGTGATGCAATAGCAGACAGTGTTAACGTTCAGAAAATTTTTGCTTAAGTTTTCCCGAATTGCATACACGATGAACATCGAAATTTTGTGTTAGGGGTTTTTACGACCAATTTTACCTTTAAATTATTCAAATTCATAGAGAATTTGTTCATTGCCTGCAATGTTACAGGTATAAAAAAGTACGGTGTAAAATATTTCTGTATTTTATTCACGATTAACATCGACATTTTGCGGCAAGGGTTTATAATTTTACCTTAAAATTATTGGAATCCAATTTCGATAAACATCGTGTATGAAGTTCGGGAAAACTTAAGCAAAAATTTTCCGAACGTTAACCGTCTACTATTACATCATTATGGTAAAGTTTAAAAACTCTGGGAACATTCGAAACGCAATAGAACTATCTTAAAAAAAAATAATCGTGGGCTTATGTGCCCCGACTACGTACGCCCCTGTGAGAAGAACTGTGTTAATAGCGCATTTCAAATTTCCCGCTTTCCCGCGTAGCGCATCATCTGAATGTTATCTAGCGTATGACAAGTACGCTATCGAGACTTATCTGACAATTTGTGTGTCTAATTTTTGTTTTTTAAAATTAATGCACCATATTTTCGGATGTTCGACCTCTGGAAAATGAATAAAAACACTTCATTTACAAGATACAATAAAAGTTTCCCTGATTTTCAATAAAAAGAAGTAGATATTTGGGAAAGTACTTGACTGGTACCTAAGGGGTACTTAACTGGTACCTCATTAGGTACTGCCGCGTTTGCTAGGGAAAATATGTTAATTCCATCAATTTGATAACACTATCTACAAATTCTAATCCGTATGCTCTAGCCATGCTCTGCTCCACCAAAAATTCATAAGAAATATAACGCATTTAAGACGACTCGCAACCTACTGTAGTGCGAGAAAGACGCCTAGAACGGGATTCAATTGAAAGAAAGAAGGACGAAAAGAGAAGGTCTTGCGAGTCGTCTTAATTTGAGTGTCTTCAATAGGAAGTCCTACATATAAATTGGCAAAGTTTATTCAGGATCTACTTTCGAAATATTTACCAGAACCGAAAAGTCATGTTAAAGACAGTTTAGAATTAAAAAAGAAGTTAAAGGGATTGAATTTATCTAAGGAATTTAAAATTGTATCTTTTGATGTGACATCATTGTTTACAAATATCTCGAAGGATGACGTGAAGAATTCACTTATTAGCAGATACCGATTTTTGGAGCCTTATATGGACATACCTTGTAAAGAATTTGTAGATAGTGATATCAAATTGATGAATTAACATATTTTACTTTTAATGGAAATATATACGAACAAATTTTTGGAACACCAATGGGTTCTCCGATTTCTCCCATTTTAGCTAATATTGCAATGGAAGATATGGAATTAGATGTTTTGAGTAAATTGAGTTATGAACCAATATTTTATTGTAGATATGTTGATGCTATTTTTATGATAACAAAGAAAGATGAATCGGATGCGACTTTTAAAGAATTAAATTCATACAATGATAGGATACAGTTTACAAGTGAAATAGAAAGGGATGGGAAATTAAATTTTTTGGAACTGGAAATTATTAGAGAAGATAAAAAGCTAATATTTGATTGGTTCATAAAACCGACTTCATCGGAAAGATTTATGAATTATCATTCAAAAAATCCGTTAGTACAGAAGAAAGGGATAGTATATGGATTGGTTGATAAAGTTATTAAATTATCTGATGATAGATTTCAGAGAAAAAATTTACTTTACAAGAATAACTATCCCATTGAATTTATAGAGAAAAATATTAAGAGCAGAATTGATTTTTTGAAGTATGTTAAATCGAATAATGATAAAAATGATAAATTGTTGAATAATAATGATGGGAGAGGGGGAATTTTGGTTTTACCATATATGGAAAAAGGACAAAGAAGAATTGAAAGAATATTTAAGGAAAAAAATATGAAAGTGATATATAAAAGAGATAATAAATTGAATATGGATATTATAAAAAGGGGAAAAGATAAATTGGGGATTAAAAGACAGCAGGATGTAGTTTACAGAAAAGATTGCAGGGATTGCCAATTTAAATATGTAGGACAGACAAAAAGATGTTTAGAAACTAGAATTAAGGAACACGAGGGAAATATTCGCAAACTTACGGATAATAACTCAGTTATAACAGAACATAGAATAAATATGAATCATGAATTTAATTGGGATAAAGTAAAGATTTTAGATAAAGAGAGGGATTATAGAAAAAGAATGTTTTCGGAGATGTTTTTTATCAAGAGGACAAAAAATACTTTAAACAAACAAGAAGACACGAGATTTTTAAGTTCAACTTACGATACATGCATTGATGACGTGGTATGAGTTCTTATCGGTTCGTTTTCTATAAAAGGAAGTGAAAACTGAGGTATTTTTGTTAGTCGTGTACAGACCACCGATAAGTGCTTGTAATAGCGTATTGTTTCTTTCCTATCCACTTATAAAAAGGTTGACGAAATGTTTTTTACACATATGATAATATATAAAAAGTTGACGAAATGTATGAACACATAAGATGATTTTAAACTGAAATTTATATTCTGAGTAAGTGGATTAAGTGATCTTGTGATGGAAATTATTGTTTAAATTGAAATTTATTGATTGTTTGCGATTTTGTACATTCAGTTTTTCCTGAAGAGGGCAAAAAAAATGCCGAAAGCTAGAAGAAAGGTATTTGTTGGAATTTATTAATTTGGTGTTGGCTCCAGAATGGTCGTGAAAGGACAATTTTGAATTGTGATAGCGGAGCGTAAAAACAATTGTATCTTTAAATACCTATAATATTATAAATTATTTATTTGCATTCAAAATTATTAAATTTATTCATCTTATTTCATTCTATTAAACTGTTATTTGAATAAATTTGAATAAACCTAATTTTCACATGTTGAATGAAGATTAATCTAATGAATAAATTATTCTAATAAAATTAATTACAGCTCTCATTAAGAAATGTGAAAAAATTTAATACCATCCAATATGGAACTTTTGCTAGTTTTGAGAGCAATGAGAAAAAAGTCATTTTAATAATTAACATGAACTTAAACATTTGTCCACTATTGCGTAAATATATTAGATTGCTTTCCATAAAAAATTATTCATTAATAAAATAATGGAAATATTCCTAAGTATGACCAAACATCAAGTATTTCAAATAGAAATCAACATGTTTAAGCTCTCATAATAGCACAATCATTGAATCTCAATGAATTTAGGAATCAGGGATTAAGAAATTAAAAGTTCCAATTTTCTTATATCAAAAACAAAAATATATTTACTGGATTAATTCTTCACATTTTCAAAAAAAAAGCATTGAAGATTTTAGCTTTTTTATTGTACGGCCTACATGTCGTCGACCTAAAAAAAAGTGAATGTTCAAAATTAAAATTAAATAAATTATGCTCACTATAACAGATGTTACAAATAATCAAGATTTTATAGAAAATATTTCTTTTAAATTGTCACATAAAGTGTAATTTCATGAAATATAATTATTAATTCCAAACTATTGTTTGAAGCTATCATCTGCCTGTATTTTTCGAAACACAAAGAAGCCAGAAGAATAATAAATGAAAAATCTTCAAAAATAAAGGGCCCATTTGTATTTTCTACGACCAATAAAAAACTTTTTACTCACCAGATCATCCAAATCCACCTCAGTGTCTTCGATGGTAGGTTTCGTAATCTTGGCTTCTACAAGAGGCAACGAAAGTTCAACAACTTCATTCTTGTATTCGTCAGTGGTTCTGAAAAATAATTTAACATGAAGTTTAGTAAAATCATTTTCAAATTTAATTGGGTTTAATCATACTTGTTATTCTCCAAATCTTGTTGCATTGACTGCACAACGTTTTTCAATTTTTCAATGTGCTCCCGACTTCGTTCCTTAATGTAATCAGGAGTTTCAAAAACTTTTTTCAGGTTTTGTAGCTCTTGCGTTGGCACAGGTTCTTCAGGAAACAAACATCGGTGGGAAATCACGTTCCACAGAGCTTGTGGGTTCGGATCTAAAACTTGTCCGAGGGCGAGAGGTTCTTCTTTTTTGTCGTCCCTAAAGTTGTAAGGAAACAACAATATTTACTATAATTGATTTATATTTAAATATTAATGAATACTAATAAAAAAAAAATTGCAGTTATAATAAAGAAAGCTATCCTTTTTCACAGCCACATAACTTTATAGTTATCACTTTCTTGCATTCTATAACCCTTTGATGAGCAAATAAAAAATATAAATATCCATACACGTACCCAACGAGCATTGTGGAATCGATCACATCATCGATCAAATGTTCAAGTTCAGGGTTTTTTTCTTTTTCATACTTATTTTCATCGATTTCAAAAATGGGCAAAGTGTAAAGCTGCTCTTCATAAGCTATTTCCACAAACGTCATACCCTGTATCATTGAAAAAGTTTATTTAAATAAAATTTGATCCGAAAATTTTAGTTTGTACATACGCTGAAAATCACGAACTTACGTAAGGTTCCCGATTGACACGAGGGTATAAAAGTCCCATTCTTGGGACATCTCGATCTCTTGCAACGAGTCTTACGACTCCAACCTGCTTTTTTTCCACCATTGCATAGGCCATTGAAAAAAATTGCTCTTTTTCGTTCTGGAAAAATTGTTATTGGATATGGATTTTCAACTTTTTGATAAAGGAGAATGATACATGAAGATAAAAAGGATACTATTGTAATAATTTATTTACAAATGTTTTTCTGAAGTTAAAATTTTTAGATTCATTAAAAAAATAAAATAACGTACTAGAGCATTGAAATGTGAAGTTTAAGAACAATTTTTTTTTGTATTTAAATATTAATAAAAATTGAATAATATTTTTGTTCAACACAGTATTATTTGAACGTAATACTGGTACGAGCCATGAAATTAACTATAAAAAAACAAACCATACTTCATAACACTCATCACTAGGAAGTACAAGTCGAGCTACATCTGTGACCAACCATTCCAATTGTATATCACTCAATTTCAGAAAACCATTTATTTTCAAGCCTTTTGTTTCCTCTTTGTAATCCATTTTGTTTTCGTCTTCAGCTAAAAATTTCAAAAGTGTTCTGGATTAATGATGTGAAAAATTTGCAAGAAATGAAGAAGTTAATAGTATAAGTGAATTCAACTGAGATATTTAGAATCTGAAAAATTAGTGTTTTCACAACGAAATCTACAAAATCAAAATTCATGGTATACATATGTGGCGTGGACTGCACAAAGGGACCTCACAGCATCAAAAATCGAAATCAAGACAAGTTAATAATCCCTACTTTTTTTAACGAATCTACACGAATTCATCAAACAACATTTTTTAAGTCATAAATTGCTGCTGTTTGTTAGATAAGCTGTAGTCGATGGGGAAATTTTGCAAGAGAATGTTGCTACCTTTTTTAGGCTTTCGGATGCACTGTTTACTTTCTATCGCGTTTTCCTCGAAAAGTGTCGAGGTACTTTGAGGTCCCTTTTTGTCATCCACGTTACATATATTTATTGAAGAAGTGCAAACTAGAATGAAAAAAGATGGATAAATTGAACTTTAGATTGGGAGGGATTGAACAGCTTCGATAGTGTCTTAAAATGTTTTTAATATGAAAACTGTTAATGTCTTAAAATTGATCCTGCACTGCATTTTTACACAAAATTTCGCAGCCTTGCTGAGAAAATAAGAGACTTTATTATCGAACATAATAAATCACAAACAAATCTTTACCACTCATAGTAGTGAGTTTTCCTCCAAATTCATAAGCACGTCCTATCGCCTCAGGTTCCACAGAATCTAGTTTACTGTCCACAAAATCACCTTTTGCTTGCACTGTGGCTCTTAAAACTGGGTCGTCACTTTTATCATCCAACTGAAATACAAATACTGATTCATTAGAACATTTTTAAAATGTTTAAAAATTTCCATAAACAGTACAAATTTCCGATGTCATTTACCACTTTATAAAGTACGATCGGGATACTTATGTCACAAAACGTTGCATGAATTTTCTGACCGATTGTGTTTTTTTGGGGTTGGCCAAAAAATTCAAATTCTTTTTTAACTTGTTGTAACGTTTTGTATTCAACCCCAACCTGAAAATTACAGTATTTAGTACTATCGAAAAATATGAAATTCATTAGCATTACTAAATTTACTTGTTGACAAAACTGCATTGCAAGTCGCTCGCTTGAATTGGCACCAGAGGATTGCATGTCTTTTAATGGTTTTATTCCCCTAGAAAATTATTTATTTTAAATAATTTGGCACAAAAAATGGACTTTCTTCACTTTTTGGTCTTTTGAAGCAGTAATAAACATTCCGCAAATTTTTTAGTATTTTGATTAGTCACATGAAATGAGATATTGAAATGCCTACACGAATTCGTATTCATAGTCAGCTACTTTGAATTGGGTTTTGAGAGCTTTGACGTCGAACTGACAAATTATATCGTCACTTTCCTGAAAATCGTGAATCAGAACGATTCTTCCTTTGGTCAATCTTTCCCTGTAATATGAAATTCGACAAAATAAATTGCATGTATAATTTCATTTAATTATCTTCATAATTTGATATGTTTTAGTATTTAAAGCAATGTATTCATGTTAGAAGGAAAACAAATTCAAATTAAGGCAAATTTGAACCCGTTTAAATAAAAAACTAAAGTTCTAGAAATAATGAAGAAAAAATTTACACTGCGCTCAAACTTTCGAAAGCGACATGCAAGCCTTCAGGCCATGAAGACGTTAAATTGGTAGGGGTCAATTTCAAAACATATTCGATAATTTCCCATGTTGGTAACTGAATGTCGTTTTGTAACTTTGGCGTTGCTGAGTTTCCCAGTGCAATGATTCCAACTTCGTCATTCTCACAAATCACCATCTGTTGAAAAGTTTATTTGAGAGGTAAGAAATTAGAATTGATGATTTGAGTGTATTAATTCATCTGATTATAAAAATGTTTACTTGAAAACATTGAAAAAATCGAATTATTTTCTTTGATATTTAAGTATATTGATTTTCATACATATTTGAATATAATAAATACCAATAAATCATTACATAATTAAATTATTGAAAATAATATTATTCTTTGCTACATTACTAAATTTAACAATGAAAAATATATCAATATTTTAATTTTATCAATTCAATGAAAAATCAGTCATAATTAGATGCTAAAAAACATTTTTTTTTAAATATTTGACAGCGAAACAAAAAAAACTATTCAACTCTTCAAAAAATTTGCGAAGTTTCAACAATTATAAACTTGAAAGATAAATACATATCAATGAACTGATTAATCAACAAAATTTCTCGATATACTTTTTTTTCGATCATCCTCCTCAGGACTTTTTTTGCTTCCTGCAAAAAAAGATTTTCTTCCCAAGGATCATTCGTACTTTTTCCAACATTGATGACGTAAACCACTCCTTCCTGAAAAGTTTGAAAATAAGAAACATGCATAAAGTGGAGTTCTTGATTAAACAAAAACAAAATTAGAAAAGGTAAAATTATATCCATTGTAATCCTACTAAAAATAAATTAATGAATGGAAAAAAATGCACGGGTTGTTGTATCATAACAAAAATTTTTGGAAATCATACATTTTTTGTTTTTAAAAAATACTTTGCAAAAGTAGAAAAACTGAAAATAAAGAGGTGGTTTTTATTGCCAGCTTTCAATTAGTTATTTAAATATTCTTTAAATTGAGTTTGGGATTTATTTGCTGATAATTTTTTTTACTATTATATTCATAGCCATATTTATTTCACACATATTTTATTTTAATTGATACTTACATAATTTATCAGTTAATCATTTAACAAATATGAATATTTTTAAAAATTATCAACATGATTGATATCAGCATGATTTTAAATAAGAATGAAAGTTGTTCAATCATATTAATTTTGATTCTTATTTTGGAAAGAATTGCGTAAAAAGATGTTATTGAAAGTTCAGTTCGGTAAGTTTTAAAAACTTTTCGAAGTCTTACTTTTTCTTTTGGAGCCATATTGATGAGTGAATTGTGAATATTATTACATAAATAAATGAAATCACTTGTATTTGTTTATCTTGCAAAATTTTACTTAATATATGGTTGTAAGTAAATTGTATGTGTTTTTCATGTTTTTGTTTATTCTAGTTTGACCGGTTCGACACGTTTGACGGTTATCAGCTGGTCAGAGTCTATATATATTAAATTTTGTGATGCGTGTTGTGATGAATAAAAAAAAGTGTCTTGAATGGCGCCTTGGGATTGTGATCGTAAGTTTCTCTATTTTAAATCCACTATTGCGCAATAGTGGAAAGTGCAATAGTGGTGATTATTCTTGAAATTGATTTGTTTAGATTTGCGTCGCAGAACTACGTAGAAAAACAACAAACCCATTTTTGTTTAATTCCACTAAATTCCACCATTCGAGAAAAAGTATGAAAAAAACGGGTTAGCGTTAAACATTCGTCAATATCGTGAGTATCTCGTTCAAGGAAAAATGTCAGTCGAAAAGAACGCCACACTCTGCGACGAAACGTCCCAAAAAGCATGCGAAGATGCAGATGTCAACCCCAAACAAGGTTTTCTCGAAGTTTCTTTGTTTAAAAAATAATTTCAATAAGGTAAATGTCCCTATTCGCGTCCGTGTACGTATTCGCGTCCTAGTCAAAAATTGACAAAATATATTATCAAAAGTGAAATGATTTGTTATCACCAGAAAGATTTTTTCGATTAAACTATCAATATCCTACATGTTTTCATTTTTGATAATATATTTTTTTCAATTTTTGACTAGGACGCGAATAGGGACATTCACCTTAATAAGCATCAAATTTCGATATTTTGTTCCACATGACTCTTATAAGAATCAAATACATTCAAAAATGTGCTGAAAAATTAACAAACAATAATATATTTCTTCGTTATAAAAATAAAAATGTACATATTTTTATGAAAACATTCATGTGATAGGAATATTTTTCCTGAAATTTTTGACTCTTGTAACATTTTTCTAGAATTTTTTTTAGCGTGAGAATTTTATCTTTATATTAATACAAGTCTCACAACCGTGACGGATCTGAGGGAATGCAGTGGAACGCAAAAGAACGTTCTTTTGCGTTCCATTTTGTGACAAGTAGAATGCAAGTAGGGAACGCTCCGAAATCGCATTTTAAACTACTTTCTTTAATGATTTGCTACATGAAATCATGTTTTGAGGTTGAAAAAAGATACTTTCATCATATGGAAATGTATTTAAAAGCTATAAATGTTTCCATTCGAGTTAAATAAACCTGTAAAGGTGCAATAAATACTTGGTTGCGAGTAGCTTCGGCGCATGCGCTATGAGTGAATTCCGAATTCCATTCGCGGCATGGCCACTGAAGTGGTTACAGAGGCGCCCAAGGGCGCTCTTGCATATTTGAATTTTGAATATGGAATATCCAATGAAAATAGAATAATAATTAAATGATAATATAATTTTTTTTTAATGATTATTATATTTTGTTTAAGTTACAATCTTTTGGATATGTAAGTGTACTTTATTAACAAAAACTTTTATGTATTAAAATAGAGTTTTTTTCTGTCATTCTTACACCTGCCTTAGAACTCATTTTCTGAGAATGTAATTTGCTAAAGAACATAACTATGCTGTGTTTGGGATGTACGTTATGACCGTTAAGACGACCTATACAAATTTTTTATAAAATATGTAAAATTTTGAAAATGCAAAAAATACCTAACTATGATTTAATTCTCATGCTTACAAGTTTACTTTGAATGATTATTTAAACATTTATTATAAATTTAAAAAATTATAAAAAATTAAAAAAATTTTGAATGATCGATCCAATGTGTTTTAAATTTTTATGAAAATATGAGATATCTGTGAAACTTAGTATACAGAGGTTTTTAAGGGAGCTCATTTCGAAAATAACACTTACAATTCCAAATTATATATAGCGGATGCGATATGGCCGACATTTTTTTAAAAATATAATATTTTCAAAAAACCTAGTATAGAGGGGTATTCGAGTTCGCTGATTACGAAAATCACACTTAAAATTAAAAAATTCAAACTTCAGGTGATCTAATTTGTCGATTTTTATGTTTCTTGATCAAAGCGATTAGATATTTTTTGATAGTCAAATACGTTCACAAATTCTATTACTTTTACCCAAGAATCATTTTCATACAACAAGAAAGTTATGCGCGGTAATGTGAATATCGGAAAAAATCATTTTCAAGCAGAATTAGATTTCCTTCCAATTCAGTTGATAGGTTCGAAAAATTACGACCTTTATAGAATATCCCTAGTCATTTAAGTTTTTATAAAACTCCTAAAAAATTTCATTATTTTTTATAAAATTTCGCTTTTTTTATAACTTCACTTCATGTAAATTTGATAAAATCTTAAAAAAAAGACGGAATCTTTATAAAGTCGACTTTAAAATCCATTTCATAAAAATGCCATCGTTATATAAAGATTTTATTAAGTTTTTTTGAAGCGGCTTTATTAAATTGATCAAAATGATAATGGAATGATTGATTGCTATTTATTACTATCGAAAAAAAAAATTTCCAGAACTTTATTCAAACACATGCAATAAAACCGTCGAGGAAACGTAATACGCGTATGGTAATGAATTAAACAATCCTAATCGCTAATTTAATACTCAAAAACTAAATTTATTGCTCTTCATAGAAAACCGGTATTGCCGGTTGTGCCAGTTTTTTGAATTCAAGCCAGTACACCACTCATTTTTGACAGTTCTTAATCAAAATTGATCTCAATGGTTATGGAATGATTGATTGCTATTTATTACCACCAAAAACATAGAAAATCCTCAGTACTTTATTCAAAAACACGCACTGACAAGTCACGCCGCGCTTCTATAAGGTGGGTGTCAGCACAATCAGTTCCGCGGCGACGAAACGCAATAAACGTATGGTTATAAATTGCACAATCGTTATCGCTAATTTATTACTAAAAAACTATATTTATTGCTCTTCATAGACTACTGGTATCGCCGGTTGTACCCGTTTTTTGAATCAAACCCAGCACAACCACTCATTTTTGACAGTTCTTTATCAAAATTGATCAAAATGGTTATGGAATGATTAATTGCTATTTATTACCATTAAAAACATAGAAATTCCCAGAACAGTAAAACGAACTCTATTAAACATTGCTCTTTTTACAAAGCGAATTTACAAAAATTCGTAATGTTATATAAAATACCGATATTTTGAAAGGAGTTTTCTAAAAACTTCAAAAAATCCCAAATTACTAGGGATGAAGTATAACATATCTTAAATTATATATTTTGATTAAAATATAACAAAAATAACAAATAATGAATATATATTTTATTATTATAATTATTGTATGGAGAATAATAAAAATATATATACATGGATGAAAGCATAGTTGAGTATTTTATGCATGTTAAAAATTTTACATATTTTATAAAAAATTTGTATAGGTTGTCCTATCGGTCATAACGTACATCCCAAACACAGCAAATTTACGTTCTTCAAGCAAACTACATTCTCAGAAAATGAGTTTCAAGGTAGGTGTAATAATGATAGAAAAAAAACTCTATTTTAATACATAAAATTTTTCGTTAATAAAGTACACGTACATATTCAAAAGATTGTAACTTGAATAAAATATAATAATCATTTAAAAAAAAATAATATTATCATTAAATTATTATTCAATTTCCATTGGATATCCCATATTCAAAATTCAAATATGCAAGAGCGCCCTTGGGCCCCTCGGTAATCACTTCAGTGGCCATGCCGCGAATGGAATTTGGAATTCACTCATAGCGCATGCGCGGAAGCTACTCACAACCAAGTATTTATTGCACCTTTACAGGTTTATTTAACTTGACTGGAAACATTTATAGCTTTTAAATACATTTCCATGTAACAAAGGTACCTAGAAAGCCAAACGCAGTCAATTTTTGGGTCATATTTGCTGCATGCTCTTTGACATGCATGGCGCAAAGTTGGCAGCAGTCGCAGATGCAATAGGTCGGCAGTTTGTCGACAAGTGTTTGTCACAACGAAACAGCTACAAATATGATGCAAGCTAGCTCAATGTCATGCCTTTACTGCCCATGGGCAAAATATTAATTTTAAAGTCATATTGTCGCAATTATATGCTACTGAAGTAGAAGATTAAAAATAAGCACCACCGACAATCATTCCATATTGCGTCAGACAAAAACACGAGGACGGAAATCTAACCTACCACAGCGTGGCCCGCCTCCCCCACCTACACCCCCGAGGCACTGTTGAAATATCACCCACAGACACACACACGCATGCACAAATTACAAAAAGTAAAAAAAATTTGCAAAAGTGGCAAAAAGTTAAAAAAATAACAAAAACATAAAATCAGCAAGTTATGCAAAAAATCACTGAAAGTCATTAAATCAAAAAAAGTTACAAATCACAAAACTCATAAAAATTCACGAAACCATGAAATATAGGGTCTTCGAAAGTCATCGGATCATCTGAAAATCATCAATTCCTCATAAAATTCTTAGACACTTTTTTTCGAAAATTTTTTGAAAATTTGCAACACTTGAACAGTTATTAGTAATTCAATTTTGTCTACTAACTTTTGGAGAGGCGGGGCTTTTCATAAAAGAGACTCATTCTCTTTCTTAGCTAACTCTCATGAGAATACTGGGATCACTTAGGTGTGTATAATGGAGTTTCGGTTAATGACTTCTTTTATCTCTCTTGAAAAAAAAATTAGAAGATACTGCATTGTAAAGGTGACAGTTGGACAAAAGAATATTATCTCTAAAACGAATGAGAGACGAATAAAACTTTGATCCCTAGAATTTGTTGTTTCAAAATTTACTTCCAAGATAAGAGAAAGCATGTATCAATAATTTATAACACACATTTTAATTGCCTCCCAATTTTCTATTAGAGTAAGCTTAGAAAAAGAAGTAGCTTCAATCAAAAGCCCTGCCTTGCCGAATGGTGAGTGGACGAAACTGAATTATTAATAACTCGCTAAATTTTGCAAATTTCAGAAAATTGTAAAGGAAGAAGTAAATTTTCGGACAAAATATTGTTAATTTTGGTTTAATTTGTGACAACACACTTTACTTTCTGATATGTGGTAATATTCACTTTCTCATATGTACTGTTGTTTACTTTCTAATGTGTACCAATGTTCACTTTCTCATATGTACTAATGTTCACTTTTTAATATGTACCAGTGTTCACTTTCTAATATGAATACCAAATTTTGATTTTCCAATTTGATAAGAATCGAGAAAATGGCATTCTGGCATACTTTCAATAATTTCATCATGGATTTCTCATATTCAAGGCCCTGAAATTGTATGAATACAGATCTTCGACACAACCAAAGAACTCAGATCTACCAAGAAGAATAACGTCCATGTTTTTGAGCTTCTGTGCAGAGTTCGCGCTGGGGATCGGTTGCGATCCCCAGACACCAGACTGCTCTGCAGTAAATCATATCCTTTTAATGTGTTAGAAAGAGAGAGAGAGAATCACTCGCCAAGGTCATTTATGCATTAAATGACCTTGCAATTATGAATACGATTGGTCGAAAACCAGATTCGTGAATGTACTGCCATCTTTTGGCAAAAAATTTTTGGCTTGCGCCAAAGCTCAGCGTTGTTCTTCTTGGTAGATCTGAGTTCTTTGACACAACCGAAAGTTACTATCAATCCATACCGTGTACCGAAAGTCAGTGTCCAACCATACCCGGTTAAGGAAAAAGTCTTGGAATTTCATAAGGTATCGCTGGCTTTCTGATGAACCACCGACTTTAGGACACTTTGTATAAGAAATAACAGAAAATGTAACAAATTATTAGAAAAGTCACAAAATGTCACAATGGTGAATCATCACAAAATTCCATGAATCACAATATCATACATTGTCACAAATCATAAAAAGTCATAATAAAATGGAAAATTCTTTGTCGTTTTTCACTGGTTTATTAATCTTAAATTAGGAAACAACTTTTTGTCAATTTTCCAGTCATTTATTTTTCTTCCCAACATTTACACCCTTAATGTAGGGTCCTCTTCAGGCGATGGTGTGTGTTATCTTATATGCAGTCACATTCCTGATGCTTTAATTTTCCGCAATTTTACATTTTCATATCTGATTACAATCAATTTTCACATCAACGATGCTCTGCGTGTCAATGTTCGAAGCACACTGTTTTTCGACAAAAAGTTGGCTCTTAATTCACAATAAAATTACTATAGTCATTATCATGATCATCTCCTCATCCTGATTAACAAATAAAATTTTATCAGTTTTACTCATTATTTTTATACGTAAAAAGTATCATTAGAAAATTTTTTTTTCAATACTTATAACATTTTTTTGACCAATATAATCCATTACAGTCGCTCCTAAATATATTGCCGCTATGTGTCCTTTTTCATCTAGTGGCTGTTAAACAGATCTAGATAAAGAGGTCCGTAGCAATATATTTAGAGAAGACAGTTTTCTTGAAAATTTATAAAAATGATCAAAATCTACAAAACTTTAATTCTTAATCTTTCAGATCATGCTTATAATAAATTTCTGAAAAATTTTTACTAGGGAAAAAATTCTTTATGAGTTTTTATAAAAATAATCCTGCAAAATTCAAGCTTATTTAGACATTTTATAATGAGTTTTTTTAACTATTGTAAACTATAGTAATCACTTGATATAGTCACTTTATGATCATCGGAATCCTCTTGAAACATTAAAATTCTTAAAAGTTTTATGCTATTTAAATTTACCTAGATATTTCCATAAACCATGATATGACAAGCTGAGAGGAAAAACCAAACAAGTAGAGACAGAAAACATGGAGTTTCACATTCGTCTGTCTCTTTCTAGTTCGGTTTTTACTCTCAGCCTTTCATATGATATCATGTTCATAATTTTAGAAGTCTTATTTTTTTATTTTCTCTTGCTTTCATTTGCATCATTTTCCAAATTACAGGAACATCATCATCTGTAGAATGTGCAGTTTGTTTGCAAAACTGCGTCCACCCCGCACGACTTCCATGCAACCACATATTCTGCTTTCTTTGTGTCAAAGGAGTTGCGAATCAAAGCAAAAAATGTCCCCTGTGCCGCACCGAGATTCCTTCAGATTTTTCAGAAAGGCCACAACTCTTGGAGTACGAGGAATCTTCAAAAGATGTGGAAGAATACCATTGGTTCTATGAAGGCCGAAATGGTGATTTTCCTTTTTTCTTTTTAAAAAATTTACAAGTGTCTTAGCATGGAAATAATTGCATACTTGCAAAATACAAAATTTCCCCCCAAAAAATTCATGAATTCCTGAAATTGTGTAGTAACTCATGTAACAAATTTTGTCTTCTGAAATATTAAACATATAAATGCATTAGACTACCTAAATTTAAAAAAAATGGCGTTTTCCTTTTTTTTCTTCAAAAGTTTCAGAATTTTAGACAATGCTTTCATGGTCCATTCTCCACTGACTTTTGTTTCTTTCATTTTATAAGTCATAAAAATTAATCAACTCCAGTGAAATAAATTTAGATAAAAAGCCAACAAAATTATTAAAGGAATGATAGATTCTTACATTTTTTTTATTCTTGTGGTTACATTTTAGGTTGGTGGAAATATGATCAAAGGACCAGTTTGGAACTGGAAACCGCGTACAAACAAGGGAAACGAACTTACGAGTTACTGATTGCTGGATTTTTGTATGTGGCTGATTTCGAGTCTATGTTGCAACTACGTCGTAATGATCCTTCACGACGACGTAGAATCAAACGAGATTTACACAATGCTCCAAAAAAAGGAGTCGCTGGCCTAAGACTGGATGGGCAAGAAGAAGAGATCGTCAGGGAAATTCGAGGCGCTGAAAGACCCGCAAGCCCAATAAACGATAACACGGGTATTTTTTCTTAGATAATCAGGGCAGTTTGTTTTATTTTCATCTCAATTGAACATGTTTTCTTGTTTTACATTGCTTTATAGAGATAGTTGTTGTTCAATATTGCAGCTTGGAATACTGGTTTTGCAGGCAACGCCAGGGATGCTGCAAACACGCCAGTACCACCAAGCAATACGCCCCAAACTCCGGCAGGCGGAGCAGCCAGTGGAGACACGACCCCCTCCAGCGACAGATCAGCTCATAGATCGGACTCATTACATCAGGTTTTAGAACACATGCGATCATTAGTTTTAAGGGAACAACCCGCCTCTTCATTCCAAAGTGACAATGAAATCGAAGAATCCGTCATTGACGCGTCAGTTTCAGGTCATCACGATTCAACTGCCAGGATGTAAGCGAGGAGTCCCAATTAAAGTCAAGGTCAGCTGTAAGCGGTGCAGGCATAACTAAGGAAAGGGAAAGAAACAATGGGCGTTGAACTATTTTCTAAACAGTCCTACTTTATTCTCTATGTTCTAAAGTTGACAAATAAGAGGCAATAAGTCATAAGTTTGTTATGCATTTTTTCACGTAAAATTATTTCTTTCTTTATATATACATAGAGGCTATATGTGTAGAGAGGAAGAAATGGCAAGAATAAAATACTGTATGCATATTTTTTTGGAAATCAATTAGAAATTCTTATCCTGGCCTTTGCGATTTTTTCTTTTCAAGGGATACTCAATTTTATACTCTTCTACCAAGTAATAGTTCTTGCTTTGTGCATTTTTTTTATTCCTTGGGTTATTCATGAATCATAGGTCTTTCTAATTTTTTCCATCTTTACGCGGACATGACTGGGTTTTTCTGTACATACTCTACACCCTTCTTGAAAAAGAAAACAATGGAAATAAACTTCAGGGTAAGTAAATGAAATAAAAATCTAATTAGTCAACATTATGAGGATTTCAAACAAATTATAGATTTAGAAACAAATTCTAGAACAGAATTTCTACATTGTTGTATTCAAAATCTCCAATTGCTGGAAATTTTCCGATTCCTCCAGTAAGAGCAATTTGAAAAGCCAATTAGATTTTCACTTGAAAATTACATTAGATTTCCAGGTTGAATAATGAAAGGAAAATTTGATTGTGTTGTAACTTTTGTTATTTTTTACACTAATTAGTGTTACATTAATTGAAAAATCAATAAGAAAAATTGGAAAAACCAAATAAATCAACATTTCAAAATCCCATAAAATTTCCAGATTGAGTTTTTAAGAAATAATTTATTTGTATGCGTAGCGTTAATATGCAGTGAAATTTTTTGTAATATACATACACAATCTGGCTGAAAATTCTCCAATTGATTTCTCCAATAATAGCAATTGGAGGAGCCAATTAGATTTCCATTTAAAAATCCAATTGGATTTTCAAATAGAAATCTAATTGTATTTGTAATGTATAAATGCTATAAAATTTTTTTGGTAATATAAAAAGCTGGCTGAAAGTTTTTCAGTTGATTCCTCTAATGGGAAAATCAATGAAAAAACCACTAAGATTTTCACTCAAAAATCCAAATAAAATTTCAGATTGGATTTCGAAATAAAAATCTAATTATATTATTGGCGTCGAAATGCTGTAAACTTTGTCAAATGTATAAAACGATTCGGCTGAAAATTTTCTGATTCCTCCAATTAGAAAACCAAGTACAAAAATGAATACAATCAAATAAATCAACATTTAAAATTTCTGTGACATTTTCAGACTGAATTTCCAAGAAAAATATAATCTTATTCGTAACATCGAAATGACGTAATTGTTTTGCAAAAATGTAGTGTCTTATTGGAAAAGTGCATGGATTTCCAGGTAGAAATTCAATTGATTTCTATATATCAAGTTGAACAAAATCAAAAATTTTCAGTAGAGGGATTGCTACTCAAAGTAATCAATACTAATTATTATGATTATTCTTATTTAAAAGAATATCACTATATATTATCAATATTACTCATTGAAATGAATTGAAAATAATTTTATGTACCTCTGGTATAGAAAACGCGTTTCTATGCCAGCTCGAGATCTCTAAACGCGTTTTCTATGCTCTCGGTACATAAAATATCGTTCGTAACAGGCACGGATGTGCTCATAGGCAAAACGGGGAAATTCGCACATCCATGCCTGTTACGAAATATACTATTTTTATTAAAATGATGCAAAGATGAGTGATATTAAAATAACCGCTTTGTTAATTCAATTTAAAATTTCCCGCCCATTCACACAGTTCCACACGTCCACACTCTCTGCCCCTCTCGCTCATTTTCGTCAATTTCCGTACTCCGTCCTTCACCGCATCGGAATTGCTGTCAATTGCGTTATTATTTCGTTTCGTATATTCTTGTGTTTTCTCTCAAATCTAAATTGGCGGTCAAAAATTTGATGCGGCTAAACCCTGTTTTAACGAGGAAAATCCAAAATTCTTATCGTGTTTACGGGTCGTGTAGTTGGAGTTTTACGAGTGATGCTTTTTTAAACGCGACGAACGTGACGTAAAAATCGGTAAAAATGTCGAGTCAGGAAACAATCCAGTTGTGCTTGCTTTCGGTTGATGGAATTGGTCAATTTTTGCAAATAAATGGTTCTAATTACGATAAATACACGGCAATCAGTAATTTGATCGCGAGTTTGAAAACTGGCATCGACGTTCTCCCATCGCCGGATATTATACCAACCGCATTAATACCGGGCATCCATTGTTTCGCGCTCATTGAAAATCGTTATTACCGCGCGAAAATCATCAACAGCGATCAGTACCATGCCGAAATTTTCCTCATTGATTACCAGAAATCGACCTACGTCGATCGCCGTTATCTCAAAATACCCCCCCAAACCATAGCTTATCGGCCCTTCAATGCGATGTTGCACGATCCCCCCGGGATTCGATCATATATTGTGGCGAACGTACGCAGTGAAAACGTTGCTTGGACCAAAGAACAAATTGACTATCTTAACGACTATTTGCATTGCAAAATCGGCGTGGCAACGGAAGTTGGGGCAGACGATCAGACCGTTTTCGTGAAAATTGCCATTGACGGGTCAGATTTCGGAGAAGATTTGGTCATGAAACGACTCTGCGTTCCGGCATCTTTGGAAAATTTGTAAGTAATTTTTTGGTATTCAAGGCATGATATTTGTACGTGAATTTCATTTGTTTTACGGCATTCCGCAAACACGTGGGTCGTGAGATTTCGAGAACAAAGGATGCATTCATGGCGGGTTTTTGCCGTGCGAGAGAGACAGACAAACAATAGTTTTTTTTTTTCAAGGTTAAGTTTCCCTACCGCATGATGGTAGGCTTTTGTTTGTTTCTGTCCTTGTCTTTCTCGCACTGTTTGTGACTAAGTTCGCTAACGTCATAACTCACCTATCTTGAATGTGAAACGCCATGACAGTTACATAATAAATCATAACTGGGATTCTTGTTTGTCACAAAGTTTTTGAACAAGAATTGTATTTGATTGTATGGAAGAATGGATGCTATAAAGAATTTATTTTTTCAGTGCACATAGAATATTTAAAATGAACAACTTTTGAATATCAAATTTGATGCCAATTTTTGAAATAACTGACTACACAGTGGAAAACAACTCGAGTTTTGGAAAAACCCAAAGAAAGTTTCACGTACAACATGTACTGTATGACCTGAACCAATAATCCTGAATATTTTTTCTCCATCACATCACATTAGTGAGTAATAATTTTTTAAAGATTGAATAAATTAAAATTTGTACCTTCAGTTTTCATGATTTTGGATTGTGCTAAAAACTATGTTCGGTTTTTTCTGTAGATCTCAAATATGCAATTTAATTTATGATTTAATTGGTGCTTCAACAATTTGGTCTTTGTATGATGAAACTGTTTCTCGGGATCATCAATTACTAATTGATCTGTGATGGCTAACACCCGAAAAATTGTTTCTTAGGCGAAGGGATCCTTTGTGGTCCTCAAGTAAAAAAACCTTATTGATATTTCGAATGCTTGCCGTCACGGGTCAATTATTGATCCATGATTCCAAAAAACAGTTTTTTTGTATGAAAACTAAATTGTTAAAGCAACAATTAAATCGGAAATAAAATTGCATATTTGAGATCTCCAGAAAAAACTGAACAACATAGTTTTTCGCACAATTCAAAAGCATGAAAACTAAAGAAGGTACATATTTTAATTTATTAAATCCTCAACAAATTATTACTCATTGATGTGACGTGATGGAGAAAAAACATTCAGGATAATAGAATCAGGAGGTCGTAAAGTACAAGTTGTATGTGAAACTTTCTTTGGGTTTTTATTTTGTTCCACTATGCTATCATTTCCTAAATTCAAGGTTTAATACAATTGATTTTTTGAATGGAAACTAAAAGTATGAGTGATTTTCTAATTTTCCTACACTTTATATTAAAATTTCCTAATGCTACATTAACAAAAATTGAATTTATATCGTCAGATATTGGTTTCAATTTTTGAATAGTGAAGGTAAAGCTAAATCTTCAGATTAATTTTTTCGAATGACAGTCTTTAATTTTCTGAAAAAAAGGCACTGCTTATTCGCACTGTTCATGTGCTTCGTGTTTTTCATGTTACATGAAATGTTTCATTTAAGTATCTTCTTTATTTTTGTATATTTCGTGTGATATCAGTTCTAGCGTCAGCTGATATTTCATGAAGCAGACAAAATATACAATGATGCCCAAAGTCTTAATTTACGTGTAACACAAAGTATATGAAGTACATGAACATTGCAAATAAGTACTGCCCAAAAAAACAAAAAGGGAGTATAATATGAAACCAACCCTGGCCAGGTATAAATGTCTCAGTCGGAAAGCAGGGAAAGAAATTGTAATTTTTGTAAATTAGTCGATCCTTTGGTCCTGGCTTTGGTAAATTGCCATCATCATTTTCCGGTCGGATAAGAGGGAAATTGAAACTTGTGAAATTACCTCGTTCTGAGAATGTTGACGTAGCGCATGAAAAGACGCTGCTAGACCGCTTGATTCGAAATATACTATTAATATATCTAAAGCGGATATTACTAAAAATAAAAAATTCAAAAACCTTACCTTGGTAATGTTGCTTCAAAAAAAGACATTTTAGCTGGGCCTGGGTTAGAGCTAAGAAAAAATTGAAAATTCATGATTTTTTATTGTGATTCCTATGAAATTGCATTTAAAAAAACATAAAATTTCTGTGCTAAAATTCTGATTTGAATTCTTATACATATATATATTTGAACTTCAAGTCTCTGGATTTTTTAAAATGCTGACTGAAATTTTTCTCAAAAGCTATGAACAACTGGAGTTGTTGCAATAAAAACTGGTTATGAAATGAATCTCTCATTTATTCACATTCAATATTAAAAATTGCCCGAAGTGATATATTTGTCATAATAAGCATATGACACTAAATCTCTAGATTGATTTTTTTATATATTCAACTACAATTACCTATGTAAAAAATGAAAACTGCAATTTTATCAATTTTTAAAATTAAACCTTTTTTTTTCAGTTGCTGATTGAAGTTTTTCAGATTATAATGAAAAATTAAATAATTTCAATTTGAGTCAAAACAAACTACAAGTGAGTTATAACAGTAAAAGATTCTGTATTGCTAATGGTACACAATTGAATCTTGAAAATTGTGGAACTTTTTTGTTAAATTTTAATTAATGCAAATTTGAATGCATCGAATTAAAGGCAAAGTGTCTGGATATTTAAAATTGGTGACTAGACTTTTTTAACTTTTAGCTTCATAAACTGATATTTTCTCAATCAAAACAAAAAAAATTATTAAATTTCTAATTTTTAAACATTTTATATTCATGTATTCAAAGATCCTCAAAATAAAATTATTGCAAGAGAAGTTTAAGCTGAATCTGCAAATGGATGTTTGTTCTGAATACATACTAAAATTATATAAATTAAATGAATAAATAAAAATACTAAAATTTTCTTTCATTCTAGCTACAAAATCACGAATAGGCTTTAAAAATTTAGTATTTTGTATTGCAAGATCTATGAAATTGATTCTGGAAAGTTATTGCATATCTATAGTAAATTTAAGTTTTAAATTTTCATATATGGATTTGAAAGTTTGATGTCTGGATTTTTGTAATAGCTGACTGGAATTTTCTAAATTCGAGCTTCAAAATATTGAAATTTTTTAATCAGACTTGAAAAGTTTTCTCAAATAGAACACAAAAATCGACTAGAAAGTTTTTCCTTTATTTTTTACCTTTGTTATAATTTAGAAAGTGCTGATTGGAAGCTTTAAAGTGTTTTTCAAATTTGAAAATAATACAACATGTATGCAATAAAAAGAATTTTGCTGACTTTTCTCTGACTACTTGATGTAACTAAAAGATTTTTTTTCTGTATTTTCAGAAACAATGAATCAATAAAGTAACATTAAAGAAGTAAATAAAAAAATTTCGTTGTGTGTGTATAGAGTTATTCCAATAAAAAATTAGGATTTTTCTCCTATTAATAGTCAATAATTTTTTTTAACGATTTGATGCGAACATCATTCTCCTATTAAAAACTTGAAAAAATCAAAATTCAATGAAAATTCAGCACAAATCTTTGTTATATTGAAAGTAATTTAATTTCTGTGTTGAATATTCAATCGAATTCTGACTATAAAGAGTACGAAATTTTTGGATCCCAGCTAAAAAAATTTATTAACGAATCAATAAATTTAGTAGTATTCCAAAGACTCCAAAATCGAATTTCAAGTCATTAGATAACTATTTTAAATTTCAATTCCAAGTTAATTGGGAGTGTTCTAATCATTCTGAACAAAAATAATTTTTCAGTTCAACGATGCAACAGAGCTATCAGCAGGCGTATTCATCGGTCCCATCAGGTTTTGTTCCTCAAATGAACACCATCCAAAACCAAGTATCGCCATCAATGTCACCTCATTTAGGGGGGCATCAGATGGCTGTTGTTGCTCCACAACCGTTGCCTGCCCAGCCTCACCAAACCCAATATATGAAGGAGTATGCCTCGCCAACTATTTCTCCTGTTAATACCCCCTCGGTAGCTTACCCAACGCAAAACTATGGACAGGTAATTAACAATTTTATGTAATTTTTTTAGCATGATTCTTAGAGAAACCTTTGCTATGTAAATCGAAACGGAGGCATCAGATTCATAAAAAGTTATTTTTCTTGTTTGGTGGGTAAAGAGATAACAATTTTGTTAACAACATGATTCTAGATACTGAAAATTGAACTCTCTAATAACATGATGAAAAATTATAATCAAAAAATTTTCCAACAGTTTTTTGTCCTTAATTATGCATTTATTTTATATTATTTTATTCTTATTTATTTCTCTATCATCTGATTCTTAAAAAAAAAAGTAAGTCCTTACAAATATTGTATTTCTCTAAAAGTTTGTACTTTCTCCTGAAACGATTACCGCTTAAAATAACCATAATTATTTTATCAGTATTTCACATATAAAAATTTTTAAATTTCAGGCTGTGTCGCAAACTCAATTCCAACAACAGGCGCCCATAGCCAATGTGCCTCAAAGAAATCCCTCTAATACTCCATACCACTCATCTCGTGCTGTCAATTTACAAAATGCCGTCCCACCTCCGTATGATCCATTACCACCCCCAAAAACCATACATTGCAAGAGTCGCACCTTGGAGCCAGGAAGAAGATATCAAGTGACTCTAAGCAGTGTCCAAGATGGGCCAAAACTTTTCAGTGTCCAATTTAATGAATTTTCTGAGGCATTGAGTGCTTTGCTCAAACAAATTCAACAAACGCAGCTTATCCCCCTGAAGGAGCAACCGTCCCCTGGAAAGTTGTGCTTGGCTCTTCATCAAATGGACAATACATACTTGAGGGCCATCATCCTGGATTGGCCTGTTGACAAAGTCAAGGTTTATTACGTTGATTTTGGATACAAAGCAGACCTCTCCATGGAAGAAATTTTTGACATACCTGACAACCTTTTAGTGGAACAAGCATTCTCTGCCAGGTTTGGAATTTTTCCTGAATAAAAAATTATGTGTATTTTTCCTCGAGTCACATTTTATTTTGATTTTCTACAGGGTCAAATTGGTAGGATCAGAGAACTGGAATGTAACCCCGGAAGTTAAAAGTTTCTTTCACCAGTACACTTTTCATAGAACATTCACCATGGAAGTTGTTAGCAGTCCTGAATCGGCACTCAGCCAACATTGCAAGTTGTATGACGGGTTGAAAAGTGTGAGTGACTTGCTCGTTAACACTTTCCCGTCGTTGACAATGACAGTGTACGCGGAACCATGGGAGTTGGAAGCTGGTACAAAACAAGAAGTCACGATCTCGTTTGTTGAAAACTGCGAAAAGTTCTTTGTCCAAATTGCCAGAGACAGTGACGCTTTGAACAAATTAATGGAAGACATTGCAGTGTATGCCGAGAATGCCCAGGTATTGACTATGGATCTTGCTCAACCCGAAATGCCGTGCATTGCGATGTACAGCACTGACGAAGCTTGGTAAATTTAATGATTTTTCTTACCTTAAATGTGAAAATAGTGATAGATATTTTAGATTAAAAATTCTTTAGATCATTTGAGGATGAAATGCACAATTCAATTAAACTTGTTTGAACATCTTTATAGGTATCGAGCGGAAATCACAAGCAGACAAGGTGCCACAATCAAAGTCTTCTACGTGGATTACGGAAACGAAGATACACTGACCATCGACTCATTGAGAGTGATTGACAAAAGACTGATTACCCAATTGAGAAAACAGGCAATTTGTTGCTCACTGGTTGGTTCAGAGAAGGCCACTCCTGAAATCTCTACCGAGTTCGAGAACTATGTCATTGAGCAAAAAATGGATTTGGTTGTGTTACAAAAGATGACTTCTTGCAACACTGTCGAACTTTTTGACAAAAATTCGGACTCTCCCGTTTCCAAAATGTTGTTTGTTACACCTGCAATTGTTGCCCCAACGCCAGTTGCTAACACTAAGCATCAAGTCACGTAAGAATACTTTTAAATGAATTATTATTGATTTGTTTGTCACTTACTTATGAATAATGTCTTTCCGTTTGTGATTTTCATAAGTTCAAATGAATAAAAAATTTTTCAGGACTCATGATACTCATCAATATATCGAGGAAAAACAGAGCAGCACATTTTCCAAAAATCTTAGGCCTGAGAGAAAGTCACATGCAAGCTATGTTTTTCATGATAATAGAAACGAGGAAGACTACACATCCCAAAGTTCAAATGCTGTGAACAACAAAAGGCCTACCAATAATTATGGAGGTTTTGATTCTGAAAGAGAAAATAAGAAAGAGGTTTCCTTTGATGGAGATTGGCGCGAGGCTCGAAAAGAGTTGAGGGAAAAAGATGCAAACTTTTTCAATCCAGAATCAGGTGAAGAATTAAACGATTATGAAAAAAATTATTGAAATTAAAGATGTAAAAAATAAAGAGGATATCATTTTGAGTGCATAAAAATATTAATTTTCGTTTTTCCCAGGGAAAGATTCTGGATCTCAAAGGAATAACAGGAACTTTGAACCGAGGAATGACAGAAACACAAATTACAGGAACGATCGAAATGATAGGAACTACCAGTCAAGAAACGACAACCGAGGTTCCTGGGACGACCGAAAAACCAATTCGAGAAGAAATGATAATGGCAATTCTTGGGATAACAATAATGACGTAAGACCTTATGACGATATCCGCGTAGAAAGATATTGTAATAATGTCTCTTCAATTAAATCATGTATAATGTTTTAGTGCACCAAACAAGGTAGAGCAAATATTGAAACTTATTTATGTAAAAGCTTTCATCAAGAATTTTTATTTATTTGAATTTTTTAATCTGAGAAAGTTGTGATATATTATAACTTGAATGCTTTCTTTTACATATTTCAGTCCCGAAACAATTATGGATCGAGCTATGAAAAACCAGAACCAGTCACTGATTACGCAGAGCTGAGTCGTCAGTGGACCCAAAATGACATGTCTGGAACAACCAACAAAGTTATTGTTAGTTGGTTTGTGAACCCTTGCAAGTTTTATTGCCAGAAACAAGAGAGTCAATTCAGAACGGTTATGGAAGAAGTACAGGATATGTACGCCAAAAGGAAACCTATTCCTCAATCAACTAAACTTGAGGTAATAATTTTGAAAAACTTGCCAACTTTTAATTAGTAGTTTTAAGCCACTAGCGCAATCTAAAAGATATTTATCGCGATTTTCAGTGTGCTTTGTTTGAATTTAATGATTGATGAACAATACTTTCAGGTTGGGAATTCGGTGATTGCAATTTTCCCTGAAGACAATGCTTTTTACAGAGCTACAATTTTAAAAACTGACCCATTTGCCGGATATACCGTTAAATATGTTGATTTTGGAAACACCCGCAAAAATATTCCTCAAAATCAGATGTACATGGTTGAGAAGAAGTTGTTTGACTTGCCATTGGTCGCTTTCGAATGCGCATTGAAAAACATTGGTCCAGTTTCTGAGGATGGCTGGCCAAAATTAACTCAAGAAATGGACGATTGTTTCAGCAAAGATGAATATGATTGTACAGTTGATTCGCGAGCTGAAGAAAAATACGAAGTTTTTCTGTCTTCCGATGGCATCGACGTCAGCGGTATGCTGATTGAAAAGGGGCTGGCTCTTTCGACACTGCAGACAGAGTTGCAAGGTTTTTTTCTCACTCTTAGTTTGTTATGTATGTTTTGAACCTCTTTTTTTATTATAATTTTGGTTCCTTCTTTTTTTAGATACCCAAGATTTGGGTGTTGATCCAACACTTTTGCCAGGACAGACCTTGAGGGTCAGGTTGTCGCATGTCGAAAATTTGAACCAATTTTATGTTCAGTTTCCAGTAGCTGGTGCAACTGAAGTTCCCAATTTTATGACTGTGAATAGTTCTGCGGTATGTTTTGTTTGGTTTTGTGCATCATTTATTTTTATTAGTTATGGAAGCATTATTTTCTGTTTAGCATGATTTAGATGTTCAGGCCTAATTTTAATTTTCAGCTTTTATATTGAAGGGTTTTTTTTATTGCTGTTAAAATTTTTCTGTTAGTGCTTGGCTAACTAGTAAAATTGAAAATTCTACGGTTTTTTATCAGAATCAAATAAATATTGAATTACTATAATCAAAAATTTTGTCCTACAAAGACAAATTATGACTTGCAGGAAAAGATTTTTTCTTATTGAGTATGGAGAAAAATTTTTTCCAAACCATTAAGCTTTTGTTACAAATATCTCAAAGTCAAATTTAAAACTGGAAAGAATTGTATTAAACTATTAACTCAAAAGCTGCAGTAAATATTATTTGCAAGATGTCTATTAATTTTTAAAATCCCTTGGTTCAGTGTAATGTTTTTCATTACGTGCATTGTTTTAGGCAAATCATTAATGTTAAAAGTCTATACAATGTGCTTCACATTTTGAAAATTCGAATTTAACTAGTTGGCGATATATGTCATAAGTTTGGTTGAATGTTAGTACAATGAGGTATGTTTTTTTTTGTTCAGGTACTTCCTCCCGAAATATCATGTATGCAAAACCAAGCAGTGGAATGCTCGATTCAGGGAGCTATTGCTTCGGAGATGGCTGATAATGACAAGCTGAAATCTTTGGTCGGACAAGATGTCATTATTGAAGTTAAAGAAATGCAAAACAACAGGTACCAAGAATTTTCGTTAGTTACTAAAATCATAAATTTTTTAGTTTTGCAATTTTAAGCTCATGTTTAAATTGAACAACTTTGTACAATTCAATTCTGAGGTTTATATATTTATAAGCCAAATGTATGGTGTTTTCCAGATTCCTTGTCAATTTGTTCGACGGCAAGGGCCAAGTGGTAATTCACACTGAACTCTGCCACGACAATTTCAGTTCTTTACTTCTTACCCCAGTCTTGCTTCCAAGTGAAAAAGTCCAGGTTTCTCACATCGATCACGCGGGCAGTATCTGGCTGCAAAGGTTCACTGACATCAATGCCGAAAATGTCCTTATAAATGCCCTCTTCGAGCAATACGATTCTTCTTCGGAAGTTATGACAATTTTCGAAGCCGAAGCCTTCTGTGTTGCTAAGAGCACAGCCGATGATAACTGGTACCGTGCTAAGGTCGTGGAAAAAACTCCAGAAGGAGTTATGGTGCACTACATTGATTATGGAAACTTGGAGCTCCTTCCTGAGGACAGAATCAGGGCTGTTAAAGATCAATTCTATTCCACCCATCAATTAGCCATCAAAGCTTCCTTGGCTGTCGAACTGTGCGGAACCCAGGAAGAGCAAGCAGAGTGCTTAAAACCACACTTGATGCAGAAAGAATTACTCGCTACATTCTACTATCCTGTCGATGGAGCATGGCTCGTTGATCTTGTTTCAGAAGACAAAAAATTAGGCGAAACCTTGGCTGCTGAAGGACTTGTTGAAAAAGAACTTGAGATAAAATTGCGACCTAGACAGATGGCGCCATTGCCCGATGGCTGCATGCCCGTAGACATTACACATTCCGATTCGCCCTCGCAATTCTGGGTTGTGCTCAGCTCGACTTCCAATGAATTGGCTCAAATGCAAGAAGATTTACAGGTATGGCTTGTTATATATATATTACAAGATTTTCCATTGTGTAATAACAGGATGTCTACTGCACAGAAATTCATGGGGATTTGTTATTGTGAAAACATTACTAATTGATGAAAAAAAATGAATAAATTAGTACTTCATATTTGAGAAATAATGTATGAGGATTTTTTGAAATTGCACTCATTTTGCTGTAAATGCAATAATCGCATTATTTGATGCACTTTGTCACTTTGATCAGTAATTCATCTATTTAATGTATTATCATGAAAAAATGTAAATCATAGCATTATCTTTTTGTGCTTGAATTTCCCAAAAACCTGGACAACTCACAAATTTATGGGAAATATAAGAGAATTTTTTTGAGCCTATACAGTAGACACCCTTAATAATGACAAATCTAGTATTATTATTTTTATGTAATTATCTATTGAAAATGTTGCAATTTTTCTATTTACAGGTGGTAGCCGCAGCGTCGGTGGAAATCGAAACAGTCCCGGAAGTTGGAAGTTTGGTCTTTGCTATTTACATGGCTGACGAACAATGGTATCGCGCCGAAGTGATTGACGCCGATGAGGACATAACAACAGTTCGTTTCATCGACTACGGAAATACAGACGTTGTGGACAACAAAAAATCAAAAGTTCGCGTTATGCCAGAAAAGTATTCATCCACTCCTACGTACTCCTATAAAAGCACACTTGATTTGCTTCCTGCTGGAGATGTGGACTGGACGGCCGAAGCCATTCAAAGGTTCAGTGACATGACAGCGAAAGGCGATATTCAGGTTTGCTCATTTTCTGTGATTTAATTAGAACGTGTGTTTAACGTTAAACGATTTATTTATTGGTGTTGTACTTGTATGTCCAGGCATTGATGATAGCTCCAGGAGTCCAGAGCACAGTCGATGTTTACGTCAATGGCCAAAGCGTCAGCGCGACCCTGATCGCCGAAGGGCATGCCGTCAAGATGCCCCAGGAAGGGGAACTCATGGAAGATGTCATTGAAGAGGAATTAGATCCTCGTGCCATCTTTGTCAGCCATTTCGAAAACCTTGGAGAATTCTGGATACAGCACAATCAAAACACAGGTGATTTGGAGACCATTAGCGATCGTCTCATGGTTGCCAATCTTCAACCGGTACTCGAGAACGCAGAAAAAGGCACCATGTGCATCGCTGAATTCCCGGATGATGAGAAATACTATCGCGCAGAAGTTCTCGAACAAGACGGTGCTGAAATCGCAGTCAGGTACATAGACTATGGAAATACATCTCGAGTCAGCCAAGTACGCGTCATGCCAGATGACCTTGCCGTGTATCCGACTATGTCCAAAAAATGCTGCTTGAAAATGCCAGCTTTCCTCGAGTCCTGGCCCGAGGCGGCTAACGAAAAATTCAAGGAGTTGTCTGCGGAGGGTGCTACTGTTTTCATTCTAGAAAGTATGCAAGAAGAAGGCGATACATCAATAGTGGAGCTCTCTCAGTCGGGAAAAAGCGTTTTGTCCTTCATTTTGGATGATTACCAAGAACCTGAGTCAGTGAAAGTGGAAACTGCCGGCAATGAAGAGCGCCTGCCACCCCTGGGAGAGGAGAACATACCGAAAGTTTTCGTGAGCGTCGTCAATTCCCCTGATGAATTCTGGATTCAAGAGGAGAGCCAAGTGTCTGACTTGGATAATATGGCGGATTTGATGGTCAATAGCGAGAGTTTCTTGCCAATGACGGAGTTCAAAGAGGGCTACATCTGCGCGGCCAAGTTTCCAGATGACGGCATGTGGTACAGGGCGAAAATGTTGTCCGAGGGAGAGGATGGTACCAATGTTTTGTACATAGGTATGCGATTTTTTTCTTTTTTTTTTAATGAGTCAAGTTTCAAGTGTATCTTTGAAATAATTGTTTGTTTTTTGTTAGTTTATTGATTGATGAAAGGTCCAGTTCTTTGTTTCAAGGACGATTTTGCGTGCAAATTTCTTGATATTTCGAGCATTTCCCTCAAGTTTTTTACATTTTTAAATTAATATTTATTTTCTTTTCCAGATTATGGCAACTCTTCCGTGACCACTGAATTGAGAATGCTTCCAATGGACTTGGTCGAGATCCCAGCCTTCTCTCGACAATGCACCTTAGCCAAACCAAGTCACATCGAATCTTGGTCTGAAGCAGCCGTGTCCAAATTCATTGAACTGGTCGCAGGCGGCCAGACACTTTTCCAATTCGAAATGCTTAACAACGAAACTCCTTTGAGCATCGTTCTCAAAATCGAAGGGCAAGATATTGTGGAAATTTTGGCACCGTTGGTCAATGCAAAGACAGGAGAACAAGAGGTTATGGAAGGTGGTAGCAGCAATGATCAAACTTTGGAAGAAGCATCTCAGCAACAAGTCGCTTCAGAAGATATTCTAGAAGTTCAAGAAATCCCTGTAGCTGCGGTTGAAAAAATGAATGAGACCGAACAAAACGCAAATGAAATAATCAAGGTTGAAGAGCCACAAACAGTTGAGCAAAACTTGAATGAAGATGTTGAACAAGTCTCAGAAGATACGGTTGAAAAAATGGAAGTCTCTGAACAAACTTTAAATGAAGAAGTCAAGGTTGATAAGGCACAGCCAATTGAACAAAACTTGAGTGAAGAGATTGAACAAGCCTCAGAAAGTGTGGTTGAAGAGACAGAAGCCACTGAACAAATTACACATGAAAAAGTTGAGGTTGATGAGGTACAACCAATTGAACAAGATTTGAATGAAGAGATTGAACAAGTCTCAGGAGATATTGTTAAAAAAATGGACAAGACTGAACAAACGACAATTGAAGAAGTCGCGTTAGTAGAAGCACAACCGATCAAACAAAATTTGAGCGAAGACATACCTTCTAATACAGATACTTTCCATCTCGACCAAGGCAAGAATGATCAAAACTCGAACGAAGATGTATCATCTCAAACGATTGAACTTGTTTCCCAAAATGTCAAACCAGTTTGCGAAGAAATGGAACAAAACCCATCAAAAGCTACCACTGGGATTTTCGAAGTTGATATGAATGAGGATGAATATGTATCTTGTGATACGAGTAAAGAAGGTTCTACCCTCGAAGTCGAAGAAATTTCTGAAGTTATGGATGTGCGAATTTTAGTCGTACCTGAAAATACTGAGGAAGTTAAAGCTGAAGAGGAGGTTAAGGAAAATTCAAACAATGATTTGTCACGTCAACCTATTTTGGAAGCTGTTGAAAAAGTTCCTGAAATAGTGGAAGAAAGCGAAGAGAGTTTGAGCCAGGTACCCTCTCAAGATGTTCCAAAAGTTGTCGAGGAAGTTGAAGAAGTTGAAGCTTCTCAAGATAATGCGGAAGTTGAATTACTTGTTGAGGAAGTCAAAGTAGAACCGAAAGATGAAACTTCTCCAGATGATCCAAAAGCTGAGTTAGTTATCGAAGAATTTGAACAACCTAAACAAGTCGATGAATGTCTTGAGACGGAGCACAAAGAAGATCAAGCTCAAGAAGCTGCTGAGTTACTGCAAACTTTGGATTTGCAGAGAGTTGACCAGGAAAGTGGGAACCCAGCTGAAATGTCATTCTCTTCAACTGTGGCTCAATTCGATCCAAATGAAACGGACAAGTTTGCTACACTCGATTGCACTATGGCCTCTTCGATGTCTTTTTCTGAACCTGCAAGCTCGAAGAACAATGACGATGTCCAAGATCAAATGAAAAATGATGAATCAGATGTTTCAATGACTTCGGCTAAGGAAGATGTTGAGGTTAAAACGAAAAAAGTTGTAGGTGCTCGTAAAAGGAGGGGCGATGATCGTATGATATGTCAATGGAATGATGATTCGATGGTCGAAGAAAATCCAGAAATGGAAAATGGCGATTCGAAGGATCTCGTCGTTAGCAATGGGCAAAGTTTGGTCGAAAGCATGGGTTGTCTGGACCTTACAACAACGAAGGATGAAGGAAGCGTCACCGTTTCCGAGGGTCAATTGGAAGTGCCAATACAGGAGGAACAGGTTGATGAAGGTATTTTGGTATTTTGCATCATTAATTGGGGGAAGTATGAGGGTTAATTCTGTAATAAATCAGCGTGTAAATAAAGAATGTTTCATTACAGATAAACTCACGGAAAATTTGGCCAAGGATGTATCTCAGGAGGCCCTTAAAGCAGATCTTCCAGATGACGACGATGATTTAGACTGATTTAGCTCCTTAGTTCCACTCGTTCATGACATAATTTTCATCGTTTTTTTTTTCTTTAAGAATTCGAACATCGAGATATGTTGTTTCCGCTGTTTTATGATACCGCAACCGTAAATCGTAGTGATTCGATTTGACAAATGACTTGTAATTTCTAATTTCTTCAGTACGATTTTATTTTTTTCACACGCGCCATTATTTGTCATAGGAAACGGTTGTAAAAAGAGTGTACAAATGTTGACGATGATATTATTTTTCATAAAATTTTTCTAAGAAAGGTACTTTCGTGATTTTTATTTTCCTTGAGGATTGCTATCAAATTAGTTTACAATCTCACAATAATGCAGATAATGAAATAAGTACTTCTCGCTTTTGATCATCCATATATATTTCGGTTAATAGTCGTGACTTTATTTACATAAAAATTTCATATGTATATATATACTATTTACAAACAACAGAAAACGAAGACTTCTCCTATAATAAAAATAACAGGATGGCTGGAATAGGCAAGTTGAACTCTATGAAAAATGGTCGGAGAAGTAGGTCATGTTCAAAGTCGTCTTTCTCATCGTCCCGACAAAGAGAAGATATATCAAAATGCTCTGAAGCGTTGATTATTAGAAAAACTCGATATTACGGCACTCGATACATGATTCGACGAACCGGTACAGAAATATATTGAATACGAGTATCTATACCTATTCCTCTCTTCGCGAATTGCTGGTGGCTGGTTTTTGAAACTTGGTCTCGAAAACGAAAAGTCCCATGATACCGAGACTCTTCCAAAAAAGTTGAGAGCCTTGAATGGGTTTTTTTGGTTTTTGTAGTTGGGTGGATCTGTTTGTTTTTTTTCACGATGGGGATTCGACGACGACGTCGACGCTATCAACGAAACTCACGCGTTTTGGTGAGTTTCGTTGATACCCCTAAGGTTATAGAGCGCACTCTTGGATTTGGACGCGTTTCTTGACGGTTCCTGTGGCGCTGAGGGAGCTGGAGGTCCGGACTGGCGGCTTCGGAGGCGTGGTGTCCCTGCCTCCCACGGAGACGACCTCGCCGCGTTGCTTGATCACCCTGTCGATGTTTTCTTCGATCTCGTTGGCGTTGTTTCCTGCAAAAAGGGGTGACACTGCAATGGTTCGTATGAAAATTATACTATCCTAACAAAGTCAGTAAACAAAAATTTCTGAGATAGTTTGGGAATTTCAGAATTCTTGATTATGAGCATATTTTATTATTGTGTGAAGTATTATAGGCATATTTTATTGGTGAGCTTTTAAATAATTTGGTTGAAATGAATGGAACAGTGGAAAAAGCTTTTAAATTTGATTAATTTATCAACTTGATCCCTGGAGCCAATTTTTAATATTCAAGTCACGATTTAACAAAATGAAAAGGAATGTTTCATTAATAAATCACACTTCTCTAACATTCGAGCTTTTGAAAATGAATTTTTTGGTGTTTTTCTAGCATTAATTGCTAATCTATTTAAAACAATTTTTTTTTAAATAATGCAACAAAATTGTAAATAAAATCTTCCTCCATCATGCAATGCTATCAAATTCACTAATCATGAGTAAAACATTCTGTTTTTTTTTACTCATGTCAATTCATGCCAAAAGGCACTGAAAAAATGTTATTAACTTTTTATGTCGTTGTATGTCCAATATTGCTATCCTCATTATTTTAAAAATTTCTTTTATAAACAGCACTAAAACTGTATTAGCTACAAAATTTTGAATAGTATTGTAAATTTGAACAAAGTAATACTAATAACATGCATTTGTTAAATTGAATAGTAAAATAATCTACATATTACGAAATGATAAAATTTATTTCATTCATTTTCATTTTTCAAATTTTCTTCATAATCTATCATATTAGGAATTTAATTTTCTGTGTCTGTTAGTTACTCGTATTCTAAAAAAATTTGGCAATAAATTCTCTATCATTATTATTTTAAAGTATTTTTTGTATCTTTTAAATATTTTTCTCACAAAATTTATATTATGATTGTAATGTCTTATCAACGTTTCAATATACGATCTATATTTTTTGAGATTTTGAGTGGTTTGTAAAAAAATCAACGCATACTACATCTTTCTGACAATGAAGATTTTTTTAGTTTTTAATTTAGTTAGAGAAGAAAAATTCTCTGTTTTATTCAGAGAAATTCAAATTGTAGAGAAATTATTTGAAATGAAGAAAATACCAACAGTAAGAATGTCAAAACTATGAGAATACAATGAATAAACAAATAGGCAAAAATTAATTTACTATCATGATAAATTGTGGGGAAAATTATTTCGAGCATTCAATATTCTTATGACTTGGAATTCAAAGTTTGATGTGTTTTTCACTCCAAATAAAATTTTATTGTGACATTTTGTTGTATTTCATTTAATTTCAAAAGTGCATGATATTGGTATCACTTTGTTAGAATCAATCTTACCATTTAAAATTTTACTGAAAATTAAGTTTTTGTCCTCAACATAAAAGAAATTAGATAAAAAGTGATGAAAGCAATATTAGATTTATAACAAAAAAAAATGAATAAAATTCTTGCGTATGACCTATCTACATTAACAAAATGAGATGAATAAAAAACACCAAAGAAAGTAAATTTAATCCTGAAAATTAGTAAGTTGACATGGTTACATTGAACTATGAAGAAAAATTTGTTTTTATGAAATACTATCCTGTGGATTGTTGGAAAATGCCAGAAAAGGACCAAAACATTAATGATCTAAAGCTCGAACATTAAAAAAGTATAATGTATTCAAGGATATAAATCTTTCACTATTTATTACCGTGAGTTCTTGAACATTCAAAATTTACTCTAGGGATGGTACCCCAATGATTTTGATCCTTATGAAAACATAAGAGAAAATATCATTCTCACAAGAAATTTAGCTTTCACATAAGTTGATCTAATTTCTTATAAAGAATTTTTCGATGCAAAAAATACAACATTTCTCCTAAGAATTCCATTCCCATTATATTTGTATCAGGACCAAAATCACTAGGGTCAAGTCAATGTAATGGAAAATTTCTTCAAAATTCACTATTTCCTAAACATTACCAACTTACTAATCAAATCCAAACTAAAAACTAAATCAACTCACCTGGCAAATCGCGTGCTTCTTGCAGCTGCAACTCCTGGATAGCGTGGATGGAGGAAGTTGGCCTGAGAGTCGTATACGAGGGTGGCAATATCAACGGCTCCTTGGGCTTGCTAGCTTTGTTATTTTCCTGCTCAGCGGCGACAGGCTTGCTGACCGAGAGGCTCGTCGTCATGGAGAGGACCTGCCCCTGGTTGGGCTGATGGGCCCCGGCGCACTCGAGGAGGGTGAAGCGTTTTTTATCGCGTTCTCGCTGGTAATAGATGCCGGCGAATATGAGCATGTTGAGGACGAGGAGGACACACCCGACGCCGACGGTGATGGCCAGGGCCGTGGTCGTGCTGTAATAGTGCTTCGAGGCCAGCCTCTCCAGGAGCTCGACCTTGCTGTCGCTGTTGTCCAGGATGCTGGACATGTCCCTGGTGCCAGGTTCCTCGTTGTACGAGTTGGTGCAGGCACTCGTCATCGAGCTGCTCTTGGTAGTGCCCGCCGACAGGACGGACACGTACCATTCGTCTCTTACAGGTCCTTGTTTACAATTATGTTGGTTATCTTTTTTTTTTCAATTTTTTAGTTGCAGAAAAAGAATTTTGAAGTTCTTTGTAAGTTGTTTATGAGGACCCAGTAAACATTCATGATCATGATATCATATACGCAGACACCTGCTTCTGCATGTGTATGTCATCATGATATCATGTGATGACATGACATCATATGACGTGTTTATGACATCGAATGATGTCATGTCGTCACATGATATCATGATGACATACATATGCGGAAGCACTTGTCTCCGTATATGATATCACGATCACGAATGTTTGCTGGGAATCTAAGTTTTCTTTGAAGATTCTCCATTTTTTATAAGGCAACCTGATAAAATGAGTATAAGGTTTTCAATTTTACAGTTCCTAATAAGGATTTGAGATTTCCTTATGAATAATTGCAATCTTCCTAAAAGGATCGAAATGTTCTTTCAAGTTTTGATAACTTTAGTTTTGATTGAGTATCTACAAAAATACACCAACTTTTATGAGGAAATTCTGCTAGTTTTAGAGCAACTTTATAAAAGCTTTATGATGCTCGTATAAAACTTTTATTATATAAAAAATCATTTTTGTAAAACTGCAGAATCTCCATTATTAACTGTGAATTTTATACAAACCTTCTAAATTACAGAAGAATCATAAGTTTCCTTAGGAGATTGTCCATTTCTTGTGAGGCAACCTTACAAAATGCTTGTAAGGTTTTAAATTTTACAATTCCTCATAAGGATTTGCGATTTCCTTATGAAGAATTGCAATCTCCTTATAAGGATTTATAATTTTCTTAAAAGGGTATTTTAATTTTCTAATCAGTTTTGGTAACTTTAGTTTCATTTGAGTGTCTACAAAAATACCTAAATTTCAATGAAGAAATTCCGCTATGTTTTAAAGCGAGTTTATTAAATCCTTATGATACTTGTATGAAAATTTTATTTCGTACAAAATTATTCTTGCAAAATTTGAATCTCCCTGAGGAACTGCGAACTTTATAAAAACCTTAAAATTACAAAAATATCATAAGTTTCTATAAAAGATTCTTCATTTCTTATAAAATGAAAGCAACATTAAAAAATGCTTAAAAGGTTCTTAATTTACAGTTTTCTTATAAAAATTCGCAATTTCTTAAAATTAAAATAAATTATCTCCCTTAGTAACTGCAAACTTCAGAAAAACCTTATAAATTACTTAACAGAATTATAGGTTCCCTTAGAAGATTTTCTATTTCGTGTAAGGCAACCTTATGAAATACTTATAAGGTTCTCACTTTTACAGTTCCTTATAAAAGTTTGCAACTTCTTTATTAAGAATTGGAATCTTTTTATAGGGATCAAAAATTTCCATACAGGAAAATTTTAATTTTTTTATGAGTTTCAGTAATTTAAGTTTTCATAGAGTGCCTACAAAAATACCCAAATTTCTATCGAATTCTGTTGTTTTTCATAGTGAGTTAATGCAATCTCTATAATCATTGTAAAAAACTTTTATTCTTAAAAAATGATGCTTTCAAAACGGCTAAATCTCCTCCAGTACTGTAAACTCTAAAAAAACTTTATAAAGAAAAATAAATTTTTCTTTCTTAAAAGAATAATAAATTTCCTTGTAATATCGTCAATGCCAGACTAGGCAACTCTATAAAATGCTTATAAAGTTCTCAATTTTACAGTTCCTTACAAGAATTTTGCAGTTTTCCTTATGAAGGAAAGCAATCTCCTTATAAGGATCGAAAATTTTCTTCTAAGGAAATTTCAATTTTCATTAAAGTTTCAGTGACTTAGGTTTTTATAATGTGTCTACAAAAATACCCACATTTTTATGAATTTTCACTGTTTTTTATAGTCAATTTATGATAACTGTATAAAACTTTTATTTTGCTAAAAACTATTTTTGTAAAATATAAGTAACTGGGAATTGCATAAAAACCTTATAAATTCCTTGAAAGAATCCACGTTTCCATTGAAGATTCTCTATTTCTTATAAGGCAACCTTATAAAATGCTTTTGTGGTTCTCAATTTTACAGTTTCTCATAAAAACTTCCAATTTCCTTATGGAGGATTGCAATCTCCTTATGAGGATCAAAATTTTTCTTATGAGGAAATTTAAATTTTCTTGTAAGCTTCGGTAACTTTAGTTTTTGTAAAGTGCCCACGAAAATGCCCAAATTTTAATGAAATCTCGTTGTTATTTATAGTAACTTTATGATAATTGTATAGAACTTTTATATTATTAAAAATTATTCTTGTAAAACGGCCAGAATTCGCCTGGTAACTGCGAACTTAAAAAAATCTTGTAAATTCCTTAACAGAATTTAAATTTCATTAGAAGATTCTCCATTTCTAACGAGGTTCTCAATTTTATAGTTCCTTATGAAGATTTGCAATTCCCTTATGAAAAATAGCAATCTCTTAATAAGGATTGAAAATATGCTAATGAGGAAATTTCAATTTTATTTTACTGCAAGTTCCAATAACTTTAGTAACTATGAACTTCATAAATAACCTTCCAAATTGCAAAAGAATTGTGAGTTTCCTCAGGAGATTCTCCATTTCTTAAGAGGCAACCTTACAAAATGATTTTAACGTTCTCAATTTTACAGTTTCTTATGAAAATTAGCAATTCCCTTATAAAGAATTGCAATCTCTTCATTAGGATTACAAATTTTCTTAGAAAGAAATTTCAATTTTTTTATGAATTTCAGTCACTTCAGTTTTTATAGAGTGTCTAAAAATACCCAAATTTCTATCGAATTCTGTTGTTTCTTACAGTGAGTTTATGCAATCTTTATTATTATTATAGAAAACTTTTATTTTACAAAAAATTATGCTTGTGAAACGGTTCAATCTCCTCTAGTACTGTGAACTCCATAAAAACCTAATGAATTCCTTAAAAGAATATTAAGTTTCCTTATAAGTATTAATATCCTTAAAAGGAATACATTTTTTATAAGATGGAAATTTCCTTACAAGGATTTTATGATTCCTTATATGAGAATTTTGCATTTCTTTACAAGAAATTGTGTTTTCCTCATAAGAAATTGCAATTTCCCTATAAGAAATCAGGTCCTTATTAGGTTCTAAATTTCCTTATACGTAAAGATTTTACGTTTCTTTTTGAAGATTAAAATTTCCTTATAACGTTTTTTAAAATCCTTGTAAAAGGTTCACTTTTCTTTATAAGGATTTGTCTTGTGTATTTTTATAAGGGTTCTATAAGGCTTCTTATATAAATTTTGATTTCTAGTAAGAATTTTTAAAAGTTCACAATTACTATGGTTGGATAAAAAAATATACAAAAATCTCCCAAACAAAATCGAAAAGACTCGGATATCTTATAGAAGGCGAGAAATATACTTGGATTTTTGAATAATGGAGACTAATCACTAAAAATTTGATTTTCTTCAGTAGATACCTTAGGTAACAAAATCGTGGATGTCTATAGGTATTGATTGATACCCAGGATCATGAAGCATATATGTAGGTACATTGCAGAATTTTTAATGACAGAGTTTCAGACTTGTAAATTTAGAACTCGAGAATTCTTAATTCTATGGTAATCTGTAATTTTGAATTCTAGAATTTCGTAAGGACGAATTCGATTCCAATTATAGAATGGTCAAGAATTTAGAGTTCCAGAATATTATCTTGAAGAATTCTAGGAATATATGTAGCTCACACTTTTTAGCTATGGAAATAATTCATCTTTACAATATCGGAATCCATGAATTCTTTACATACCTTTATAATGTAGATTTCTAGAATTCAATACTATAAAATTTGAAATTTGATGATTCCTTAGCTACAAATTCAAAATTCTAGTTATCAGTATCTTAGAATTGATAATTCCAGAATGATCAATTCAAAAATTAAAAAAATCTAGAATTCCCTGTTACAGGAATAAAAACTCTGAATTGATGAATTCTATACTAACTTTGAATTATAGAAATAATTATTCATTCAAGTTCCCATGGATTAACATTTTAAAATACTGTATCTTATAGAATTTGAAAATCCTGCTTTCTAACATCAAATATTCTAGAAATATATTTTTAATTATTTAGCTCTGGAATTATATACTGTAAAAATTAAAATCCTTCAATTCTGTACACTACAGCATAAATTCCTAGAATTCAATATTCGAAGTTTTAAAATTTTATGATCTTCTACATAGCATCAAATTCAAAATTCTACGTATCAAAATTGTTTAATTCTGCACTGTGGAACTTGAAATACCAGAGTATTTGAATCCAAAATTTAGAAATCTGAAATTCTAAAATTTCATATCAAGTTATAAGAATTTATGGTTTCAGAAAACTATCTTGTAAAATTTAGAACTCTCGTTTATTTCTAGAATCAAGTATTCAGGAATATATTTAACATTCTGTAGCTCTAGAAGTCTATACATAAAACGACATAAATTTATCGGATACGGCTTTAAAACAACGCTCGGACTCACCGAAAGAAAGAATGAAACATTTAAAGAATCAATGCCCTTGTTGGTCTATTGTGTTTGCTCTAGATTTTACAAGTACTTATTGATTTTCTCGTAGAAGATTGAATACGAAAGGAGAAAACAATATGACTCATCGACTAAAGACACAAACAGTGCAATTCAGGGTGTCTTGCTTCCACGGATTTAATAAAACTGGCGACTCAAGGGATGGTATTCATGCTTGAAAAAACTAGAACAACACTCGTCGATATGGAATTTCTCAATGAAAAATTTACATCCAAGAAAATGCGGAAAAATAATGAACATAAGTAAGGAGTTCTCGGTAAAATTGAGTTCGGTGTTCTATTAAATTCTATAAGCAAATGAATCTCTTTGTACAAATTTCGGTTGAATTTCCAAAGTTTTCGTGGCGTAGATAATTAAATTCCAATGAAAAAACAAACTTGAGAATTTCCGAATATTCATTTATGGCTAGAAGAAATGTCATAGAAAATTTTTCTGAATTTCAATAACCTTCTATTTTCATCATTAATTCATGAAACATTTTACATCTGAGCAGGCGCATAGACAGAGGGGGGTTTTAGGGGTTCAAACCCCTCCCGAAATTCTGATAAAATCAATCAATGTTTCATGTAAAATTGGAAAAAGTTGAATAGATAAACACTCAAAATATAAGTTACGAATAAATTCATGAAAACGTTAGCAGTATTTATTTAATACAAAAGTAAAAATTATCAAAACGTAGGATTACATAAAAAATATGAATCAGAATAATTGTTGAAACCTAGTGAATAATCCAGAAAAATAAAAATTTACGAAAATGCTTAAAATTTACAAAACTTTGAATCTTCGACCATTAAAATCTAGAAATCTGTATAAAATCCGTAGAAAATTATTAAAAATCTTCCGATTCATACAAATTCGTATGTATGAAAAAATTATAACAAAATAACCTGTTAACTCTAAAGAATTGATAAAATTAATTTAATTCCGATGAAAAAAAACAGTTTTCTGAAAAATCTCGACAAATGCCTCTACGATCTATAAATTTTGGGATTCTAGAACATCAAATTCTAAATATACTCTAAATCTATGAAAATTCTGGAAAACGTAAAAAAATCTAAATATTCCAAAAATACGAAAAAAGAATAACGATATGAAACATGAAAAATCAACATGAATGTGAGAATAGAGCATAATTCGCATTTTAAAGCATCGATTTTTTAAAATCTATGTAGTAATCTACAAAAATATAAGTGATCTTTGAAAATACTTGGGAATTCTTCAGGGTTCCGTATGTTATATATGTATAATACTAAAAAAATGTGAAATATAAGACTACTAATTCACTAGCTTAATAGTTTATTCGTTTACTACTTTACTAGCTAACTAGTTTACTGGATAACTTGTTTACTAGTTTACTAGTTAACTAGCATGCTAGCTTTTAGTTTAATTAGATTAATAATTTACATGCTGTACTAGAAACCAGTTAACTATTACAAATTTGATAAATTTACTAGATTACTATTTGACTTTTTCACTTGTTTACTATCTTATTATTTTACAATTTCAGTAGTTCACTAGTTTACAATTTCCATAGTCCACTAGTTTACCAGGTTACTTGTTTACTAATTTAGTAGTTTATTAGCTTCTTAGTTTACTATAGATTTTTCAATACATAAAAATTAATTTTCTTAAAAATTTATAAGACTTTTTGTCCTGAAGCATATTTATTAATATAATACAAAAATTCTATACCTATGATTTTAGGAATTATTCTAGCAACTCATATAGAAAACAATAAAAATACATCTAATTCAATATATATAATTTATACAATTAACCATACTTTTAACTGTAGCAGAACTAAAAAAATGATATAAAAGTATTGAAAATCTTCAGAAAAGAAACTGTTGTCTGAAAAATAAATTTAAATTTTCAAAATCGTTTAAAGTTTTAATACTATAGCATCAATTCATAAAAATTTATTGAGCGATCCATACAAATATTAGAAATATATAAAAATACCAGAAAATACTACAAAATTTGATGGATAATGTACCAAAAAAAAATATTACAAATTTATGATGTATCTTTTATCAGTGTGGTGAAAATTTGCTAAAAAATCAATTCAAATACATACATTTTTTAGAAGTTTGATTCCTAGAGCATCGAACTTCAGAAAGCTCTATAAAAACCCATATCACTTAATATCAGATAATCCTCAAAAATGTATATATACAAAAAGTATTATTCATAAAAAAATTGAAACATAAGTTATCATTCGAAAATAACAAAAATCGAATTCCATTATTTACGAAAATGAAAAATGTACAACTGTGGATTCCAAAAGTTGCATAACTTTTAAGTTCCGAAATGTGAAATATTTCAAAATTGCTCTCTTGTAACATGTCGTCAAAGATGAAAAATTATAAAATCCCGAAGGAAAAATATTTTTCAGAAAAACCCCTCCCGAAAATTTTTTCTGCCTACGCCTCTGCATCGGAGAAAATTAAGAAGAAAATTTGTATTCGATTTTTAAAATATAACTGGCATAGTAAAAATTTAATTGCACAAAAAAATAAATCCAGAAATCGTCGGAATTCCAAAAATTTGCAAATCAAGAATCAGAAATTTGTGTTCTCAACTTTTGGAAATGAAATTTTGGCCAATGGAAATTTGTAGTTGTGTTTCAAATGTTGTACTGATATTTATTGCTTATTACCTGCATAAAAATGATCGCCTTTTTCTCGAAAATGATGGTGCCTCATGGAGACATCTTCGTCTCCTGGTTGGTGGAGTTGAGGAATTAAATTCAACCAAACAGCCAATTTGTGCCCTCTGTAATGACTTCTCATTTTCGGTTTTTGTGCTGGAAATAAAACAAAAAATATTGCTATAATATCGAAATACTTTCCTATTAATGCAGAAAAATAAAATGTGGCTGAGGATAGAAAAAAATGCAATCATGATATATTATAATACTGATTCCAAAAATTACCTTATGAAATTAAAACAACGACCTTGAATTTAGAAATAAAAACTTTCAGTCACTTTGTAGATTGAAAATTACTGGAGAAATGTCTTGGGTGATTTTCAAAATCTTGAAATGAGTAGCGATGCGTATGGTACATGCCTATCATGAGATATTGTTGGGTCATGTTGTTGCCCATTTCGTACTGTTCCCAGGAGAGATTGCGAAAGCGCGATTTTTCCTTGATGCTGGCGTAATCGACGGACTCGATGTTGTGGGGCTCGTTAGGGTTGCCCGTCTTCGCGAAGTTGGTGAAGAACGTCAAAAGCACTTCGGCGACACCCTGGTCTTGCTTTGAGAAATTGTGCTGGTAAATATGAGACAAGTTAACTCCACCGCTCGAGGCCGACGAGGGCTTTCCGTTCGCGATCAATGGGAGTCCGAAAATGAAAGGTATATCTTCTCCGCGGACACTTCCGAGGCGCTGCAACAAAGTAATTCCAAAAGAATTTATTACAATATGTATCATTTGATTTATATTTTAATTTGTATTTAAAAAACTTACAATGCCAAAAACTAAGTCGGAACTTGATTAAAAGTCATTTTTGAATTTTTTACTTTTGAAATCAAGAATAACATTCCATTCTTCGTCTTGTGAAAAGTATCAAAAAGCGAAATGTTTACAATTCTAGCGACAATGGATGTAAAAGCAACAAAAGAGAAAAAAGAGAGCAACATATTCTAGAGCGCGTCAGATGAAAAACGCTCGTTGACGAAATACAATATTCAAAAGAAGAAAAGACCAGAGAGTGTTGAGCGAGTGAAACATGCAAGGTGAGGAATATTGTCAATTGAAGTTATAAAATTTGATATACATATTTTTGAAGTATTTTTTCTGGAAAATTGGATCAATATTAATGAATTTTTTCTGAGTTTCTTTTTTTGGAAATTAAAAGGTCCTGTGTTGTTCTTGAGGTCATTTTGTTATTCTTACATACAATATATTATAAATAAATAAATACGTAATAAAGTTATATAAATTTATGGAAAATTTTTGAGATTCCTCAATCGGCAATATTTTTTATCAATCTTCACTTGTGAAAAATTTTTTCCGACTCAGAAAAGTATGGCGCTAGTATTACAAAAACCAATTCTTTCGCTGTCTTTTTGGCACGATGTTTTCCATCATTAACTTTTGTAAAAGAGTGATAAATTCTACTGAAATATCACGTACAGCAAACTGAATCGATGCAGTAGTGTTGAATAAAGATTCTCAAAGAAGTATTTTGAAAATTCCCCAATAGGCAAAATTTGTATCAATTTTTACTGATAAAAAATTTTTTCGACCGAGAAAAGTATGGCACTTGTATTACTATAACTAATTCTTTTGCTGTCTTTTTAGCGCGATGTTTCCCGTCATTAACTTTTGTAAAAAAGTGATAAATTTTACTGAAATAATATGTGCGACAAACGGAATTGATGCAGTGGTGTTGAATGAAGATTCTCAATGAAATATTTTCAAAATTCCTAAATTGGCAATATTTTTTATACAGGATGTCCCAAAGTCACATATACAGAAAAAAAAAAAAATTTAGATTCCTCATTCAATTTCAAGTCGAAAAGTCCTTTGCCACTTTTTATAAAACCCAAAATTTAAAAAGTTATCTCAGCCTGAAATTTAAACAATAATTATTGTTGAAATTATAATTGCGCTCTCTAGACAAGTGGGGGTCGAATTCACAAACTAAACTTTACTAAAAATTTCCTTCATATTTTTCGGAGTCAAAAAAATTTTTTCAAAACTCAAAATCAAAAAAGATATTCGAATCTAAAATCCAAGAAATCTGATTGGTTAAAGTTTGTCACTCGAATATCTTTTCTGATTTTGAGCTTTGTGAAAAATGGCAAAAGACTTTTCGACTCAGATAAATAAGAAATTTTGAGTAGAGTTTGGTTTTTAAATTCGACCCCCACTTGTCGAGAGAGCGTAATTATTGTTTAAATTTTGAGTTTAAAGTGGTAAAGGACTTTTCGACTTGAAATTGAATAAGGAATCCAGGGTGTTTTTTTTTTTTGTGACTTTGGAACACCCTGTATATCCTTAATCATGAAAAATTTTTTCCGACTCAGAAAAGCATGGCGCTAATATCACTAAAACATTGTAAAAAACTAGTCTTATTTTTAGATGCATCAAAATTAAGGAACCACTTGAAATTGAAATATTATCTTAAATTTAGTCCATGTTCAAATTCATTTTCAAGCAAGCAAATCTTAAATTAAGGGGACATGTCTTGAATCAAGAATGATTTCCTCAAATTATGGTAAATGCTCTTGATTGAAGACTTTCGCGCTTGAAAGTGATTGTGAACATACACTAAATTTAAGGTATTATTCGAATTTCAAGGATTGCCTTGATTTTGCTGCATCTTAAAAAATGAGATTCAATTTTTAGAGTGAACTAATTCTTTCGATGTCTTTTTGGCGCGATGTTTTCCATCATCAACTTTTGTATAAAAGTGATAAATTCTGCAGAAATATCACGTACGACAAACCAAATCAGTGATATTAAATGAAGATTATCAAATTACCTGGGGATAATCGCAGCCTTTTGTCTGATGATTGAAGTGATAAAAATATGTTCTAGCACCCCTACGGGCGTGGTAAAAGGCGACCCTGACAAGGGGTGCAACGGTGTGACCGTCACTCAAAGCTTCCATGGTGGATTCGCGAATGTTGATCGGGTGCAAAATCGGCTTGTCCCAGTCGGTGTACTCGTTCCTCACCGCGGAGAAAATCTCGTTGAGGTGATAAACGTAAGCGTTTCGTATGAAGGTGCGCAAAATGCGATTCCTCCGATCCTCCTCGAACCCGTACTGGATGTCGTTGTCGCTGAAATCGAGGTAGGACTCGATCGTGGAGACCCCGAGGATCAACGGGACTTTTATAAAAGCGTCGCTGGCTCGCTCCATGTCCAGCCCTGGCTCCGGCTGCTTCTCGTCAATAGGCAGACCTGGCCCTATTCTAGGCATGAATCTGCCCGGAATTTCGATATTAAACTATATATTTTCGGTATGTGACATTCAAAATATATAATGTTAATCATTTTATTTGAGTTATACGACAGGCTGACAGGAAAAACCGAACAAGTAGAGACCGAAAACATTGAGTTTCACATTCATCTACCTCTTACTAGTTCGGTTTTTACTCTCAGCCTTTCATACATAGAAATTTCGATATTAAAGTACATATTAGGTATGCAATATTAAAAATATATCATGTTAATCATTACACTTATATAAAATATTTTACTATATATGTGGTGTGGACTGAAGAAAGGGTACTAACAGCACCAAAAATCGAGTTCGAGATAGTCAGTGATTTTGAATATAGAAATCTTGCTCTATCGAACGAGCCTACTCTTAAAAATGTATGATATTTAATTTCAAAAAAAAATTGAGATACAAATTTGGCCTGTCCATGCTACTAGCTGGGACTTTCTCTTTTCAATCTGGTTTTTCTCGAAAAGCTGCGAGGTGCTGCTAGGACCCTTTCTTCAGTCCACGCCACATATATATGCGTATATATATACAGGGTGATCCCAACTAACCTGGAGACCCGAAAAATATAGATTCCTGATGAAATTATAAGACTTTTTTACCCTTTGCTATTTTCCAAAAAACTCAAAATTTAAAAAGTTATTCAAGCTTAAAATTTAAACAATAAAAGCCCTCTCCCGACGAGTGGGGGTCAAATTCATCAAAACAAATTTTTCCTAAATTTTCTTCATATTTTTCTGAATAAAAAAGTCCTTTGCCACTTTTTACAAAACTCAAAATCAAAAAAGTTATTCAGGTCACAAGTTTTAACCAATCAGATTTCTTAGATTTTATGCTAAAATAACTTTTTTGATTTTTAGTTTTGTAAAAAGTGGCAAAGGACTTTTTTATTCAAAAAAATATGAAGAAAATTTGGGAAAAATTTGTTTCGGTGAATTTGACCCCCTCTCGTTAGGAGAGGGCTTTTATTGTTTAAATTTTAAGCTTGAATAACTTTTTAAATTTTGAGTTTTTTTGAAAATATCAAAGTACAAAAAAGTCTTATAATTTCATCAGGAATCTATATTTTTCGGGTTTCCAGGTTAGTTTGGATCACCCTGTATGTATATATATATATATATATATATATATATATATATATATGTGTGTGTGTGAGGCGATCCGAAAAAGGGACCTACTATCCAAAAAATCGTTTTTCCGATTATGAGTGATTCTATAAGTTTTTAATCCAATCTTCAATTACGTGCAATCAGAATTTACTAACTTTGATTTTTTTGCAAGCAATGAATTTTTAAAAATCTTTCATCCCATTTACCGTTGTGTATTTTGATTCATTCAATCGCCCGTCTTGTAAAATTTGCTTTTTGGATAGTAGGTCCCTTTTCTCGGATCGCCTCACATATATTCGGGTGACAAGTTTTAACCAATCAAATTTCTTAGATTTTAGACTCGAATATCTTTTTTGATTTTGAGTTTTGTGAAAAATGGAAAAGGACTTTTTGACTCGGAAAAATATGAAGAAAATTTGGGAAAAGTTTGGCCCGTTAAATTTACCTCCACTTGTCGAAAGAGTGCAATTATTGTTCAAATTTTAGACTTGAATAACTTTTTAAATTTTAAGTTTTATAAAAAGTGGTAAAGGACATTTCGACTTGAAATTGAATAAGGAATCCAAGGTGTTTTTTTTTATATGTGATTTTGGAACACCCTGTATAAATATGTATGTAATATATCGAAATTCTGATATAGAACTATAATATTCGAGGACCTAGACGGAAAATGTTTAAGAGGAGGTTCTTTAAAATAAATCATTTTTTTCGGGACTAACTAATTTTTAATGTTCGACGATCTGGTTGAAGGAGAACGATTTTTTAATTTTTCGAATTAAGGGATTTGAAACTTATATGATTTTTGGAGTCCAGAGTCGCACATTTTTCATTTACATGTTGAATACATAAAAATTCGATTTTGAGGTTTACAAGTCACTGAGGTTAAAATTTTTTCCTTCATACTTTTTGTATTTTTCATATTTCTTCAGTGTTCATACAACTTTAAGGAGTTTCTGATTTTATTAAGGATTTTTGTTACAGCTTTCTAGAATTAGATGCTCTAGAAATCAAAGTCCTATAATTTTTGGTATTTTTATTGATTGTAGTAAAAATAATATCCACGTAGATTATAATGTACCAAATTTTTGGAAATTTCATATCGTACGTAATTTTTAAATTTTTCTAGCATTTTTTGGTTATTTTTTAGATTCATATTATTTCTATGGACTACTCTATAAATTTATGAAATTTAATACTGTAGTACATACTGTAAATTTCAACAAGTTTTAGTTTTTTTAATTATTTTTCAGAAAATAGTACTTTTTATACAGCTTTCCAGTATTTTTTTTTTATTTTCATAATTTTTTCGTATTTTTACAACTTGCGAAATCGTCTAGTATATTAATGAATTTCTATTTAGATTTTCAGAATTACATACTCTACGATTCAATTTTTTCATAAATTTTTGAAAAAGTTATATCTACATAGTTTTTGAGTATGAATAGATTTCTGGTATTTCTTTGGATTGCTATAATAAAGATTTATAGAAGTCAATACTGTGGACTTGAAATTTGGATCAATTTTCAGTAATCTTTATAGATGTTTGATAAGATTTTATCTTCATAGAATGTTAATATTTTGAAGATTTCTTTTATTTTCATATTTTTCAAGTATTTATAATATTTTGTAGTGGTTTTTAGCATTTTTATAGATTTCTGATGTTTCTATCAATTACTTTATACATTTTGCAGAATTTAATGCTTCAGAATTCGAAGTTTTATAGTTCTTAAGTACTTGTTAAAATTTTTTATGAATGAATATTTTCATAGATTTCTATAGTTTTTTGTATTCCTTCAGTATTTGTATGATTCAAAAGATTTTTGAGTTGGTAATTTTATGGATTTCTATATAGATTCCTAGAATTCGATGCTCCAAGATTCAAATTTTTTTTTATATATTTGGCATCTAAGATACTGATTTTTCTGTATTTTTTACTGCATTAAAACTATTTCTAAAATTTTGATTTTCTTCATTATCCTAATCAAATAACAATAATTAGAATTCTGTTTAAAAAAATATCTCCTGAAGCCAGAATTATTGTTTTTTAAAATTCATAATCCTGAATTTTGTTTAACTTTGAGAACTTATATACCTGAAGCCATTTTTCATTTTATCTTCCAGATGTAGGTAAATACATTTTCGATAACTTCTACTTATCATTATACATTTATTCTTATTTTTATGCTCTATTTTGTTATTCACTGTAATTTGTCTTAATTTTTACATAAAATAATAATAAATTCTACCCGAATTCCAGAAGGGCCTTGAACCTCGAAAAATTCCCTTTGCTCAAGTCCCTGATAGTATTCAATCTCTGTTTCATTTGACTAAATTTCTAGATTTTTCTAACCCTCTTGAATTTTTTGCAACAGCAAATTCTCACTTGATCTCTGGTAAATCGACGCTCGTCAAAGTTTGGAGTGGGACTTGCTGCAGACACTCGGCAATATCTTGGCCCCCATCGTGTGGACATCCCAATTGCTGGGCAACTTTGAGTCTAAGGTCATTGGGGTCATGCACAGCTGCCCAAGAACTCAAGGCCGAGCCGCTCAAGAGAATGACCCGGTGGAACAAGCCTGGATACAGAAACGACAAGAGGAACCTTCTTTTTCAAAATCGCCACGCTCATAAGCGACGTCAAGATTGGCGGAAAAAGGTTTCTCACCTTTAGAGAAACGCGCCAGCAACAGGTAATTCGCCAAGGCCGCGCCGGTGTCGTGACCTATTAAGGTCACTCGTGAGGCGTCGCCCCCGAAGGCCGCCACATTTTCCTTGGTCCACTTCAGGGCCATCGCGATGTCCTGCAGTGCCAGGTTTCCCCCGGAACTGGGAGTCGTCCCAGGACCTGATTTAGTTCTTAGAAAACCTAGTTTTGGGCATAAAACAACATTCTTTTGATCTGCAGTAAACATTTTCCTTGAACCTCATCATCAAAATTTTACTTCAACTTTTTGAATTGATCTCTTAGACTTTCATTTTCATATTTTAGAAATAAATGAACATTTTCAGATCATCTCTGGAAAAGACATGAAATCTCAGTTGAAAACAGTGAAAAATTTAAGGATTTGATAAGTGAAAATAATTTTCTCTTGTTTAGGGTCTTACGAAAATTCGTGCTTAAAATTTCCCTTTGAGAAATATCTCACTAAATTTGGATCATGCATCTATGAGAGTGTGGAATTTACTGCAAGGAGCTCGTAATTCGTGAGTGAAAATTCAGCGAATCACGCGTTATGGAATTTTCGTCTATAATAATTTTCTAGACGGGTCGGAAATATCTCACCGAGTATTCCGAGCCTGTAATTGATAGTGATAACGATAACGTGACCAGCACTCGCCAGAACCGATCCGTCGTAAATATTTCCTGTGCCCCACTCGAAGCTCTCACCGTGAATGTAAAACATCACTGCATAAGGCGCTTCTATACCTCGAGATCCTGAAGAAACCAACAATTAATATAGTATAAAATTATCCATAAAAATGGATATTATTTACGTAAAATATGAATTTTTGAACAATTGTTTGAATTCGTACCACTTCCTGGTATGTACCTGAAAGCAATCAATGTTTTCCTTAAAATCAAGAAAAAATAATAAGGGTTCATTTATATTTTTTTTTCCAAAGCTTGTTCCTAAAAATATAATTGTTACTTGGAAAGATATTGTAAAGATATCAGGGGCGGCAGAAGATATGGGGTAAGTGGAAAATTCTGCATGAGTAAAATACCCAAAAATACCCATGTGAAAATACACTAATCTACAAAATTGTCGAGATTTTTTACAATTTATAAAATATGTTTACATTTTTCTGAAGTTCTAGATTTTCCTTGGATTTTCAAAATTCAAGACAATCTCTTTACGTAAATTTTCAAAAGATTTTGATGTTATAAAACGGTTTTCGTATTTTTTGGAATTTCAAAATTTTTTTCATGATCTAGAACATTTATGAACGTTTTCTGGAATTCGACAAATTTTTCAAATTTTTGACAATCTAAAAAAGTTTCAATGCTTTTCAAAAAATGAAGTTATTTCAAATATTTTACAAAAAAATTTAGAAAAATTCGTGTTTTTCACGAGGATTTACCGTAATTTTTCAATTTTTATCTAACGAGAAATATGATGAACACAATCTACAAAATTTATAAACAATCTCTGGAATTTGACAAATTCCTCAAATTTCCTAGAATTATTGGCATCTTATGAATTTTCGAATTTTTCAAAATTTTCGAAATTACATATGATCAATTGAAAACTTAGCGAATTTCAAAAATATTTGTCGAAATCACATGCATTTTTTGTACTTTTACAATACTTTTCGATTTTTCCAGATTTTTATTGGAAAATGTGAAAAAAATGATTACTTTCGAAGAAACACTACAAAATCTGCGATTATTCTCTGAGATTTTACAAATTTTTCGAATCGTTCAAAATTGTTAATAATCTTGAACATTTTTAATGTTTTTTTTATAATTTTTCTAAATTTTCAAAGTCTTAAACGTGATTGAAACTATTAAAAACTTCAAAAATTTTATGAGCTTTTTTATACTGTATCTTTATTAAAAAATGGAAAAAGGGAAAACTATATTCCACACACAATGTAAAAAAAATATTATGAACACAATTCACTAAATTTATGAAAATTTTTTAAAAGTTTATTATTTCTTCGAATTTCATGGAATTAATTATTGACAATTTTTGAAGTATCACTCTTCGTTGATTTTTCAAAGTTTTCAAAATTTTAAATCGTAATTGAAGGCATTTAAAACTGTACCATTTTTTTGAACATTTTTTAACCTTAGGATTATTCGCAGTTCTTGATAATTTTTAAGTTTTTTAGATTTTTCTTAAAGAATGAAAAAAACATCATGCATATCACAAATCATTTCAATCATCTTAAAGTATCCAACTCTACCGAATTTCGTAAAACTATTGACAATCTTTGATATGATTCTTGACTTTTAGAAATTTTCGAAATTTTAAAATGTAATTCAATCCATTCAAAATTTACAAATTTTCTAAAAATTTTCCCAACTCATCAAACTTTTTTACAATTAATATTAGTTTTTAAGTTTTTCAGATTTTTTTCAAGAAATATGAAAAAAAAAAAAAATCGACTATATTTTGAAGAAATATGATATAGACCCCCCTTGCTTAGGTCTCAATAGTTCTGCCGCCCCTGAAAGATATTGTAAATTCAAATTAAACGTAGATTGAATACACTGAGAAAAAAATATAGTAGTTATTATAATACTGTATAGTAAAAGGGAACCACTCTGACATATTGTACTTTTTGCTAGATAATATATCAATTTTTGAAATAACATATTGTAAATATTGTCGAATAATATTGTAGTTACAGATATATTTTGTTGTAAGAACTACTATACATCTTCCGTTTTCTACTATGCTTCTTGTACTTTTTGCAATATCATATTTTAATTCCTATTAATCCAGATTATTGAAAATTCCATTCCAGCTTTTTAAGTATGCAGATCTGTGTAGGTTTTTTTTGCAATATTTTTGTATGCTTTCGAGTTTTCTTGTGCATCATATTGTAATATGATACAGTGTTCGAAAAAGTTGGATAATAAATACGTAGTTCATTTTTTTAAAAATGAACGGTAAATTAATGGTAAAAATTACAGTTTGTATAGTGAAATTTGCATTTTAAGATTTAAAATTTCCCGAAATTACACAGTGAAAATTGGCATACATATTATAATTTGTACATTAATAGCGGTTTTACTGTATAATATCCAAGTAATTAAAATAAATATTGCAGATTTTACAATATTATTGTAAAAACTACAATGATATTGTAAAAATTCTAAAAACTCAAAATATCAAAAGTTATTTAAGCTTAAAATTTAAACAATAAAAACCCTCTCCCGACGAGTGGGGGTCAAATTCATCAAAACAAATTTTTCCTAAATTTTCTTCATATTTTTCTGAATAAAAAAGTCCTTTGCCACTTTTTACAAAACTCAAAATCAAAAAAGTTATTCAGGTCACAAGTTTTAACTAATCAGATTTCTTAGATTTTATACTAAAATAACTTTTTTGATTTTTAGTTTTGTAAAAAGTGGCAAAGGACTTTTTTATTCAGAAAAATATGAAAAAAATTTGGGCAAAATTTGTTTCGGTGAATTTGACCCCTACTCGTCGGGAGAGGGCTTTTATTGTTTAAATTTTAAGCTTGAATAACTTTTTAAATTTTGAGTTTTTTTGAAAATATCAAAGTACAAAAAAGTCTTATAATTTCATCAGGAATCTATATTTTTCGGGTGTCCAGGTTAGTTTGGATCACCCTGTATACGGCATAAAGTACAAGATTTTTTTCTCAGTGTACATGAAAAATAAAAATTAATGTAATAATAAAGTAAATCAAAGCAGAAGTAATAATAAAAATAATTATTGAAGTAGTAGTAGTAATATTAAAGTATGTAGTAGTATTTTAGTATCAGAATGAAATGTAATATTTAAATGTATTAAATTAAAATATAAATAACGAATTTTGTGATTTACATGTTCAAAAAGAGACAGTCTTCGCTCTGGTTCGTGAGATGAGGTGCCAAACTCTGCAGCTGCTTGAAGCGACCTTTCGGCATGTCCGTGAGAATGTGGGTGACGTTCTCGAGGTCGGGAAAGTTTTGGGGGCAAACAGGGCCGAAAGAGTCGGCGAGTTTGAGGTCGGGCCAAGAAACCGGCGGCTCCGGGGATTTGAAGCGGAGCTGCCCCACGGGAGGCGCCGCGTATGGAATACCCCGGAACACTTCCACCGGGTCCAGGTGCTGACTGTTCAATTCCTGTCGATCGATCGATAACACGCGTTCCATTACCCGACCCTTTTCGAAGCGCAAGGGAAATCTCGCGATGATCGCGCTACATTTTCCAGGATTTTCCCCTTTTTTTTCTTTTTTTATCCTACAATTCCGCGGTAGATGCGACTCGTGAAGCCCCATGTAAAACAAGTTTTTCACACTTCGTTTCCAGTTTGATCAAAAGATTTGCCTTGTTATTTTTTTTCTATCACTCTAGGTGTGACTAGAATGAGGTTTTTACAAGTTGAGGTCAAGGGCGTAGGCAGAAAACATTTTCAGGAGGGTTTGTTGAAAGAATATATTTCCTTAAGCATTTTATGATTGTCTTTTTTTTTTTCTTTATTTATCTTTGATGATCTAGTTCCAAAAGTGTTATTTTTGGATTACAGAATTTTGAAGGTATATAACTGTTTGAGATTAGAGTTGCATATTTTTCATTGGTTATTCAATTGTTCATTGACGTCTTTCAATCACTGAAAGATATTTTCATAGCTTTTAAATCACTGAGTTTTTAATTTTTTTTGGTTTGTTTTATTTTTCTTATTTTTTCAGAATTCATACGATTTAAAGGATTTGATGATAATATTATGGATTTCAACATAAATTTCTGGAATAGGATATTCTAGGGTTCAGTATTATATAAATTTTTAGTGTTTTAATGGATTTTAAATAAAATAATATTCGTATAGATGAAAAGTATTTTTGAGATTTACAGGATTTTCATATTTTTTGAGATGATACTTATAAGGTTTAATTTTATAGTATTTTTCAAGATTTGTAGTATTTCTATAAATTGCTCTATAGATTTCGTTAACCCATTGTTCTAGGAATCAAAGTTCTGAAAAGATAAAGTATTTTTACAGATATTCAAAATAATAACATACAAGCAGGTTTTGAATAGTACGTAGATTTTATAAATTTTCGTGTTATTTGTAATTTATTCATTTAACAGTCATTTATGGTATTTTAATAAATTTATAATAATTATGTAGATTGCTCTATATAATTCTAAGATTTAATTCTATCCAATCAGAAGTTTTGTAGATTATAAGTATCTAAATGGATTTTTCAGAAAACAATATATTTTTATAGAGCATTTCAAGTAATTTTGAATTTTTAAGTATTTATATAATTTGAAGAGGGTATTCTAGCATTTTTATCAATTTCAATAAAGATTTTTAGGACTCGACGTTTTAAGATTCAAAGGTATAAAAATTTATGAAAACAGTATATCTACTAGTCTTAAAGTATGAATAGATATCTAGTTTCTCTCGTGTTTTTTGGTATTTTTGAATTTCAAAGGATTTTCTTGTATTTTCATATATTTCTAGTATTTTTGTGGATTTCCATATATATTTCTAAAACTCCATGCTCCAGAATCGAAATTTTCATGAATTTTCAATATTTTCTCAGATTTCTGAGAAAACATTTTACAAAAATTTTAAGTATTTTATAGACTTTTAGTATTTTCTTACTTGTATGTATTAAAAATGTTTTTTGTGTTTTTTAGTATTTTTAAAGATTTCTCATATTTCTATGGAATACTATATGCATTTTCTAGAATTTTATGCTCCGGTATTTGAAAGTTTTGTAGATCTCAAGTATTGAATCGAAATTTACAAAAAATATTCACACTCGTAAATTTGAAACACTCTTAGTATTTTTCAGTGTTAACATGATTCTAAAGATTTTCTGGTATTTTTAAAAATTTCTAGAATTCGAAATTTTCTAGATTTTCAGCATTTTCGTAGATTATAATTTTTCCGCATCATTTCCTCGGTTAAACCAATTTTTCAAATTTAAATATTCTTTGTTGTTTTGCCAAACATTCATAATGAGAATTCTGTTCAAGAAAAAATTCTTCCTAAGCCAAGATTGTTGTTATTTTCCAGTTAATAAAATGAAGAATTCGGAATTTAGTTCAACTTTGAGAACTAACATGAAATTAATTGTTATATCCTTAAGATTGGAGGAAGTACATTTTTTTATGATATTCACTAATTTTTTATCATTCATTACTGAAATTTTTATTATCATTATTATCATTTTGATGCTCATTTTTGTATAAGTATTTTCATAATTTATGTATTAACATTCTTCTTTATTTAATTTTTACATGAAATAATTATTCATGATTCTCAAATTTGGAGTTTTACTTCTAGAACCCCTTTCTGCCTACACCCCTGGTTGGCAATAGAAAGAAAATATTCTCGTAAGTTTTTCAGAAAAACGTTAGAAAATTCAAAGAGTGTAAAATTAGAAAATATCAGTCATAAAAATTCAATCTTCCTCAACAAAATCCAACTTTGATCATTCTGACTTGGTCAGTTTTGGTTTTGGCAGTAAAATATTCGAATTTGAAATGTGTCAAGTTTTGTATGAAAATTCAAAGACTTGGGAAACTTGAGGTTGTGGCGTTGAAAAAGTTTTTGCCGATCGATGAGACGCATTCCATTACTCGGCGTTTTTCGAGAAGCAAGGGAAATCTCGTAAAGATCATGCTGGATTTTCTAGGTTTTTATTTTTTTCCAAACACAAGGTTTCTTCTGACAGCTTTGCTCGCGATCGGAGTTAGTTGAGCCGTGCGAGAGGATCTGATACATTTCTTTTACCGTTTGAAATTAGTTTTGGATTCGATTTCATTTTCATTTTCCCAAGTGAAACTTGCTATGCAGCGTCGCAATCACTTACATTGAATTTTCAATAATGTTGAATTTTTTCAATTTATATTTATTCCTGTTTCGTGATAACAAAGAAGTAAAGTGAAATCTGACAATCATTTAATTAGTATAATGAATTGAGATTCAAATTTCACAAATATTATTCACCTTCAGCCATTTTTTCCAATCCTCTGAGACTCTAAAGCATTTGTACTTTTTTTTAGCTCTAGAGATTTTTACACCGAATAAAGAAACTTGCAGTTTTTTATGATGAAAGTTTACAATATCCCGTAATTCTGATTTCAACCAACCGACCAAGTTTATGTGAAACGATATACTTTTAACTACTCGTTCTTGAAAACGGATTTTCGCGATTGCACCGTAAATTTAGAAATTTTATGACGTGCATTTACCTTTTTCCATCTCGATTTCAAGTACATTCTCAGGTATATTTTATTAAGATTAAAGGCGGTACCCCACTTTCGAAATTCAAAAAAATATTGTTTTTTGGCATATTTTGGGTCTTGATGATGTTGGAATTATGGAATAGAAAACTTTTTGTGAAATTCGTCATATTTTGTGAGTTCTGCAATGTCTGGTACATTTTTCATGTATTAAAAATATTTGGAGCTTTTTAAATTTTGTGCAAAAAATTTGAGTAAACTATTTTAGACATCGAGTTAAAAACACCTCTATTCCTATTTTTCAGTCCAAAAAATCAATGAATGACTGAATTTTCACAAATTTCTCAACACCATACTCGAAAAAAAAAAATAACATGAAAAAGGTGCTCGTTGAGCGGAAAATGCGCAATCTGCGGTTTGATTTCGGGGCGTATTCTGCGGTGTAAGATATTGCGAAAGGTGCAGAGTAAAGTGAGACCGTGGCAATAATACCGGGGATAACGATACCTGCAAGATGCCCCGGATATGGCCACTTTTGGTTTCGACGATCCTGGAGGCGAAACGCACGGCGCCTAAGGGACGAATGTGGGCCGCAGCAGCGACGACGAGGAGCACTGCGAGAACGATTCTGTTCGGCGATAAGAAACGAGTCGGCCGCTGGCATTGCGCGACGAGCATGGCAGCGCTCGTCTTCAACCACCATGCCCGCGTCCTCCTCCTAGATTACCTCCTCAATGACCTCAAGACCCCAATGGTGAGCTCTCCTAGTCCTTATTAAACACAGCCTTCAACCTGTTTTTTCAAAAAAGAAACCCTTTTTTCCATCACCCTGCTGAAAATTTCCAATTGGTTTTCTAACTGGAAGACCAACTGGAAAAATGGCCGTTTTTCAAATAAGTTGGTCCAATTGGAAAATTTTTCTAAGATTGGATTTCCAAGTGGAAAACTAACTACATTTTTAAATGTAAAACTAGTTGGATTCGTGACGTAAGTTTTTTGGAAAAAATTTTCCCAGCAGGATAAACCAATTAGAAATCCAATTGGTTTTCCAATTGGACAACTCAACAAGAAAACCAATTGGAAATTTTCAGCAGGGCACCATCATCGTCATTGTCGTATTATGTGGGTTAGTGAAGAGGATCAAGAACAATTTTCTATAATCATTAACCCTATAGTGAATCTGATATTTGTAAGACACTTTAAGGTAAAACGCACTTAGTTCCCATCATACACATGATTCTTCAGATGTTTCTTGTTTGCATTACGCTGTGATTTCAACCTTGTACATCATTATTACCGGTTAGTCACCTCTCGAATCTCAAAGTTGCAACATCGACGCGAGTAATTGTCTGACCATAGTGTGAGATTTGTTAAATTAACAATGACATGTGATTGATTTATTAAAGAACTTCAAGTACCAAGGTAAATATTGTTAATGATGTTATGTATAGTTTATATTGAATAATTTATATTAATTTGTTTCTATCATATGTATAGTCTTGAAAAGGGTCACGAAGGAGTGATTGAAACGTTGACAACGAATAAACATTGTCGTTAATCTGACTGGCATTGTCGTCGATTCCTCAACTTTAAGGTAAATGTCCCACTTTGTACGAGCAACCCAGTTTGTACGAATACCGAATATTACGTAAAATTACTTGACAATCTTAATAAATAACACGTGGTTATTAGTTTATTCACGTTCTAGGACAAATATTTTTGATATAGGTCTTATAGTCTTTTGATTATGAATTTGTATCTTTTAACGCTAAATAATAACGCATTTTGCCATCTGTCACTGATCGAACGTGTTTTTCCACTTTTCTGTTTAGCTTGAGTTTTGACAGGCGGTTTGTTTTTTTGGGAAAAAAGGGTTAAAAACATTGCGAGTTAAGAACTTTTTTTGGCTGAGTGGTAAGTAAAAAAAATTATATTTCAAATAGATTGCTCCCGAAAAAATTTCTTGTCTACGCCCAAAATTTCTCATTGCATTTCCTGTACGAATCCGTGAAAATCAACGAATTTATCATTTGGTTATACTTTTCAATATAACATGTCTCGTACAAACTGGGTTTGACGTACAAATTCATCTGTACGAATAGGTTATTGTAATATCATAAAATATAATCAATTATTCAATTAATTATGATTGTTAATGTCAATCCGTTAAATGTATTCGATGCCCAAAAGTTTCAAGTGTGCGCTTATTGTAATCTTTTATTAGTAAAATATACTAAAATACTTATGCACGCAAAAAACAGCGGAAATCCTTAGATTCGTACCAAGTGGGACATTTACCTTATAAAATTGCTCATTTGAGCCGAAGTAAAAAAAGTAAATCTTGATAATATAAGTATCTTCATTAAATATATAGAGATCAATGTAGATCTACTCGAGATCTATGTAGATCTACATGTGACTGAACATTTCTGAAAAAAAAATAAACAGTATTGAATCGACAGATTACTGGAAATTTTATGAACAATTAATGCAAGTATATCCGCTGAGATCTGCAAAGATTAAGGGGTTATATACCTTTTTGTGCGGACGAATTGAGGATGGTTTGGAGTATCTTTTAAAGTATGTAGCAATAATGTTATGGCACCAAAGTTATTGTTTTTTAATAGTGTATTGTCCACTTGAAAAAACAAGTATTTGTTGATAAAAAAATATCAACAATTGCCGGAGTTATGGCCCTTTCCCCGAAACAACTTTTTTTTTGAAGAGGCTTGCGGGGATCTTGATGCAAGTCGAACAGGTCAAGTTAAATTAAAAAATCCAAAAAATTTCATTACTCTAAGAATGTATCTAGTTCTTGAACGATTAAATTAATGAATATTACATTTTTTCTGCATGCAAAAACGTTTTCCCCGAGATTAAAATTTTTCGACTTCTGAAAGAAAATTTTGTTAAAAAATTCTTATCTGTAAAATAAAAACTTTCATATAAAAAATCGATCGTTAACGAACTAGATATATTCCTAGACTAATAAAATTTTCTAGATTTTCTGATTTAACTTGACTTCTTCGGCTTGCATCGTGGTCACCGCAAGCATCTTTAAAAAAAAAGTTTTTTCGGGGAAAGGGCCATAACTCCGCCAATTGTTGATATTTTTTTATGAACAAATACTTGTTTTTTCAAGTTAAAAATACACCATCAAAAACTATAACTTTTGTGGCAGCATTATTGCTACGTACCTTAAAAGTTACTCCGAACCATGTAAATTATAGAAATATTAGACAATTGTAGTCCATGAAAAGTACTATTTTTTATGTTCTTCCTGATTATCTCAGATGAACTAGATATGGGAAAGATTATAAAAATAGATGATTCGATCTTAAAAAAGCATATTTCGAATCTTGAAAAGTTCAATACTTTTCCAGAGTAAAATACTGTAGTGCTATAATTTTTCAAAAAGAAACTGTGTGATTGAAAATGTTGAAAAATTCATTAATTATGAAAAAATATTCCGTACTTCTAAATTTACATGGTTAGAAAATGAATACGTAACAAATAAACAATTTCCACAGCCATATGACAGTCAAACAAAATTCATAATTCCATATATATTTTAATGACTTTAAAATACAATAATTTTTAAAACAGTGACTTGAAAATCACGAAAATCTAATTCCATGATTGCAATATGCAAATAAAAAAAAAATTACTTATATACGATCCATGTATAAGTTACATATGAAACACATATATATGTAATGTATTTCTATGATTTAGCTTCATATTACATTTTTGAAAAATTTCTTAAAACCCATGAAATTATAAAAACTTTGTTCACCTGTGGATGTAATTAAAGAACTTCATTCTTTTATCAAGTTTCAAACATTCATTTCTTGTAAATCATCTTGTTTTGAAGCATATGTCAGATATGGAAATTCATGTAATTTTTGTAATAATTTTTTAGGTTTTTTTTTTTTAATTTTTCGCAGTGTTCTGTCGTTTTTCATATTTTCACATGAATTTTTTTTTCTTTTTTTGTAAATTATTGTAGTTTTAAATATTTATGTATGGGTTTTTATACTAATTTGTAGATAAATGGACTTTTGTATGTATTCAGAGCTTTTCATGTTTTTCTACAGTGTTTTACAACTTCACGTACTATTAAGCATCGCAATATACAAAGTTAGTCACCGAACGACAGTAACCAAAAAATTCTATGATCATGCGAATTCGAGCGGAATCAATTTTTTGGACCTAAAGTCCCGAGGCCAAAGCTGTTATTCGACCAACGATTGCACTCGTAAAAATGGAAATAGGATTTGTAAACTCACGAAATGTACCAATCCTGATTATCCACGTTTTCGAAAAACGCGAAGTACAAAGTTTGAAACATCGTTTATCCAACGAGAAAACTTTATCATAACTCACCGTTTTTCCCAAGTGCAGTTTTTGTCCACGACGATAATTCGCTCTATTGCTTCATTGCCCGAGAATTTGTCCTCGTGTCCCTCCGTTTTCGCGACCGTTTCGCGGGCATTTTTTCCCGAGTGCTCTGATGAGTTTTCTCATATCTGAAATGTTCCATGATGCGACGAAATAAAAGAGCGGAAAAGCAAACTTTCGGGATGGTTTTTTATTTTGTTCTGGGGGCACTAAAATTGGTTCGTACGGCACGGGAAAAAAAGAGTCGGCAAACATACTACACCGGAAATTAATATTGCTCGAGAGAAAGTAAAATTCAATCAACGGTTTTAATAGAGTTTTTTATTGCAACTCAATGGTTTATTACGAGAACAGCATGGAGGTTTTTTCCGTGTGAATTATGGAGCCTCATGGCAATGGAGTTTTCATTTGCATTGTGAAATTTGAGCCACTCGAATTGGAATTATGTATTTTATGACGTAACTGGGAAAGTGTCAGATTAATGGGAGTTTGTCGAAGATTGTAAAATGTAAACTAAAAGTTTTAATGAAATATAAAAAAAACGGTCTTCAAATTTTCTAAAATTAACGACACCTTAACTTTAGAGGAAGTTAGGTAATTTGCAAAAAAAAGCGATGAAAGCTGGTATCGATTATCACCAAAGTGAAAATTAACGTTCGCAGACTTTGAGTTGCGCGGCTTGTTTAATCTTCGAACGTTTTTCTTACTCGCCGGACCGTAATTACAGGGATGTTACTTGGCGCACTTGCCAGGATCCTCTGGAACTTGCCTCAGCGAAAAAAAAGTTTATTTAGAGTAAAAATCAATTAGTTTACCTTTTTCAACGCCTAATTGTTACAAGCGTCTTGACGGGATTCTAATTGAATTTCCTGGGAAATATTACGGAGGAATAATGAAGTTGTCTATTGAAACAATAAAAAGTTGAGGAGTTGCAATTCTCGGGTCTTACGTTTGAGTGGTTGGATTACAAATTAGGATTTGAAAGCGTTCGTATTGGATTTTTCATTTTTATCCAGATTCCTGAGAATTTTTGTTTATTTTGAGCAAAAATTTACTCAAGTTAATTTTTTGTGCAAGTTCATATTCTGAATTACTATTCTGTATCCATTTCTGAAATTTTAGATCAAAAACTCGTTAGGTTTTGTTGAAAATATGGGAAAAGTTGGTTTTGAATACAACATTAATAAATCTAACAGTTAATAAATTTTGAATTGGATTCTCAATTTAAGAGCTCATCATATTAATGAGGGGAAATGCGAAATTAGGTGCTGAGAAAATTAACATACATATATAATAATTACAATATCAATCAATATATATTGTAGCATTATAATATAGTTTCTTAGATATACTTTTAATTTCCAAGCTTTTACCTTTTGAAAAATATCATTTCTCTCATAAAATCACAACATATGATTTCTTACATCTTTTAATATTTATCTTTACAGTATTCAAATTATTTAAAGGGTCTTCTACTATCTGTAGATTCCTATATAGGTTTCTGGAATTTGATGCTCTACAAAGGTATAAAGAATTAGAATAATTTTGTAGATTTTTGAGAAAATTGTATCTGAATGTTTTTTAGTACTTCATTGTTTCCTATTATTTTCATGGATTGCAGTGGAAATTTCTAGAATTTAATGCTATGGGATTTAAAGTTTTTCAATTTTCGAAGTTTAGCAGATTTTTTAAAAAACAGAATCATTATAGATTTCTGGTGTTTCATCAATATAAAATACTTTTGTTATATAATGTTTTTATTTAATATTTCAAAGAAAAATATTTGAAATTTTTTTTTGATATTTTCATAAATTACTGATTTAGATCTCTAGAATTCAAAAATGTAGAGTTCTAGTTTTCGAGAAAGATTTTTGAGAAAATTATATGTACATAGACCTATTTCTAATACTTTTTTTATTTTTCAGTATTTCTATGATTATAGACGATTTTTTAGTATTTCAATAGATTTTTAGCTTTTTTACAGATTTCAGTAAAGATCTTTAGAATTTGATGCTTCGGTTTTCATTGTAACATAGATTTTCAATATTGAAATATAGTATGTAGAAAACGGTGTTCTTACAGATTTCAAGTATTTCATAAATTCCTGGCATTTTGAATATTTCACGTATTTTTCCACTATATATTTTATTATCAAAACACTCAAGTGTCTTTATATACTCACAAATAAATTCATAGAATTCAATGCTCTAAGATTTGAAGTTCTATATATGTTCAGCATTTTTATCAATTCTAGATAAAATCGTATCTGTATTGATCTGGAGTATTTGAAGTACTTGTCCTATTTTTCAGTATTTATGAACTTCTTTATGATCTTATAATATTTTTATGGAAGTATAGTATTCATATGGATTGCTCCAACTCAATATACTTCAAAATGCTGATCTTACAGTAGAAGAGGTCAACGATTTGTCAGGCATGATATGTATTTTACATCTTCTTTCAAGTTTTAGGTCAAATTACATAGTAAAGTTAGAGATTATTTGATATGCCTTTTTATGCATGTAGTATACTATCTTATAATTTTACTACTTTTCAACAAAGTATTTTTATCGTAGATTCGAATCAAGTTTCAGGATAGTTTAAAATTTCGAGGATTTTTAAAGTAGACTTTACATTTTTTTTTCAATTTTTTCAGATTGTTCTTCAGCTGAAAAAAAAGTTATTTAACAACAACGTCCAGTTCGTAGAACCAAAATACATACATGTATTTCAATAGGGACTTTGTACTAAATAAACAAGATCCAAGTTTTTTAATGAATTTGTGTCCCTGTAATTTCCAGGCTCAGTCTGCATTCTTGAATTTTGATAGTTTTCACTGAAAAAAACCTGAAATTTTTCGTAACGTATTAATAAGATAATACGACGAGTTAAGACAAATTAAATTATTATTACTTGTTTACAAGTTAGGGAAGTCTTGAAGGGGGGGGGGGCAGCTTTCTCCTAACCTCAGTTGCAACTTCCCTAATCCTTACATAAGTAATGATCCTTAGAACAAGCCTTTGTCGTCATAAAGTAAGAAAAGGATAATGCAAAGCTGGTAAACAAGTAATAGAATTCAAATCTCCGAGTATACCCCATTGACATTGCATACACAACGAAGCATCTTAATTTTTAATTACAAAGCCCCAACAAATCGACTTTGTAATTGCTTTGAAATCGGCTTCGCTCCAGGAGTAAATAATGCTTGGCGGTGGCGAGTCAGTAGCGAGGATTTATTTTGATCCGCCGTCTCACTCGAGTCGGACGCAACTACCACTGCGGAAGAGTGAAATCCCTGGAACCCTGTTTTTCTGCTCGCGAGCGAGGCATCAAAACTTTTTTTCTCATTACTTCCTCGCTTTAAAATATTTACGCGACCGTTTAATCCCGTCAAAAGTGCCAAGTAACAAGCTCGTAAATTTTCTCTTTTTTCTTTTCTTCTTATTCGCCTTTAGAATTTTTCTCGAAGGAATTGGTGCAAGGAAATAAACTTGTGTTGAAAAGTTTAGAGTTGTTGCTGAAAGAAGAGAGAAAAGTCGGGAAAATCGTTGAAAGAGGATTTCGGAATTAGGAAAATTGTTACGAGTCACGAAAATTGGCATTTGGTATTGATTTAGTAATGGAGAGTTATTAATACTCAATCTGGACGTTCACTTTTCCTATATTCGTCATAATAAGTTGATGTATTATCAACGATATTGCATCTCAGGAATTTATTATTACAATTTGTGAAGACTCGGGGTTTTTCATAAATATTTTATAAAGCTGAGGATTTTCTTTCAAGATTTCAGCAAATTTTTATCATTCTTCGATAAAATCACTGAATTAAATATCATTTAATAAAAAAAAAAATAATATTATTTAAATTTTGTCAAATTTATAATTTAAGTTAGTTTGTCGTCGAAGTTTCGGTCTATTTTAGGCCCTTTTCAAGACCTGTGTATAACAATCAAAACAATGGAATACATCTCTATCCATTATTACAAAGATTTTCGTCATTCATTAATGACGTAAGTTGATTCATTCGACCGACTTTCTAACAATAGATAAAGATGGGTTCCATTGTTTTAATCGTTATATATAGGTCCTGAAAAAAGTCTAAAATAGACTGAAACGTCGACGACAAACTAACTTAAATAATGAATTTGACTAGAAATCCGATAAATGGTGTTTTTCCTTGAAATATTCATAAAGTTAATTTTGGAAGATTTCATCCAAAATTAGTAGTTCAACATTAATCTTTATTGAATAGGTTTATGTTGATCTACATTCTACATATTGCGTGAACATTATTATTATATCTCTTTTAGTGCCAATAAAAGAAATGTAATTCATCAGGGAATATCAGATAAATTGCGAAAAATGTTAATGTAACAATCTGATCAGGATATCGTTTATTATGTTACTGTCAATAACAACTTTTTACGTGAAATTACAACTATTTTGGTGCACATAAGAATTTTGAAAGAGTAAGATAACTTTTCAAACATTATATCTTTTTTTGCTTTAATCCTACAAAGTCACACTGAGTGAAATTCACCTACAAGATTTTTCAAGTTTTTCATGAAATATGTTTTTATGTAAACATTAATTATCGAAATTTTTAGCAGATTGTTAATCATAAAAATAAGCCATAAAGCTCATTTTTGTGAATAAAATTTTTTCACTTATTGATGCTTTTTACATGTTAACTTTTTGACTTGACATACTTACACTCTAACAATTTTCACCCTCGGATTCTACTTCGTAGAAGAACACTTTTTTCATATAAAAGACCGTATTTTTTTAATTCTAATTACTTTGCCAGCTTTTTACAATATTTAAAAATCGATTTTCGTTATAAAAACATATCCTTTTTCAAATCTACTGGGAACAGCAGGAAATTTTTTTAATATTATTATAGTTCATTATTTAAACAAAATATCACTTTTTTGGAGCTTGTGTGAATTTCACTCAGTGTGACTTTTATGCGATTTTACTGAAACGTGACTATTAGCTATGGCTATTAGCTCATGAAATTTACTCGTTTCTTAAATATCCTCGATAGAAATATTTGTTCCATAATTATCATAAATAATAAAGTTGAAATTTGTAAAACAAATATAATGTATGTTCATAATTAATTATAATTAATCTAATACGTTGGATGATAGTCTCATCTAATATCTTTGGATCCAAATGGAAGTAAATGTAATTCCTTAGTGAATATCAGATGAATTGTGTAAAGTAAATGTTAATATGACAATATTGGTTAGATTATGTTATTAGCAACAACAATTTTTAACGTGAATACGATTTTGGTGAAACTTAGAATTTGGAATTGTTGATAAGATAACTTTGTAAGCATCTTTCTTTGATTTAGTAAATGGCTATAACCTCATAAAATTGTATAATTTCTTCAACATCATCAACAAAAACATATACTACATAATGAGCCTAAATAATGATGAAGTTGAAATTTGTAAAACAGGTATAATTTACGTTCGTAGTTGATTTAACACGTGGCGTTGGCATGAATGTTGAGGTGCATGTTGGCAACTTGAAAATTTCGGCGATAAGTTGTACTGTATGACTTATTTAGACACTATTTTTAATATTTTTTAGTCGCTTGAACTTTTGAACAGATCTTGTAAAGACTTTTATTTGCGAGTAGATCTTTTTAAAATTAAAGATCACTGTAGATCTTGGTATATCTGTTTGCGTCAATTTTTCAAAATAATTCAAGCAAACTCTAGAACTAAAAAGATCTACGTAGATATGATGCTAATTTTTTAAGAAACATTTAGTCACACGTAGATCTACATCTATCTCAAATAAATCTACATAGATAGATGGAATCGAGATCTCTATATATCTTCCCTAGACCTTCACTGTAAAAAAAACTTGACATACATGTATGTGAAATTATTTACCATTACCATGGTATGAAAATTTTTCCATGCTTCACTATAAAACTCCCATCTATGTATAGAAATTTTTCCATAAATGCACCGAAATTTTCGCTGACTTATGGGAAAAATTGGTAAAATACTGGAACAAATTTCATGAAAATCTGAGTTTTTTTCCATACATTGAACATTTCTATACAGTATGCAAAAATATCCATACAAATCTATGAAGATATTCCATTTATTTTTTACAGTGTATAAACCCAGAAAACCGAGCATGCACATCCAAATCAGCACAATGCCATGACGACAAATAAATGTAACTAGTTTGTCCCTATCATGCAGCTAAAAATATTCATATCCATTTTCATTGTCCATACTTTGCGAAATGTTTGCTACAAAAAAGGCCAATGTCCTGCCGTTGAAACCAAGCAATAATTGAAATGCAACTGCTGCAAATTTTGGTACAAACCGTAGCAGCAAATCCGTAACGGCAAAATGACTGGAGTATTCCGGAAAATTTTTTACAAACCGTAGCGACAAACTTGTTGTCATAAACTAACTTAGTTTTGCCGAAAATATTTTCCTTCAATTATAAATTTTTTATCAATGAAAAAATTATTACGTGTTCCTATGGGTATGAATAAATCACTTTTCAAAATGTGTTCAATAATGTAGTTACGGTAAATAATTATTCATAACGGATTATTTACACAACAATTTCATAAACAATTGGTAAAGATTATGTTATTGTATAGCGTTTTGTTAAAGGTGAGGGGGAGGTAAGGCATGGAAGTTCCATTCCTACCCTCCACTGCTCTCCCCGTTCATCACTGTGTGTTAACACTTGTGTGTGTGTTAACACTCTTCTACTTGTGTCTACACACTTGCTTCTACTGCCGACCAAGCCAGACCATGCTACACCACACTAGCTGCAGCCGGGAAAAATTACGTAAGTGCACGTGTACATGAAAAAACGTGCAAGTTTTTTTTAATAAAACATTGACAAAATTTTACAAATTATTAATTGAAAGAAGATGATTGATACAAAAATTTTTTGCATTAACTAACCCCCATACTTACGAATCGTTTTTATTTAAAGAGCATAGAATTGCGACAATATGAGGGTAAAATTGATATTTTACAAATGGGCAGTAAAGGCATGACATTTAGCTAGCTTGCGTCATATTTGCAGCTGTTTTGTTGTGACAAACGCTTGTCGTCAAACTGCCGACCTATTGCGTCTGCAACTGCTACCAAGTTTGCACCATGCATGTCAAAGAGCATGCGGTAAATATGACCCAAAAATTGAGAACATTTGGCTTTCTGGGTAGATCTCCTTTATTTACCTAAGGAACAACGAGTTTTAGTGAACAACTTTTTGTTCGCTGTTCCAGATTTCTACAACAAGGCCAAATTTCCAGTCTAAAGACTCTGCCTCGATGTAATTTCCGAAAACTCGTCATAGTTCGATGTTCCTCGTCTACCGCACTGTATTTGCGAGGTTTACGGATTATTTAACGTATATTTCCGTAGACTCCAGGATTGCCGGGCGTACACGAGTTTGCCGGATCCGAAAGTAAAGCAGGAGCAGGAGAACCGCATGCCATGGCCCGGGTAGAGCTAGTTTGTCTTAGTATTACGGGCGGTCGCTTAGCTTAGGGCTATAAATTCTATCCGCACGGCCCGTTAATATTGCTCGCTGGAGGAGCAGTTTACGGAGCCCACCCATTTTGTCTGTCCGCACACGGAATTTCCTTCCTCTCGTTTCATCTGGCCCGAGCCACTTGTTTCCTTTCCAGCGAACGCGCGCTATTAGCAGGCACTTCTTACAAGACTCGCTTTCTTCCTGCACTGCAAGCTCACCCTCCAGCCCTACCTCCCCATTTCAACCCCGAGCTTAATCGCCCTTCACAACTCGCTCCCACGGCAAAATAAAATCCGTACAGTCTTCGGTTCATTAATAAATTCGCACTTTGCGCCCTTCGCGAGCTGCACTTTCGACCTCCTAACAAGGTGTTTGAATATTTAAGTGCCACTGGTGGAGCAATATTAGCTGAAGATGGCGATTTCACTACCTGCATTCGACATTTTCTTGGTGGTAATGATAGGAAATTTCCACGCAAGATTAGGTACAAGTAGCGATTAACACCAGACTTTGGAAAGTTAGTTTTAGACAAACGGTGGAGCAGTGAGAACGAAATTTCCGGGACGTGGATATAAGTTCATTCGGAAATAATGGGGGGGATTCTGAAATGATGATTTAGAACGTTTTTTGCAATTTTGGGAAAACTGGTATCTTGCTTTCATTCTTTTCTTTATGTTCGTGAAATAGGGACGTTGCTATTGGAAGGGTTAAGGATGCACCTTTTCGTGTAAGAATTCCAAAAGAAGGGTAGTATATTCATTTTTTGACCCCAATGGTGAGCATCAAATTACAAAAATTTGTATAGGATTCTACAAAAAAACTAAGATATACAAAATTTTATACGTGCTAAAAATCCCACAAATAAAGCTAATTTATAGATACACAAAATGTAAGAAGATATATATTTCTCAAAAATTCATTTATTTAGTTAAAGGGTTATAAACTTTCTTGTGCGGGAAAATTGAGGATGATTTAGAGTATCATTTGAAGTATGTAGCAACAATTTTATGACACCGAAGTTATAGTTTTTGAATAGTGTATTGTCCACTTAAAAAAACAAGTATTTGCTTATAAAAAATATCCACAATTGGATATTTACCGTGATGCAGGTCGAATAGGCCAAATTAAATAATAAAATCTGGAACATTTCATTGGATTAAGAACATATCTAGTTCTTGAACGACTAAGAAAATTAATATTACGTTTTTCTACATGAAAGAAATTTTTCCTCAAGATTTCGATTTTCTGAGTCTTGAAAATTTTACCACAAATTCTTATCTGCAAAATGAAAACTTTTCTATGAAAAAGCGATCGTTCAAGAACTAGATACATTCTAGAATAATGAAGTTTTTTGGATTTTCTAATTCAACTTGAAATGTTCGACTTGCATCGTGGTCACCGCAAGCCTCTTAAAAAAAAAAAAAATTGTTTCGGGAAAGGGCCATAACTCTGTCAATTGTTGATATTTTTTTTGTAACAAATACTTTTTTTTTCAAGCGAAAAATACACTATTGAATTTCGGTAAGTTTGGTGTTATAAAATTATTGCTACATACCTTCAAAGTTACTCCAAACCATCTTTAATTTTTCGGCACAAAAAGGTATATAACCCTTTAAAATCTATAAAATTTTCAATCCTAAGGAAAATCATTGTAAAAATTTATATAGGAATCTATGAGAATATCGGACATATACTTATTATATTTCAGAAATATCCATGCAAAAAATATACCTCAAAAAATATTGGATTAACTAGAATGCTTACTCTTTAAATTTATAAAAATATTTGAAATCTAGAAGAATACTAGAAAATGCTGTGAAATTTTATAAATGGTACAAAATATGGAAAGACTCAAAATAATAGAAATTTCTAAAATACCGAAATTCTATATAAATGTCATTTTCTCAAAAATTTATGGAAGTAATAAAGATCCAAAAAACCTTCAATCCTAGGGAATCGAATTCAGAAAATCTGTGTAGAGATTTATCGAAACAGTAGGAAATTTAATAAAATTCATGAATATTGAAAAAATACAAGATCTACCAAAATTGATATCTGTGAAATACTTGGAATCAATGAAAATATGCTAACTGAAAAATTTGTTGAAATACTGAAAATTTTCAAGATTTCATATCCTAGAGCTTTACATTCTAGATATCTCTATTGAAATCGTAAAAAAGCTTGATATCTACCTTGATAAAAACCTCGAAAATCCTAACGAGTATCAGTAATACTTGAAAATATGAAAAATAATATGAATACAATAAATTAATTTAATCTTAAAATATGTATAGATATTTCATTAAATAACTATAAAATTACTAAAATTCTGTAAAACCTTGGATTTTATGAATATAAAAAATTCTCATAAATACGGGAAATGAGATATATATATGTATTGTGATTAACTATGGAAAGTGATGTTTAATAAGCTTGCGTATGGTTTTTTTATATGTTGTGAACCAAGAACAAATATTTATTGATACATTGAAATAAATATATATTGACCTTTTTGATATCTGATGTTGCCCCTCTACGTAAAATTACGTTGCAACGCCCCTGTCGTAGAGTATTTAAAATAAAAAAGGAAATCAAAATCGACGCAGTTAATATTTAAACTTTTTCCAAAAATTTAATATTACATGATTAAATCACTCCAGGTGAGCTTAAAATGAATTTTATCAAAAACCAGCAAAGTTACGAAACTCTCGCAACGTTGCAGAAATGTTATAATAATGTTTCAATGAAATTACAGCAAAGTTAGTTAATGACGTGTAATTAGTAGTGAACTGATGTTAATAGTCATTTACAGAAGTATCTATGGAATGAATTTGAATTCAATCCAAGCGCGATTTTACTTGGAACATTTTACTTGACACTGAAAAACTTTTAACGCGATCCATCAAGTTTATTCATTCGACACAATTTTATGCTTTGTTCTCAGAACCGTCGTAGAAATTTTTCCATCCATTTCCGAGGGTGATCGTAAAACGCTTCTCAAGAATTTAGTCATTATTTTCTAATTGTGTTTCAACTTTTTTCAATGTAATTTCCATAAGGCTACAACTACGAAATTGAATTCCCTGCAAGTTTTTAAGTGGACTCTCAATCAATTTATTTTCTCACGCTGATTTTTTCAATGTTGTTCGAAGAAGTTTTACTAGATTTTTTACAGGAGGGAAATTTCGTTCGAAATAAAGAAAGATTGACTAATTTTACTTTTTCAGAATTAACTTTCGATGTTTTTGAGTATCGAAGAAATAACAATTTTTCTTTTAAAATATAGCAATAAATGAGGTAAGAATGGCAAAATCTGCAATAATATTGTACAAGTTACAATGCTTTAGTAATTATCACCATAAAAATATCAAAAAGTACTTAATTTTTTTCTCTCAGCAATGAGGCCAGTCCAAAATGATGTTCAACATGCAAATTGTTAATGTTGGGTTTGAAATAATTTTATAAAGTCCTAACATCCATTTTCAAAGCTTTTATAAAATATTTCTGCAATTTTATTCCTATAACATACGAAAAAGTGAGGATCCTGAGTCTTATGTACAGTGGTGCACTTCAAAATAAAAATGCGTTTGATTCCTGAAATAATAAAAGTTTTCCCACGAATACTGAAATTGAGTATAAAAAGAATCTTGTTGTTTTTTTTTTTTTCTAAGTACGATCGTAAAACAACGAAATTCACCCCCGAAAACACCAAGGGGAGGTTTAGTCATTTTTACGAGCGAGATTGCGGCAACTGCTTCTTTTCAAGCGTTTACGTTTTAAGGGTTTTATTTCTATTTTTTATCTCGACGAAAAGAAAGATTCTTGAAAAGAGCGCATGGTATACTGAAAAGGCCAGCGCACTCTGAAAAAATGTCTTATTTATTTGATGAAAAAAGCGTGTTTAACATAAATTCGTTTAATTTGCTGAAAAACACGGTACTCGGAGTGAGAGTTGTAATTTTAAGTGCACGAAGTTAAGAAGAATAAGTTTTATAAACATGTTGTTTCAAGTGAACCTTTTGAGCTACAAAACGCAAAAGTTCCAACAGCTTTTACAGTTTTCAAAGTTTTGGCAGTTTTAGAATTCATACAACTGTGATACACCTTCAAATGTGGAGGATTTAGATTTTTATTAGAACACGATTTAGTCCTTGTTAAACGAGCTGAAACTACATATTTTATCCTGAAGATGGTCTCAATACAGACCGAAAGCTTGTAATAAAAGTGCAACATTTGCACAGAATTCGATGGTGGACTTATTTTCCCACTTTTGCTTCGATTGATTATTTTTTGGATATTACTTAAGATTTTGTTTCATTTTGGCAGTTTCGAAAGTCAGAGGGGGGTTTCGGAGGTTCAGACCCCTCCCAAAGTTCTGATAAAATCCATCAATGTTTCATGTAAAATTGGAAAAAGTTACATCGATATACACTAAAAATATAAGTTACAAATAAATTCATGAAAACGTCAGCAGTATGTATTTAATACAAAAAAAGTAAGAATGATCGAAACGTAGGATTAAGTAGAAAATACGAATAAAAAAAAATTGTTTTAACCCAGTGAATAATCCAGAAAAATTAAAACCTATGAAAATGCTTGAAATTTACAAAACTTTTAATCTTTGACCATCAAAACCTAGAAATCTATATAAAATCCGTAAAAAATTACTAAAAATCTACCGATTCAGAAAAATTTGTGTGTATGACAAAATTATAACAAAATAACTTGTTAACTCCAAAGAAATGATAAAATTAATCGAATTCCTATGAAAAAAACTGATTTTTGAAAAATTTCGACAAATGCCTCTACGATCTATAAATTTTGGGATTCTAGAGCATCAAATTCTAAATATACTATAAATCTATGAAAATTCTGGAAAACGTGACAAAATTTTCGGAATATTTCAAAAATACAAAAAAAAAATAACGATATAAAACATTAAAAATTTACATGAATGTAATTTTATCATTAATTTTTAAAATTGCTGAGAATAGATCGAAATTCGCATTTTAAAGCATCGAGTTTTCTAAATATATGTAGCAATCTACAAAAATAGAAGTAATCTTTGAAAATATTTAGAAATATTCCAGGGTTCCGTATATTATATATATAATATTTAAAAAAATGTTAAAAATAAGTTTACTAGTATACTAGCTTAATAGTTTATTCGTTTACTACACTACTAGCTAACTAGTTTACAAGATAAATTGTTAACTAATTTACTAGTTTACTAGCTTAATAGTTTATTCGTTTACTACTTTACTAGCTAACTAGTTTACTAGATAACTTGTTTACTAATTTACTAGTTCACTAGTTTGCTTTTTTAATAGTTTACTAGTTAACTAGCATACTAGTTTTTAGTTTAATTAGCTTGAAAATTTACAAGCTTTACCATGTACCAGTTTACTATTACAAATTTGACAAATTTTCTAGTTTACTATTTGACTTTTTCACTTGTTTACTATCTTACTATTTTACAATTTCAGTAGTTTACTAGCTTACCAGGTTACTTGTTTACTAGTTAAGTAGTTTACTAGCTTCTTAGTTTACTAGCTTACTAGTTTACTATAGATATTTCAATACATAAAAATTAATTTTCTTCTAAATTTATAAGACTTTCTGTCCAGCAACATATTTATTAATATGACACAAAAATTCTATAGCCAGGATTTTAGGAATTATTTTAGAAACTTATATAGAAAACAATAAAAATACATCTAATTTATTATATATAATTTTTACAATTAACCAAACTTTCAACTGTAGCAGAACTAAAAAAAAATAGTATAAAAGTATTGAAAATCTTCATAAAAGAAACTGTTGTCTGAAAAATAAATTTAAATTTTCAAAATCGTTTAAAGTTTTAATACTATAGCATTAATTTCTGAAAATCTATTGAGCGATCCATAGAAATATAAGAAATATATAAAAATACCAGAAAATACTTCAAAATTTTATGAATAATATACCATCCGAAAATATTATAAATATATGATGTACCTTTTATCAATGTGGTGAAAATTTGCTAAAAAATCAATTCAAATACATACATTTTTTAGAAGTTTGATTCCTAGAGCATCGAACTCCAGAAAGCTCTATAAAAACCCATATCACTTAATACCAGATAATCCTCAAAATTGTATAAATAGAAAAAGTATTAGTCATGAAAAAATTGAAACTATAGTTATTAATTGAAAATAACGAAAATCGAATTCCATTATTTACGAAAATGAAAAATGTACAACTCTGAATTCCAAAAGTTGCATAACTTTTAATTCCGGAATGTAAAATATTTTAAAATTGCTCTCTAGTAACATGTCGTCAAAGATTAAAAATTATGAAATTCCGAAGGAAAAATATTTCTCAGAAAAACCTCTCAAGACAATTTTTTCTGCCTACGCTTCTGTCGAAAGTTAATCAAAGTATAATTTACAGGTAACTATCACAATCTCTTAAACATTCCCATCTGTTGGAAAACCGTCAAGGACTTTCTTTATTTCTGATTGTTCATAAACCAACCATTATAGAAATTTGACAAAAACGTAACAAATATCGAAAAAATTGTTCTGTGCAGCTCCAAGGATGCTCACTGTGGACTAACAGGTTTACTGTGCGCCAATAGTTTTTGTTTTGTTTACGAATTAGTTTCCTGCCTGAAATTCTACCCCACACTCGTCCCTGCAACGGTATCATTGAAACCTGTGTCCAAACCCAATTAAATCTCCAAAATAAAAACAAAGCCATTTCAATCAACGAAATGTTCTTCTCCGGACGCACTCGCGGTTTCCGAAAAGCTCGGCCGAAAAGTATTATTTTGATGCACGTAGACCCTGCAGGAAATTGACGGTCTCGCGGCAAAAATCACTCCTCGCGTTAGCCGCTGGTGGTGCCCATTCAAATGCGCCGTTGCGCGTGGTTAAATGGATTTGAAGGTAATTGCGGCCGAGTAATCCGACGTCACGTAGTCCCCGCTGTTCTAAACTGCAAAAAATTATCCCGCGTAATTGCCAGCCACGACGAAATACAACCGAGGGAAAATTTCCAGTCCCGGAACTCCTTCAAAGGCCCCCAAGGATCCTCCTTTAAATTAGACATTTTCGCGGGCGACTCCGGAACCGCCTTGTTCCTCGGCTTAAAATGTTCTCTGAAAAAACCGGACGCTCGGCGAAAAAAGTACGTGCCCCCTCCACCGCCTTTTTTCCAGAAGAAAGAGTTATCGCTTCTCTTTTATATCCCAATTTTTCACGAAAGACTAATCTCAGAGCCCGGACTTTTCGCGGATGATGAAACGGAAGGAGCGAAATCCGCAAAAATTCGTTGAATTGGAAATTGGGGTCATATACCGTTATCGGCGATTTATGACTTTTTTTCGCTTTTCTATCGGTATTTGTTGAGATTTATATTAAAATCTTTATCACATACACTGCACTATTCGAGTTTGAAAAATTTATGATCAAGGAATTTTTTTTACTGTTTTGAATTGAATGTATTCATAATTTGGGAGTATTTTTTGTGGTTATTTTGAAGATGAAAACTTGGAGGTTTAACGGTTCTTAGAAAAAATGAATGTTGTTTCAGATCAGTTTATTAAGTGTAAAAAAATGTGGAATTTTCAGAAAATTGCATTCATTAATAAATTTATATCTACGAGAGATTCGAGAGTATTTCTGTACTTTTTTTTAGAAAAAGACTAAGAATCATCGGAGATTTCTAAATCATTTTTGTCACTTTAAACAAGATACAATTCTTTCAATTATGTTGTTATATTTTGAGCCAGCCAATATAAAAAATGAATTTTCAACATTAATTACTCGATTGAACAGTTATTAAAATGATAAAGTCACTAATTGGAAAATTTATTGGGTAAAATTTAACAATTGTCCAAAATTTTGTACAACATCGAGGGATGTTTTTTTTTTTTTTTCATGAACTCCTTCAATTAGAAAAATGAAAGAGATGATTTATTCTAGACAGTACCATCAAGTTGAAAATTTTTCTCAATATTCGAAAATTTTTAAGTGTGACATTTACAGAAACTCTTAGTATCAATATTTTCAAGGACCTATGCATAAGTTTTTCCATTCTATAGGAAAACAAACTTAGAGTTCATAATACCAATCTGGAAAAATATATCATTAGTTTCTATAGAAGACAACTTGGAACGAGACAAAAATCATTATGCCTGACGAATGGTTGATCTATTCTACTGAAAAGTCACATATTTCGAACTGAGTTGATACACATTAATGGACACTTTATCAAAAGAGTTGGAAATAACGTTTTTCAAAAAATTTCTATCAAATTCCTAGGAAAATACACCAACTCAGTTTTAATACTTGAGAAAAATTAGGGCGACTTTCAACAGAGTTTATTTTTCATCAGTTACAATACGATTTCAAATATTAGAAAAAATGAAAAATATTGAAAATATTTTAAACTCGCAAAAAATCTTTCGTGTACATTAAAATTTTGCAAAATGCGATGCATACAAAAAGTCTTGAATTATTGATATTTTTAACAATCTTAGAATTAAATGCTATATTTTATAGCAATAATATTGAAGTATGTGATGCATTGGAGCAAACTTTGAAAACAAAAAAAAAACATCCTTTAGAAAAATACTCGATTTCTCGTAAAAGAATGTTATGCCTGACAACTAGTTGACTTATACTACTGAAAAAGTAACTCCTTGTCACACATACACATTGTATTTACCGTTTCATGAATAAAAATTTTTGGAAAAATTGTTCTGTAACTTTATACTTCTTGAAGGATTTTGATTACTTTTGTTGTTGATTCTACTGATTCAATTTAGATACTTGCTATAAAAACTTGGTAAAAATCGAGAGGTGTTAATTTTTCGTCGATTGCATTACTTATGGAAACAAAATCAAAGTAATAAAAAACTTCTTTACTGTCAAATTATGTTACTTTTGATGAAATATTAAAAATTACGAAAATCGGAATTTTCAATTGCTTTGGCAATAATTTTTTGATTTCCCAACAATAAGTTAGACATGCAAAAATGAAAAATAAACTATTTTAATCAAAAAAATCAGTTCACTATATAATGTGACTTAAAACTTGAAAGAAAATGTAAAAAAATTTATATCATGCCCGACAACTGGTTGACCTCTTTTACTGGAAGATCAGTGTTTTGAACCATCGCTCATTTAGGAAACATATTTTCGACATGAAATTCACTTTAAAAAAAGGATTATTTAAAGAATCATTTAATAAACCTAATAAAATTCAATACACTTAATAAACAGAAAAAACTATTATATTGATTGCAAGCCTCACTGTGAGGCAACTGGTCCTGTAAATAACCACAATTTAAAATAGTTTCCATAAAAAATGTCGACTTAAAATTCAAAACTGTGTGCAGCAAACTGTATTCAAAAATTTAAGTTTTTCCCAATTTTCGAAAATGTAAGAACAAATAATTGAATATTAATGGGTTCTTGTATTTGTGAGCAAAAAAATTATGGAACATCTGATACTTAATATCAATCGTATTAGATGCCTTAAGTATACTAACTTCAATGATTTTGTGAAGTTTACTTTTCGAGTAATTAATTAATTAATTATTGATAATTTGTAGAATCATATCTTTGTAACCTACAATTAGTACATTTTCAGCTGATTTGTGAGCTGTTAACGTGTTCCAATTATCCTAAGGCCGTAACAAGAATTTCGCTAAAAATTCACGTCCTAAAATTCGTTATGAATAAAGTACTACCATGGTACTGCAACAATAGTTGAGATAAAAAAAAGGCCTTCCGTCATATTAGGTTTCATCGCGGAAAAATGATACAACAAATTTTACGACTTCGAAAACGTTGATTTTTTTTTCTTATGAAAATTTGCGAATATCTGACAAAGTTACATAAATTTCGGTTTTGAACGGAATCCTTTTGCATATATGAGAATTTACTCCTTAAATATGAATCTGTCCAATTCAGCATGTTGTCGTATTCTACAAACTATATCTGGTAAAATTTTTATAATAAAAATCCATCAAAATTAACAGATTGAATTTGTAAAATGCACCAGAAAAGCAAAAAACAATTTATTTTACTTGCCACTCTCTAAATCTGAATCTGTCAAATATGACTTATTCCTGTTGCCACATTTCTCAAATCAACAGATGAATCTGTTAAATTAACAGATAAATTTATCATATTTGACAGATCGAATTGAAAGGAATGCACCAACAATCAGTCAAATCTGACTGATTCAGATTTAGAGAGCAAATTAATCAATCAAGATTTCTCAAAGTTACAGATTTGTCACTCAAAAATTATTAACAAATCAATCTGTGAAGATTCTAAAAGATTCATATTTACAGAGTAGTAAAGTTTACTATCAGTATACATCATGTGTCGAACTTGTTGTAGTTCTTTTGGTGCCACCCAGTGATATAGGCATTTAAGGATCCTTCTAATACAAAAAATTCTAGATAAATCTCTTACTATCACTCCTCGGCTCTTTTATTTCAACCTCGTATTGGTCCCAGGGATGTATCGATCGTGACCGCGACGGGGGCTCGCATCAATCGCGGCCGTAACGAAGAACGTCAGCAGTCGGATCTCCCGTATAATGCATCGTAAACGTCAGTCGCTTCCACGGGAAGCGACGTATTTGACGTATCGCCCGCTAAAAAATCCATCGCGCTTCGCCATTTTCTCGGGGCGCTATGAATCAAACCCTGTTGCTTTTGTTCTCTCGTGGAATGAAAAAAAAAAATTAATAAAAAAACAGAGAACGCGCCGGCAGAATTGTTGGGAAACATGGCCCCGCACAAAAGAGGATTCTTGGGGAAAAAGCGTTATTGAATTCCGAAGAACAAATACGTTTGACGCTCAGCCGCGCATTGACATCCGATTCTACGGGAAGGCTGTTCTTTATTGAACTGTTTTCATCAGCTGGGCTTTGTTATGTAGAGGGAAGTCGTGGGAGATTCTTTGGGAGATACACTCATACCTCGATTCTTTACGGTCTACTGTTCTTTTTTGCGGGATTCGAGGTTCCGCAGTTGGGACTTGAGTGTAATGAGAAAGGCAGTAAACTTACAATGAGGAGAGTGTTCCCTACTCGAAGAGCTAGGTCCCTATTGAAAATAAAATTTGGTCAATCTCTAACATTCGATCTGGGGTTGAATTTTATAGCAGATTTTTGGCCAATGTTTGATGGTCGGTTTAAATCAATTTTTAGAAGGGGTGCATCAATTTAAAGGGTTGTATACCTTTTTGTGCGGACGAATTGAGGATGGTTTGGAGTATCTTTTAAAGTATGTAGCAATAATGTTATGACACCAAAGTTATTGTTTTTTAATAGTGTATTGTCCACTTGAAGAAACAAGTATTTGTTGATAAAAAAATATCAACAATTGTCGGAGTTATGGCCCTTTCCCCGAAACAACTTTTTTTTTGAAGAGGCTTGCGGGGACCACGATGCAAGTCGAACAAGTCGAGTTAAATCAGAAAAACTAAAAAATTTCATTAGTCTAGGAATATATCTAATTCTTGAACGATCGTTTTTTGAAGAAAAGTTTTTACTTTGCAGATAATAATTTTTTAATAAAATTTTCAGAGCTCAAAAAATCGAAATCTCGGGGAAAACATTCTTGCATGTAAAAAAAACGTAATATTCATTTTTTTCAATCGTTCACGAACGAGATACATTACTAGACTAATGAAATTTTTTGGATTTTCTAATTTAACTTGAACTGTTCGACTTGCATCGTGGTCACCGCAAGTCTCTTAAAAAAAAATTTGTTTCGGGGAAAGGGCCATAACTCCGCCAATTGTTGATATTTTTTTATGAACAGATACTTGTTTTTTCAAGAGGACAATACACTATTAAAAAACAATAACTTTGGTGTCACAACATTATTTCTACATACTTTAAAAGATACTCTAAACCATCCTCAATTCGTCCGCACAAAAAGGAATATAACCCCTTAATATCGCGTTGTTGCACGTGTACGGTAAAAAGGAAATTTTCATGTTATGACATGAGATGAAATTTTTGAATACAATGATTGTAATACAGAATGCAATAATTTATAGTGACGTAAGATTTTGATAATAAGATGCAGTCATATGAAAAGCAATAATTTGTGAGTTTGAAACCATACCAAGAATTAAAAAGTAGTTAGCGGAAAAAATACTTATAATATTAATAAAATTTCGAATGAAAATTTTTCTTCTTCTCCACTCAACTACTTTTTGAAGATAAAAATTTTGATTTATAGAATTCTTGGAGAGAAATCCATTTTTTTAATGATTCTAATATTTTTCAGAATTTTTCAAAGTTTGAGTATTAGCGAAAAAATGTTTTCACAGGAAGTATTTTAGTGAAAATTCTAAAATATTTTTTTTTGATTTACGAAAAATGATGAGAATATTTTAAATGATTCAAACATATTTATATTAATTTACTTTTACTGACTTTTTGATCATGTAATTGATCAGGACGGTAGAAAATGACATTTCTATTTTCCAGTTTTTGTTATTAAGGACGTGAAAGTACAATAATATTAAAATTATCAGCTAAAAAAATTTCAAAAAGGTTTTTCAATCTTGTATTGTTATTTACGGATTCCAAACTTGAAAAATATAGTTTACCCGTCTTTAATTTTTTTTATAATAAATTTTTAATTTTAGACCCAGAAGCTCTAAAATTAAAAAAAACAACAACAGCATTTCAAAAGAATTTTTGAAAAGAATAATTACCATTGGATTTTTAGACTTCAACATATCGATTTTCAAGTTCCCTAGAAATTTTTTTTTTTTTTTTTTTTTTTTTGAATTCTGAAAAAGATTTTTCCAGAAAGATTCTGGAAAAGATTTTCGGATTCTGAATGCTTCAACCAATGAGAATTCAGAAATTTTGATCTTTTTCAACATTGAAGTGATGAATCTTCTTATGCACGAATTTTGAATATTTTAAAACTGGAGAAATTCAGATCGAAAGATTCCACAAATGACAATCTACAAAAATGCTAGAAATATATAAAAAACTAGGATACTCTTAAAAATCCAATAAAATACTATTCAATACGCAATATCGTGAAAATACTAGCAGCCCATGAAATACTTTCAATGTATGCAAATATAATAAAATGGTCTCAAAAATTTATGAAAGTACTGAAAATTTATAGACTTTGAATCTAAAAATCAACGAAAAAAATTCTTACAAATACAAAATAATCCTTAAATGGTGTGCATACTGAAAAAATAAATATTGAAAAACGTTGAAAATAAAAAAATGTGATTTTATATGGAAACTGATGTATTTCAATTCGATTTCTAAAAATTCATGATGCTAAAATAAATATTCAATAATCAATTGAAATAAATACAAATTGACCCTTTTGAAACTTGAATTTATCTCTCTATGTAAAACTTTATTATAACACCCATGTGTATTTAAATATATTTTTAATGTCGAAATTAATTTCTGCCATTTCGTGATTATTACATAAGTATCGAAGTAAAACCAAGGAATTTTTTCCAGCTATCAAATTCACAACGAAATCTGGAAAATGTAATCAGAGTTCTCAAACATTGATGGAAAAAAGAGACTCTGAAATTTACAGTAATTGCGTTAATTCCATTGTTTCAAACTGAGGACGGAATTCCGCGTTACATGAATAGCGTCAAGTGTTTCCATTGTTTCCACGCCCGGCGCTTTTTTCCCCGGTAATGTCGTTTTTTACGGAAAACATCGACACCGGAGATTTTTTTCAAATTCACCGGAAAATTATTTCCCGCGTCAGTGGAAGGATCGAAGCTCGAATCCCTTTCATGGGATTATTTCATCGCTAATCGGATTGGCCTGGGGAACGGGGATTTTCCATATTTTCCGGAGTTTCCTATAAGAATAAAAAAAATAAAACAAAAGGTTTAAAACAGATTCGAGAAAATTACTTGAGTCGCCTGGATTTCGTAACGAGGTTTTTCCACACGTTTTAAAACAGAGTATGGGAGATATTTCACGAGATACTCTCGTGTGTACGTTTTTTTTTTTCGATTTTATTACTTTGTCATCGTGCTTTCTCATTTTTCATGATTCTATGTGTCACGATTTTTTCATGTCTCTTTTTCTTCTCGTAGTTCGTTCATTCTTGTTTGTTATTTCCAGTTTTTACCTTTGCTCGAATTCTTTTTGCCTTTCATTCACTTTGACTTTGTTTCTTTGTAGCAATAATTATATTCACGATTGTCTCTAATTTTTTTCCCTGCGTGTTTAATCAGTTCTCGGTTCGGGATTTTTCCGTGTAATTAATCTGTCCAGTACACGTGTTTTTACGACATTCTATATTCTACATTTTTTACTTGTCATTTTTTGCAGTGATTATTTATTGTCGTTATTGTTGTTATGTGTTATCGCGTTCTTCCTACATTCTTTTTGACCATAAATAACATTGCGTTAAACTTGCAAGCTTTGACTTTTTCGCCCGATTTACTAAGCCCCCGATTTTCCATACCGAATGCAGCCATATATCGCTCTCCTTGGAAAGAAAAACGCTTGACACGATTAAGCTCTATGTACGCGTGTTAAAGCCCGTCGTTGTCCACCCGAGGAAGGATAAACGCTTTTTGACATTGAATAAATCCAGTGGTAAATCCACTATAGCTATGATGAAGGGAAGGAAATTGATTTTTCTAGAAATTCTCAAGCTTTTTGAAGACTTTAAAATTCTAGTTAAACTCAATTATTTATATTTCCAGAGGTTTTAAATAATCTCCTGAATTTTTCTGCCGATTATCCTAATTTCATGACAATATTACGTATTTGATTATACGCAAAGAATAAATCTACATTCTGTTTTTCTTCTGATATAATTCATGTACCTGAAGTTCTAAACGTTTGAAATTACACGAAAATAAAAAATATATGCACTTTTTTGGGGAGGATGAAGTTTGATGTCACGATTAAAAAGTGTTCAAAAGCAGTTAGAAAATTTTTTCTCCTACATTAACTGATGTATTTTTTTCGTTCAATTTTAAACGTTTGGAACTTCAGGCACATACATAATTCCCAAATTGAAAATACATTGCATTTTATTTCTGTTCTAGTTCTTTGACTTTCGTGAAAAATGAATGATACCAGATTCCAAATAAGTGATTGTGAATTTTTGAACGCAATACGTAGTATAAAACAGAAATTACATTTAAATGTCTAAATTTTAAGAGACCTTTCTGATATTTTATATCAAGAATCTTAAATCTTTTTTTATATTCAATATAATAAAAATATAATATTTTTTTATACTCGATTAAAATCATACGTACCTTATCCACGATTTTGAAAATTTTATACATATAGAATTATAAGACAAGGCGGCTTAATCAGGAGTCGTATTAAAATCGTACTTCTGATACCTCTATTTACTATTTTAGTTGCATCGAAGTGATCCTTAGAGCAAATAGATTTCGCGGTTGTTGGGGATTCATCTATCAGTCGAGCAAGTTTAAACCACAGATACCACCATTCGAAATGTTCCAGAACGCACAGGAAACGAACTTTTGTACGGTTTTTTTGTCTATTTTCGTCGTAGAAGCACACAGAAAACCAATATGAATGGTAATTTACACTTTTTTCTTTTTATATTGACCCTACTGCCGATATTTTTAAAAATAATTGGTCTACGATTGTTATGTATTTTTAATTCAAATCTGATCACGTTCAACTGAGTTTTCTATATTTTATATTATCAAGTTCATAAATATTAGTACTTGACGTATATTTTTTTGTATACTTCAAAATTTGGTTTTGCTTTATTTCAATGTTTTATTTATTTGTTTGACCAAATTTTCGATATGAATACTCACAAATACTTTTAGTTCATTCATATGTAATGCTGCACTAAGAAACGATTCTCAAAATGCACAAAAAACTTTTGCTTGAAACACACCCAACTTCTAAAAGTAATTAATTCATATTTTTTATATTTGTTAATGTTGTAGGCCCTTTAGAATATTACATATCGATTAGACAGATTCAATACATTCCACAAATTCAAATTTCTTATGGTCACTTTGATCCGATTAATTCACGTTGAGAGCGAGAAAAAATCCGCCACCAAGCCGGGAATCGAGCCCAAGTCTCTCAATTGCCGGTCGAGTGCTTTTCCTACTAAGCTTCTTAGGAGTCCGATCTATCTTTGCTTATATAACTAAATGAACGGGATTCATTGTCCAGAAGGAATCTCCTTCTGCTGCAAATACTCTAATATACTAAGATAATAATGCGATGATTATATCATGTAATGATAATAATGATAGGTTCAATATTATAATACAATATCACTCTTAGGAAATTGACCATTAGTCAATTATTTCTTGCTCATGGAAATTAACAAAAAATCGATGGAAATAAATTTTTTCCTTTTTAGTTTTCATTAATTTTCATCAATAAAAACCTATTGAGGGCATTTTCCACTGCTAGATAATACAAATTAAGTACCTTACAGTATCACATGATAATGATTTGATTGTGATGCATCAATAACAGAAATAGGTATAATACAAATACTTATAAATTACCCCACCGCAAAATATGAAAATATCTGTAGTAGTTCTGAGAATCACAAACTAATTTGAAAACCAAACAAGTAAAAATTGAACACTTTTTTTAATAAACAATATTAATAAAACTACAATTCACAAAAATGACTCGCTTCGTAATAATGTGGATGTTTGTGAAATCGATCCTTGGAGCCAATGTTGTGAACGAAGAAGTTTGATGTTGAATCAGTTGAAGTTTAAATGATTTTAACATTTTCCTTTCTTCAATATTTTTTTATAGTAATTCTTTCTTTTTTAGAGCTTTTTTTAACCCTGTAATTCCAGGTCCTCTTCAGGAAACTAAATACAAATTCAGTATTTTTATTACAATATTTATACATTTTTAAAACCAGATCTTCAATTCTTTTATAACTTACTTTTTATAATTCACTTCATGATCGAAGAGTGCGTTAAATCTATTTCCTTCTTTCTGACCTGAAATTACAGGATTGAAAGTTAAAAAAAAAGAATCACAATAAAGAAATATTAAAGAAAGGAAAATGTTAAACATTGGCTCCAAGGATCGATTTCACAAACATCCACTTTTTTGAACGCTTCAATGAAGTTATGAAAATCTCCCATTTTTTATCACAATTTTCATTATCATGTAGAAATATAAAGTTACACTTTTTAAAACAATCTCAAGCGAACAGAAATTTATCGTTATTGTTTCATGTATACACATTTTTTACTCATTTAAATTAAATACCTGTGCCAAACTTTTTTCACTCAAATGGATTATTTGCTTAATTTTGGACTTCGGATTGCTCTTTAATTTTTAATCTTTCAGAATGCTTTTAACAATGTAAAAAAAATATCCGTTAAAAATAGTTTTCTTTAATACAGGTGTAAAAATTACTTTTTTCTTCTTTTAAATCCATTGTCGCTATTTTCAGACATTTTTAATCATTGTGCACATACAAGTTTTAAATTGTTCTTTGACAATCACCAATATTTTTTTCTTTAGATAATGAATCATCAAGTGTTTCGTATTTTTATTACATCTAATTTAAGCTATCTTTTTTCTACAGAATTTAATTATTTAGCTGTTCTGTTGTTTGCATTGCCCCAAATTTTCAGTCTATATGAGACTGTTTACCGAAATAAAGCATATATGCTATAGTATACAGTTATTGTTGGAAGATATTTTTAATGAAGAACTAACCAGAGTTTATAAAACATAAATATAAGGTATCTGGTTCTATCAACAATTTCCTCTAAGAATTTTAATTATTTAAATTATTTATTATTCCGAGATAATTTTCACTGTATAATCTTTTGATACTCGAACAATCACATCAATCCAATTTCTTGGCACTAGATATATCATTTTGTGAAATTTTATCGTTGAACTTTTCGAAGTACTACATATCTTTATTTAAGCCAAGTGCTCTGAAAGTTGTTTTATCCACGTTTATAGTTTAATAATTATTATCTAACCATTTCTTACTATTAAATAAATAACTTGATGATTTTTTTTTACATTGCACCAGTTATTACCTCTTATTGCAATGATGTAATACTACATAATATTCATAAATCATTCCATATCAGACTTACATCTCAAAAAGTTAGTAGGGCATGGAACATTTTTAAAAAGTTTTTTGAGCAATTTGAATCGACACGTATTTTTTATTTCGATGTTAAGTACATGAAAAATGTAATATTTACGAAAATTTTCCATTTTGCAGGATAAAGAAACTAATTTTTAAAAAGGTTTTTCGTCTGTTGCACTGAGAAAAAAATCTTGTACTTTCTGAAATATATACTGTAAAAATTACAATAATATTGCAGTTTTACAATATTATTTTAGTTTTTACAATATTATTTTAAAAACTGCAATATTCATTTTACTTATTACAATAGTGTATAGTAAAACCACTACGCTGATGTACAGATTACAATATGTATGCCACTTTCTGCTATATAATTTCGGAAAAATTAAAATCTGAAAATGAAAAATTTACTATAAAAATTGTAATTTTTACCATACATTTTTTCCACATTTCCTAAGGTCAGCAAACTGGGAACAGTTAGCTGAGTGGCGGAAGATGTAGAGGATTTTTACAACAAAATATATCTATAATTACAATATCATTTGACAATTCTTACAATATGTTATTTCGAAAATTGATATATTATCTAGCAAAAAGTACAATACGTCAGAGTGATTCCCATTTACTATACAGTATTGTAATAATTACTATATTTTTTTCTCAGTGTGGGTCATAAAGTCAAAAAATTTCAATATTTCCAATGAAAGTTGCCCATTGTTCAAACTTTACATGTAGCCATGAAAAAAATCATTAAGTTTCTTTATGTAGAAAATGTGCTTTTTTCTAAACAAATATCATTATTTGAAATATTTTTCCTTTTCACTGGCAATATTACATTGAATGAATTATAGTATGAGCAGTTTCTACCAGTCAATGTTTGGAATTGGATTTTTTATTTTCCCAACCTTTCGGACCCCTATTTGGGCCCCTCCTTAGGAGCTATATAACTGAATTCTTTCACTCTAAATCTCCATTTGGTCGTTTTAGTCAAAATGCCAACACATGAAAAACAACAACTATTTATATAAGCGTCTTGGCTTGTCTTTTCGTTACATCGTTTAAAATAATCTCCTTCCTGTCTTCTACTATGATTATCTCTAGTATCACGTAGCAATGCGATTCGCGTAACTAAACACTGAATTCTCTCGTCATCGACATAAACACAACTTTCAAAAAAATAACATTTTCTATAGAATGTAACGACAAACCATCCGTCCTCTACAACAGCCTGAATGAGACTCTAAATATCATTATGCCAAAAGCGACATAAGAAAAATCGAAACTGAAATGATGTAATTATGAATAGTTTATAAAATAATAGTTAAATAATGAAATATAAAATAAAAAATATTTAATAATAAAATGAAATATCAGTAAAGTATTTTTCGATGTAATTATTTCATGTCATACGTTTTATAGGTACACTGTTAAAAATTTTCTTAAATTTCATACACTTTTTATTCAAAATGTATTGAATTGTACTTGAAATCTTGTGAGCCAGCCGTATAAAATGTATATTAGATACACATGTTTTAGAAGTGCATGATTTAGGGACACCTACTTGAGTTTAATACACTTTCCATAGATTCTGTATTGAAATGTACCTGAAATTTCATAAACTTGATATTTGAAACATAAGTGAGATATACTTACTTTAAATGTGCATAAATTCGAGACACTTACTTGAGTAAAATACATTTTTCACACAAGTTGGTTGCTACGCTCGTGCTCGCTAGGTGGCTACACCAAATTTTTTCTCAAATGCGATTTATTGTGGAAATCCTTCAAATATGAGTGGAAACCATATTAATATTAAGGTGAAGGGCATGATAGATGGAATATTACATGCAAACAATGCGAAGAAATAATTTATCTTTGAAAGTGTTTTATTCAACTGAAATTTAAAAATACTAACAACTGAAATGAATTTAAAGAAAATTTAATATAAGAATGTTTCCTGTAAATCTTTTCTCAAAACCAAAATTTTGTGTATTTACAGAAAAAAATTTGGTGTCGACTTTGTTTGTTGGGTTATAACGCAAATTACACATTACTCGTATTAAATTTAACTCATACATTTTTGTATGATTTTAGTGCATCAGTGCATTAATACAAATCTGACTTCAATTCATCTGCAATACAATAATAGAAGTATATATTAATGTCATGTATCAATTCAAACACACATGATGTATAAAATTTAAGGCACCCGTATATCAAAGTAATGTGAGCGTGTATATATTTTGTATATTTTTAATGCATTATTATTATAGGTTATGTGAAATTAGCGTTATACGCGTTATATTAAATTTGGGACAAAAATTTCTAACAGTGTACTAGATACTTAAATAATACAAAACAGTATTCAATGCCTCAGATCATATGTTCAGTGCCTGCAGAATCTTTGTCTCTGGAAAAACACTAAAAAAATAATTTTCCGCTATGGCCTAAGGGTAGTATGGGTGGTTCATCCGGCCCTGTGTGTGCTCATCATTACGAGTATGAGAAAAATGCATATCGAACGTCGGAACAACGCGAACACGTCACGGGATTCATGTAACATCGAATTCCCTTCCCCGGCCAGGAAACACGTCGAAATTAACGGCCTTCCCCCCCTCGCCCCATGCACCCCTTTCCACCCCGAACACCCCTTGTTCACTGGTTCCGCGACAAAGGCATAGATGGTAGATTGTTCTTCGGACTGAGCTTTCAATTATCGCGCAATTCTCGGGGCCGCCCGAACAGCCGACGTCCGTTTAATTTCTCATCCGATGGACATTTCGCTTCGATTTGTCACCGACAAACAGTTTCGGCAAAAGTGCCATCAATTACAAGGTTACATGACGCGTTTCTATTTACACCGAACCTCCCACGTCTTGATTTTTCTGACAAGGAATGAGATTTGGCTTAAATTTAGAATATTAGGAATAAATTTTTTTTGAAAAGTAAAGTTTTGGTGAAAATATCAAGGAATGATGATTCTTCAGGTCATGCAACCATTCCTCATATAAAACACGAGATAATAGTAGTTTTTTCGAGTTCAAGATATGAATAACATTATTCAATGTTTACGAAGGAGGCACAAGGATGATCTTTGAAGAGTGATCTTTGGAGAAGGGTCTTTGTCATTTGATCATCATATAGTCATCAATTTGAGTTACAGTCATTTGCTTCGTCAAATAAAGAACGTCACTTCTTCAAGAAAAAGTTCAAGTTATGGACGTTTTTCATCGAAAACTTGAAGAAAAAATTTTTCCGGCTAACGTTCTAGAAGTGACAAAAATTTTCAATCATGATAAAACTTTAGCAAGTTAGGTACGACACTGTCCTACGCCTTGATTTCCCGAGGACAATTTTCCCGGGCGAGAAAAAAAACAACGAAGCAAGGAAACATTCTTCCACGCGAAATTGGCTCCGCGAAAAAGTCGTTTTCCCATGCTTTTTTTCGGGGTGATTTTTTTTCTTCCCTTTTGTGCCTCTGCGAGACATAAAAATTCACTTGCGCTACAAAGGGATCTCAATTCTCGTGTTTCTTTGTAGGAAAATCCTTTGCCTTCCCCGCAAATATGAGAACCTTTCGCGTCACGGTAATTTCGCTTTTATTCATAACGCGCCATACATTTACTGGTGTAAATCATCACGAGTTCCGAACGTTCTTACGGGGTCATTTAAAGAACACCATTTCAAAAGTGGGAGCGTGGCCGTGAAAAATATGCTTCGGGGAAATTTTGTTTGGTTTATCTAAGTGATTTTGTGCTTTAATGAATATAAAATTTATACACTGTATATTGTTATACGGTATGTTATACAGTTCAAAAGGTACATTAGTGTACATAATACCCATTATGCTATATTGTACACGCTCATTATACATGAGCATATGCATTAAACATAAATTTTTCAATGGAAATTGATGTTTCGATTATTTAAAAACAATACTCCCTTGAATGAACAGTTATAACAATTAACAGCCAATAGGAAAAAATTTCCTCTATAATGGGTAATATGGTTTTAAAGAATATAAAAACTTAGGATTCGATTTAGTTTAACTTTGAACTTTTATTTTTTTATAAATTTGTTGACGATATTTGAATACGTAACGAATGTGAGAGAATAGACATTAGTCAAACTCAACTCTTATGACGATAGATGAAAACTTACACATGAAATTGAAAATAATGAAACAATGAATCTTTCGGAATTAAAGTTGATGAGAGAACAAGATGGATTGAGTTTTGACTGGTTCACTAAACCGACTTCAACGAAATGTTATATGAATATTTCTTCTCGAAATTGTTTTTGGTCTTGCTAATTAATTTTTCAAATTATATGATACACAACTTTACCATAAAAATTTGCACAGAGTGTACAAATTGTTGTTGATACATTATTACCTTAAGAAATTTACTTGAGAAATTATTAATATTAGTTAAGAAATCTTGATATTGAAAACACCATGTTGAAAACATTCCTGGACAATCTTCTGATTTATTCAAGAAACATGATTTTTAGATAGTTCGTAAGACGAAGAATAAATTAAATGAAGAAATTTTTAAAAATAGTTAAAGAGAGATTAAAGAATATGGATGGAAAAATCGCAATTTATTGTGATTTAAAGTATGTGGGACAAATAATAAGATATCATTGCAGACACTAAAATCAATGAACATGAGAGTCATCTTGTCTAAATTCAATGTAGAATTCGAAGTAATGATTTCATAGTAGGATAATATTAAAATTTTGGGAAAGGAGAATAGTTACAAAAGAAGATTGATGTCAAAAACAATTTTCATCATAAAGTAAAAATACTGTTAAAAATAGCGATACTGAATTTTAAAATTCTATGTATAATCAATATATTGATGAATTAGTGAACCATACAAAGCGATTATCAGAAGCTCGTTCGATGAATACGATTTTTTATTCTTTCTCAGCATATTGTACGTCCTCATTGTACGTCCAATAATGTGGTTCGTTAGTAATTTTAAACTGAAAAGTGCATTCGACAAAAAAATTAAAAAGATCGCTACATATGATTGGAATTATTGAAATGAATCTCAAGTTTGAATAATGTAGGATTTCAATTAGCATTAATATGTAAGTGGAGAGATGATGTGTTAAATTTATGTACATTGTATGATTTCAATGTATATTTGATGCACTTCCTGATGAAGGATTCATAAAAGCAAAAGTCCGAGGTTCACATTGGTGGATGTTAATATCGTCTACATTCTATGCACGGTTGCTCCAAATGATATTGATATTTAATGACGGTTCTGATTTTTGTTACAATAATGTTACAAACTGGGTTGGAAACAGTTTATGTGCACATCTGTCCTGAATCTAATAATTGCAAACTAAAGTACTAAATAGTTATGTCATATGAAATATCCCTAAATGCGTATTCTTATTATTATCAAAGAAGAATGCCATAATAACACCTATATCATACCTCATAATTATATACAAGTTGAAAAAGAAAGAAAAGGTATATTCAAAATAAACATCCATCGAATATTTTTTCCAACGGAATGAATATCACATAATAAATGATGAAGTGTTTAATGATATTCTTGCTATATTCTACAATTTTTCCTAAGAATATAGAGAAAATATAAGAAGATAATGAAAATTTTCCCATACAACTGTGTTGAAAGAATTTACACATATATTATAGGAAAATCACTTTATCATCCAACAAAAATCGGAAAAGTGACAATCACCCAATTAAATTGTCCAAGCCTTCGGTCGCTTTATTCAGCCCTCATCAGGAACTACAATAATTTTTTCAAAATCAAAATCTTTAACAACTCAGAATCATCAATCCAACTACTTACAATTTTTAACAGTTGCATACATTCTCTAGTCATACATAACAATTATTTATTATTATCAAGAGGTTTTGACGTCTAAACATTCACAATCTCTACTTAGTAGAAAATCACTTTAGTTTTCCTCACACTTAAAAAAACATCTTATGAAAAAAATGCCTAGCCTTTAATGCATTATTTTACGGTAGGGGGTCAGTCCTTCCAATCCTTTTTTTACCAAAACAATTTTTTCCATTCGCCCTTTTTTTCTTAATCAAGGATCAGTTCCAAAACAAGGTATTTCCAAATCATTTTTTTCCGAAATGAGGCATTTCCAACATACATTTTTCAAAAAAAGATTTGAACAATAAAAATAAATTATTTTCAAAAATTTCGATTTAATTTATCTTTCAGTGTCAAAACTGTCTTTTTTTTTCATAAAAAAAATTAATACGGAGTATGGAAATGTTCAGGTTGTTTATTTGCTTTAGTTGTCAAAATTTGAAGTGTGAAAATTTGCATGCTTCTAAATTTTATCCCGAAATTCAAGCTCAGTACAAGAATAAAATATGGCTGAATTCATCAAACCGAAAAAACAAGTCTCCTAGGTGTCCCTAGATATAAGCCAGCGCTCTGGAATCAGTATGATTCGGTGAGACTTGGAATTGCAAGAACAAATAATACTTCAGAGGGATGACACAACAGGTTCCAACTTGTTATCGGAAAGAAACATTCAAGCCTATATTCTTTTCTTGAAAAACTCAAAAAAGAACAAGGTGACACCGAAATCATGCAGCATCAGCTCCAGTTAGGGCAAGAAATCAGAATAGGGGTAGATACGAAGAAAAAACAGCGTGAAGAACAAATTTCAAACGTTGTTGCTCAATACCATGACTATGTCGATAATGACGATATAATTCAATATTTGAAAAATTCAGGTTATAGTATATGATTACAAATACACACGCTAAATGACACTTTGACAAATAAAACCATCGACTTTGATATGGCTGCAATATGCATTTTTTTTTTGGTATAATACTTCGATGTATTATTGCATACTAGAAGATTTGGATTGGAAATGCTCTGGTTTGGAAAATTCTGAAATGAAAAAAATGGCCTTTGGAACTCGTGGAATGGAAAATTTGTAACCCAACCTATTTTACAATTAAAAAATACCAAAATCCCAATTACGAACGATTCTCATAATAACAAGAAGTGCATCCTCAAATAATAGTCCACTTCACAATAATAGTCCAAAAAAGCTCCTCCCAAAATTGAAACCACCCCAGGCAAATTCAATCACCGAAAACCCACCGATTAATTCCTCCCTCATTTGCATTTACAAATCCCCCGGTTTGTCCTCTCCTCCTCCCCCAACCCACCCCCCAGCCCCAAAAAAAAAACCTACCTCCGTAACCGCGCACGTGCCGGGAAATTCGGGCTCCGTCCCCTGCATTTTTAACGCTCCCATTAAAGTTTTCCGCGTAGGTATAGCGTGGGCTAATCAGGGAAAAAGCATCTCTCCTCCCTTCTGGGTCTCTTTTCCTCGGGGGTCGATAACCGGGAACGTGCGCCTCCTTCGCCGCAAAAACCGATGCGGGCCAAAACGCAGTCCATTCACTCGCCGAAAATCCCGGGTTCGTTCGGGCGCTTTTCCGCGCCCTCCCCTCCAAACTCGAACGGGCTTGAAGGACCCAAGCCTCAACCCCCGGAAAAACAGAGAAGCGCCGCGGTCCCGTTTTCCTCGGCGGGAAAGGCCCCTTTTCGCGCGGCACCTCGCGCACTACGGGGAAAAAGCGAAGATCGGGGCGGTGGGGGGAGGAAAAATGGGAAACCGGGGTCCGAGGAAATTCGCGTTTTTCCCAGAGGGGGAAAAGGGTGCACGTGGAGGACGCGCGTCGAGCGTGGCATGAACTGCTGGTACTGGGAAAGCCATTGCTTTTGCAGGGACGAAGAACTCTTCGGGTTTTCCGGCCGTTGGTGGGGGGGTCGGAGGGGGTTGAGGGGAGTTGGGGTAGGTCGACGGCGCCGTCGCACTCGGGGGCGTCAAACCCACCCTGCGCTGCTCTACGGCCGGGTCAGCTGGATTATTTTCTCTTATACATCCGCGTCGCGTACACGGGTTTGGAAAAAGCTTTTCCCCTCGGTGTACGCGCGCATACGGTGCGGGCGCTTGTTATCGCGGGTGGTGTTATAACTGGGGGGGAGGGATGGGGTGGTTGTGCACTTATCAATGAGGAATGAGCGAGATTTTCGAATAGATTGTAGGCACTTTCGGTAAATAAGGAGGGCCGGTGGGAGAGGGTGGAACTTTTGGGGAGAGGGGTGATGGTAATGATTGTTGGCTAATCAATATATACATTCTTTCTTGGCTTTTCCTTTAAGGATGTATCGTACGAGTTGACCAAAAAAATTAATCATCTCATTCAATATAATAGCATAAATAAGAGTTCGTAGAGTAAGAAACTGAAGAGTGCAATAAATCTTGTTTTATGCTTGCACCTGTTACATTAAACCCTTGTAGAAAAAAATTTCCTTATTAGGTTCCTGCTAAGGTTCCTATATGGCCACTTGAAAAGGATGTGGAATCCTTCTAGGGGCCCATATGAAGTTTTAATAAAATTTGTATAAGGTTCGTAATTACCAGGGAAATAAAAAATCACAAATAAAAAAAGAAGGTTGGGAAGGTTGTGCACTTATCAATGAAGAATGAGCGAGATTTTCGAATAGATTGTAGGCACTTTCGGTAAATAAGGAGGGCCGGTGGGAGAGGGTGGAACTTTTGGGGAGAGGGGTGATGGTAATGATTGTTGGCTAATCAATATATACATTCTTTCTTGGCTTTTCCTTTACGGATTTACATACCGTACGAGTTACACTGTGCAACTGAAATTTATTTACCTTCTTTATTTTAATAACGAAAATCGAAACTTTTCGAATGTGAAGCTTCTTATCAAGATCGAAAATTTTTAATTCAATAGATAAAATATGCTTAAGAACTGCTTGATAAGAAAATAACTCAAAAACGTGACATTTTGTGATCATACTAATAAAATAAAATAATTATATCTAAAATACAGATATAGTTGGTAAAATCAAAATAAATGAACGAATTTTGTTACAAAATTAAATTAAAAATTGAATTAAAATATAATAAATGTAGAATCCTAGTAACTACAAACCTTAGAAGGATCCAACTTTTCTTCTAAAAATCTCGATCTCGTATGTCACTTTATAGTAATCTTATAAGAATTTGGGACCTTTGTAAGGGACCTTATTAAACCTTATGAGGAATCAATTTCTTTATTAGGATAAGGTTTTTATTAGCTGTGATATACAAGGATGTGGAATCTTTACAAGAATTCATATCAGGTTCTGATATATAATTCAAATAAATAAATAAAATAATTAAATAAATGAATGAAATAATTTAAATAAATAAATAAATAAAATTTTATAAAGTTCGTAGTTACTAGAAAAATAAAAAATTACGAATAAAAAAAGTAGCTTGAGAAGGTTATGCATTTATCGATGAGGACTGAGCTAGATTCTTGAATAAATTGTAGGAACTTTCGGTAAATAAAGAAGGCTAGTGGGGGAGGTTGGCACTGTTGGTTGATTAATACACATTCTTTCTTGACTTTTTCTGTAATGATGCATCGTACGAATTGGCTAAAAAAATTGATTATCTTGATAATTCTAATAGCATAAATCGAAAATGATAAAGTAAAAAACTAAAGACACAAAAAATCTTGTTCCATACTTGCACTTATTGCGTTCTCCCCTTTTATTTCTCTGCCATCATGAAACATCACGAATGTATTGAAAGCAAAAATTTTTCGTACAGTGCATGAAATATTTTTCAAAGCTGCTGGATGGAAGTAACTTAAGGGGTTATATACCTTTTTGTGCGGACGAATTGAGGATGGTTTGGAGTATATTTTAAAGTATGTAGCAATAATGTTATGACACCACAGTTATTGTTTTTTAATAGTGTACTGTCCACTTAAAAAAACAAGTATTTGTTCATAAAAAAATATCAACAATTGGCGGAGTTATGGCACTTTCTTCAAAACAACTTTTTTTTGAAGAGGCTTGCGGTGACCACGCTGCAAGTTGAACAGGTCAAGTTAAATCAGAGAATCCAAAAAATTTCATTAGTCTAGGAATGTATCTAGTTCTTGATCGGTTGAAAAAATGAATATTACGTTTTTTCTGTACGCAAGAACGTTTTCCCCGAAATTTTGATTTTTTGAGCTCTGAAAATATTATTCAAAAATTATTATCTGCAAAATAAAAACTTTTCTTTAAAAAACGGTCGTTCAAGAACTATATATATTCCTAGACTAATGAAATTTTTTAGTTTTTCTGATTTAACTCGGCTTGTACAGCTTGCATCGTGATCACCGCAAGCATCTTCGAAAAAAAAGTTGTTTCGGGGAAAAGGCCATAAGTCTGCCAATTGTTGATTTTTTTTTATGAACAAATACTTTTTCTTTCAAGTGGACAATACGCTATTGAAAAACAATAACTTTGGTGTCATGTCATTACTGCTAGATACTTTAAAAGATAATCCAAACCATCCTCAATTCCTCCGCACAAAAAGGTATATAACCCCTTAAAAACGTGATATTTCGTAATCGAAAACCTGTGGAATAATATAATTATGTCCAAAATACAGAAATAATTGTTGAAATCGTAATAGAAAAGCGTATTTTATCATTATTAATGCGGAACCCTTGTAACTACAAATCTTCTGAAAACATTTTAATAATTCAACTTTCTTTGCTAAAATCCCGATTCCTTATAAGACTACCTTATAAGAACCTTACAAGAAATTAATTTTTTTACTATTAGGACCCCTTATAGGTTTTTACATGGTCATATTATAGGATTTCATAATCCTTACAAGGCTTCACATAAGGCTTACAAATTTTTTTCAAAGGTTCGTAGCTATCAGAAAAATGAAAAATCACGAAATAAAAAGTTTACTTGTCTCATTTGCCGATGATAAACGTTCTTAAACAAATTTTTACAACATTTTACTAAACGAATGATTCAAAAATGTTAAATAAGACAGAACTAAGACTTTGAAAACCTCAGCACGTTTTCGCATACTTTTAAAACATGAACCCAGTCGAGTGTTGTTCGAAATTCATGCTTTCCCGAGATAGGTGTGCAACCCACGTTCGAATTTCGTGCTTTTTCGTTCTTTGAAAGCGCTTTTTTCCATTACTCATTGGAAGCTTTTTTTCCGAAGGCTTATTGCTGCCGCGACAAGGCAGTCGCGGAGAAATTAATTACAACCTACAGTTTCTACATTTTTGGTACGAATTATGGAAGGAACGAGAAGGGGTAGCATTTTCCGCGCCTCCAATCTTACGCGGGGGATTTCATTTCCTCGGCGAGCTCCACAACATACCCCCGGGGATTTCCCGCGTATTATGAATATTACTTCCTTGCGGTCTATTTTTACGAATCAGTTTTTCTGTGACATACTTTTATAGTAACTCGGGCTGTACGAGGAGTGTTTTTATGACAGATTTGAAAACTTTGGCGGGGTTGATTTATTTGAATCTTCATGATTTTCGAGATCCGAGTGTTTTCAATGTCGATATTTTAAACTCTTTTTATGATTATTCGTGAATGTATTGTAGATGTAACACAAAATGATGAATTCATGAATTTTTTAATTAGTTTTAGTAATTTATTTGTCAATTTTTAGAGATTTTTATACATCTTAGAGCATCAGTAAATTTCAGAAAATAATCATGTACATTTTAATGCATACATTCATGCTTTGTACCTCCGCCCTATAAAAAATGTCGTCGCAACGTCCCTGATTTTCTTTTATACACTCAAAAATAAAGTAGAAGAGCAGGAGCTCGTACTTTTCAAAAGTAATAAAAACGGTATTAATAAATCATGTATTTGAAAGTTCCGTGCGCGTCATGCCATTTTCTGCATTTTCTATGAAAGCGCGAAGCACTTGCATGCTCACAGAGGACGTCTTTTCTTTCAGTGCGGGAATCCCCTGCGAAATTTGACGGGGATTTTCAGAGACTTAAGGGACTGGAATTCGATATTATGGATTTCTAGGGGCGTAAAATTTGACGTCGTCGGGAGATTCAATATTTCGCCACTCGACGCTTTTCGTGATTCTCCGCAGGACCCGGGATTACACTCTGAGAACCGGGAACTTGAGAGGTGACAATTAGTGGCAGGATTTCGTTAAGCCAATCAAAAAGCTCATATTTCGTGGAAATGGGGAGAAGCGTAGACATCAGGGTAATTTCAGATTTCAAAGTATTAAGAAACAGGGATGACGTACCGGGGGGGGGGAGTCTAAAGGGCTTCCTGTTCCTCTAGGAATTTCGAAAGGAGACGGTATATTCATTTTGCTTGTGAGCATCTCATTCTGAAAATCTATAAAGGACTTAACTAAAGGACGAAAAAAACATACGAAATCTTATAAGTGTTGAAAAATCTAAAAAATGCACTAGTATGAAGATAAAATGTCCTCGACAATCTGTTTATTCACCTGAAATTTACAAAAGTTTAAATCTTAGAGCATCTCTTTCTAGAAATTTATTCAGGAATAAAATACTTCAGAAAATCATTCGAATTTTGAAAATATTTTTAAAAAAATGAAAAACACTGAATTTACAAGAACTCTTCGAAACCCTAGAACTCTACGAAAAAATTGTTTGCTGAAAAATAGTTTTAAATACTCAGAACCTATAAAATTTTGAAGTTTTAACCATCGAGTTCTAAAATTTACATAGCAATCCATAAAAATAATAAGAATCTACAGGAATATTAGAAAAAACTACGAAATTTCATCAAAGCTGAAAAATATGGAAAAGACTGAAAGTAATCGGAACCTCTAGAAAAGTAAATTCTATGTATATTATATTTTTTCAAAAGTATGAAAATGATGAAAATCTTTTAAACTTTGCATCCTACAGCATCAAATTCAAAAAATATATCTAGGAATCCGTCAAAATACTATAAGATTCAATAAAATTTATGAATATCGAAAAAATACAAAATGAAATAAAACTCTAAGAAATCTGTGAAACACTTGAAATCAATGGGAATTCTGTTTCCAGAATTTATTAAAGTATGGAAAATTTTTGAAATTTTAGTTTCTATGATATCAAATGCCAGAAATCTCTACTGAAATTATTGAAAATACCTATGGAGAACCTGGAAAATCCTAGAAAATTTCAACAATACTAAAATTGTGAGAAATACTAAAAATACTAGAAATCAATGAAATACTGAAAATTTATGTAGATACGATTTTCTCAAATAACTATAAAGTTACTGAATATCTATAGAAACTCGATTCTCAAAGCATTGAATTCTAGATATTGATATAGAAATCAATAAAAATGCTGGAAAATCGTCTAAACTGTAAATACTTGAAAAGTACGATGAAAACTAAAAATACTGGAAATATACGAATTACCAGTTATCTTCAAAAATACTGTTTCCTAAGTTATTCTTTAAATCACTGAAAATCTTATAATTGTCAAATCCCAGATCATCAAATTAGTAAAACTTGTATGACAATCTACAAGAATGCTATAAATATATAAAAAAAAACTAGAATCTCCTTCAAAGTTTCATAAATAGTAATAAATATTGAAAATTCTACAAATACTAGCACTCCATCAAATACCGTGAACAGGGAAACCACAGGGCATGAAATACCTTAAATGTACGCAGATATAATTTTCTCGAAAATCTATTTAAATAATAAAAGCGTATGAAACTTTGAATCATAAAGCATCGAATTCTAAAAATAAACGTAGGAAATTCTTGCAAACAAGAAATAATCCTTTGAATGGTATAAATACTAAAAAAAATATGCACTGAGAGACGTTCAAAATGAAATTTTGTGATTTTATATCGAAAGTGACATTTTAAAAAGTAAAAGCTTGACCTTTCAAATTGATTTATAAAATTGTCTAGTAATAAAATGAATATTTATTGATAGATTGAAATAAATATATATATTGACTCTTTTCATATTCGAGTTTGCCCTTAAATATAAAATTTAGGTTTTATATTTGTGATTTTAAGGTTAGGTTAGAATCGTATTTAATTAATAACCCCCACATTTTTTTTAATGTAGTTTCATGGCTTATAAACACATACTTTATTATGACATTGTATCTGTACTCTTGAGCCATCAAGCTTAAACTATCAAAATAATTAAAAACTATCAAAAACATCGAAAATGACGAAAAAACGAGCAAGACCTTTGAACTCTTTAAATTTTTAGAACTATTTAAAAACTGCCTTAAGTATCAAAAAATCTTAAACAGTGTTAAGCTGCCAAGACTGCAGTTGAAGCTCTTAGAAATAGTCTAGGCTATTAAAGCTGTATAAACTGTTAAAACAGACTATTTACAGTGAATAAAAAACGACTTATAAATAAGATAAAATGTCAATGAATATGTTATAAAAAAACCTGAAAATCCTGGCAAGAACTTTTAGTCCAGCAGAAAAACAGAAATAATCATCCAAAACTGCGAAAAGTTTTCGAAACTTGAAAAGTCTCAGTCCACTCATAATTGTCCCCTCTTTACAAAAAAAAAAGGCGCATATTTCTCTCTCCAAACCCCTCATTTAGACGAACTCTTCCAATCTATTCCAACATCTCGCGCATTCCTCAATGATAAATGCAACCCCCGCCACCTGCTCCCCTCTCGCCCACGATAACAAGTACCGTATGCGCGCGTACGTCGAGAAAAAAGTACGAAGAAATTCCTGAGTCAATATTTGTCGACAAAATTTATACGTAAATTAAAACTTTCCTCGACTAACTGTCAATCTTCCTCGATAAAAAGCCTTTGAACTTAATGATATTTGCGAAGATTGGCATCCTCCTTTTTGAATAAAAATGATATTTACAAATATAGTTCGAAAAAATACTGACAAAATGTAGATACATATGGAAGTCAATAAAAATGCCATAAAATTTTCAAATAGTAGAAGTCTGTAAAAAATACAAGAAATATTGAAAGCACTCTAAATACAATGAAACTGTTTTCTGCAAAATCTATCGAAATACTAGAAATATTTCAAACTTGCAATTCTAGGAAATCTCATTCTTGTGTTTCTAAGAGATATTTTTGGAAAATTAAAAAACTGCAACATTTTATAAATGCTTAAATATACAACAAGAAAATATGTGAAAAAACAAGTAAATATATGAAGCAATAAAAATCTATACAAATTTTAAACTAGAGCATCGAATTCCAAAAAATTCATCTATGAATACATAAAAATACTGAACGATCCTTCAAATCGCAAAAAAACTGAAGAAATTAAAAAAAAAAAAAAACTGAAAGAAATGTAAATGTATGAAGATACTGTTTTTTTTGAAAAATCCTTTGAAACACGAAATATATTTCATGAACTTTGTATTCTAAAGCACGACATTTTGGAGTCTAAATAATATTTTTCAAAAATAGTACAGGGTGCGCCATTTCTTATGTCGGCATGTAAACATTGAATAACTTGAAAAAAAAACAACCGATTTCTGTAAATGAGGTATTTTTATTTAGTTTGGTCCTTTACAATTTATTTAGACTAGTTTTTGAACACAACATCAATCAAGTGGCCGCCCTTATTGTTCACAGCAAAATATGCCCTTTTTGCGGCGTTTTCCATTACCTTTTCGAGCATCTCGGGTGGTATAGCAATGATTTCGGCACGAATATTTTCCTTAAGCTCTTCAATGGTCTGCGGCTTGCTGGCGTACACTTTACTTTTCAAATAACCCCACAAAAAGAAGTCTGGAGGGGTCAAATCTGGAGATCTGGGTGGCCATTCAATGTCGCCTCTTTTTGACATCAGACGTCCAGGGAATTTTCGTTGCAGAAACTGGATTGTTTGATTCGCAGTGTGGCAGGTCGCACCATCTTGTTGAAACCAGTAATCTTCAAGACCTTTTTCACGCATTTGTGGGCAGACATAGTGAGCCAACATCCACCGATATCGGTTTCCATCGATCGTTTGGTTCTCTTTGAAAAAATAAGGACCAATGATGGTTTTGGCGCAAACGCCGGCCCAAACAGTAACTTTTTGGTCATGCAATGGCGTTTCATGGATCTCGTGTGGATTCTGCGTTCCCCAAATGCGGCAATTTTGCTTATTAACGCCTCCAGAAAGTTTGAAATGTGCCTCGTCGGTCATTAAAATTCGCTTCCAAAAATCAGGTTCAGTATCAACTATTCGAGCGATTGTTTGTCCATATTCCAAGCGACGTGGATGATCTGTAGGCAATATTCTTTGTGTTAATTGCATTTTGTACGGAAACAAATGCAAATCATCTTTCAAAATGCGCCGTAGAGTGGTTCCACTGATGCCGAGATGCTGAGCGCGGTGACGATATGAAACTTTTGGGTTTTGGGCAACGCTCTCTCTGACAGCTTCAATCAGTTCATTTGAACGTCTTGGTCGTTGATGAACGGGTTGTTCGCGATCTTTCACTGTCCCGTGGTCACAAAAATTCGACACCAAACGACGAATAGTGTTGTCAGATGGTGCCTGTTTGCCAAGATATTTTCGACGATATGCTCGTTGAGTTAACACAACTGAACGACTATTTTCAATGTACAAAGTAACTATTTCAGCGCGTTCTTTTGGTGTGAAGCGATACATGGTTGAAATTGTACTGAATTGACGTTTCCAAAACAAGTGAAGTCAAGTAAATCGGTTGTCAAATGTTTAAGTTATTCAATGTTACAATACCGACATAAGAAATGGCGCACCCTGTAGAAATATATAAAAATACTAGAAAATCCTGCAAAATTTTATAAATACTGAAAAATAAGAATATTTTCAAAAATACTGGAACAATACTTCGAATCGTAGAAAAATTAGAAAAGAACAAAAAAAATTGAAAGAGATGAAAATCTATGTAAATACTATTTTCTGGAAAATCCTCCCCCATACGAAAAATTGAATGAAATTTAAATTATAGAGCACGAAATTCTAGCCAAGTAAATGAAAATAGTAGTTTATCCTGCAACATTTTATACACACTGAAAAATAAAAATAACATCAAAAATACTAAAAATATAGGTAGATAAGCTTCTCTCAAAAATCTATGAAATTCGTAGATTTTTTCCAGCGGCTAACATTGAATGAAATGTAATATTTAAAAATTTTTTGAACTGGAAAAAAAAAACAAACCAGCTGACTGATCATTTTCTCAGGGTGAAAAGTACAGATTTACAAAAAATACTCAATGGTTTTCCTCGCTTGAAAAAAAAATTCATGAAGGGCTCGTCTTCACAAACAACACGTCTCAAAAATGCAATTCTTTGTTAAAATGAAAATAAGAATTGTACATGTCTAATATTTTTTCGTCCCAAACCATTTAATTATATTTGAAATACACAGTTTCTAAAACAAAACTACAAGAAAGTTGATATTGTTTTTTCATATTCAGATTTTAGATGTTTTACTATTAACAATCAATTTATTTCAAAAATTAACGTGAAAGTAACGGTAACGTAACGCGTTACACTTTTCTAAGTAACTTCCCGAACCCTGCTAAGGAGTTATATACCTTTTTGTGCGGACGAATTGAGGATGGTTTGGAGTATCTTTTAAAGTATGTGGCAATAATGATAAGACACCAAAAATATTGTTTTTGAATAGTGTATTGTCCACTTGAAAAAACAAGTATTTGTTCATAAAAAAATATCAACAATTGGCGGAGTTATGGCCCTTTTCCCGAAACAACTTTTTTTTTTAAGAGGCTTGCGTTGACCACGATGCAAGTCGAACAGGTCAAGTTAGATTATAAAATCCAAAAACTTTCATTTATCTAGGAATGTATCTAGTTTCTGAACGATTGAAAAAATGAATATTACGTTTTTTCTGTATGCAAGAACGTTTTCCCCGAAATTTCGATTTTTTGAGCTCTGAAAATATTATTCAAAAATTATTATCTGCAAAATAAAAACTTTTCTTTAAAAAACGGTCGTTCAAGAACTATATATATATTCCTAGACTAATGAAATTTTTTGGATTTTTTAATTTAACTTGACTTGTTCGGTTTGCATCGTGGTCACCGCAAGCCTCTTCAAAAGAAAAGTTGTTTCGGGGAAAGGGCCATAACTCCGCCAATTGTTGATATTTTTTTATGAACAAACACTTGTTTTTTCAAGTGAACAATACCCTATGAAAAAACTGTAACTTTCGTTACATAGCATTATTGCTACATACCTTAAAAGTTACTCCAAACCATCCTCAATTTTTCCGCACAAAAAGGTACACAATGATACATTCAAAAACACCATACAACAAAAGTAGAAATTTAAAAAGCTAAGTATTGTCCAGCCTCTGAAATTCATCCGAAAAAACCTGAAAATCAAGCATTGTAAAAACGTACCCAAAAAAATAATTACATCAATTCTTCTAATGATCCTCAATTCAGCGAAAAAAATCGCTATCTGAAAGTGTAATTGAATTGCACCGCGAAAACATCTCCGCGAATCCTAATATTTTGCAAGTTTGCGTTCAATTTGAAGGAAAAACTCTCGCCGTGAATTCGTCTATTTTAATCGAATGAACCGGAATAAACGACTTTAAAATGATATTTAAGCTTGGAACGCCGAGGGTGTATTTATTATGCGCATAATCCATTGAACATAATCTGGTTTGCATTTCGCGAGTTGGCGAAAACTTTGTCCGCCCGCGAGAGAGAAATGAAAGGCCGGAAATATTGTCCGTTCATTGAAAGCAGCACGTACATAAGCGGTAAATCTTGCGTAATTGAATCCCACCCCCTTGCCCCCACACCCCCTCAACCGCCCCTTCAACTGCTATCTAGCGTCATGTTTTCTACCCCGTTTGAACCCTTGAAAGCGGAAAAGAAAAATTGCCTCTATCTCGCGCATTTCAACGTATTTGTACCTATATTATGATATTCCGATTCAGTGCACGCGTTTGCAAAAACAATTCGCTACCCCAGTCGAGTGAGCGAATTTTGGTCAAGTGCAAAATTTACTAAGGATGAACGGTAAATTTGCAGGGGTGGGAAATCGGATTTCCCAGGTAACGTATAATTCCAATTCGTTTGAAGGTGTTCTAGTAATGTTGAGTTTTTCAAAGGGTGTTTAACTCATATTCAAATTGTTCTACGAAATATCTGAAGTTCAAGTTTCTGAGAATTTTGGGGCCTTTGACTTTTTAGCTGGTGTTTTATTATTTTAATTTAATAGTTGCTATTTGGGAGTATAGTCATGTGAAATTGGTATACGTTGAAGAAATTGAAGGAAATTTTACAAATTGATCATGAGGAATTTTCCATACTTGGGAAAATTTGTTGCGAAATTTGATATTCTTGTTCTATTCAATCTGTTTCCAGAATATTGTGTTGCAAAATTTGATACTCTTGTTTTACAATATATTTCATATTCATTGACTCTTGAAGTCTATACTTGAAAAATTGGAATCATTCAATTTGATCTATGTATATACTTGCCAATATAAATTTTTAGAATTCAAAACTCTGAAGCTCTAAACTTGACGATCTTATCTCATTGAATTCGTGATTCGAAGTATATATCAGAATATTGTAAGACTCTGAGTTGTAGAATTTTCAATTCAAGAATATTCAATTCGGAAATTTAGAAAGCTAAAATTCTTTCTCAGTCCGTTAATTTATGATTCCTCGGAGCAAAAATAAAAATTCTTCTTTCTTTCTCTCAAATTTTTCCTTTTATTTACATACTTACATTTTTTTTTCTCTAGCTTGTGGCTTATCATGTTTTGGCCCTCTTCATGAGAAACTTTAACAAAAATCATCCTAACATGTAAATCATACAATCATCATTCCAATAAAATGCTAAATACTGAAGTTCATCTTTATTCTAAGAGTCACAAGTCTAAATTTTTTCTTTAGTTTATTAATTAGAGATCCCATGGATTGATAGTTTATAACTAGAAATTCCAGAATACTTTATCTTGAAAAAATTGGAATTCTCGTTAATCCTGTTTCCAAGAATGAAGGTTTTGAGAATTTCAGATATAAATGTAATATATTCCTTTGCCCTATAAATATAGTATATGTATACATAATATAGTATATGCTATAAAAATTAGAATCCTTGTATCCTCATAAACTCTTTAATATACATTTCTGGAATATGATACTCTAGGGTTCAAAACTTCACTGTTGAAAAAAATTAGGTGTATTTTCCATAAAAGTATTAGAATAACTTTTTAACCCATATTCTTTATTGGATTTTTCCCATTATAATTATGTGACCTTATAAAAACCTTAAAATCTTTTAATGAATAAAATCCTTTCATTGATTTTCAATTTTTATGTACGGATTTTACAAATCCTATCGAGAAATTGAAATTTCCTTATAAGGTTCTCAATTTTCTTACAGTTATCGTAATTTCCTTATAACAATTTTTAGGTTTCTCATAAGAATTTCACATTTCTTTATAAGGAATGGCAATTTCTTTATAAAGATCGTAAGTTTCTTAGGCAATTTCAATTTATCTGCTTCAAACAAAATGCAGAGATAGCTTATTTCTGGACCAAACGCGCGAGATAAACATCAGCTTTTCGAGGGACCTGGGTTTCTGAATATTCTCTTCAAAAATTTCTAACATATATTCATCATAATATTATTAAGTTTTCATCTAACTTGAGTTAGTTAAAGAATTAACAAATTTAAATGTAACTAGAAACCATATCTGAATCAACTAAGAACAAAAAAGTTGTTTATGAAAATTTTGTGTTTTGTAGGAGTGAGGTTCTTTTTTTACAAGGTTGTTCTCATTATAAGGATTTGCGTTTCCTTATCATGTTTTAGAATCCCTATAAGAGGTTCATCTGACCTTACATTAAGGATTTGTCTTGTATAACAATCCTTATAAGAATTTTATGAGATAAACTTACAAGGTTCCCTTGTGAGGTATGAGTATCAGAAAAAAAGATTCTTGGTATCAGAATAGTGAAAATCTACCCTGTAAAATTCAAAATGCCAGAATCATCAACTGCAAACTAGAAAATTCATAACTTATTCTTGAATTTTTTGTGAAAAAAAAACATTCATCGATTTTTTCAGTGAAAATTATTGTTTATTAATGCTGTGATACAAAAATAACTGATTTACTGGGAAAATCGATGAATGTTATTTTTTCCAAAAATATTACACACCCAGTGATAAAAACAACGAAGAAAGGAGAATCAATAATTATTCTTGATAACTGTATTCTTAATTTCTTCATCTATATTATCAAAAGCATCAAAAATATACCTGTGGCTTCCCGCCATAACTGAGATAATCATTATGCCATAAGGCTTATTTTACAAGATATTCTGATGAAATTTTAAACGTTATGGGATGTGTGACTTTCTCTTTTATGGCAGGAAGCCGCAGATATATGATGAAAATTTTTTGGCTTTTATTAATTTTTTTTCTTTCAATAATTTTCTTTTATTTAAGTTCATGCAACCAAAAATGTCTGCCTTGAAGATTATATTTAATTGTAATAATGAATGATTCAGTTATTTAGAGAATTATTACATTTTCAAATACTGTATATTCATTTGTTATATTAATTCTAAATAATAGAAAAAAATTATTTTATGTATATATATTTATGAAATATTGAATAAATAAAAAAGTTTACAGAGATGAGTATACAGTAATTGTAAAACTGTACACACGGTATTTTTTTTCGAATATCCTTTCTTTTTTATTACTCAAATTTGCCATAAGGTACAAGCCTGCAAATATTTACTTATGTAATAGATAAATAAAAAGTTACATATATGTTCTGTGAATATATGTATAAAATATCTCTAAAAGGTTCAGTCCTGATAAGAACCTTATGATAATATAAAGTTTCTTCCGATTTCTGCCAAATTTTATAATGTGACCTTATAAAAACCAAAATTTATTACAAGAATTTATCAATAAAATCTTGATGTAAGATAAAAACCTTATTAAATTGTGTCTTTTAGTTCTTTGTAAGAAATTTAAGTAGCTTATGAGGTTAAAGTTTTTATATATTTTAAGGGTCAGAATTAAAACATACATATGCATAAATATAATGTTTAATATATTGTAAATATTTTTTGATTTATAACTACTATTTAATTATTTTACTATTTTATTTATTTAAAAAATAATGGGATTTAAATAAGAATTTATCTATTACTTTTAATTAATATTATATATATTTATTGTGTGCTTATGATAAATAAACATTCATATTTTTTTCATACGACACATAAATAATTTATATAAAAAGCGCCAATGTAGCAACAAAAACGCGACTTTACATTTCAAAATGAAATCAACACAATGATTGTACCAATTACTACATCATATGCATGATATATCTATACTGCGTCTTCTAAAAAAACAAATAGTACAAATAATGAAAATTCTTTCAAAATCGATGTGATTACTCACTGTTATGATAATTGTACAACAGATGTCAAAACCAGTCGAAACTCAAATGTCAACAATAAACAATAACGGTTGAATTCAAGGAATTCAATTTCAAGAAAACAATAATAATTTCAAGATCTTTCATTGGTCGAACAATGTTGAACAATGTGGAACAATGCGATATATCGACACTGAAATTTTTACATAGATACATATCGATATATCGCGCATCTCTAGATTACGTAGACTGTTTTTTCTCTCTCTTTAGTAACCTTTCTCTTTTCCGGTCAAAAAAAAATCTGGTATGCCTAACAAACATTTTCTTCTTTATATTAATTAAAAAATTAATTACCGAAGTAAGTAAATATTAACAAAATCCCAAAAAGTGAACCGCGGATTTTCACACGGTAGTGCAAGTTTTTCCTGAAGTTGTGAAAAATTGTGGATGCCAGTGGATTTCCGTAGAGTGATTTTGACGTTGAAACTAGTGCTGCATTTTCACTTATTTTTTTAAACAAGATCAACAAATTTTTATTGAACCCGTGTGTGATTTTCAGAGTTCTAAATGACTTTCGCGTAATTTTGTACTTCCACTGAAAGTTCGTATTGTTTTAATCTCAATGTTATTGTTCTGTAGAACCTAACCTCAAATTTTGTTTCTCAAGTAATAACAAATACACGTGCGATGGTTACGTTTAACTTTTTTGTAATTCTGCGACGATTGTGCAAATTTAGCCTTATTTCAACGTTTTAGAAAGTCACTTTAAAAAGTATAAGTTCGATAAGAGATGTTAGAGTGTAGAATTCAAGATGACAACTCAGAAGAATATGCGTTTTTTTATTTAATTTTACTATCTTTTCCCCAAAAACTAAAAGCTTAGAGCTTGGATGAAATTAACAATTTTCTTTCTAATTAATCAGTCAAACTTCCTGACACTGACAACATTGATAAACAATGACTATAGATGGAATGTTTACGAATATACAGTGAAAATATTTATAGATATACATTAAGTGTTTAATAACACTGAATAAATGCTGGTCTAAATTTCACCTATTCAGATAAACCGTCAATTATGATTATTATCGCAATTGAAAATACAATTTTTTTTCGATAATCCAAAAAATTATCCAATTTTTACCGTTTATTGAAGTGTATTAATTTTACTATCACTTTCCCTTTATTTTAGCAATGGCAGATGCAGTAGAAAAAAAATCTAAAGCGGCCGCAAAGGATCCTAAATTCAAACCCAAGGCAGTCAAAAAATTGAAAGAAAAGACAGCCGACGAACCAGAAAAAGCTCTTAAAAAAGTCTTCAAAAGGCATGGAAGACTTTACGCCAAAGCTATCTTTACTGGTTACAAGCGAGGATTGAGAAATCAACACGAACATACAGCTCTTCTCAAAGTTGAAGGAACACAGGAGAAAAAAGATGCCCTTTTCTATGTAGGCAAGAAGTGTGTCTATGTATACAAGGTGAGAAAATCAGATCTTTGTAATTTTAGTTTTTTAAATGAATAGTAAATTATATCGAAAATATTCAAGTTCATAAACTTAATACTATTTAATCTGCGATATTTGATAGTATTTGCTGTAGCAAATTATTCTTGGAAATGATGAATTTGCCAGGCTAATATTTTGATTCCATTTATGTTTTTTTCATTTTCAATGTTATAATAAAAGTTATATAATTATATAACTGTTGATATCCCTTATAACAAAACTTTTTTATTAGTTTCAAGTTTCATGTGCTATGATTTACATATATTTTTCATTAAAAAACAACTATTCAATTGAGTTTTTAATGGAAGAAAAAAATCTTGAAATGAACAGTTTTAACAAATATAGATTTGAATTTAATTTTGCTCAAATCCTGGCATTTGTAATTTCATACATATCAATTATTTCACAAAGGAAATATTCTATAGATTATCGGGTAATATCCTTTTAAAGTTATATTGTATTTCAGCAGTTTGTCCCAAAAAACAGACAGGTTTCTTGATGTTTTATTAACAGAAATATTAATTTAAAAATTCCCAATTTTTAACATTGTGATTGTTTAGCCTGTATTTGTTCATACTTTTGAAAATTATTTTACTTTTATATATACTTTTATGACAAATTGTACTATTTTACAAGTATTCAATTTCAAAAATGTTCGGTAGTGACTTTCTTAAAAATATACATGTTATTTTCTAAAAGTTTATCAGTTTTCAATTCTGTATCTATTATCTGAATAGATTAAATCAATAATACATAAAATTAAGTTTTTGAATCAGAGCATTTTCAATCACCCATATAAAAGAAAAGTATGTAGAAAAATCAAATGTAATTTACTACGTATTTAAATGAATTTGTTCATAATTCTACACTGATTGAATGTTTATTCAAATTTCCAGAAATAAGAATATTAATATAGAAATTCTTCATTTGTACTGCAAAATTTAATGACAAAGATTGTGCATAATTTCTCTCAAATAAAGCTTTCTCAACTTTATAATCAAGTAATTTATTCTTCAATAGAAATAACTCATTTGTGAGCTGATTTACTAATTATCTACGATTACCTTGTTCTCAGGCCAAAAATAAGACTCCTGTTCCCGGAAGAGTAACCAAGAAAACAAAGGTCCGTGCCATTTGGGGAAAAGTCACTCGTCCTCACGGTACAAGTGGGTCGGTGAGGGCTAAGTTCAAGACAAATCTGCCAGCAAAAGCAATGGGACACCGCATAAGAATTGTAAGTAATGATTGCTTAAAAATCATTTACTACAATTTTAAATTCTTAAATTTTTTAGCTCTTTAATAAATTCAAAAAATAATTTTCCGTCCCAATTTTTCAATAATTTATATTTATTATTCAGTATTTACAAAAAACCAGGTTTGAAGGTACCTGCATTTCTTTTTAATAAAACCAAATGTTCTAATTAATTGTTCATAAATTATAAAAATTATATTCAAGTATAAAATGTATGCAGAAAAAATTCATTAAAATGTTTCTTGACCTGAAAATGATAATTAAAACAATTTGTGAATTGAGAAATTTCATTGTTGAAGAATTAATACATTTGACTAATTTATTCTTTGAATTTTTGTTGCAGATGCTGTACCCTAGCCGAATTTAAATTGTTTATTGTGTAAGGAAACAAATAAATGAAAATCTTTTTTTCCTACATATCACTGTTTTTTACTTGCATTCCTAAAGTCACTCCATAATTCATTCAAAATTAAGTTTCATAGATCAATTCTAGTGATTATACTTGAATCTATTACACTTTTCTATTCCTGTAAATTAATTTTAAGAATTCCGAGTATTAATCAGTGTAATGTTTTTTTTAGTTAGAATTCATGCTTATTTTGAAGCAATATGGCGGCACTTGATCTACAGTAATGTTGCTAGTATGTAAAAAAAATTGGGGTTTCAAGAACACGATCGATTGCGAACTAAGCCACGTCATTTTTCGACCATAACCATATTTTATTTATCTGTCATATGTCATTGTAAGAAAAAAATAAACATTCCAAGTACTTCATCCTGTAATCAACTGACAAGAAATCTAAGATAAGATAGTAAAATCAGCCAAGGTGGAAAAATATGTTGATTAGTTTGAAATCAATTTTTGTGTAAGTTACATTTTTTGGAATCATGAACGAGGCTTTGAAAATTCTTTCCTGCGGGATCGATCAGTTTTCTTCGACATTATTCAAGGTAAATATAAAAATGAATTATTTAGTTACTTTGAAATGCAATTTTCATATTAAAAGATATTTTTAATTGTAAATACAATTCATAAACCTAAAAATTTTTGGCAGTCGTTTGCAAAAGTGGTAAAAAATGATCAAGATTTTAAAGCTTGTAAAATTTTTTTGTCGAATTGGTCACGTTGAATTCAAACTTTCTATAAACGTTTACAGGTGTTTTATTTAAAATTCTATCTTAAAATTAAATTAATATTAACACCATTTATATGCGATTCTAATTTGTCATTATTAGATGTAAAAATTTTACACGTATATTAGTAATATTTAAATCCAGCAATAATTCGAACTATTTTCCAGGAAATTACGCGTTCGAGTACAAATGACAACCTAATTTGTTCTCCTTTGAGCGTAAATGTCGTTTTGGCGATGTTGAGTTACGGCGCTGACGGCGTAACTTTGCAAGAGATGAAACAAGTATTGCATACTGAAGGAACCAAAGATGATAATATCCAAACTGGATATAAACACATGATAGAATTATTGAAGGCAAATATTTGTCAATTTTTTTTTAGTACCACTTAATAATTTAATTAGGAATAAAATGAAAACCACAATTCTATTAATGTTCCACAAATCTGATTAGCTACTCAATTTTTATTTCAGTTTTTTTTTTTTTTTTTGATATTTTATAAGAAAAAATACATGCCAAAGAACATTAAAAAAAATATCACTCAATAAATTATAATATGTTCATAAATGTATAAAATTAAATATATAAAATGATACTTATTGTTTCTATGAAAGATTATTTTTTTACATCTTTGATATAAGCAAGTTGTGAAAATTAAATTATTTTCAGGATGTGAACAATGTTGAGATGAATATCTCCAACAAAATATTCACAACATCCAAGTACCCTATCAAACAGCCTTACTTGGATCTCATTTTGAAAATGTTTTATTCCATGCCAGAACAAGTTAATTTTTCGGATGCTGTTGCAGCTGCGAATACAATTAATAAATGGTGCGAGGAACAAACAAAAGGACGTATTAAAGACCTCTTAAGCAGTGGTAATTTTCTCTATGTTCGAATTTTTTTGTAAAATTAATTAAGACATAAAGATATATTTTATAATCAATTGTTACATTTTCATTAGTTATGTGATACTCGAATTCTTGTTTATCCTGTTTTTTTGAAATTTTATAGATAATTTTTCTGAAGATACGAGCTTGGTTCTCGTGAATGCTATATATTTCAAGGGCCAATGGAAAAAACCATTTGAACCAACAGCAACCAAAGATTTGCCTTTTTATTCTGACAAAACGAATTTCAAGAATGTACCAATGATGAAAAAAAAAGGAGAATTCGTTTTTGGCCATGACGAACATTTGAAAGCTGACTTCATTGAACTTCCTTACAACGTAAAAAATTTTCTTGGAGCTAAATGAAATTTTTTCATCAAAAGAAATTACTCGAAAAATATTTTATGCTACTTTCCACTGGAAAGTATTGAAAATATTACATACTTCAAAGATGATTTTTCATAAAAGAAATTTAATGACGAAAAAGAATCGATAAAAATTTTGGAAGCGAAATTGTGTGCAAAACTTTTCAATGTTTTTTACTAATTGAAGAATTCGCCGTTACCTTAACTCACATTTTTATTAATTCTAGGGAGATGACTTCAGCATGGTTATAATTCTACCAAATGAATTCGAAGGGTTGAAACATGTCCAAGATAACCTCCACGAAGTCAATCTTTGCGATTTATTGGAGAACGCAAATTACGAGCTTGGTGTGAAACCTGAGCATCCAGGAGAATGGGGCTTTTCGCGGGATGTGAAATTGCAGCTTCCCAAATTCAAAATTGAGAGTACAATCGACTTGAACACTATTTTGCAAAATGTAAGCATTTTTATAAAAATAGCAATTCGTACATCTCGATTATTGAGATTTCCTGTTTATAAACTTCTAGTTCTTCATTTCACAATCTTATAATTTTTGAAAAAAAAAAAAAAAAAAAAAAAAAATGTAGAACTTCTAATGTCAAAGGATAAAAAGCTTATTATATATTTGTGTTAATGCCAGTTTCCAACTTTTTTATTGTATTAATCTGAATTTAAATATGGAAACTTCTTGTATACCAATTAATATATAGTCGTAATTTTTTTTTTATGCGCAATATGAAAAAGTATTTATGAGAAAAATTACCCAATTTTTACAGATTGGAATCAAGGATATGTTTGAGCGTACTGCAAAATTTCCAGGACTCAGTGAATTCAGAATGCAAGTTGATAAAGTAATGCAAAAAGCTTTTATAGAGGTGAATGAAGAGGGAAGCGAGGCTGCTGCTGCAACTGGTGAGTAATTTGAAAAATTCAAATTTTTATTATAAATTTTCCTTGTATTTTCTCATGGTCATATCAATTACATTTTCCTTCTGTGAACTGACGTGTGACTAAAATACCTAATAGTTTGTATGTAAAATTAAAATACTTAAAAAATAAATTAATCATACAGAGGTATAAATTGTGTCAGATCATATTTAAAAATTATCATTAGTGTCCTCAAAGTTTTGTGTTTAACTTGAAAGCTACTCAAAATTTGTTTTGTATCTTTCTAATCCTGAAAAAGTTGTTATTTTATAGTTGTTAAAGTCCAGATCTAGAAAAGTTTAACGAAACCTGATTATTGAAATGGGTTTCTTAAAATTATTATATATTTATAAAATTTCCCCATCAAAATCTTCATTTCAATAAAAATCAATAAATGTTTCTACTGTTTCTGAAAATTCAGCAGCAGTGATGATGATGAGGTGCGCAATGCCAATGGGAAGTCCAACTCCATTTTTCGTGAACCGTCCTTTTTGTTACGCCATCGTTCATCGTCCAACCAAAATAAATATTTTTATGGGTACTGTAAAAATGCCAAGGTACTACTAATAAGTTGCATTTTCTATGTAAACTCAAAAAGCTACTCAGAAAGTTTCAGCTTGAAAGCACAGATACAATCTTTAAAGATATGTGATGTGTGCAAAAAGATGACTTATTTTTATAATATTATTAGTGTCAGTACTCTTTCACAAACTTGTTTAATGAAATCTCTTATGCCTTTGAAACGTGCTTTTTTCACTTGAATTTGTAAAATGCAAGACGACCAACAGAAATGTATTTTTTACCGTATAGTATTACAAGGTTTTCCCAGTTATGTACTGCTTATGGAACTGATGTGAAATAAATCCAAAGTCAAATTTATTTTTGTTTTTTATTTGAAATAGTGTTGCATCAAGTAATTTTTAGGAGTTTTATTTTTGTCGAAACCGACTTTATCTTTGTTTAATTTATTCTAGAAAATGAAAATGTGATCATTTTCGCTAGTTTCTTTCGATAGCAAATTCTTATTACTCTAGAATAAAAAAGTATGCATTATTTAATGACTCGAAAAGTTTTCTGAGAAATTTTATCTGAGAATTTCCAAACAGGTACATAATATTATACTATTGGTGTAATCAAGTACAATAAATTAACAGTGGTTGATCATTCCCTTAATGATTATACAATCGGTTATTTTAATTTATGAAACTCATTTATTTAACAACCAAATTTTTTATTCAATTCGTTGGATTTGCAACTTTTAAAATTCAAATCCCAACGGTCGTACGCAATGAACATGCACAATTTTAAATTGTTTCACTTTGTATTCAGATCGTTCCACGTTGTTTTCAGATTTCTCCACATTGTTTCAGATAAAAAGATAATCAAGAACCAGTAACCAATGTAAATATTTGTACACGTATATCAAAATACACAAACTTTATAGCCCGATTTGATGATACTAAAGGCTTTGTTATACCGCAAATGCAGTTAAAAAATCAACAAACGCACGCGAAAGTGCCACGAATCATTGATAAAACGGAAGGTTGAGTTATTGCGTTGTTTTGAAAAATCGCGATTCCTTAAAACACGGAATTTTCGAGACTGTCAGTAGCGTTGGCGTTCGTAATATTAACTTTTCAAGTAAATAACTTGTCGAAAAAGCAGCCACAATGCTTTGCTGCTTGAGAATTTGCCTCGACTGCTTTGGTTTATCAACATCGCAAATGCCGAAGCCGGAAATTTCACCAATTTCTTTGGACACTTCGCATATGGGTAAATTAATTTTTAGGAAAACGGTTAAATTCCTAATCCAAAACATTTTTGCTAGTCCGTTTTAGTAACATATCTATCACTCGAGAATCAAAAAATATTGCGTAAAATAGATCGATAAAAATTATACTCAAAATAGATCGAGGAAAATATTACGAAAAATAAATCGATAAAATCATTTGAAAAATACATCGAGGAAGATATTACCCATAAAAAATAGATCGAGAAAAAAATATAAAAATAATAATTCATTACTTTATACAGTACATATATTATAAATTATAAGTAATTAATGTTTACATCAATATTCATGATAAATAATTAATATAGGTATTTCAATACGTAGGACGTTTCCTTTTTTGACCTACATTCATGATTCTTAGATATTTTTTTAGAATCGTTAAAATTGTTTTATTTTATTAGTCTGTGAAAAACGTGTGATTATTATTAATTCTGCACTTTTTTTGACAGAATATTTCCAATAAACTTGATAAAACGTATTTTTCTAACTAATTTATAAGAATTGACATAACGTTTGTTCGTAAAAAAGCGTAGATGTCTTTGTTAATGTCCAGTGTACCAAAATCTATAAAAATATATTTAAAAAAATAATAAATTTGCTAGAAAATTGTCCTATAGTATCAAATTTTTCAACAAATTTGGAAAAATTTATCAATTTTTTTATCATCCAAATTGACTCATTGACTTCTTTGAACAAGCTTTATTACAATAAGTACTTTTTTTTTAAGGGAAAATACTGAGAAAATTTCAAATTGCTTATTAAGTCTATTAGACTTGTTAAAAATATCAGAAAGCAAATGTTACGAAAATTTCATTTTTGTAATGCAAACATCAAAAATTAATACAACTGCAAGACATAAAACTTTTTTTCTCCCTGAGTTATAAAATATTTTACAACAAAAATTATACAACCAACAAAATGAAATTTTATCTTTCAAATTAGTCTCATACATTTAGAGAAGTAATTTTATGATGTTAAATGAAGTAACATTACTTTGACAGTGTAAACTATTTTCTACAACATGATTTTTCATTTATTTATACAAAAAAGTTTTTTATCATTTAAGATAGTAAACTTCGAAATTTTTTTATATTTGGAGACCTTCAACTTTGAGTACATATTTTTAAAAAAAATTTGGAAAATTTCTGGCTGCAATTAACTGTAATTAAACTAATTTAAACTATTACTAAATTTCCATCAGAGTTGTAAATAAAGCTTACCCAAAGAAATTGATACATTTTGGATGATGAAAAAATGATTTTTCAAAACTCGTCAAAAAATGTAAAATTTAATATAACACTTTTCTAGATTTTTGGGATCCTGAACACACAAAAAATATATCCTTGCTCTTTTGCAAAATTGTTTCAAGACATTGACTTCAAGTACTAAACATAATCTCTTTGAATTTAAAAAAATTAAAAATAAACCAAAATTATTAAAAATTTCTTCACAAAACCATCCATATTCGTTTTGGTTTCAGTCCTTGGTTTTTTTTTTTGGATGATTTAAAACTCATAGTGGTCAACCGAAGGAATTTTTCAAAACAGGTCACGAAGTTGTCATTGTGAAAAATGGCATGCGCATATGTGGCCGAGGTGCAGCGCTGACCAATGTACCTTTGGTCCAAAGCAAAAGTTATTTTGAAGTCAAAATTCAACAAGAAGGACTTTGGGGCCTGGGCTTGGCAACGAAAAAAACAGATTTGGATACAGCGATCGGTGGATTGGATGAAGAAAGTTGGGCGTTAAATTCGGATGGCATTATAAGGCATAACAGAGAAGAACTGCATAAAACACAAAATGTTATCCAAGAAGGAGACATATTAGTAATTGTTATTTTGAAATTTGCAATCTCTTCAAATTTGAAAGGGAGTAAAATTGTTAATTTACATGCAATTTTTTATTTATTTCCCAGGGTGTAACATATGATCATGTAGAATTAAACTTTTACCTTAATGGAAAATCTCTCGATGCGCCGGTGATGGGAATCAAAGGAACGTGTTACCCAGTGTTATATGGTATTAATTTAATATAATTTCGTTGACCCAATGGAAAAAGTCCATTTTCTCAAATTTGGCCTCCTTTTCAGTGGACGATGGGGCTATTTTGGATCTCATTTTGGACAATTTCTTCCACCACCCTCCTATGGGCTTTGAAAAAATAATGATGGAGCAGTCATTACTTTAGCCCAAGTTTTAATACCTTGGGCATAACATTTTTATACTATCCAAAAATGACCCGATCCCAGCAAGGGTCGTTATTATTTATTAACTTATTTTTTACATAGTTTGAGACTTTATGCATTATAAAACTAACGTTGATGTAAATAATATCAAGCAACATATTTTTGTCCGGTTCCTGAATTAAGTGATCCAATGAAAACGTGCAAGAGAATGGAAAGAAAAAAACATGAATGTATTGAGAATTCTCAGGATTTATTAAAAGTTTTACATGTTGATTCACTCCAACAATCTCTCTTATTCCTTCGATCCTTTTTATTACAATGACTATTATTTTTTCACGTACGTGATTTTTTTATCCTTTTATTTTTATACATTAAATTATATCCGGCTATTTTGTGCTCGTATTTTTCTTTCGCTTGAGCGTCATGTTCTGATAAACAATCTAAATACAATAACATTAACGAATCAATAACGCTATTTCCATAAACAATAAAGTCTTTTTCCTTAACATGGCACTTGCTACTTAAACATGTTTGTGCGCAAAACCTTTATTATTTGTAATTGACAGGTTTTTGTCAGCAATGGAAACAAAAATTTGAGATTTGCCTTTTTTCTCTCATTTTGGATGGATTTTTGATTTACGCTGGGATAATCCTACAACCTTTATTTTCCAGTTTATTGTTGATTAGTCACAGAGAGAAAATTCACATTAAATACCCTCAAATCATTACTGTGCAAAAATGAAAATTTTTGGGTGAAAGTAACCTATCCGTGCTCCATCAACTTGAGCTTTTTTAGTCATTTGATAGGAGCCTCATGGAAAATAAAAAAAATTGATATTAAATGGTACAATTCCACTTTGTTAGCCATGCATTTGCTCTCTGTGAAAGCAATCTACCATCAATCGTAAAAAAATTTTCCATCTGAGCATACGTAATTCGATTCAAAAACTTTTTTTCTCCATTCAATGTTAAAAATTCGAGTTTTGAATTTCAATAACGACCCGTATTGCAAAATTCTCTCAACTCGTAATTTTAACACGGAATACGCGAAAAACTGCGCACCTTACAATGAAAAAGCGCGATTTCCAACGTGCAACACTGTCGATCGCATTCCATTTTATTTACACTTATTTCAATACGAAACAGAACACGTTTTCCAAGACTTAGGCCTTTGTTTCGTTATTCGACTGGTTTTTTTAATTTTTTACAAATACTCTTTACAATTTCATACTTTGTCATGACTCGGTTCAGCACTTTCATGTCTGGTAAAGTTATGCCGCAGAAACGTACAAAAACGCAAACTAGGCAACAAACTAAGAATATTCATCTCAAAAAAAACCTTCAAGTACAAAAAATTCCGGTAGAAAAAATTATGCTCGTAGACAACTAAAAAAATCTACACTTAAAATAAAGAATTGGCAATTTCTGTAAACCTGCTAAAAACACCAAAATATCTCATTATGCATCTTTTTGTGTTTAAGAAATCTACAGAGATTCTTCCTCCTCCAAATAAAAACCACATCAATTTAAAATCGACATCCAGGTTTGTTCAGCAAACATATAAGAAAAACATTTTAAAAACACGATACGCAACGTATAAAAAATGCGCTCTCACTCATTACCTCAAACAGGCGTATGGCGAATAATAAAAATGTAAAAAATATTCCGCATTTATCGCTGCATTTACAGTTACAAGCGAATCTAATTATACTCGCGAAATTCTAGTTACGATATCTTTGGTCCTTAAAGTTATCATTACCTTTTCCCCAAGGCTGAGTTCAAAAGTATTCCCCAAATAAGTAAGTCTTCAGAAAATCAAATGGTTTTGTAAAAAAAGTTTGAACCAACCTTGGACTTACAATTCAGTGATACATGACTATTTCGCGTTACAACTGGAGACTACGATATCCTTATTTCTAAGATGAGCTAGGCGAAATAAATTCGTTATGGCGAAAAATGATTGTGTCGCCAGATCAGTGATTTTTGGGAGGGAGATTTCAAAAAATGTCCAAAAACGATTATTCCCAAATCTACTGCTAATATTTAAAAAAAATGTCTTTTCAAACTGTAATATATTCCAAATTTCAAAAAAAAAAAAAGAAAGATGATAGTAAAAATCACATCTGGCAACACCAGAAAATGACACGATTAGGCTTGGTCAAAAAAATTGACCGAGCGTTGATTTGATTCGCGAACATTGCACTTGGAACATTTTATTTCTACAGTAATTATTGCAACACGATTATTTCAACCGGAAAGAGGTAAACTCTACGATATGGTAATTTTTTCACATTTAAAACGAAGCCTAATACACCTTAGAACAAGTCGTAAAAAAATGTTTCGTTGACGCACATTTACAATATTGCTTATTATTTACAAAGTACACATTTTACTTTCACATCGACGCTCGTTATTCACAGCAACCTAACATTTATTATAATACAAAATTCAATCGTTGTGCATATTTGCGTAAAACGAACACATTTTTTTATATTTATTTATTTATCACGCCTAGCGCGACCGTGCGAAAATACGCTGTTTACTTTGAGATCCTTATTTGTAGTTATACATGGTATCATATAGTCTACGCACGTTTTTTTTTTTTTGCAAATCCAGGAATGCGTTTTCCCAGGATTCGCGACTTTCAGAGTTTTTGAGAATCAACAAGACCTTTGGACAATGAGAAAATTTTTCCAATTCAAACAACGTCGATTTACTAGCAGTTGATCGTGAGCTTTCTAAATTCCCCTAAAAATGAATATTCAGTAATTATGTAATTCTGCGTTATTCATAATGTAATATTCATCGATTCCGATCATTTTGACGTTACTTTACAATTTCATCACTTTTTTTTTACTTTTGATAAAATATATATTCAACAAACAAAATCTGTAAGCATAAGAATTTCGTGATTATTTATTTATGCATTTATTGACGCAGTTCCTAATGAGAACTTAATAAAAAAAAACCTCAAGTTGAATTACTATCTCCTTGTGATTAATTAACATATATCTGAATAAATGAATATCACATCATGAAAAGTTACATGTATTTTGGTAAATAACTAAGAAATTCAATGACAGGTTAAAAATCAAGTTGATTTCAGTTCAGGTACTAAATTTGAGGTGACAAGTAATTAATCAAAGATTGTTCGATTTTTCAACGTTCGACCTCAATATTGCAATTCATTATTTGTCTTGTGAACGTCATCAGCAATTTCAACAAAATAAAAAATAAAAATAAGTAAAATTGTATAAAAGTGCAACAATTCATTTGAAACTCGTTTGAAAAATTGCTTCCAACTCAGAATTCAAATTCTTCTGCTAGAATTGAGCCTTGTGCGATAGCCATACTTCAAATCAATGATAAATTAGGAAAAGTAAAACGCGAAAATGCCACGTGAGTTTTCTTTTCAACCCCTCCCCCCCAAAATAAAAATTATTCTACGATATAACATACGCTTTTTTGGGCGCAATATCTTGTCTAATCCTAATCCCGCAAAGCGAGATTCTCAATGAAATCAACGCACCGAAACAATAGAAATAAATGGCCTCTTTCCAAATTTCGGAAGAACATTGGTTATTCTATCTCACGAGGCATGAACATAATTTGTACGTAAGGCTTCGGGGATCTATGCACTCTTTGGTGTCGCAATCATATACATGTAATAACCACACTATGAAAAAATATATATACCAAAAGCTACAAAAATCACCATCAAGTATTTGTTTTATTTTAATCGAGATCCGATTTACCCCCCCCCCCCTTACACACACAGCCAAATAAATTTAAAAACATTTCATTCGATTTTTCTTCGAATTCAAATCTGATAAATTTGGACAAAGTTTCTAAAATTATAAAATTTTCTTATGATTGAGATTTTTGATTTCGAAAGCTTCAATTTACAATCGGGGCTTTAGCCAAAGTTGAAATTTTCGAAATTGTAAGATAAAGTGAAATACATGGAAGTTAAAAATTATTTTCCAAATTCATGTCCTAGGAACCTGGAAAATGCAGTATTTATTTGAATTTTAATCATTTTGACTCAATTAATTAAATTATTATTACATTATAAATAATTTGTCAATTATAATTTAAAGTAAAATTTTTAAAATTAAAATAACAGTTTAAACTCTGAATTTCTCAAACTTTAGAATCATTGAATAAAATAATTGTTAAGTTTCTAAATCATAGATTTGGATTAAGAATTTTTGTGACGAAATTCAGCGATTTCAAATTTCATAACATTGATAGTGCGGAAGTAAGAAAATATTTGGTAAAAACAGAGATCTAAAATTGACCTCCAAATAACAACTTACTCGTTGAAAAACTAAAAAAAATAACAAATTTTTACTTATAAATTAAATAAACTTCTTATGAGAAAAAACCCCGTTTTTTCAGTATCACCTCTGCGAGTCTTAATTTTTTCAGATAAAACCCAAATATGTTGAGGATAAAATCCTGAAGAGTTCTTCTAGTAAATACGAACCTTATCAAAATCTTCAAAATTCCTTATAAGAATTTAACCAAAAACCTCATAAAATCCATTTATAAGGATTTTGAAGGTCACCTTTTTATATATTTCATTTAAATTTTTCATCAAATTAAAATTCGTTTTTAAGGATTTCACATTTCCTTATTTGAAATAACATTCTCCTTAAAAAAAAAATTTTCATATATACATAAGGATTACAAAAACCTTAAAATGATTGTAGTAAATAATGTAAAACCTTTAAAAAATTATTTGATCCTTATATTAAAGAATTATAAAAGCCTTTAGAATTATCTATTGGAGTTTAAGTTTCCTAAAAGATTTTGATCTATAACGAATAAAGCAACCTTATAAAAACCTCATAAAACTCATAAGGATTTTACAAGTTTACCTTGTATATTTAACTCAAATTCTTAATAATATATAAATTTCTTTTTAAGGATATGATATTTCCTTAAAAGAAATGAGGTGAATTTTCCTTACAAGAAATTGCATTTTCCTCATGAGGATTGCAAGAACTTTCAAAGGATTGTAAAAAAGGAATGAGAAACCTTTAAAAATTGTTTAATCTTTAGATCAAAGGATGGTAAAAAAAAAAACCTTCAACATACCTCATAAGAATTTAAGATTCTTTAAAGGACTTTCGATTCCTTTCGTATAAGGCAACCTTTCGAAAACCTCATAAAATTCATAAGGGTTTTGTAAGGTCACCTTACATATTTCAGTATCGACACATCTCATTATTGTGAGTGAAGTTTGCATAATGTTGTTATTTTTATATTTTTTTGTACAATTGATGATGAATGTTCAAAAATTGTTATAATTGTAAGTCTTGATAAGGTCTGGATGTAGTCAGCCGAAAGCTTGAAAAAATTATAATAAAATGAAATGATATAGTTGATTTGTGTTATCGTCTTTTTATGGAAAAAAAAAACTTACATATTTCATTTGAAGATTTCATAAGATTTGAATTTCTTTATAAGAATTTTACTTTCCCTTATAAGGAATTGCAATTTCTTTATAAGAATTGCAGAAACCTAAAAATGATTATTAGAAAAAAATTATTTAATCCTTTTAATTATCAAGAATTATAAAAACCTTAAAATTTTTCTATAAAAATGTAAGTTTCCCTAGTGATTTTGAACCTTATAAAAACCTTATAAGAAACTGAAATTTCTTATAAGAATGTATGTAATAAAATTTTATAAAAAAAAAGCCTTATAAAATTTTTTCGACCCATTCTTTATAAAAAATTTAAGTTTCTTATAAGGTTTTTATGAGGTCGCCTTATAAGAAATCGAATTTTCATAAGGTTTTCATAAGGTTTTTATAAGGTCAACTTATAAGAAATTGAAATCTTATAAAACATTACTTTTTCTTATAAGGTTTGTTCAAAATCACTAGGGTTCCTCATAAGATTTTATATTTCTTATGCATAAGGCGACCTTATAAAAACCTTATAAAATCAATAAGGATTTAATAAGGTCACCTTTTATATTTGATTCAAATTTTTAATGAGATTTTAATTTTTCTGTAAGGAATTACAATTTCCTCATTAGAGTTGCAAACACCTGTAAAAGATTATTAAAAGGATCAACAAACCTTGAAAAATTAATAAATCTCGTAATAAAGGATTATAAAAATCTTAAAAATTTCTTATAAGAGTTTAAATTTCCTTAAAAGATTTTCAATTCCTTACGTATAAGGCAACCTTGAAGAAACCTCATAAAATCTATGAGGGTTTTATAAGGTCACATATATTTCATTCAAATTTTTAATAAGAATTGATTTTCTTAATAAGCATTTCATTTCTCCTTATAAGAATCGCAAGTTTTTCATATTTTAATTCATCCACTTGAAACTCAAGGTATTATAAAATTATGCATAGTAATACTATGATGACTCTTAACTGAATTAACAATCAATTACTTGAAAAAATTGTACTTCAGCATTGTCACTGTGTAGATAATTGATGTAAAGAATTTCTTTCAATAACCCAGTCAATTAAAAAAAAGCTATTCATAACATATTATTATTTTTCAGGAGTGAGATTTTTCTTATAAGGTTTTTTTCCTCACAAGGATTTGCATCTCCTTATAAAGCTTTGAAGTACTTATAAAAGGTTCATCCTTCCTTTTAAGGATTTATTTTATAGATGCTGTTTATTTCATCCCCTTTATAGATACCTTGAATAAGGATTTATCTCGTACAATCCTTACAAAGATTTCATAAGTTCACCTTCAAAGGATTTTTCTAATGTCACCTTTGAAAATTTTCATAAGGTTCAGAATCACTAGGATCAGAGCAAAGGCCTGAACGGTCAATACTTTTTCTATCTAGTAGTAGCGAGTTTTGTAGGTTTTGATTTATATCCGTTTTCCAGGGCATTTATATATATTAAATATATAATCTTATGACGATAAAAAGACTGTATGCAGCAGGTTCGAAAAAGCACTCGGTGGTTAATCGTTGTCCGTCGTATCCTCGATGGCCGAGTCCCAGTTGAACTCTGTGACGCTCGGCCTCGAGAGTTCGCCGAGGTGTTGGAACCTTTTCACGAAGTTCGGATCCCGGTCCCCGAAACGGTGGAATCGCTGGGTCGCCAGTTTTTTCGCGAACTCGTAAAGTTCAAGGTCAAGTTTGTTCAGCTTGCGCACCGCTTCAAGTTGCGCCGGCGTGAGCGTCGCCATCGTCGCGGCGCTCAGCGTCGCGTTGTGCTGCTCAAACGCCACCGCGAATTTCATATTGAACGTTTCCTCGAACGTATATTGTCCCATCTGATAATTTCACGTTCGTCAAATCCATGTACAACCGAGTTATCACACTTTTTACCCTGATTCGTACATTACTTAATGCAATTTTCCATATTTGTTGACACTCCTCCCTCTCCACCCAAATATGCAAAAATAAATATTTTTGACTTTCCTTACATTTATGAACTGTATGTCAAATAAACATGAAACTTGAAAAGATTTCTTAGTTTAAGAATTCAAGAAATTCAGCATTAAACTACTTCTAGTTCAGGTTAAAAAGTACAAAATTACTACACGGAGAAAAATCGAGAGTAAATCTTACCAAAAACGCACGAAATATTACCAAACTGCTGAGAAACGTAGGATAAATTCCATGTTCGAGACAGAATGCTAAACGTTCGGTAAAAATGAACTGCCAGAGTGATAAAAATTACCAAACGTTCGGCAAAAATTATATGCTTCGAAACTTGATTCGTCCGATTCTTCGAATACTTTTTACTTCAAAATAAAAGAAGAATTTTTCGTCCTCGAAAGATTTTAAATGATGTAGTGTTGTATTTTAAAAAATGAAACTCTATTATGCAAATCTTTAGTGATTTAGAACCTTTAAAATAGGTGTGTTGATATCACATCGATATTCGATTAGAGATGTAAAATCACCATAATAAATTGTAATTTACCGTTATTTTGCATCTCTATAGATGTGAGATTACTGTAATTTACCGTTTTATTACAGTAAATTACGGTAGTTCTACATCTCTATATTCGATACGGTGTTCATAAGTTTCTAGGTGGGGAATTCTGCTACGCTTGTATATTCAATGGTTATCCCTAGGGTTGTTAGCGGCTGTTAGGTTGGCTATATGCGTTGAGTTCAGGTAGGGTTGGGTCAGTTAACATTAAAACTATAGCTATATAGGTTTTCCACACCACGGAGGTATATCTATATAGAGCGTGGCAGAATTTTTCGGCCACGCTATAGGGGAATTCGGCTACGTGGCAGAAATTATGCCACGCTTATGAACACTGATTCGATATTTTGTTTGCAATATCGATATCAGATATCACTTAAATCAATAAACATCACATTTGCTACAAATAGTAAATATTTAAATCTTTTTTAATATATTTTTGTAAATTGAAAAGGTAAAACTGTCAAAATTTCCGAACCAATGCATTTCATGCCATATTTTTCAATTTTTATTCAAAATTTGAATTCAAATTTGAATATGAATTTATAAAAAAAAAGATGATTTTTTGAAAAAAAATTCTAATTTTTATTCATTATGGGGTTGTTGATATTTTATCGATATTTTTGCTGACGATAACGATATTTTTGCGATGATATTTTTATCGCTGATATTTATCGATATCGATATTATTTTGAATAAGTAACTGAAATCGTCTGTAAAATACGAATCAACAAAACAAAGCATTTTTAAATTTTTTATCGATATTTTTCGACGATATTTATCGGTTACTGATATTTTTTTAAATCCAGATTTTATATCGATATATCGGAATATCGACATTTTTGCAATGATAAATATCGGCTTATGATGATATTTTTTTCCGAACGATAAATATCGATATCGATGTTTTTAAAAATATCAACAACCCTAATTCACTATTCAAATCAACTTTTTATGGACGATACATCGAATATCGATATTTTTAAGAATATCCATAATATCGATATCCGATATTTTTGAAGACTATCGACGACCCTACTTTACAATCTTATCAGAATGAAAAACTTCATATTTCGAAGCATTCATTTCTGTAGAAATGGTAGAAATTTTGATGCGAGAAATTGATGCTAGAATGAAAAGGGATACTTCGGGGTCGATCCTTCATTGGTAATGTTCAGTCATGTTCCTCAATTTTATTTAATGTTCTCTCAATTCTCATATTTAAAGGATTTCCACAATACTTCGCAATCAAGAAAAAATTTCATTCAGCCACCTAGTGAAGTTGAGTGAAAGTTTATGTAGGGAAGCAAAGAAAACAAACGCACTTTTCGGCGACTTTAAATAGAATTCCTCGGCGCGCATACCGACACTAACGCACGCTTATACGTGTTGCATATAAGGAAAAGTGTAGAGAAAGAATGTGAATACAGCCTTACGGCAAGAAATTTTTACCAAACAGTCGTTACATATTCTTTTTTTTTGGAATAGTTCCTGCTGATATGCGGAATTATCCCGCGTTTCTCAGCAGTTTGGTAATTTTTCCTGCGTTGTTAGTGAGATTTACTCTCGATTTTTCTCCGTGTACTAATTTTTAATGTTGTTGATTATTTTTATATTTTCGAAATAAAGTTTGACTACCCAAAATTTAAGTTAAAAATTTAAAATTACAACTTCAGAAGTCTGATAAAATCAATAAATATTTCATGTAATAATTAAAACAGTTACATCAATTAATAAAAAAAACAAGTTACAAAAAAATGCATGAAAACGTGAGTAATATATGTATATTTGAAGAAAAGTGAAAATTATCAAAATGTACGATTACGTAGATAATATATATTTTAAAAATTGTTGCAACCCAGTGAATGATCAAAAAATCGAATCTATGAAAAATTTTCAAAAATTTGAATCTGAGATCATCAAATTCTATAAATTTATATAAAATTCAAAATAAAATATTAGAAAATATTTCAAATCATATAAAATCTGAAAAAATATTAATATTATGTGCCTGATGTTTCAAGCGTTTAAAATTAAACGAAAAAAGTTAATATAAAAGAAAAAAATTCTCTAGCTGCTTTTGAACACTTTTTGATCATAACAACAAACATGATCCGTAAAAAAATATTTCTCGTTTGATTTTAGACGTTTGGAAATTCAGGTACATATTAAAATTGAATTTCAAGAAAAAACTGTTTTCTGAAAAATTTTGACAAATGCCTCTACGATCTATAAATTTTGGAATTCTAGAGCATCAGCTTCTAAATATACTATTATTCTATAAAAATTTTAGAAAACATAAAAAAATCTTTTAAACATTTCAAAAATGCGAAAAAACAAGAACCCAATAAAGCATGACAAACTTTATAAATGTGATTTTTTCATTAATTTATGGAATTACTGAGAATATATCGAAATCCGCATTTTAGAGCATTGAGTTTTTTTGAAAAGTAGCAATTTTTTACAATAGTAGCAATCTACAAAAATATAAGAAATCTATAAAACTACTGAGAAATTTTCCAGAGTCTCGTAGATTATACCAGAAAAATGCAAAAAATACTGCATACTAGAAATATCCTAATACGTAAAAAATATGTAGATATAATTTTCTTTGAAATTTCCAAACTTTTAATCTTAGAGAATATTTATTAATATAATTCTATAAATAATTCAATAATAGTACAGTTCTAGAAACAATTCTAGAAATGAATATAGAAAACAATAAAAATTCATCTAATTAAATTTTTACAATTTCTACAATTTAACATACTTTGAATTGTAGAAATACCAAAAAACATGAAATATAAATATTTAAAATCTATATAAAAGTTACTGTTTTATGATAAATCAATTTAAATATTCAAAATTGTCGAAAGTTTGATACTGTAGCATCAATTTTTAGAACTCTATTGAGTGACCCATAAAAATACTAGAAATCTATAAAAATACCAGAAACTACTACAAAATTCAATAAATAACATACTTGACAACAATTCTATAAATGCATGAAATACTTAGAATCCATATGGTTATTATTTCTCCAAAATCTATCAAATTATTTAAATTTTTCAGAAATTTGGATCCTAGAGCATTAAATTCTAGAAAGCTCTATAAAAATCCATTATATATCAAAAAACCTTCAAAGTTGTAGAAATACCAAAATTATTAGTAACAAAAATTTCAATACTTCAATGACTTTTGAAAATCACACAACTCAAATTTCTTTATTTACAAACATGAAAAATGTGCAACTATGGACTCCAAAAGTTGTATATCTTTGAAATTCCAAAATGCAACAAATTTGTAAATAACTCTCTTGTAACTATATTGTCAAAGGTTAAAAATTATGAAATCTCGGACGAAATATACTATTTCAGAAAAACCCCTCCGAAAAATTTTTGATTCAGTTAATTATTTATGGTTTCTTAGTTCTATTTTTGAAATTAAATCATTCGAGGTTTTGTCAAAAAATTCCATAAGCACTACAAATTTACAACTTTGTTAACAACTGTGAAATTTTCGATCTATTCCTCACATTGAAAATCGATAACTGAAAAATTCCAGAGCACAAATTGAAAACTAAATTGGCTAAATTGAATATTGGCATTCGATTTCTCGTGAAAAATGCCTCGATGGTTTCTCGCGTCCGTCTTGGAACGTTTTCGAGCACTTCTCAACTCAAATTTACCAAGCAATAAATCTTGAGGAATGGCTAAAAAAAACTCGTCTCACCTTTTGATATTCCGTGAGCATGAAAAACGGCATGAGTTGCAGATTGCGTTTTGCGCTCGCGAGCATAATACGATCCCTTTCGTCGTTGCTGATACTCGAGTTGTAGCAACCAACTAGAGAAAGATTCGCCAACATTCTGGTCTGCCGATTACTCGCCAAATTGTGCTGGCAAGCCATAAACTGAAAAAACAGAAATTCAATTTGAATTATCCCGTCCAGCAATTTTCCTTCTTAGCTCAACTCAAGAAATTCTGCAAAATTTTTTCATTCAAGTTTAGAATATTTTATTTAAATTGATCGGTTGAAAAAAATGTGTTCAAAGATGTACACATTTTTTTTTCTTGAATTTCTCTACACTCATACAAAAAATTATAATTTTTGAATCCTGCAAGTGATTTTTTAAACATTTTTAATCCTGTTAGAGCACTTATACATGACTGATTGATACGAATCAGTCAAACATCTTCATTAGGCAGAAGAACAAAAATTTTCAAAACTTTATTTCAAAGTAAAATCTTGTTATTTCTTAATTCATGGGACGAGTTCGTACGATGAATTTCATGGAAAAGGTCTTTTAACTTTCGTCGTTTTTCAATTATTAATCCAAATTTCAGAGTGAACTTTCCATTGTTATAAGAACTTCCGAGATAGTTTAACGATTTCAACTTTTCCACGACGTTTTTCCAGGGCTTTAAAGTTTCACGACTTTTCCTGAGTTTTCCGGGCGAGTGGCCCGGGCTGTTTATTAAATTTTCACCTTTTCCAACGTGACTCCTTGCCAACTCGGGCCGTCGTAGCATTGCGGTATGTTGGCTTGCGCTCCCCCGCACCAATGTCGCGCCCCACGCCACGTCGCACCCCGTTGCACGTGCCTGAATTTCGAGACGAAATTATTCACATTCAAATTTCAAGCTTGGTTTATATAAAAAAATATTACACACAATATTTGTTATCTCATCCTGAAGTATTTTGAAAAAAAATTTTTTCAAATTTTTCATATCTCTCAATTATTCAAGGTTTTGAATAATTTCACTCAAATTTTTTGACTGCCAGTTATATAGTGATTGATAGTGACTTTCTAAACTATTGAAAATCTTGATTTTTAAACTTTTATCCATTGAATGTTAATATTTTAAAAATTCTTAGTAGAAAATATTTAATAATAGAAATCAGAATTTGAAAAGTTCAAAACTATAAATCTTAGGCTACAAAAATTTTTATTACATACAATATTTTAAACTAAAATATTTTAAATTTTATAAATATTTTAAATATTACATACAATATTTTTTATCTCATCCTGAACTATTTAAAAAAAAATTTTTTTCAAGTTTTTCATATCTCTTAATTATTCAAGGTTTTGAATAATTTCACTCAAATTTTCTGAACTATTAAATTCTTGATTTTTAAACTTTTATCCATGGAATGTTAATATCTTTCGAATTCCTGATAATAGCAAATATTTAATACTAGAAATCCAAATTTGAAAAGTTCAAAACTATTAATCTTAGGCTACACAAATTTGTATTACATACAATATTTTAAACTACAATATTTTATACATTATTTTAAACTACATATTTATTTTAAATACTACATACAATATTTTTTATCTCATCCTGAACTATTTTGGAAAAAATTTTTTTCAAGTTTTTCACATCTCTCAATTATTCAAGGTTTTCACATCTCTCAATTATTCAAGGTTTTGAATAATTTCACTCAAATTTTCCAAACTATTAAAAATCTTGATTTTTAAATTTTTATCCATGGAATGTTAATATTTTTAAAATTCTTAGTAGCAAATATTTAATATTACAAATCAGAATTTGAAAAGTTCAAAACTATTAATCTTAGGCTACAAAAAATTTTACCTTACCAAAGTTGCATTCATAAGTTATTATTGTTTTAAAATTTGAATTCTCATATTTCGAGATTATAATTCAAAATTTCTCCATTTTATTAATTACAATCATGAAAGATCATCAAGTTTTTATGATTCATATATTCTAATTTAAATGAACTTTTATATCTTTTGGACTTTGAAATCAGATTTTCAAGTTATTGATCTCCCAATAATTATTTATGATTTTGAATAATTACACTAAAAATGTTTATTTGAACGGTTGACATTTATGAATAAAAGAACTTGGAAATTTCCAAACCTGAAAATTAGTCTATTTCAATTTTCCGAACTTGGAAAACTTGACTCCTTTAAGTTTTATTCATGGAAAATATTTTTTTTGAATTTCTTATGGCAAATGTTCAATTTCAGAAATCTGAATTTCAACAATTTTGAATTATAAGATGAAAAAATTTTTCTTTCTAGCTTTAATTGCGTTCCCAAGTTCATAACGTTTAAAATTCTAATTTTCATATTTCAAGATTATAATAGAAATGCCTTCATTTCGTTAATTGCGAACATGAAAAATCACCAAGTTTTATGATTCATATATTTTAATTTAAGTGAACTTTTGTATCTTTGGACTCTGAAATCGGATTTTCAAGTTATCCTAATAATTATTTATGATTTTTAATAATTATTCTAAAATTTTTTGTTTGAACGGTTGCAATTTATGAATAAAAGAACTTCTAAATTTCCGAACCTGGAAATTCGTTTATTACGATTTTCTTAACTTGGAAAACTTGACTTTTTTAAGTTTTATTCATAAAATATATTTTTTTTAATTCCTTGTGGCGAATGTTTATAATATTATAAATTTGAACTACAAAAATTTTGAATTATGAGTTGCAGATTTGCAAGGTTGCAAAGTTGAAAATTTGTGTACTTCTAAATTGCCTTCCTAAGTTTATAATGTTTAACAATATTATTTTCCATATTTCGAGATTATAATTTAAAATGTCTTAATTTCATTATTTTTAAACAAGAGAAATCACCAAGTTTTTATGTTCCATATATTTTTATACAAGTGAACTTTTGTATTTTTGGACTTTGGAATTGAATTTTCACGTTATTGATCTCCCAATAATTATTTATGATTTTGAATAATTACACTAAAATTTTTTGTTTAAACGGTTGCCATTTACGAATAAAAGAACTTGGATGTTCCCAAACCTGAAAATTCGTTTATTTTGATTTTCAGAACTTGGAAAACTTGATTCTTTCAAGTCTTATTCATGATATATATATATTTTTTTTTTCAACTCCTCATGACAAACGTGTAAATATAGAAAAAATCTAAACTGAAAAAATTAAAATTATAAATTTCAGATTTTAAAAAATTTTCACCCTATCAAAAGTGAATTCCTAGATTAATAATTTAAAGAATTAAGTTATGAATTTTAAGCAAGTGATTCAAAATGTCAACGTTTTATTTTTTCACAAAAATGAGATGAGAGATAGCCAAGTTTGACTTATTCAAATCTTAAAATTTTTTGGCAATGAACTTGAGCGTTTCTGTATTAGCAATAAAGAGCTTAAAATTTTTGATTTCACAGTTTTTAAGCTTGAAATTTTCCCAAACTAAAGACTGTCGGAATCTGACTTGTAAATTACAATCAACTATATTAAAAAATTATAGTAGAAATTTCAAGGTTTACAATTTCGGAAAATTTTCAGCTTTTAAATATGCAATAAAGAATTCATTATCTTGATAATCAGAATTTTTTATTTTAAATTCCAAAATACCTTTACGAAATTGGGAATATTTTGATTATTTAACGCTCCTTCTTAGCCAATATTTTTTTGGGTTTTTTTGGTTTTAACGTGAACTTTAAAAATACAAAATTTCAGGAAGTTTTAAATTTTGACCGTTACATTTTAAAGCCAATGCATATAAGAATTTCAAATTAGGTCGTTTTTCTTCATTTACTTTTACATTTCATGATTTTCAGCCAGATACGTTTAATAATGAAAATTTATTAGACATACATTTTCAAGTTGGCTTAATGACAATTTTTCAACCTTTATTTATTGGCCATAAATAAAATGTGTAATGAGTTAAATTCATAATTAGAGTTTAATTCTCAACTACAATTTTTCAAGTTCTTAAAACTCAAAACTTTCAAATCATTAGGAGGTAAATGAAATTGAAAATCTTCAAAATTTCAAAAAGTTAATCAACCTGCGCAAGTCATGAGATCCTTAATAAAATATCAAATACATTGATCAGATACAAGAAACATTGGAAAAAATTTTTCATTCTTCAAGTTTTCTCTGCATCAAACATTAACTTTTTAAGGTTTCCATTTCATACATAAAAATTTCAAGGCTTTTAAATCATGAAACTTCTAAATTCTGAGATAAGAAGATTTAAAGAAAAATCTCGAAAATATTTAGTTTAAATTCACAAAAATTATAGTGCAGTGGTGCCGGAACCAAAAAAATTTTCTACTTGTCAATTAGTGTATTATATTTTTAAATGCATCATGAGTATAAAACATTTAGCATCAATTTGCCTGATAAAATTGGGTTAAAGGGTTTTAAAGAATATCTTGCAAGGCAGTAGCTTGAATTTTTTATAAATCTGTTATCGTTACACTTTCAATAGAATCACTGGTACTAAAAATTAATTTTTCTTTCATGTATCACATTTCATACTTCAAAGAATTTACACTTTTCCAAAGGCAACTTTTCTATTAGGCATGAAATACTTGAAAAAGGCACGAATGTTAATTATATTATTAATCTTAGAATTATACGATGCATTAAAAAAAATTTTTATTGAATATGTGGATAAGATTTGATCATATTATTCATCAGAGACCATAATCTTTTTTGAGTGTTCCACAACCCCTCTGAATTACAGCACATATTGCACAATATGTAGAGATATAAATTATCAAAAGTTGCTAAAATTCTAAACGTTTTAAAATGAACGAAAACAAAAAAAAATTGTTTCCATTACCTCTCTAAGCTAGAGTAATAAATAATTATTGATGATTCATAAATATTACCTAAAACTACACACTATTTTCAACTTTTATCTTGGATGGAAAAGGAAAACTAATTTATTTCTCGTTTTAGTTTATTACTTTAACGTTTGGAACTTCAGGCACATAATATCAACCTGAATTCCGAGAGGTAGCGAGCCACAGGGTCCCGGATGATTGTGATGTAGAAGTATCGTCGCTTGACGTTGCCATCGAGCTCGATTTTGTTGAGCTCCAGGTCGACGCAGTTTGTAAGCTCGGTCCAGTCGGCGTGCAATCCGCACTTCCAACCGGTCGAGTACCTCGAGAACAGCCAATTCTCGTTTCGGTTCGGACGGAAGCAGGTACAACGCTTTCGCCACCTCTGACACGAGCAAGGACGTTGCAAGTCAAGGTCGCGCACCAGGTGTTTCCCAAACAACGTACCTCCTGAAAAAACAAACAAATATAAAACGTATTTTCAAAATTATTACAGAAACAAATATTAATCATCAAAAAAACGAAAAGAATATAAGAATGACTCAAAATTGTAGTTTAAGTTACTGATAGCAGACACTGAAATTAGGTTTTATTCAATATACATATTGCATAAATGATGTACCTGAAGTTCTAAAGGTTTAAAATTTAACGAAAATAAAAAATATATGAATTTTTTTATTCTTTATCATGATGGAAAGTGTTGAAAAGCAGCTAAACAATTTTTTTCTCCTATATTAGCTTATAAATTTTTTTCGTTTCATTTTAAACGTTTGTAACTTCGGGTACACGCATAAATGAATATACGGAGTAAATATAAAATAATTTATTTTTTAAGCCATCAGTGTTTGGAATTATGAAAATAATAACTTCTAAAGAGTCATTAAAAATGAGGTCAATGATATGAAAAAAATTGGAAAATACTGGCGATTCTCTGTTGAATATTTGACAAAAAAAAAAAAAGTAAAATCACCTTAAAAATACCGTTTATTTTTCAATAGCGTGCCAAGCATGGATAGAAGATAAAAAAATTGTTTAGTTTAAGAATTAAGAAATGCAGAATCAAATTTCTTGAAGATCGGTTTTAAAAGTAACAAGTTATTAATAATTTTGACGATTCTTGAGTGTTTTTGTGGTTTTGTTCTTATTTTTTAAATTTAAGATAAAATTATTCAAAATTTTGGTTCAAAAATTTTAAATCACAACAAATTTAAAAGTGTGTTGATAATTGTTATAAATTTTTTCTTTCTGAAATTCAAAACTCAAAATCAAATTTGTGATTTTTAGTTCAGAAGTAAAAAATGTTGGATAATTCAAATTTTGTTTATAATTGATCAGTAAGTTCTATTTTTGAAAAAAGGATCTATAGACTCAAAAATACAGAATAACTGTTTTCAAATTTCAAATCTAGTTTATTTTTTTAATTTTTTCTTCTTACATTTTTTACGTCTGAAATCGAAAATTGCCTATCTGTCCCAAAAAATGTTATTTTAAAATTGGAAACCAGTAAGAATTTCATATTTTTTTGTTGCACGTATTTCAACCAAGTCCTATATTTTTGGAAATTCAGTATTGATAAATTACTATAAGAAATTAGGTTCAAAAATTCAAAAAATTTGTAACTTAGTACGTTATTCCGACTTTTCTCATTATTTTTCAAAAATTCAGAAATACATTACTTAAATTTTAAGTTTGAAAATACCAAATTACTACAAATAGTGAAATTTCGTTCATGGCATAGTATTTCAATTTTTTTCCTTTTAAAATTTAGAATTAAGGTACTCAAAATCTATTTGAAAAATTCAAAATAACAGTAAATTAAAAACTGTTGATTTTTAACAATATACTTTTTGTTAAGATACAGAATCAAATTACTAAAAGTTTAAGTTCAGAAATACAAATTGCTAGAAATTTTTAATTTCCTTGATAATTTATAAATTCCCTAGTTCTCACATTGCCTTATTACTAAATTAAATTTTGTTCTATTTCAATGACGATGCTGCAAGCCAAATCAATACTTCTTTTTTATTTATAAAATATTCTAAACAAATACAATTACACATATATTTTTTATTTTTCTTCATATATACTTCAAACCTACATTATTCCATCCAACAGACTGAGCACCTAACAAAACTTTAACTCAGTAACTAGATAAGACTTTTTTATTATTGTTAAAAATTACAGTAAGTATTATTATGAATAGCGGCGATAGGGCGAAGGATTTGCCCGTGTTTTATTAATGAATCGAGGCTGCGATGATGAACAAACGAAGCTTTCATGAAGAGCGAAAGACAGAGGAGCGTTTGTTTCTCTTCCATGTTCTTAGACACTGACAATTAAATTTTCAAGCTACGACGCAGTATTATTTGCATACTCCCCAAGTTATTCTCGAATATAATCACATGCCATATCAATGCTTATTTAGTTCAACTCTTCATTTTCTAATCATAGACTTGATGTACATACATTTCTTAAATTACGTAATAAATCATTGCAATTTTCTTCAAATATGCAAGCATTTAATTTTCATTAATACATATACTTGAGAAGGGGGTATACAATTTTTTGAAATATGATGAATATGTTTGTTTTTTTTTTTTTTTTTAATTCAACCTGGTTCTGTTAATATAGAGAATATCCGAAACTAAGGTAACCCAGACGACTATATAAAGAATCATTTTTATGTAAGCGTCAGCTAGCTTGGCAAAGTGCCAATCTCCGGCGCTCGCGTACAATAAACTGCAATTGTTTATACCCAAAAGGTCATCAAACCCTGATTTCCTATTCTGAACACGAAAACAACAAAATTTATTTGACTCGTGCTATTTCTCTCCGACCTTTTATATTCCATTGTATAAACCTCAAGAAAAAAATTCGCCCGAATTCTCTTTTAACTGACAATAAACCAGAGAGCTTAGCCGAGTGAATAATCGAGAGAAATCGGGAAATCGATTTTATTGGGGAAAGAGAAAAATTGGTGGCAAATTTGAAGAATTACTGTAAGTGGAAGAACAAGAAAATAATGTAATTATACAGATGGATAAATTCAATGCGAGGGAAAATACAGAAGGGTCGCGATTTTACCTTCTACAATCAGAAAAAAGTGTAGAATTTTATTAAATATTTTGAATTAATACATGCACAGTTGTCGTAATTTTGATTACTATTATGACGTAATTATTAAGTTGTTGTCGATTACATGAAACAGAATTTCAGAAATTTGATTTTCACTGATTAAAATTCTAGGAATTCAGATTTTGTGATACAGGATTCTAGAATTACACAGAATACAATTTAGGGTTTTAAATTCTAAAATATAAATTTTAGAAAGTCTCGAATTTATGATGTGATATTCCGAAAACTTTACAGCAGAATCCCAGGCTTATTATAAATGAATGTAAAATGCAGATTTAGAATTGTAAGTAGAGTTCAAATTGCCCAGTTTGAAATTTTGGTTTTTAACATTCTTGCGATTCTCATACCTATAATTTCAAATTAGATACTATAATATCAAATTTTGAACCTCATCAGAATATAGAAATTCGTATTTTTAGAATTCAGATTCGAAGGATTCCAATTTTTTAGGTTTAAACTCCAAGATCAAAGAAATATAAAAAATATTTGCAGAATCCTATAAGATAGTGTTCTGGAAATCAAATCTTCAAGACGATAATTCTACATCTTGAATTATTTGATAGCAGATTTTGGTATTAAAATTTATTGTAAAAATAATAAATCCAGACTTGTAAATTTTTGAATCGAGAATTCTTAAGAATGAAGAGCTAGAGAATGTTCAATATATTTCCAGAATTCTGAATTCTAGAAAACAGGAGTTCCAAATTCTACAAGATAGTATTCTTTTTTATCTTCCAAATCTTTAATTATTGAATATTAGATTTTGACATTTCAATTTCTTGTCCAAAAAAAATGCAGACTTGTAAATCTTACAATAAAGAATTCTAGATTTCTGAATTTTATGAAATTTGTGTAATGTTGGAAAACGTAAGAAACTGAAAAGCTTTATGGTTGTTCAAAAATATTACAAATTTCATCAATGAATTTGACAATTATAGAATTTCTCAACAAATTTTGTGTATTAAAATATGTCGTAAAAATTTTATAATTTCAGTATAATATGTTTTTTAACTTTCAATTAGTTTCAGTATATTTTTAAAAATATAAAAACTTTCATGAAAATATGCAATCTTTACAAAAAAGCTCATTTTTACTCCGAACAAAAAACTCAAAGGATTTGTTCTGCTTCCTGAAATATATGATACTTTTTTATTATTCGATAAATTTTTTTAGATATGTGTGTATTACCAAAAACATTCGAAATACGTTCGTTAAAATTCATAGCAAGCAAGTCGACACTTTTTTCAGTTGTTTAACTGATTGTTATTCTGTGAGTGAAAGCTCCCTCCGTCGAAAATTCCGCTTAAAAATTCTCTTCTCGTCGTTCCACGACAATAAAAGCTACCGAATTTCAACCGCAGCTCTATTCAGTTTTTTAAAACATAATACTAGAATTTTCGTTACTCAGCCTGTGTAAATTTAATCGTGCTAAATGATTGTTATATTATGAATTAAATATAAGGTCTTTGATTCTGTGAACTCAATTAAAGAAATGAAAAAAAGTGGAGATTGAAATTGAAATTTTTTAGTTGCAAAAATTACCATTCTTTTGAAAAATTTCAAAATTTTATGAATACTAAACGCAAACGAAAAATGGGAGTTGTAATATTTTAAAATGTTAAAAATAGAAAAATTTGCAACAAGTTTTTTGTCGTTAATAATAAATCACTGGAAATTTTCTCCAGTTCTCAATTTTTTTTATGAATGTCAAGTTGAAATTTCTTTTGTCGAATTTCAAAAATTTCACAATTGTTCAATCGTTTTATTGGTGTTCTGAGGGTGAATGTTTCCTCTATTAAAAACGACGCATGAAAATTCTTCACTCGTCATTTCGCGACAATAAAATCTCATTATATCATAGAGCGAGAGGGCATTCAACGAGTCTGAATTTCAATACAGACGTCGAGCTATCACGCGACTTATTAACATGCTTGCACTCGTTCGAATATCGTGCCCAGCACAAATGAAGCTTTAACAATTGGCATAATACGTGCAATGTCGCTTCACCCACAAATCTATTCAGTCTGGCTGCGTTCATGGTTCATTCATCTTTCAACTCTTTTTTCCATGCATTGAAAGATTCATTGCGTGGAATGAAAATTAAAAAAATTTGACTAAATAACAACAAAGTATAGAAGAATTGAGACTTGGTCAATAAATTATGTAATGATATTAGGGGGGAGGGGAGACAAACTATGGCATAATAAATTCGAAACTTTTTTTGGGACTTTTTCCTGAACTTGAACAATGGAGCTAGAATTGTAATATATTAAATAACATTAATAATTCGTCGTATTTTTAATGTACCAATCCCAAACTTCAAGTAATTTATATAAGACTTTAATGAATAGAACACCAATTTGTAACTTCGTACTTTTAAACCCAAACTTTAAGTGATTTGTTTTCAAATTTCAGATCAAAAAATTAAACATTTATAGTGTTTTCAACTAATAAACTAGAATTTCAAGTAATATACTTTGGAATATAAAAAAATAACACAACATTTAAAAGTTGATAACAAAATTCTACAATTATCAGTTATTTGGTACTTTTTCACCAAAAATCCGAATAAATCTGAATAATTTTTAAATGATGTACAAGATTCCAAGTTTTACACATTTTCACACCCCATTTTTTACAATTAGTAGTTTGATTCTGAATTTATAAAAATATAAGAAAAAGTCGAAGTAATACATGCAGCGAAATTTTTTATTTTTACGGTACTTCCAAATTCGTAAACCAGAATTTACGTGTACCAATTTCAAATTTGCAAAATATAACGAATTCTAATTGATGTTTTTTCTGATCTGTTTTCAAATGTCAGGAAAAGAATAAACAAGTTTTTAAATAATCTGCTGGATTCGAATTTTCAAACAAATATTTTTCGTTCATCAAAATTTTCATTTGTCCTTCATTAAATCTATAATCATAATGTTTGTAATTAGTTTATTTCTTGCTTGTGTTTCACTGTAATTTTGTTCTGAATCCGATAAAAAAATCGTCATAAAAATTTTATGAGATTCCAAAATCGAAATATTTGATTAGTAAGTAGTCTATATATCGGTGAGGTGTATTTTTTTATTCAAAAATCTAATTCAGTTACATAATTCAACATTCATGTTTTTTTACTTTTTAGCTATTTAATTTTTCAATAGGAAATCAGAACTTTCTTGAATATTTACGAATTTTTCAATAAAATTTTCAATCCAGAATTCGTAAAATTTGAAATCCTCTTTTTCGCAATGACAGCTTTTTAAAAATGCAGTAAATTTGGATTTTCGATACAAATTTACGATATATCTCATATTGAAATGAAGTAAATTCTTAAAAATCCTCATAGAGCAATTATAAAATCTAAAAAAATACTGAATAGTTCATTTATGATTATTAAAATTGCTACATTTACAAATTCTTGTACATTGCAGAAAATTCCTGTACATTTCCCCCTTTTCCTGTACAATAGACACCCTGTTTAAGCAATTTGATTCTGAATGCAAAATAAGTCAATAATATTCATATTTTACATTTTAAGACTGCGATTTTTCACATTTTCTTGGAAAAGAAAGAGCCTGGCCCTAATTATAGTCTATTACACAAGGAAAGGATGCAAAAAACTATTGAAAATTGCATTGTTACATAATTCATAAACAACTTCCGTTATCGTAACATTGACATCAAAACAACGATCGAGTTAAGCGTGAAAACACTAGGAAAAAACATGGTGTCTACTGAATACGCTAAAAAAAAATTTCCGTACATTTACAGGGCATTTCCCGTACATTTTTCAGTTTTCATGTACATGGTTTTGTATAATTCTAACAGTTAAAAATATTCCTATGATTTTCATTTTTTGATGTTGATGTATTATTAATAGATAAACTACTAGCCCAAGTTACAAAGTGCAATAAATAATGCGATTATTGCAATCATTTCTGTTGTGGGAAATTCAACTCTAGATAATCGATTTTATAATTTACAATTTCAAAAATTCCTTATCCAAAATATCGAAATTACAAATCTTTTTTATTCATAAATTTCTATATTTCATTAGTTAAGTCTATGCCTATAACCATTTTCCATTCATTTGTTTCTCAATTTTTGAAAACTATTTTACTTTGTAGTAAATTTGATACAAAAATTTTCATCAAAATTTATAAATTCAAAACTCTGAATGATAGTGGTAAAAGAAATTTCTTCATGCATCAACAAAAATTTATGAGATTGCAGACGATTCAGTTTTTGGATGCAAAATATTTATAATTTAAAAAATTTCTTCTGATCTTGAAATTCTCATCTGTCCTTAATTAAATCGATAACCCTAACTTTTTGGCTTATATTTTATAGCAAATCTGATGATGAAAAAAATTCTCTTCAAAAATCTATGAGATTCAAATATCAAAATAATTAAACTTCAAGTATTCGACACCAGTGAGATGATTTTTTTTTATTGTTCAATAGAAAATTTGAACTTCATCAACTATTCGCAAACTTTACGATGAAGTTTTTAGTTCAGAAATAGTAGTTTTAAATTCTCTTTATTGTACTGATAGCTTTTCAAAAATGCTTTGAATGTGGATTTTCGATACAAATGTTTATTTCATATTGAAGTGAATTCATAATAAATTCATATTGAAAAAATCCTTACAAAGTAATTGCACGATCTGAAATACTAAGTAGTTCATTTTTCATTGATTAGTTAAATTTTTGGGGTACGGAATTCCCAGTTTTCCCACATTTTCCATGCAGTAGACACCTTGTTTCGGCAATTCGATTCCGAATTTTTGATTCGAATGTGTATTCAAGAAGTTACTTATAAATGCAAAAAAAGTAACGTATAAAAATATTTTACATTTTTAGGGGGGGGGGGGGGAGGGGGTCTAGCCCATACAGTCTGTAACACAGGAAAAGGACACCAAAAAAAAAAAAAAAAAAAAAAAAATTCCATTTGTTATTATAACGTGATTCATAAACAGCCTCTGTTATCGTAACTTCGATGTCAAAACAACAATTCAAAATAGTAACATAAAAATGACTGAAAAACTGGAAAAGAGCTCACCAGTCTTTTGTATATGCAGGAACACCATGACATCGTGAGCGTTGATGTCGAATTGAGAGCTGTCATTGGCGAAGAAGTCCTCGTAGGCCTGGACGCCTTGGAGTTTGAAGGGTCGGTGCTGCAGCAGGAGCGGGCCGTGACTTTTCTCGTAGTCGACGAGGTCCAGGAGGTGGTTGGGGCCCTCGGAAAATTTCGCCGAGGAGGACGAGGAGGCGAAGGAGTCCTTGTTGTTGGACAGGGCGCAGACGTGGTCCGGGCAAAAGTAGCCGAGGTAGAGGATGCCGGCGAGGGCGAGCATGACGCAGATGCCGACTACGCCGCGAAGTCGACCCCCGCGTACCCGGGTCTCCATCGACGTTTTGCCGTTATTTTGGAGGGCCGGGACTTGGCATGAACAATCCTGCTGGCGCTCCTCGAGGAGGGCCGACCGATCGGAGGAATCGCTACAACGGGCCACCGTGTCCTTGCCCATTTCGCGGTAGTATCATTTTTCCACCCGGGCGAGTCCTCCTGCTTTTCTTCACCACGGGCAGCATAACGCCGTAACGCGTGAAACGACTGTCACCTGACCCGAGACTCCCGAGACGACGCGCAGCGAACCACAACAACGGTCCTCGCGAACGGCCACCATTACGCTTTTTTTTCGCCATCACAATCGCAAGATTCGCGAGAATCACAATAAAAATTCGCGACTTTCGCAACACTCGCTATCTCAAAGGCGAGAATCACAATCAAAATTCGCGAGTCACAATACTCACATTCACAAAGGTTCACGAGAATCACAATACTCACAATCACAAAGATTTGCAAGAATCACAAATCACAATACTGCAAATTTTTAATTTCAATATTAACGAACTTCAAATATTTCACTTTGTAGAATATTAAAGAGATATTATTGTATAATATTGTAAGAAGCCTTTAAAAATCTTATTGAGTAAATATACATACGAATCAAAAAATATTGCAAATATGACGTATAATATTGGACTAATAAAAAATAGTATATTTCGTAACAGGCACGGATGTGCGAATTTCCCCGTTTCACCAAATTCGCACATCTGTGCCTGTTATGAACGATATTTTATGTACCGAGGGCATAGAAAACGCGTTTAGAGATCTCAAGCTGGCATAGAAACGCGTTTTCTATGCCAGAGGTACATAAATTTTCTTTTAGGTTTGAAGTGAATTCGACATGATTAACTCTTGCCGCAAAGCAACTGAAGTTTTACTAAATGAGAATTATGTGTAATTTTTCATACATTTTGCTTAAATATTCATAAATTTTGCAAAACATGATTAATGCTAGCGATTTGGCAGATTTTAAGTACATAATTTAATGTTCAAAACAATATTTTTTAAAAATTTTTCTATCACTGGTATCTATATCTTACAAGCACTCAGAAACTATATGCTTGCCTTAGTTTCATCTATTTTTAATCAATTTTTTTTGTATATTTGCAGTTTCTAAAATACTTATGATAGCGACTTTTGAAATAGGCAAAATTCAAGTACATAATGCAACGTTGAAAAACACATTTTTTTTTTTTTTTATTACATTATCTATATTTTACAAGCACTCGAAAAGTACATGATTATCTTGTTTCATGTATTTGAGAAAAATTTTTTCCTTCTTATATTTGCAACTTTTAAAAAAATTCTGATAGATTTTTGAAATTTGGCGGAGTTTAAGTTCATCACGTTTAGTTCAGAATCGAAATTTTCGTGTATATATCATACTTCATTTTATTGTTTACAATACAAAATAAAGTTTTCTGAACAAGTTTAATATTCTTCTATTTTATCGATGAAACTATGATATTTAAGCACTTTTAAGTGCTTCTGAAGTACGGAGAATAGTAATAAAAAAATCAGGAAAATTTACATTTAGAACTGAACATGATGAACCAGATATGCCACTTTTCTAAAGCCAACCATAAATTTTTAAAAAGTTACTATTTTTGATGCTCTAAATTTCCAATTGTTCAGTCAAAAATTTGAAATTTTGGAACTATTTCCACATTTTGCCAAAAAGTTTTCATTCCAGAAAATTCTCTTCATTGCAATTATAGCTTTTCAAAAAATGAGATTACAGTTAATAATAACTGATAAATTAATAGATTTTAGATACATCTTCTGATCCAGTAGCCAGATAAACTTTAAAAAAGTTTCAATTTTCGGTAAAAATAATCGGTCCCTCATTCCTTCAACTTTTTTTTTTTTTACAGGGATCAACCAAATCCTTTAAAATAATAAAAATATGCAGAAAACATATTTTCTTGAAATTTCCCAGCTCCGAAAACAGGCCAGGTTAACTTAAAAATCGACCAAAAAAAGAAGCAAAAAATTAGCAACTTTTTTGTGAAGAAAAATTTATTTAAAAAATTCAATCAATTTCCTCAAAATATAATCAATGACATAATAACCGAAAATTTTTTAAGAAAGTAGCATGCAAAACAACCCTAAATAACTTGACATTAATTTTGCCCATTAAAAATTTACTACAGAAACGTCAAGTGGAATTGTTCATCTAAAAAAATGACGTACTCAGGATCATTCTTTAATCAATCAGAAGTTTTTCGTAATTGTGTACATGCTTCCAGAACATAAACTAACCACATCTGTTTATAAATCAAATCAAATCGCAAAATGAAGCTTACATGAAAAGATATCATACACCACTGGGATAATGTGGGAACAGGTATTTCGTGGCTTTTATTCACTTTCTTCTTTGGATCGCTCTCTATCGGAACGTCGTGACTTTTTCTTGCGTCGGCTTGGGCTTCTCGATCTCGACTTGTGGCGACGTGAACGCGACTTTGAGCGATGTCTATGCCTAGAACACACATTTTTCATCAAAAATTAATTCCATTTCAAATGCTGCTGGCCAAAAAAAAAAAAATTGAATAAGATTCTTGAGTAAAGAAATGGATATAAAAAACAAAAAGTATTTTCTATATGACAATAAACTAACAAGAATCCAATAAATCCTATTTGGTATTCATGTGCTAAAAAAATTACCTCTCTTTATGGCGATACTGAGAACGACTTCTTTCACGATCTTCGTCCCTCGACATAGACATCGATTCCCTCTCCCTCATAAGCGAGACCGAGTCCCTATCGCGTTCTCGGTCACGGCTCATAGATTCCATTTCACGATCTCTTTCTCTTTCTCTTTCTCTGTCCCTATTTTCTCGAGATTCCCTGGACATGACCGAATGATGCATGGAGATCGGAGGAACCATCGTGGGAATTGATTTTGACATGGAATCCTTGTTATCGCCGTCTGTTAATGAGATGTTCATACTGGCTGACTGCCATGGCTGAAAAACAAACAAACAAGTAAATTGATAATCTATTTAACAAAAAAAGAAATCTTGAGAATTCTAAAATTTCAATAAAACAGAACATCTTACAAATAAATTACAAGTTCCAGATGTACAAGTAAATCAGTTCAAAGAATTTCTAGCTTTAAAATAAAGTAAGGAAATAACTCTAGAAAGTACCTGGTGATTATTGATCCACTGTCGATCTTGCGTAGGCTCGTAGCTATGATAATACGGATCAACATGTTCTGTGTGCGCAAAGTATGGAGGGGGCTCGCTCGGATAACCAGGAGGTGGAACATCGAACGGCATGGCACTGGTCCCGGGCGGTGGCACGCTCATATCCGGAAAACTTGGCTTCCTGGAATACTCCCTCCTGTCCGCTGTCATGACTTCAATCGGACTCTCCTTTGGTGGAGATTTTTCCGAATTTCTCCTGGTGGAGATTCCAGTACTTCCGATTACGTCAATCGTCCCTGCCATTTTTCTACCTGGAGGAGGGCCCGCTCTTTTGGGTCCTGAGACCCCGGAATACTTGCTGTTGTAATTAGTGATGGTCACTGGGGTCGCACCGCTTCGAGGCCCAGTTCCAGTAAGGTTGTTCCCTGCACCGCTTGTGTTCAAGGTCAAGCCAACCCCAGACTCGTTGCGCATTCTCTTTTGTCGCTCGCAATATGCTCGCCAAGTGTCTTCATTGAATCCGTAATTAAAATAATCTGTTATGTCCGCGCCGGGCTGTCGCCATGGCTTGTCCTCGAGTTGGTCAAGATTGAATTCATGGGCAGGAATTCCATTTATTGAGCCAATCGTCTCGAATTCGTCAATGCTGAATTTGCCAGGCTGTTTAGTGAGCTTTTCGACGACGTTGTTGGTTGCAGCAGTTGGTGTCGTTGTTGTCAAGACAGTTGGCTTTTTTAAACTGAGGCTGCTATTGGTACTAGTATAAGTTGTGACAGGGGTAGAGGTGGTGGGGAAGGTGGCCTGGCGGTGCTCTTCTGTATTCGTAATGGCATTGAGTACGACATTCACGTTATCATCTTCGGATTCAGATGAGTCAATGTCTTCAGTTAGAGAATGTTTGTTCTTTTCTCTGACTGGAACTCTGCCATTGGTTTCGTCATTTTCTAAAGGATTATCTGGATTACGGCTTTCTTGATCACGTTCTAGTTCCTTTTCATGAAGAGAGGTTTCTGGTTCTTCAATCTGGTGAAAACATATTATGTAGGGTAAATATTGTGCTAGATATGATATGTTTGATAAATTTGAAGAGTTTGTACATATTGGGTCAAATGAGTTCAAATAATTGTTTAAGAATGTTACTGGAGTTTGGTAAATTGGACACCTGACATAAGAATACATCTGCCTGTTACTGAGATATGTATTCGTATCGGAACGAAATCATATTCAGTGTGGCGATTTTATTGTCCTGGTAAGTATCTGATATCATTTCTTGCAACATCTGCCTAGATTTCTAGGGAAACAAAAATGTATTGTCCCTTGCAATATCTTATCATCACCATGACAATTTCAACTCACAGTGGGAGATTCATTAAGATTTGGACATTGAAAATGGTACCTTCAGGATTTTCAATAACTTCTTCACTTTAGACTATTTTTCGAGAATATTGAATATTATTTTGGATTCGTGAACTGTTTGAGATAAAGTCAAGCATTAAAATTCATGTTATATAAGTGTTTCTTGATTAGAGAATGATTAAAAAAAAATCTAAAAAAAAATATCTAAAATATCTAAAGAAATTTTATCAAACTTAAAGAACAATGCTAAAGAATTGAAAATATTTGTATGTATGAATATTTTATAATTAAATGCTTTAATGTTTTTGAATAACACATCATCTTTTGAGAAATTCAAGAAAGATTTTTTATTTTTCTAAAACTTGCTTTAAAAACACTTTGTAATAGTGAGGTTTCGGAAGTTTGAACATATATGAATAGTTATAAAATGTTTCCAAAGTTTGAATGTTTGAAATTTGAAAAATTTCAACGATCTTTGAACCCCTTCAATTTTTATTCCAAAAGTTATTAAATGATTCGTTTTGCATTCGGGAATAATATCAAGTTTCTATATAAAAGAATTTTTTTTTCATAGTCTAGAGAATATAAGTGATTTCTTAATTATATTGAGATTTTTTGTCAATGCAAAAGATTTATTAAAAATCCAACTTATTATTAATTCTAACTAATGATCACTGGATTTGGTATTAAATCAAATTTTAGGAAACCTGCATACATTTCATGAAATTTTTTACAGAATTCAATTTTTTTCAAGTTCAAATAAAGTTTTGAATTTTATTGATTTCTAAAAATGAATACAAATATTGGCTGCTTGTTATATGAAGTTTCAACAAATTTTTTCTAAATTTAATACATATTTTTTCAAATATTGACCATGAGTTGAACGTTGAAAGGTCATCAGTCCAAATCTGTTGAGCCATTTTTTTTTCGAAATTGACTTTTTCACATTTTTGGATACTTGTGAAATATGATGTTAACATTCGGCAGAACAAACTAAGGAATATCTCTTAGTTTTTTTTTTTCTGAATTTTTTGAAATTGCGTTTCGCTGTGAGCAGCATGTACAAATCATGACTTTTTCCCGTTCTGTAAAATTTATGAAAAAATGATTATTATCAAGTTTAGACTGTGGACCTTTCAACTTATTTTTGGAGAAATTCTCTTAATTGCTGTTTATTCATAAAAAGGTCAATAATTTCAAAAAAATTTTTGTTCTAAATTTCACCCAATACATAAAAAATTCTGTTAATCATACAGATACATATGTAATCTCTAAAATTAATACCGGAATCAAGTTTTTGAATTTTTCATAGGATTTCTTCGACATTGTCCAATCCTGGACAAGATGGATGAGCATCAATGTTAAACCCCAGATTAATAATTCCAAAAATAAAAAAAAAAAATAAAAAAAAAAAAACAGAAAAAAATATTTCTGTACTGACATTACGCAATAAAAAAAAATAACATAATAAACTTGCATGAACACATTGGAGGTGACAGCTATCAAGATGACAATTTAAAATAAAATATAGTATTAAGGCAATTCGGTAAATCAATGCATTTTTATAAAGTTTGCCATGATAAATAAAAACTCTTGTTTTTTTCTCAATAATGGGTCGGTTTTTAATATCAAAAACGAGCAATTGAAAATTGAAAAAGTGAGGTTATAATTACTTCTCCCGGTTCCTGTGCACCGTCGATGGAAATTTTAAAGCCTGCCAAGCTGGATTCGTCTTGGATCTCGACGTTGAACTCATTTTTTTTAGTTTCGTCCGGTAAAACTTCTTTTTCATCTACGGAATCTCCGTACAACCAGGTGTCTTCTTCTTCGTCCATGTTTGTTTGCATTATTAAAATTTGCAACTGTTTGCCAATTGTTGCCAATCGAACACAACTATATTTTAGTTTTTTATTTGCTAAAAATCAAGAAATGCAAGACAATGCAAGAAATCAACTGGTTGTGACCAGTTGTGACTGTTGACAGTTTGACAGACGATCATCACAAAACACAACATCACAACTGATCACAACTTTCACAACACATCCCACCCCTCTCACAACATTACACACTTGGTTATCTCTGTTATCTTAAGATAATTCAGAGTTGATGTATTCAACTTGGTTGAGTAGTTAAATATTTCAACCACAACTACTCAACTCATTCCTGTCACAACGGTCACAACTGGACGGAAGTTAGTTGGAGACAGTTGGAGACAGTTGAAGATAATTTCAGGCAACTTCAGATGACTTCTCGAACATTCTCGAAAGTTCGCGAAAACAATAGAAAACACAGTCGCGTTGATAGACCGTATCGACAGTTGGCGTGTCACAGTGTTTCATACAGTGCGAACAGTGTCGTTTGAAACGAACTGAGTTTCAGTGTGTTACGAACCATTTCGAACAGTTTGAAGATTTTCACTTATCCGATCTTTTCGATACAAAAGTTTGTGAATACAATCGCGAAACGTGCATTTATCCTCATTAAGTGCATTTTTGAGAGAGTGAAAATTGGAATAAAGCAGGAGTTCAAGACATGTGAGTACGATTGGTTATAACGAGATGTATTATGAATTATTTAGGAGACCTTCGCAGCGGGGCTGATAACGACACGCGTCGTTTCGGCCGTTCTGCGGTTATTTTAGAATTTTCCGATCCTCGTTCGGCGTATCATCATCATTTCCCGAAATAGCGTTGAAAGGCGATGATGTGGGTGTGCTAGCATACGCGCGGGACGTCCTCGCACGCTCCGCGAAGTTCGCGAATCCTTGGGTGGCCCGATTAATTTTTTTTTTCATTTTGAGCGCGTGACCTTTGCCTCGCGGAAAAATACGAAATATGATTCGCGTCGCCAACAACGACGACTAGGGAGTCGATTGTAGCTGCTCGCGAAAAATCATGTGACTCGCGCGTGCGAGTAATCCGAGTTTTTTTCGTTCTCTGGGCAGATATTTCAAATGTGCGATTTATTAAATGGGAACACGAGACAGAATGAAGCATCAGTATATTTGGAATATGCGATTTTTGCATGGAAATTTAGAGTGACATTTGGTTTTTGACAGGAAGGTGCTAATATTTTTTTTGTTTATTGTTTCCAGGAAACTGATAGTTTTTACATATTTTTATTTTCAATTATGATGAATTCTTTTTCTATATGTACAATTTTATCAATTTGACGATGTTTTGAAACCTATTTTTCATATTCAAGAAGTCACAGAAATGAATAATAAAAGATAATTTTTTCAAATGAATTATGCTTTAATATTCGAGCTTCCAATCATTGGTTTTTTATCAATCTTCAGGAATTAATGAAGAATCTAATAAATAATTTTGTATCATAATAGTGAATAAAAACAAATCTTTCTTCATATTGTATACAATGTAAAAAAGTTAACTTACCAATAAAATGATCAAATTATTTTATTCTTCGTTATTCTTACTCATGTTGATTTGTTTATGTCAATAGGTCATAAAAGAATTTTATTCAAATTTTTTGTTATTGTACATTCAATACTGTTTTCATCGGCTTTCATCTAATTCTTTTATTAATGGTATTGAAACTTAATTAGCCATAACATTTTTAATGGGATAGTTATTTCCACAAAGTGATATTAATATCATGCACTTTTAAAATTAAACGAAATTTTCTACTCACGAGTATTAAATTGTAATGAAGATTTTTTACAGTAAATTGTTAGTTTTCACATGTTTTCAGTTTCAATTTTTTATTAGTATGATTGATGTAAAAGTAATTTGATAAATTTTGCTATTTCTACATTCTTTTCTCAACATGTACAATTTTATCAATCATTTGAGGATGCCTTGGAACCTATTTTTCATATTCAAGAAATCAATGAAATGAAAAATAACAGATCATTTTACTAAATACTTTAATATTTGACCTTTTAGTAATTGGCTTATTAGTCATCTTCAGGCTATGTTAAAGAATCTAATAACTGATTTTCAAAAAATAATCTTGTACCATAATAGTGAATAAAAAGAAATCTTCATACTACATACAATGTAAAAAAGTTAACTCACCAATAATAAGAATAGAATCATTTTATTCTTCGTTATTCTTATTCATTTTGATTTGTTTATGTCGATAGGTCATAAAAGAAGTTTATTTGTTTTTTTTTTTTTTTGTTATTTTAGATCCAATATTGTTGACTTAATGAACTTATGAACAGTACTCACACTTAATTAGCCACAATATTTTAAACTTGATGATTGATTCCTACAAAATTATATTGATATCACACATTTTCAAAATTAAACAAAGTTTTCCACTCACGAGTATTGAACTGTAATGAAGATTATTTACAGGAAATCGTGAAAGATTTTATTCATTTTTAGTTTCAATTTTCTAATATTATAGCATGTTTATTGGATAAAAATTAATTTGTCTTCATAAAACAATGTTATAAAGTTAATTCACCGATCAAAGGATAAAATTCTTTTTTCCTTTGTTTTTCTTACTTATGTCAAATTAAGTATATCAATAGGTCATAAGACTTTTATTCCCTTTTTTGTTATTGTGAATCTAATATTGTTTTCATAAAATTTTATCTATTTTCTCGTATTAACAGCATCAAAAACTAATTCACCACAATATTTCAAACTTGATGGTTGATTTCATAAAAATTATATTGATATCATGAACTTTCAAAATTGAATTGGGAAATACACCAGCAAATCATAATAAGGCAAAATTTTATTTCGAGTGAAAAACAGTTCTCAAACTTGGATATCAAACGCTCAAAATTACATTCTCAGTAATTTATAATAATTTGAATTTTATTTTGTTTATACATTATTTTTGCAATGTTCCCTTTGAAGTAATTATTCTCTTTGTTTCACATTTTCTTATTATTACAGTCAAAGTCGTGAATATTTTTTATTAACTTGCTACCATATGTGTTTTATACATGTCCAATATTATTTTCATGCTCCTTCATCCTTGTTTTTAATTTTCTTTTTGTTTCACCTCTGTGAACTGTGTAACAATCCTCGAATTGATTTTAATTAATTATTTCTTGACAGTTAATTTTCCAAACTTTATTTCAACTATTCTTAATAATGGAGCCATTTATATTATTGATGTTTCTAAATACTTTTCTTAAATTGTGTTTCTTGTTATTATTATTTTTTTCAGTATGAAAAAATGAAAATTATTATTGGTTAAATTCAAATTTTCTTTCTTCGATTTAAAAGTTTTTTTTTTCATGAAATTCATAATCCAATAATATCCATGCCAACAATGGAATAAATAGTCTCATTTTTTTTTAAATTTTGAATAGTTCAACAAAAATTCAATACATCCTTCTGACAACGTTGGTTTTAAACCAATTTTATAGAGACTTTTCAAGTTAGAGTTACTTAGTTTTTATTATTATTTAAAAGAACTTAATTCTTTTTGTCATATAAAAGCAATTCAAATTGTAGAGGTACAATTTTAAGTAAAAGAAATGATTTTTATAAAATAACTATTACAGAAATTATTCACATAAAAGAGAATAAAAATATGATTAACAGGCTATGCAAAGTTTAATTAAAATTAAAAAAATAAAATGTAGGGACAATTTTTTGTAGTGTTTGATATTATTATGATTTTTATTTCAAAGTATCATAAGTGTTTTTTATACAAATTAAAATGTTACCTAATGATCGGTTGATATATTTCCTGATTTAATTTCGAAAGTGCATGGTATAAATCTCGCTTTGTTGGAACTAACAATCCCATTCAAAATGTTGTAGCTAATTGAGTAAAGGTGCTATCATAAAATAAATTTAATGAAAATGGCGAAATCAATATTGCGTCTATAACGACAAAAAAGTGAATATAATAATTTTATCATCTATTGAGATGAGAAAGAAAAACAAAGAAAAAAATTTTATCCTTATGATTGGTGAATGAACTCGATTACATTGAAGAATGGAGAAAGATTCGGCTTTATTTAACATTATTGTTGAAAAATTCTTCACTGTATTAAAATCAACCAATATAATTTACTGTTCTTTGCCTCAACGCCTAAAGAGGATCAAAAAATTGAATGTATGAAAATGATAAAGAGCGTTTCAAAAGTGTTGCCCATTCTCTCATCTACAAATTTTTTAGATAATTTCAATTTTTTTCAACTATATGATATTCTTCCAATAATTTACATCATCGACACAGTTTATTCCTGTATCTATAAAAAACCCAAGAGTTAAAAATTAAAAGTTAATATTAAAAAAACCCAAGTCTTAAAAATTCTAATTTGAAGATTTTTTACATTAGGAATCAATTTCAAGGCTAACACAAGTATGAAAATTTGAGAAACTTCTGAAAATTTTAACAATTAATTATCTATTTACCAAAAATTTATGACAAAAATTTGTAATCTTTGAATTATTTTGAATACATTTCTCAAAATAGTAGAGCTAATTATAAACGCTAATAGTTTTTACTTCAAGATACAATAAAATAATATCAAAATCCACTTTGGTAAAATTCAAAACAGTCTACTCAATTTTTTATGTCCAAAATAATAAATTATCCCAATTCATAACACATTTTTTTTTTTTTAATGTTCGAATCATTAATTAGTTTACTTTCAACAAAACCTTTTTTAAACAAAAACCTCTCTGAGAAAACTATAATTTTAAAAACTCAAAGTCAACGGAAAAGTTCCATTATAAATTTATCAAAAAATAGGTGCGCGTAATGTTTGTCGTATTTGTTTGGCTTGGTTAATGTAATTATGAACAGCCTTATACATGAAAATTGATAAAATCCCGAGCCATTTGAATTTTGAGGATGAAAATTCAGCTTGTGAAATAAAAACATTGAAGTTTTCATTATTGACTACAATTTGTATTTTAGCACAAAAGTTCTTAGGAAAATTTTGTACATAATTAAAAATTTTATCATTGAAAATTTGTGATAATATGATTGTGTATTCAATAAGATATTTTTACAAATTCTATATTCTTAATTTGAAAAAAAAAAAAAATAAATAAATAAATAATATAAGAACTAAGGAAAAATCTATGTGAAATTTTTTTTTTTTTTTAATTTTTAAATCAAACATTCATAACTATGTAAACATTGCTGTCAATATATTCAATATTGTTTGGCAATAATTTTTAAAAAATATATAATACATTTTTGCATTAAAATAGTTCAAAAAATTACACACATTTTTTTCATTTATACAGTATGATTAAAAATCACGATTTTTTTGTTGAAAATCAATATAATAATAGTTCTCATAACTAATAAATTTTTATGCCGAAATGAAACTTGAGGTTGTAATTGATAATTAATTCATATTCCATTTTCCAAATTAATTTTTTCAAACCTTGAATTGTTTAAAATCCATTGTGGCCGGTTAAAGAATTACGGGGTCATTTTTGATGACACGGTTTTATTTTTGGTGCGGGTATGGGTCATGTGATAAAAACAGTCGGCACCGAAATCAACAGAGTAACTTGGCAAAAAACGAGTTGGAAAAAACTATTTCGTGTCACTTATAAACTTTTATTACTAATTAATTTTGGTAATCAATAATGTGTAATGAATAATGTTTTGATGTAATAAACGTTAAAAAATTAATAAAATTATAATCAAGATATTGTTATAATAAAATTACAATATTAATATATTTTTCTAAACAACAAACAATATAGATATCTATTAATAATGCATAGAAAAATGGACATCATGAGCAGATATTTTATTTTAGTGTTTTTATTTCTGAAAATTATTTTCTACATGATTTATTGAGAAATATAATTTGACTTTTAGAAACATCCTTTTGAATACATTCAAAATTTATTGATGAAAGTTTTTTTTATTTGTTAAAGGATCTTGATTGAGACCATTTAATTCCTTCAATGTGACAAAAAAGACCTGTAATTACAAATAATTTATAAAGATGTCATCCCGCGTTCAAAAAAGCATTAACTCGCGATTTTTTTACCGTGGTCATGAACGAACCATCCCAGCAATTCCGTGCATTCAAAAAATGCTCAAACGACACCTTAATCACTCCGCAAAAGTCGAAACCCCATTAAGGCACCGAACAACGTCATTCGCATTTCATTCACCTTTCGTTGCGATTTAACGGCATATGCAATTATTGGCATTTGACCAGAGCAAAAAAAATCTGGAATAGAGTATAAAATGTAATTCAATATTAAGAAAAAAAAATTAAAAATCAACATTCAATTTTGGAAATAAATAATTAATATTATATAATTAAAAAAATCATTAAAATAAATTTAAGAAAAATTGCAGCCAATAATCAAGATGATTTTAAACCTCGAATTCTACGCTAGCGGTTATTTTATGTTCGTATGTTTCACCAACTCTCCATGATTTTCCTTTTTCATTTTTTGCTCCAAAACTCGTCAAACAACTTGCTGACCTTATATTCTTTATTATAACAATATTTTCTTAAAAAAAAAATTACGTCACAACCTTGGAAATTCCATATAAAATTAAGGTGAAACGCCAATGGATAATTTCTACTGAATCACGTCCTCTATTTTGAAATCTATACTGAGATTTTTTTTTTTTTCAACGAAAGTCAATTTTTGTTGTTGCAGCATTGAACCATCACAATGGGAAAAGACTATTACAAGATGTTGGGCATCGCCAAAGGTGCCACTGATGATGACATCAAAAAGGCGTATCGCAAATTAGCTTTGAAGTACCATCCTGACAAGAACAAAACGCCAGGGGCCGAGGAAAAATTCAAAGAAATAGCAGAAGCGTACGAAGTTTTGTCGGACACGAAGAAACGCGAGGTTTATGACAAATTTGGAGAGGAGGGTCTGAAGGGTACTCCAGGTAGCGGTGGCAGCGGAGGCAACGGAGGAACCAACTACAGCTTCCACGGGGACCCGAGGGCCACGTTCGCACAATTCTTTGGTTCCGCGTCGCCCTTCCACAATTTCTGCTTCGAATTCAGCGGCCCTGGAAATCGCAGTGGCTTCACGACGATGCAAGATGACGACATCGAGATGGACGATCCTTTCGGTCTGGGCCTGGGTCTGGGAGGGCCAGCACGTTCTGGACCTGGCGCTGGAGCCTTCAGGTTGGTGGAAATAACTACTCTTTACTTGTGTTTTCATGGATATTTTTTTCAAAATATGGAATTTAATATCACTCGAAGGGAGATATCATAATTAAGAAGTTTTTGACTTGTCTACTATTAAATGTTTAGCTCCAAATTATAAGTGAATGATTTTCCAATATGCAATATACAGAATTGATAAAATCAATTTCTGAAACCCGCCTTTGGTTCCTCCATTGTTACAGATCGCATTCGTTCAACTTTGCGGGTCCTAACGTAGGTCGATCCGGTAAAGACCGCGCGCAGGATCCCCCCATCGAGCACGACCTCTACGTCAATCTGGAGGACGTTCTCCGCGGGTGCACCAAGAAAATGAAAATCTCGAGGAGGGTGGTACAGCCAGATGGTAGCACGCCAAAGGAGGACAAAGTGCTGACGATAAATGTGAAACCCGGTTGGAAGGCCGGCACCAAAATCACGTTCCAGAAAGAGGGCGACCAGGCTCGGGGCAAAGTGCCCGCAGATATTATTTTCATAATTCGCGACAAGCCTCACAGCTTGTTCAAGAGGGAGGGCAGCGACATTCGTTACATCTGCAAATTGTCCCTGAAGCAAGCCCTTTGTGGCACGACAGTGGAAATACCTACTCTAACTGGCGAAAAAATCACGTTAAACCTCACCCGGGAAATCACGAAACCAACGACAGTGAGGCGGATTCAAGGCCACGGGCTGCCCTACTCCAGGGAACCCTCGCGGAAGGGCGACCTCTTGGTGTCCTTTGACATCAAGTTCCCAGACACCCTCACGCAAAACGCCAAGGACATATTGTACGATACATTGCCGAATTAAGGCCGTTACGAATGAATCCCTACGCTCAACGAGATCAAAGACTCGTGTACATTTTAGTACATATGAAAATGAAATAATGGAGAAAACAGTTTGAGATTGTGTAAATGGATTCTGCGATGTATGGTAGTTTTTAGGCTGTAGGGAAAACCTTTTTTTTTACTCTTTCTCGTGTATCAGGGTTGTGTGGGTTCACTTTGAATATTTTTTTTTTTTTTTTTTTGGAAACAATATCACATAATCGAATTCGCAGATCACTTGCAGCATACTTGAAAACATTTCTGTATTTATTTAGAGGTTATCATCGGTGGTTGGGTATTTCTTAGATTTAAAAATCATGTTCATTGTTACTGTTGATCACGAGAAACAGTAAATCAGGTTCATTCATCGGGTTCTAAAGAAACGAGGTGTTCGAGTGTAAGTCGTGCCCAGAAAGTTGGAATTAAATTTAGTGAAAATTACGAAAAATATCGCGATACGCCCATTGTAGGGCGATCTAGGTTTATTCCATTGTCGCCTAGCCCCAATGACAAAGGGAACGATACCAGTAAAACAGTCTATGAAATTTGTTCTGAAATGTTGAATAAATTATGAATTGGAATAACTAATAATGTGTTATTTTATTATGAAAAATATAGGTATATGTTTGTAAATGGATGTATACATTGTTTTTGAGTTTCTTTTGTCATTGAAGCATGGAAATTTATGTTCCTTTGTCCGATGCAAAAAAAGGGGGGCGATGAACTAGTAAATTGTTTGTAACCGAGTTGTTTTGCATATGGTTTATCTCACTTTTTTTCAACTTGGTTACTTATTTGTATACTATACTTATTCAAAAAATAAATAAGTTATTCGATATGAATCGCTGTGTTGTTGTTCGGAGTTCCTATCACGCTCGAGCGAGACACTCCTAAAATAGTCAGCGAGGGCTGACGTCATGCTCGTGGCTCACGCTGCGAAATTCTGCGAGGAATCGGGTGGGATCGTTGTTGGGAGTGTTGGGGGGGAGAGCGAGTAATTCCCGATGCCGTGTTCACGAACAAATTTATTTACGCGGTCGCCATACACAGAGAGAGCAGCGATGACGGGGTAATTGATGATTATCGGCGTCGAGGAATTTCCTGCTTCATTTTGGAGAGAACTTTTTGACGATTTCAAATTGAGGAAGTTCTTGGATTCTGAGTTGAATTATTTTTAAAAATTTGGAAAATTATTGGAAGTTGACATTTTCCTAGGATTTTTGTTTAATGAGTGTCATATTTAACGCGTGTACAAAAAAAATGATACAGAGAATGTAAAAGCTAATTTCAGAAATAGAACACCCTCAAAAAATAAATTATTTAGCTATTATTAATTCACTAAGAAAATGAGAAAAAAATAGCCATGAATATTTTAATTTTGATAGCGATCAGATAGGCGTACTTTCAGTTCTCAATATTGCACACTTATTCGCAATGCTCATTTCTTCGAGCAATCGATAACGAGTGCACAAGGCTCAATGAGATAAAAATGCAGGAAATACCCTTGATCCTGAGTACATTCCGTACGTACCTACGTACGTGCTGACGTCAGAATTGTATTATTCCGTCACTTGTCTCAATATGGAATTACTTGTGCACAAAGGAAAGCCAGGTAAGTAAAATACTACACTTTTTATTTTCACTTATTTCCTTTTCAACTTTTTTTTAATGACTCAGAAGGGACAGACATTGAAAAAAATATTCAAGTAACGTTATCAAATTTTCAAATTTCGCGCCATTTAGAGTGTTTAGTTGAACAGCTGTTTGTAAATTTTAGGTTATGTTTACCATGCTTTTCTAATCAAAATATAAACAAAAATCATTATTAATTATTATTCACTAACATGTCAATTTACAGTAATTACAGAATAAAAATTCTGAAATGCGTCTCTCGATTGTCGCAAAACCAACGCGTAGAATTTCGTAAACTAAAAAGAGAATTTTCACAAATTTTTCCGAACAAAGTTTTCAAATGTTTATTTTTTGGTTCGGATCATTTTTCCCTTGCGAGTTTAACAAATTTACATGAATTATAGTAAGTATTACAATTGCTTCGTTTTTTTCTTTTTAATGATATTTTCGCATCGAATTTTACTGTTTTGTTTAATTTCAGCAGGACCGGGAAATTGATAAACAAATTGGAAGTGGTTACTTTGTCAGAGAATAATGCGATTTATAAATATGCGAGGAAAAATGAGCTGAAAATTCATAAATGGCCTGAAATCGAGAAAGGGGATTTTCACTTAGGGGTCATTGTTTCGTTCGGGCGTTTGATCCCGAGCGACGTGATTCACTCCTTTCCATTGTGAGTTTTTTTCTGCTTTTGTTCGACGTATGCGAAAATCGACTGAAGGACGTTTTTTTGTTTTCAGAGGAATGATCAATGTTCATGCTAGTTTATTGCCAAGGTGGAGAGGAGCAGCGCCGATTATTCATGCATTGAAAAATGGAGATACTTCTACTGGAGTTTCCATTATGAAAATCAAGCCAAAGAAGTATACATTTATAAAAATTCCAATTTTATTTTAAGTTAATGTTATTATTTTTATATAATGATTCCTTTACATCGTTGATCCAACCCTGAGAGAAATCAGTAAATTAAAAAATGATAGTATATTTTATAATAAGATAGTGATTTTTATTGAATTTACTTTATTTTCATGAATTCTCATTCACAATCTATAATCTTTCAAAAATTAACTACATATTGTTCAGTTATTCTCAAATTTGGATGATTACCAAGAATCACAGTCGAAAAATTTTTTTCAATTAAGATTAGGCTCTATATGGTTGACTCCAACTTAGTGACAAATCAGGAAAGTAAATTAAGAAATAAAAATATTAGTCTTTATGGCAACATTATGATTTTTATTAAATTTTTGTTTAAAATCTATACTTCAACAAAAATTAACTATTATGTTATGTATTATGGCAATATAGTGATTTTTATTAAAATTTATTATACTTAAAAAATATTCATTTACTATCTTTACTCTTACAAAAATTAACTATATTTTCCAGTTATTCTCAAATTCGAATGATTTTCAAGAATCACACAGTGGAAAATTTTCTTTCAATTTAGATTGTACTCTATATAATCGACTCCAACTCAGTGACAAATCAAGAATGTGAATTAAGAAATAAAAAAATCAGACTTTATGGTAATATTGTATTTTTTAAAATATTCGTTCAGAATCTATACTTTAACGAAAATTTACTATATTCATTTATTCTCAAATTTGAATGATTGCCAAAAATCACAAAGTTTAAAAATTGTCAATTAAAATTAGACTTTATGTATGATTGACTCCAACTTGGTGAAAAATCAATGAAGTTGATAAAAAATGAATATATTTTATGGTATTATGGTAATTTTAATTCATGTTTATTATATATAAAAAAAATATTATTCTACAATCTATACTACTACAAAAATTAACTATTCTGTTCATTGATTCCCAAATTTAAATAAATGCAAAAAATTATAGAATTTAAACATTTTGTTCAATTTAAATTGGAGTTTATGTGGCTGACTCCAACCCAGTGACAAATCAGTAAAGTACATTTAAAAAACAGAATATATTTCTGGTAACAGTACTTATCAAGGTTCATTATATTTTTTGAAAAAATATTTGTTTACAATTTTTACTATTGCGAAAATTGCCTACTTTAATCACTTTATTCTAAAATTTATAGTCTGAACATTTTTGTCAATTGAGATCGTACTTTACATTTTGACAGTAGAAAAATTCAACTCTAAATTTGACATTTGTAGCATTTTTCAACTTGAATCAAGAAAGCCATAATTTTGATACTTCAATTTTAAATAAGGAGAAGGAACTTCAATTCTAAAACTAAATTCATAAAATTTAGAATTAAATTGTTTCAGATTAAAAATTTCAATGCTTACTGTTTTTTATCCTAAGTCCAAAAACATCCAGTAGGTTTTTTCTCATGAAACCTTTCTTTGCAATACGAAAATGGGAGAAATATGTTGAGTTCATTTCTTCAATAATAATATCGAAATTTAATAACCATCATCCAAAAATTACAAGTTTTATTAATTGATATTTAATATTGTATTTAAGAGTTCTCAAAAAGTTTGCTTTCTTGCTACTGACAATATTATTAAATATTTATTTTAACTTTTCAAAAAATAGTGGACAAATTTAGATTCATAATCATAGAATATTAATAAATATGGACTAGGAGGTCGATGACAAAAATTTAAATTTATCATCGGGAGTGTGGATGATAGTTTTAAAATTTTCAAATTACTGAACCAATGCCGATTCTCACTTGTGAAATCACATAAAAAAAAAAAACTTATTCCATGAAATTTACAGATTCGACATAGGTGATATTCTAGCCCAAGAAGAAATTTCCATAGGCGATCATGAAAAAATGCCAGAACTTCACCAAAGGTTAGCTGAAACAGGAGGTAAAATTTTGGTAGAAACCATCTCCAAATTACCTGAAATTCTGGATCATGCAATACCTCAAAGCGACGCAAACGCTACTTATGGTGAGATACAGAAACAAATTCTCAAAATTACAAAAAAAAAAAAAATTGTTTTTCAAAGTCCAGCAATTTTATTTCTTTTTTTATTTAACTTCAAATTATTTCACTTTCAGCTCCAAAAATAACTCAAGATATCTCATTCATCAGATGGAAAGAAATGACAGCGAAGAATGTCTACGATTTGCAACGAGCAATTTACGGTTTTCATGATCTAAGAACAACATACAACGGCATGACTTTGAAACTTTTCAACGTCGCAGTCGTGACAGACTGGGAACAATCACCAAATGAAGTCCCAGGTTTTTATCTTAAACGAGCAATATTTTTCTCAAAATCTGTAACCTAGCTAATTGCTTTCCTTTTTTCAGGGTGTGTGACATATAGTAAAAAACACAAGCTTTTGCTAGTGAAATGTAAAGAAAATCATGTTTCTGTAAAAAAACTACTGTTTGCCGGAAGACCAGCTATATCTGCTCTAAATTTTTATCAAGGTTATATGCAAAATCGGAGAATAAATCGTTGCTATTTTAAAGACTAAAAAAATGAAATAATGTTTGCAGACCCAAATCCATTTCCACTTTCAAACTCCCCAAGAATTGGTGAAAGAAAGCTTTTAATTGATCGAATTCCTTACAATACACAAGATACAATTCAAAATTGTACACTATATTATCATATATAATTCATTCAATTCTCCGATTCGGAAACCTGAAAAAGTAAGAAATCCAGTTAATTATTAATCTCGCAAAAAACAATACTAAAAACTTGATTTCTTCAAACTTACACTGGGATCACAATCTGCGCAATGCCAAGAATACCCACGTCGTTTGGGTGTCTTTTTTACCGGTGGATCTAGACACATGAAGTGGTAAGATTTTTTGCATTCGTCGCACCTGGAAAATAACTCTTCATGAAAATTGAAAAAAAAAAAAAAAAGGACAGATTAAACAGTATAAAGCTCAACGGACATGACAATGTTTTGGTTGGTTCCTGTAGTGTTGCAAACACAGCACATGGATTCGACATCAGAAGCCATCTTAGCTTTTTTAGCATTTCCAGCTGAAGAACGGTTTGCGGTGTTGAGTGTTGATTTGAAAGGAGGCGATGGCACTTCCATGGGAACAGGAGTCGGTGATTTTGGAGATGGAGGGTTGGGTGTGATTTCGGTACTCGTTGATGTGGCCACAAACATCTGTGGACTTGATTCAGATGCGAGTTCTCCTTCTGGACGAGGAATGGATTTGATCTGAAACGTCACATTTTTTGTTTATATTGCAGTCATGAATTTATAATAATGATGTCAACTGAAAATTAATATGCTCTTCGATGGAGGAATGGGGTATTTTCAACTTTAAGAGTCGGTGAATTGTGAATTCAGGATTAAACAAAAATTAAGTAAAGTTATTCTTAACTTGAGCAAAACTTATTATTTATGTTTGAAAATTGGCAGAGTTTGTGTACATGATATAGCATTTGAAACCCAATTTTTCTAAATTTTTCTATCGCTATTATTTATATTTTAGTAGCTTTCAAAAAGTAAATGTTGCATTGGTTTCCTGTATTTTTTTTATTACATTATTTATTTATTATATTTATTGAAATATTTGAAAGCCATACCTTTATGGTAATTCTTCGATGAATCTCAGGTTGACCTTCAGGGTTTTCGATGTCCAGATTCTTGCGTTTATGTTTTCTTTTTCGTTGTTTGATACCAGTTATAGGATCAGGAGAATACCTTTTGTGTTTCTCTCTGAAAGAATTTTCCAGATAAAAATTAATTGAATGTCTAATAGTGAAATATTATACTACCTACCAATAATATATATATATATATTTTTTTCAAAATATCCGTTCCTCCTTAACCATAAATACTTCAGTGTAACATTTTCCATTAAATTCTTGCAATATTTCTCATAACGAACCTTCGCCTCTTTTTTCCGCTTCTTTGAGAGATTGGTTCAGCACCTTCTGGCGGGGCAACCATGTAAACCGGGGAACCTTCTCTAGGTATAATTGCAACATTGTTAGTTGATTCTTTGAAATTCCCGTCAATGTTTTCATCCGCTGGTGGACCCACGGGTTTTATAGTCAACTGTAACAGAAACGCCGATTCTCATTGTAAACATTCAAACAAATAAAATTGTACTTAAGTCAACAATTACAATTAAATTGTCATCAATTATTGTTCACGTCATACAAAAATAATGTAGAATTATCGACTTTAGAAAAAAAATTACTTTTGGCGTCGAAGTGTGTACAGCGATGTCGCCATTGGAATTGATTGAATTTGCCGAAGTGTTCGGAGTGACTTCGTTAGATGATGTCTCGTCTTTGCAATATCGCAATTTTCTCGGTGCAGAAGTGTCGACACGTTCAATATCAGATCCTGAAGATTCTTTGTCGCATTCCGAACATTGCCTAAAATAAAAAGAAAATTGTGATCTACAAGGAGAACTTGCAAGATATTTGAAATAAGCTGGACAAGTCACAAATTTTTTGTATGCATAGCTTCTGAATGAAGCTTTCAAAATTCAAGAAGAATGAAAACATTTTCACACATTGTTTGAAATTAACATTATCATAAAATGTTCTCTAGCAGAAATTTTTTGGAGAATTATGAATCTCAAAATCAAAAATAAAATATATTTACCAGCCCATTAATTTTGTCTTTTTAGGCATTCTTGATAATGGCGGAGTCAAGCACGACAAATGATAATGTAAATGACAAGTGTCACATTTTGCCAGAAGATGCTGATTCGTGGCCCTCCGACAAATACCACACTGGTGCCTCAAAGTCAGCTCATTTTTGTGACTTTGCTCGTGAGCTTGACTGCTCAAAACTTTTCCTTCCCGAGAACTTTCTCCGCCTTTGCTCGGAAGAGGAAAACCGACTCCCATTTTTAAAGCAGCCGCTGTTGGAACACTCATTCCTGTTCCTGAAATGCAAAAAAATAAGTTTCATAAAAAAAAAATAATTACTGCAAATATTATTATTGCGATTTTTCAGAATTTTCCATGATTTTTGACGGATAAAATTTTTATCCCACAAAGTTTAATGAATAATAGACAGATTCATAATCAACAATCCAATATTAATAATTTGAAGGATCGAAAATTTTATAAATCATGAAAATCATAATAAATAAATTATAAATTCATTTACCAAGCGTGGTGGGAATTCTCGGCTTCGCAATATCCGAAATCTGCGTGAGTGGTTTTTGGTACCCGGCGATTCGCAAAATTTTGTGGTATTTTTCAATTTTCTCTTTCAACGAAACGTTTAGTTTCACTTGCTCTTCGTTATTCTTCATCGCCTCATCGTATTTTTTGTCCAACATTTGTTGTTCATTCAGTAACTGCGTATTCGCATCCAGGAGTTCTTGAAGTTTTCGCTTCATTCCCGTAACTCGCAGATTTCGATCCAGGTAGTAGCCAATAAATTCTACGCTAAAGGCTGGTTGGATGTGCCATTTTTTCCGTATATCTACAAGAGTGGCCAATTGGGCTTCTTGAGCTTCGAGAGCGGACGTGTCAACTCCCATGAGTTCCGCTTTTCGAAAAAGCTGTCTGCAAGCCGATGCTGACGTAGTCAATAACCGGGGCATTTTTTGGGTTGGCACTAAAAATAAACACGATTCATAAAAAACATGACCAAAAGTGATAAAATTTTTTTCAGAATTTCGTCGTTTACAGATTTCCAAATTTTCTTTCTTACCCCAAGGAGAAGATCTTCCAGATTTGTGAGCCAAATATTTGTGTCGATGTTTGGCGAGCTTTCTCTGGATCCTTCGCTGTTCTTCTGTGTCAATGTGATCAGGCTGCTTCAAAAGTTGTTGCCGATACTGAGAACGCAGTTGTAAAGCCAGCCAATTTCGTCTCCGACGTCTCACAAGAGTTTTGTCAGAGTGCAATTTGCAGTGCGCATAGAATGGATCAGCTTGGTCCACCTCTTCGCTGTGGGCTTCTGATAAAAGACCTTCCCTTTGTGCACTGGGAACCAAATTTTGTATTATTCAACTCACCTTTCATATGACATACATTAAATTGCAGTGGGCACTTTTCACAATTATTATTTATTTTGTATAGTAATTTTGAAATTGTATATCATGAATCGAGAATCTTTAAATTTATTTATTTATTTCAGTGTCAAAACTGTTTTTTCTATTTCTGTTCATTCATTCAATAAAAATAAGTGAGAATTTCTAAAATTTTCCAAAATTTAAGTTCATAAAATTCTTACATTTTTTGAAAATTAACGTTTTCACACTTTTTTCATAAGCCACATGGTTATATTATAACATTTAAAATTTCTTGATGATCTTGGGTTTTATGAAAAAATGACAGCTTATGCATAATCCGAATCCTATTAAGGTGTTACCCTTGAACAGGAATTATATTTTTAAACTAGAATTTCATTTTTCAATCTTACCACGTTACATGAAAATATGTGTGACACATCCCAGCATCGCATTCTATGCAAACACCAGTACGAGAGAATCTCGAATCTTCACACAAAGAACACTGCTTCGCTCCCCATTTGTTGTAGGCCATTTCGAACAATGTCACGCTTGTCAAACGATCCACCTGTAAGAAAATTATTCATATATGATTTTTTATGGAAAATCATGATCCAATTTTCAAAAAGTTCAATTGAAAAAGATGGCTACAGCAAAATGATATAAAAATTGTTTATACATTTTATGTTTGTATACGTATTCCATATTTTATGACTATTATCAACATTTTTCATGAATAACTTTAAAGTCTCATAACTCCCTCAGAAAAATTATGTATTTTTTTTTTTACAGAAAGCTTCAAAAACTTGTATTCCTAAAAATTTAAAAGCATTTTCATCACAAAGAAAAAAAAATTTAAGAAAACCTATTGATAATTATAACTTTAGAAATGCCCAGAAAAGAATTTATTTCTTAAAAATTCTTAAAGTGTCTACATTATTTTAAGTTCTCTTACATAAAGTTTTGTGTAATTTTGTAAACTGTGGATTTTTTCAGGAGAATGAGTGATAGTTGATATTTTGAAATACGTTAAGAATATCAATAAATTTCTACTAATTCATTGTAAGGTTCATAGCAAATATTTTCTAATAAGTCCACAAACTTATAAAAATAACTATTGAATATCTTGAGAAGACTTTAAAAATTTAAAATACTGATTGTAAAAAAATATAAAAACATAGTCTTAATATTTTATATTCATATTTTATTTTAGTAAAAAATATTTTATTCCAGTAAAAGAAATTTGAATATAAGTCAGTAACTCATGAACTAGGATAAATAATATCACAAAAAAGTAAAAGACAAGAAATAATCACCTCTCCAAAAGCCACTCCAGGAACGTAAAGAGCGCAAACCAAGTGAACCCATTTCCCAACGTCTGTTTCTTTGAAAATTCCTCCTTTATTAGGACAAAGTTCACATGATGGATCTTCGACCCCTGCACTGCAAGCTTCGCAAAACCAAGGCGCTGATTGGCTCAGAGAATCCGTGCTTGAAAAACTGTCGACGTCCGAAACACCATAACAACCTGAAAAGTTTTGAAACTTAGAATTCAGAAAATATACCAATATTTCTCATAAGACAATCCCAAAATGTATCAATACTGTTTATCATGAATTACAGTAATTTGAAACAATAAAGTACTATTGTCCTTAAATTTTTGTAATTTTATACCTTCGTGCACAGTGACGCCACAACCATCGCATTCTACGATTTCATTTACATCGTCGCTCCTGTCTCCCAAACATCCACAGCAAATGGGAGTTTTGTTGAGTTTCTCGTCAAGAGCGATTCCTTTTGTAGCTTGTTGGCGAGCTTTTTCGATGACATCATTCACTGTCATCCCCGCATTTTCTTTACCTCCCAGAAGAGGGTCTTCTAGGCAGTCATCCGAATCATCTGATTCGTCTTCTTCATCATCTAATTTGAAAATTTCAAATGTTTCAAGTTTTTTCAAAAGTTTCGACTTTGGAATATATAAAACCACATGCTAATAACTTCCAAGTTTATTTTAAAAAACTTCAATAAACTTTAAAATATCGAATAAAAGAAACTGCATGTTAAAATTTCAGGTTTTTCTTGAAATTTAACAGCTTTGAATTTTTAGTTTATTTATGAGGATTGATAATTATTTATGTGCGATGAACTAAAATACTGTAATAGGTATGAAAAAAAACCTTTATCATCGTTGCCTTGTGAATCCACAGAATCATCGTCTGATTCTTCATAGTGATCTTCTATCCGAAAATCACTATCATCTGAACTCTCCCCTAATTCGATGTCGAGTAATGATTGTTGCGACGGTTCGGTTGGTTTGACTCTTCGCTTTTTTGGATCCCTTTCGACTGTTTTGCATATGAAATTATTAATTAGTCAAAAGTGTATCTTTTACACATTTATTTTCAAATTTACAAATAATTGAGATTTTACTTTTTATATCCCATATTAAAACATTTTCAAAAGCTTTTTTGAACATTTTTTTTTTTTTTTTTTTTTTTCATTTTAATCATAATTATTCAGGGTGGTCACAACAAAATCTTATATGAAGGGCAAATTCAAATGTTGCAAGGATGAATATGTATTCATTTCAATGTATCAATAAGTATTTATTATAGCATCATAACATTTTGGAAATCGATTTGCAAGCCAAAACGTTTACTTTTTGAATAATTTCACTTTCGATACAATATCACAATATCTCATTCCTATCATCTCTTAGTATTTATTTTTCAGTATATTTACTATTTAATGGATTTTCTTTTGTTTGTAGGAATGTTCTACGTATATTTCGAAAATTTGATGCTCTATTATTAAAGTTTTCATAGATATTTAGTATTATCTTAGATTTATGAGAAAATTATGTCTGCATACATTTCAAGTATTTCATACTCACTTTCTTTTTTAAGGTATTTTACGGAGTGGCAGTATTTTTAGTTTTCGTACTTCATATTATTTATGGAATTTTTAAGGACATTCCAGTTCTCTAATTAATTTATATCATTTTTGTAGGTTTTCATATAGTTTGTGAGAATTTGATAGTCTAGAATTCGAAAATTATTAGATTTTAAGTATTTTTAAAAATTTTTCAGGAAACAGTGTTACTAAAAAGAACTGGTATTTCATTAATTTCTAGTATTTTCAGTATGTATTATTTTTTCAGTATTCTTACAGGTTTGATGATTTTCTAGCATTTTTATGGATTTTGATATTGATATCTAGAATTCGTTGCTTTAAGATTCAAGATTCTTATACCTAGTTATTTCAGTGATCATTTAAATATAATTTTTTAACAACTTTTACTAAGTACTTATTTATATGCTTATTAATTTTATCGTTATTTCAGGGAAGATCTACATGGGTTTTCAATATTTTATTGGTTTTTTATATTTTATAATTTTTTTCACTCAAAAATTCAAATATAGATTTCCAAAATTCGATTCTCAAGAAACTAAAACTTAAGATTTTTAATATTTCAATTAATTCTTCAGAAAGCAATATCTTCATAGATTTCAAGTATTTCACAGATTACTAAAACTTTTTTATTGATTTCGTATTTTTCCAATATTCTTATTTTTTTTATTTACTTGCATTTTTATGGAGTCTTATTGCGTTTTTTAAATTATATGCTTTAAGAATAAAAGTTTTATAGAGTTCAATTATGTTCATAAATTTTTGAGAAAATTATGTCTATATAGAATTCCAGTATTTGAAAGAATTTTCAAGGAAACAGTATTTCCAAAGAAAACTAATATTTCACAGATTTTAGTATATATTGTATTTTTTTCAGTATTCTTACAATGTAGCTGATTGTCTAGCATTTTTGCCTATATTTATATAAATATCTTAAATTCGATAAAAGGAAAGATTTCATATATACTTGGTAATTTTAATGGTATCTACATGCATTTTCATTATTCTATAAATTCATTTTATTTTTCATATTCTTTAACTTAGCGGCATTAAAATATTGAGGAATTTTTCTGCATTTTTTATATATTTCTAGAATCTAAGATTTTGAAGATTTCAAGAATTCTACCGATTATTTAAACTTTCAGTTCATTTCATTTTCTTGCTGAATTCATAAATTTAATTGGTTTTCTTGATTTGGATGGATTTCTATGTAGATTTTTAGAATTCGATGCATTGGGATTAAAAGTTACATAGAGTTTTGTTATTTCAGTAAAATTTTGATAAAATAATACATCTGTAAAGATTGATTTAAAAGATTTGGTCCTTTTCAGCTGCTCGAGCAGCTCGTAATGTTCCCCTTCGAACATTTCCCTTTTCACCACACATCTCGAGGGACGAGAGTCGAAGTCAAACTCGGAAACTAGCCATTGGTTAATGATCCTGACTACCTCTCATTCATTGTGAATTGTAAATGTCTTAGATTACTTTCTAGATAATTGCAGGGAAGTGTTAACAGAAGGGGACAAATCATAAAAAAATCATTGCATGTGCAGTGCATTTGCATGCATTTTTAAAAGATAATGACATCCCAGAGCTGTTGGGATCCAGCGTGACAAATCCAAATTCCAGGCTACAGTAGCTCAGACGCGGGTCCAGTAGTAAATGGAGGGGGAAGGGTCCTTCCCCTGATGCGAAACTTGCTCATGACTAATGTTAACTTTAGGGCCAAATTTTTATATGATAAAAAAATTTGATGAATTAGAGAGTAGGCTCATTAGACGGGGAAAGTGTTCTACATTCAGAATCACTGGATATCTCATTTTTTATTTTTGATGCTGTTAAGATCCTTTTTTCAGTCCACGCCACATATAACATTTTCAAACCATTATTTCAGATTTTATAAAATTTTTTTTGATATTATTTTATAATTATTGCTTTTGAAAAATTTTCATGTAATTGAGAGATTTAAAGAGAAAGTAAAACAATTTAAAAATTACTTTGATGGAAGTGTGAAATATGTGAAAAATAAAAAAAATGTATCAAAGAATCAAAAAAATTAACATAAAAGTATATTTATAATTACCATAGTATAACATTTCTGAATTATAATTAGATTAAGTTCAAATTTATGTAAATCAGTCTATAAATTTCATTAAAATATTTAACTTATATCTTTTTTTTATTGAAAACCCAGAAGGAATGTATGCATTTTTTATAGTTCGATCTATGAAATCTGCCACATTCGCAGCTCTTTTGCTGTTACTTTTTCTCGAAATATATTTTCAAAAGTTATTAAAATATGAAAGATATTTTTCTTCATTTCGAAATTTCATTCATTTCGTAGCTCTTCACTTATCTTCATCTTGAAACTCATTTCATTACAGAGAATCTGAAGACGATAGTAGAATTATAGGTTAGGTTGAAATATTCAGAATTTACTTACATGAAGAATTCATTATCGACACTTATCGCACTATCACGTTTTTTAAATTATTTTTGATGTTGTTCTATTGTTGCTCAAGTTGTTTCAATTCCTTTTGGGCCTTTGGGCGTCAAATATTTACACATTTGGGAAACAATTATGTAGTATATATATAGCACATTGTAACATATTAATATGTAAGCGTATGAGCGTATAAGTATATACATGTATATATATCACTTGTGCATTGTGTGTGTTATATATATAAACACAAGCGAAAGACGGAAAGACGTCATGAATTTTTAAAATCAACATTGCCGACTACAAAATGGTAAACTTTTTCAACGGTCAAAATAAAAATAAAATTTTCGGTAAATAAATGGATAAGATTCCTACATAGTAAAAAATATTGCAGAAAAAAATCAAATTTTTCAAAAATAAATAAATCTAATTAAAATTTTTCTAAATAAAACATTTTACAATAAAAAAATAACGAAAAATCATTGTAAAATTTATATAGATTAATAAAAAATTGACAAAATTTTTTTTACACTGAAAACGGAATAAATAAAATATCTGAAATTTTACGAAGTCAAGAAATCCGATGATCAATTTTCGCCGGAAAAAATGTTGAAAAATCGTTTTTTATTTCCCAAATTTGAATTTTTGAGAAAGTGAAAGTACTTGATTTTTGAAATAATAATGGACAATACGATTCATCAAACATAAAATAATATTGAATCAACTGTGGAATATTAAAATTAATAGAATGAGATAGGTTTTTTCATCGAGTACTTCGACGCCGAAGTAAAAACAGCATTTAAATAACTCGGTAGGAACGAGATACACGAACATTTTATTGCTTATTTCGGATATTAATTACTCATTCTGCGCTTGATACTTACGCATTTTGTACATAAAGAATTCTTCTTGCGGTTTAGACATGTTTTCGGGCACATTTAAATAATTTTATCACAAATTTTACGACAGATTAACGAAAAATATCGTCAATCCTTGCGCCGCTTGACGCTTTTTTTTTAGGGCGAGTACAGGGGGGTGAAACTCTGAAAAAAAAGTGTGTAGCGGTTTCGTGATCAGTTGGAGTTTCTCATTTTGCTCACGTGGAGCGCTGGCAGTACTAATGAAAAGGTCACGTGAAAATGTCCAATCAAGTACCATTGAAAAAGTCACATGAGTCAATGGTCCAATCAAGAGCGAGTTACATGATTTTCACTGATTTTCACTAAGCCGTTAGCGCCTCTACCGACTATTCGGCGCGGCACGGATCGATCAAAAAAAGTGAACACACTTTTCAGAAACTTAAATGGAGGCTTCCTCATAATTCTAGGGGATTTTAATTTTGTGACGGTCATGACTGTCATATGACATGTCATGTGACCGTCATGTGATGAAAAAATTTATGATACGTCATGCTACATCACCTACATCACTATCCATGATCCTGTACAACATTTAACAACGTTGTATAACATTGTACAACGTTGTACAACCCGGCAATTGCAGCTGATTACAGCCAGTGTTTTTGTTTTGTAAATACGCATTACACATTGTGAATGATTGGAAATACACGAATTCGCATATTCTGTCTATAATTTCTATTATTCACGATTGATCATTATGGGTGAAGTACGAGAGGAAGAAGAGCCAAAACTTTCAAAAGTTCTCGAGGTAAGTGAAAAGAAAAAAAATGTTTGTTATTCACTTTTATTTCCTTCGTTTACCATTTCAAAAATATCAAAACATAAGAACTGAAATCGTGTGATAAAAAGCTGTATTTTTTTTTTTCCAAGAATGCAACCAATACTTTTCGAAAAATTAAAACAAAAATGATTGCAAACTGTTTTTAACCTAAGTTATTTTCATTCGTTGTTATGATTGTTTGCTGACCCAAAAATGACACCTGTACATTGATTGAAAAATTTATAAGTATTCTCTGAAATATATCTATAATATTATGTTTTATCATTATTATATTGATATAACTAATTAGGTCTAATAAATACTACATTATTCTATAAATGTATGTATAAAATGCATGTTTATGTGTATAATTATTGTAGAATTAAAACGTAAATAAATAATAATAACAAAATGTTATCATGCATGATAAATATATTTATAATTTATGTATCTTTTATAATTTACAGACTGAAATATCCATAAATATATTTTAATACTCGAAATTTGTATGTTTTGCCTTTTCTACTTGGTTAATAAAATATTCACTTTTGAAAACTTTTCACAAATTTTGAACTTCTCTCATCGTAAGAGTAAACACAATTTTTTTGTAATGAGTTTATGGGAAAAGTTACCAAGAAAATTCACTCATAAAAAAAACTTCAACCTATAAATGTCTCATAAACATAATGTGTGTGTGTGTTTTTTTTTACATAATCTAAGCTAAAAATTTATCAGTTCGAACATTAATAATATGCACGAGCTTCGCTCTTTAAATAAAAAATTTCTTAAATTAATCTGCTTTGTTGAAAATTTTGAAAATAGAAAAATGAAAAAAAATGACGTTTTGTTATGAGGAGCTGTTTTTCTTTCCTTATCCAAAAATGCATTCATAATTTTCCTGAAAATTTAACATTCAAATAATTGTAAACTATTCAAAGCTTAAGTTTGTGAAATGACTTATAAAATTTTTTTTCAATTTTTATCCCCATTTTCACTTTCATGAAAAAATGAAATTTTAAACTCCAAATAAAGTTTTTTTACAAATTAAAAACTTTGGTTGATTCAGTTACTACAACTCTTTCCATGTTGACTTTATAAAAAAATTGGTAGTGATTTCAGCGATAAATCATTTTAAAAAATTGTATTTAAAATCATTTGTTTTTCCAGTGGAGGTTACTATTCAATAATTTATATTCTCTCCAAGCATGCATTGAATGCTTTTATGTTGCTTTTGTAATGAACAATAAATTGTAAAATTTATATGTCTTGTTATAAAAAAATAGATATAAGAACAATAAAAACTGACATTTTGTAATGAAAAACTATATTTTTTCTTGTCTAAAAATGCAACATCTCCAAAAATTTGAAACAAAAATAATTTCAAACTGTTGGAAACCCCAGTTTTCAAATTCGTTTATAATTTGTATAACACTTTTGAATTCTTCATTGAAAAATTCAAAATTGTATTGCATTCTACACTTTCATGATTCGATAAAATGTTTAATCAAGAAAAATTTTATAAATGTGCACAATTTTATCTTCGAAACTATTAATAAATATTTTTTTTCACACAAACTCATTATGGGAAAGTTATTATTCCTTTCAAACATCCAGGAAATACTTTTACATTGCTTTTTGAATACACCATTATTTTTGAAAATAATATTGTTTGAACCCTCAGTGGCCACACATATTATGAACCCATAGTTTTCTTATGGAAAATGACACTAGTGTGGCCGCTGAGGGTTAATATAAAAAATCAATAATATTTTTTCAGGACAAATGGAAGCTAGTGCCAGCTTTTTTAAAAGGCAAAAGCGTTGCTCGCGCCCATATCAGCTCTTACAATTATTTCATCAATGAGGGAATCAAAAAAATAGTTGAAGCTAACAGCACAGTCTACTGTGAGGCAGATCCAACATTTTATTTAAAGTAAGTGTTTCAATTTCATTTTTTTTTCATTTTCATTTTAGGTACATACATACAATTTTTAAAATCGATTAATCTTAAAGGATTCCTACCGTATGCATAAGAGTCAATACTTATTTAAAAAATATAATAATTCCGCAATTTTCAACATCTTAAAAAAGCAACACATAGTAATATTTCGATTTCTTAAATTCCTTAAAAAATTTTTCATTTGTAACATTAATTAAATCAAATTAGTGGTGATCACAGAAAGGGTTTTAAGGATTTGAATCCTTGCCGAAATTGAAAAAAAAATTTTTTCCAGTAAAAATGGCAGTCAAATTGCAAAACCGCCAAACATGGAACTTCACATTCAAATATGAGGGATTTATTTTTAGAGTCGAAATTTATCTTGTCTCATAGAAGTAAATAAATGTGATGCGATCTGAGAAAAACACCTAAGCCGGAAAAAATGGTTTCCGAGATTATTGCTGTTTCTGGTCTACTGAATATATCTCTTTACAATTGTGAAGTCAAAAAATTTTGTATCGATTAATTTGTTATGAAATAAGGCTTTAAATGAATCGCATTTAAAAGATGTTCGGGCCCTCTTTCTCTTTATACACACATCCGCACGATCATGTCAGCAAGCTCGAGCAAACTCGCAACACTACCTATTCAGAACAGGTTGTGTGCAGTAGTGTATGTAAAGAGAGAGTAAGGAATATCGATATGGCCTATCGGCTCCACGCCTCTTCTTTTGCTTCTCTTGAAAAATCTCCGTTATGCGGCTTAGGTGTCTTTTCTCAAATCGCGTCACAAATATTTTTAAAAACAACTGTTCACAGGTTTTTTGTAAAATTATGTAAAATTGAGCATTGTGAAAAATACAAAAGAAAAAAAAATTACGAAGTAAGTACGTATTCAATAGATTTAAGGCACAAATTTTAAGAGTTGAATAAAAAATACGAGAAGAAGACTTTAAAATTATTTGTTTTAATAGCAGAAATACAAAGTGAAACAGTAGACATTAGTTGATAATTTTCATTTTCAAACAACATAAGGATAAATTAATCAAACATTCTTTTTGAAAAATCGGTCTCACAAAGTTCCTTTAACTTAATGTTCTAAGAATTTTTTTCTTTTTACTTTGTTCAATCCAACTTTCAGTTTTATATGAAGCATTTTTCATATTAAAAAAAAATTTTTCGAATGTAAACTACTTTTAGGTATGAAAAAGTCTATGTCGGTGCTCCTGAAATAGATGATAATTATCAAGACACAATGAAATTGACTCCACACGAATGTCGTTTGAGAGATCTCGACTACTCAGCTCCTATCTATGTGGATATTGAGTACGCCAAGGGAAACCAGATCATCAGAAGGCAGAAAGTCTTGATTGGAAGGTATGTTTTTCGATTCTTCAAGTTTTCAGAATGATCTTATCACATCAGAAAAACCATAGAAAAAGCTCAAATTTTTCCAATTGTATAATCTTAATGATGTGAATTTTCTTTTTGTTCTAAATTAAGTAACTCAATTAGGATGAATCTATTTAAAAAAAAAAAGCATCAACTCGTAAACTTGCAAATGATTAACTAATTTCATTACTACTCAATTTTCTTCTTTTTTGAATATAGAATGCCCATAATGTTGAGAAGCACCCACTGCGTTTTGACCAACAAATCAGATTTCGAACTAGCAAAAATGAACGAATGCCCATACGATTCTGGCGGTTACTTCATCATCAACGGGAACGAAAAAGTCATCATCATTCAAGAGCAAATGATGAGAAACAGAATCATCATAGAAGAGGACGCCAAAAAATGCATTGTGGCTTCGTGTAACAGTTCAACCGATGAAAGAAAAACTAAAACGAACGTTGTTGGAAAACGTGGAAAATACTACTTGAGACACAATATTTTCAACGATGTAGGTTCCATGAAACACAAAGTTTTCGTTATCCGAGCCTCACTCATGTTTTATTATGTTCCAGGACATTCCAGTTGCCATAGTTTTTAAAGCAATGGGATTCTGCAGTGATTTAGAAATAATGCAGCTCATTGGATCTGAAGAAACGTACACGAGCACATATTACCATTCTTTGATAGAGTGTCGCTCGCTACAGATATTTTCTCAAAATCAGGCGTTGAGGTAATTATCTAACAACTTTCAAAATTCACTTTTTACTTTACTAATTTACTTGAACTACCATTTTCATGATGGGTTGTAATTTTTCAGATATCTGAACAAAAAATTAAAAGGAGAGAAGCCAGACTCAGCTACTTTATTAGACCAAATTAAGGATATCTTAGCAGCGAATGTTCTTTCACACGTGCCTGTAAGTGACGTGATATACAACATCAGTATTTGCAAACAATGAGCCTTATACACGTTTTACTATGTTGCAGCTCGTCGAGTTCAATTTCAAAATGAAGGTTACTCACTTGGCTTTGATGATCCGAAGAGTCATTGAAGCCCAGAGCGATAGAAGCATGATAACTGACAGAGACTACTATGGAAACAAAAGATTGGAACTGGCCGGATCGATGTTGGCATATTTATTTGAAGATTTGTTCAAGAGATACAATTTTGAAGTAAATAGTTCTACATTTTACATTCTATCAACGAAAATATTTTTTCTGTGACAACAAATCTTAACCTATTATTTATTTTCATAGTTAAGCTCTGTCACGAACAAAAATATCTTCAAAGTCAAAGTGGCTCAGTTTGATGTTTTAAAGCACATGAGGACGACGACAATCACGCACGGACTTTCTATAGCCATATCTACGGTTGGTATAAAGACTCAATTTTTCATTCAATGTTTGATTACTGATGGATTAAATTGAAAATGATGTGTTTTTTTTTCAGGGCAATTGGACAATCAAGCGTTTCAGAATTGAACGTCATGGCGTGACCCAAGGGCTGACGAGACTGTCCTACATTTCTGCACTGGGTATGATGACTCGCGTGGATTCGCAATTCGAGAAAACCAGGAAAGTTTCAGGTCCTCGGTCCCTTCATCCTTCGCAGTGGGGAATGATGTGCCCTTCTGATACTCCTGAAGGAGAGGTAGGGAAATTATGAAGATGTTAAAAAATTATATCGAAAATTTGGGATTTTCGATTAAAATACATATTCATAACATACATACTTTTACAGAAACTCATAACTTTGAATTTGAAAGTTCCGAAATAATGGAAATCTCATGTTCTCGAATCAGAAATTCTGAATTTTCAAGCTTACAAATATAAAATATTTGAAAAATTGAACTTTGTTATCCAATGTTAAAAAAATTGAGAAAATCCATGCTAATATTTAAGAGCTTAGTTTCGATAATTTACGTGTTTCGATAATTTAAACATTAGTAATGTTGAAATTTGTATCGGCAACTCAACTCAGAAAGTTTGTCACCCTGATTAAAAAAATAAATAAATTTTCTATCAAAATAAAAAAAACTATTTTCATATTTTTCGAATTATAGATTTTTGTAATCAATAATTCACAGACTAACGATTTTGAAAATGGAAGTATAAAGTGAAATCGATTAGAACTTCTTAATCAATGTTAAAAAAAATGATCCGAATTAAAAATTTTAATTATTCTTTTTCAGTGTAACAAATGTTTGAATTTATTTAAAATATTTCTTTTTTAAAACTACTATTCACTAAGTAGTTTATGTATCAAGTTCTAGCCTTAAATAAACCTTCAAATAATGTAATTAATGTAACAAATTTTCCCAACTGTCTATTATTCAGGGTTGTGGTTTGAACAAAAATTTGGCTCTGTTGGCGCATATTACAACCGAGGTTGAGGAAGGACCGATCATCAGACTTGCTTTCAATATGGCCGTTGAAAATGTCTGCATTCTTGGAGGCAGAGAGATCTACAACGAAGAATATCACATGATTTTTTTGAACGGCACAATTCTGGGCATAGTCAGAAATCACACACGTTTCATCAATATTTTCCGACGCCTCAGAAGAAAAAATCGTGTAAATCCATACGTTTCCATTCATCGACAAGAGAAACACAGGTTTGTAGTTAAAATAGTAAAAGTAGAAAGATTTTATCATTAATGAAGTCAATTGCCTTGTTTAAGATACAAAAAACGACCCTAAATGTATAATAAGAAAAAACTAATGAAAATGTCACATAAAAATAAAACTAAGGACAAATTGAAATATATAATGGAAAAAGATTCATCCATTTTCAGATGTATCCACATAAGTTCTGATGCTGGCAGAATGTGTCGTCCTTATATCATTGTCGAAGGTGGAAAACCTCTCGTTGAGCCCAAACACTTGGAGTTATTGGATCACGGAGTGCAAACTTTCGAAGGCTTGGTTCGAGAAGGTGAAACAAAAAATCAGGAAAAAAATAAAAAAATTGCGATAAGTAACATAAAACCAATCGTGGCATTTGCGTTTGGCTTTCAGGCCTGATCGAGTACTTGGACGTGAACGAAGAAAACGACAGTTTGATCGCTTACGACGAGGCACAGATAACTGAAAGTACGACGCATATGGAAATCGAACCGTTTACCCTGCTCGGAGTTTGCGCCGGTTTAATACCATACCCTCATCACAATCAAAGTCCTAGGAACACGTACCAATGCGCTATGGGAAAACAAGCCATGGGTACCATCGGCTACAACCAGCGAAATCGCATCGACACCATCATGTACAATCTGGTGTACCCGCAAGCTCCAATGGTGAAGACACGAACGATCGAACTCATAAATTTCGACAAAATCCCGGCTGGGCAAAACGCAATCGTCGCAGTGATGTCTTACAGTGGTTACGACATTGAGGACGCGCTCATTTTGAACAAGGCGTCGATAGATCGAGGATACGGAAGGTGTTTCGTTTATCGAAGCTCCAAGTTTGTGAGGAAACAGTACCCAAACCAAACTGCGGATCGATTGATGCCTCCCTTGGTAGATGCGAAAACACAGAAGGCCATAAAGCATCAGGAACTTCTCGAGAACGATGGGATAGTTGCTCCTGGAGAAAAAGTCGAGTGTCGGACTGTAAGGATCATTTTACTATTCTTTGCTCAAATTTAGTTTTTAAATCAGGTGGCTTTTAGATATTAAAAGTCTTGATCACGCATTTTTTACGAGAAAATGTTTTTTGTTAATTTTTTTGTCATTCGCACGTTCTCTAGTAAAATTTTAATCCAGAACTATTGTAGAATCAAAAACTCTATTTTTCAATTATGAATACCCAACAATTTAATTCTATTCATTGATCCGAATTTACCGTTCATTCTAATAACATAAAAAATTCACCACTTTGATAATTCGAGACCCAAACATTGAGACTACAAATCTTTTTGAACCAACAGTTTAATGTTTTTGCTGTTGAATCGATAACTGTTAATATCTCGGAAAAACTTGGACTTATTTCTGATTCGGGATTTCCGCGTCACAGAGTCAAAAAACGTTGAGAACGGTGGATCGATTTATTAAGTATTGGGAATGGGTTTACACTGACTTTCGGTTCACGGTATTGACAGAGACTTTTGGTAGACTGTACGGATGGAGACTGACATTTGGTTCACGGTATGGACATAGAGTGACTGACGGTACACGGTGACTGACTGCTCACGGTATGGATGGAGGGTACTTATATATTTTAGGTCATTCTTCCAAAAATGGCCTAAAAAAATTGTTTTTTGAAAAATATTTCCAATTTTTTAGAGCACAAAATTTCATCGGGGGAAGGTGAAATTTTTATTAACAAATAATGAAAAACATTAAAAAACCACCGTTGACAAGACGTTACCGATTTCGCTACTTTCAGGTCGAAAAGATAGTTTTCAAAAAAAAAAAAGTCGTGAAAACTTACTTAAGTGATTTCCAAATCACATTTTATGTAATTCCGGGGGGTAAGTAAATGATTTTGTTGTCAAAAAGTTAGGTTATGTTGCCCGTGTTTATAAGTAACCTAGTTTCAAGATGGCAGAAATCGATAGCGTGTATCGATTGTACACCGATGATTCTCCACATACTTATGCCTTTTCCACATGTGCTCACATGTGTCTACACTACCAATCCACACACAATACCCATTTCCGTCTGCTATTTTGTATTATTTTACTATCATTATTTTATTCAGCCACCACCATATTTCTTGGAATTTTGTTTGGGTCAGGTGCGGCTCTTTCAGAACTTATAATTTACAGAACACTAATAAATTTTTTTTAGGTTAGGTGTAGCTCTTTAGGAACTTATTATTTAAAGAACTCGTATACATTTTTTTTGGGCTAGGTGTGTCTCTTAAGGAACTTATTATTTACATAACTTAGAAATTTTTTTAAGTTAGGTGCGGGTCTTTAGAAACTTATTTCCAATCCTTAAATAAAAATTTTCTAAAGAGCCGCACCTAACCTAAAAAAAATGGCAAGAAATATGGTTCTGGCTGAATAAAATAATGCACCATAGCAGGTGGAAACGGGTATTGGTGGATCGGTAGTGTAGACACATGTGAGCACATGTGGAAAAGGCATAAGTACGTGGAGCAGCATCGGTGTACAATCGATACACACTATCGATTTCTACCATCTTAAAACTAGGTTACTTATAAGCACGGGTAACATAACCCAACATTTTGACAAAGTTCGTTTTTGTTTTTGACAACAAAATAATTTATTTACTCCCCGGAATTGCACAAAATGTGACTTGAGAATCACTCAAGTAAGTTTTCACAACTTTTTTTTTTTGAAAAGTATATTTTCGACCTGAAAGTAGCCAAATCAGTAATGTCTTGTCAACGGTGGTTTTTTAATGTTTTTCATTATTCGTTAATGAAAAATTGGAAATATTTTGCAAAAAACAATTTTTTTTCAGGCCATTTTTGGAAGAATGACCTAAAATATATAAATGCTGGATGGAGAGTGACTGACGGTACGCAGTGACTGACAGAGACTGACGGTACACGAGTGAGGGTTCGTATTTATACAATTCTAAAATACCGTTTTCCCGATTCTTACGAAACCGGAGAGTCACGATTCGGTATGCATATCAGAAAATATACATTAGTTCTTATGATAAAGTAAACATTAGTAAAGTTGAGAAACCGAACAACAATACAGTTGAGAAAGTGGACATCAATGCAGTTAAGAAAGTGGACATATTATAAAGTAAACATCAGTGCGGTTAAGAAAACGAACAATGGTACACATTTCAGAAGGTATATCGCCACCAGGGGGCTGAAACTCCTATCCCTGATGCATTGTAGTTCGCGGCCACTTAAAGTAGGTGTGATGGCGCTTGCGTTCGCTGTGCAATCCTTCCCTCCGTTTACAAAACATTGTCACCCGTCACGATATCCAAAGTGTGTGACGTTTTGTTTTTATGATTTTTTAAATTAAATGTCGTCAAAAGTGAGTAGGGAATTTAAACGTTGTGTTATTCCATGCTGAAGATTTAGGTTCAGAGGTGAACAAATTTTCACGGGCCATGAAAAAGTGTAATTTAGAACAAAAAAAATTAGCTAGGTTGTGTAAAAAATAAAAATGTTAGAAAAAACGATTATAATTTTATAAAATGATTTTTTGAACGTTGTCTCCTTCATTCCTTATTTCATTTCCTATATCAAAATCTTTTTTTTGCTCTGTATATCAATATTATCTTGAATATGACAGAATGTGTTTAAAAAAAAGAAACATGATGAAAAGGTAAGTTTCTTTCATACTTGAAGATAAATTACAACAGTATTAGCTGTTTCTAAATTAAATCATTTTCCCGCAAAAATGCACGGCGTACGCCAGCGCCATCACACCTACTTTAAATGGCCGGCGGAACTAAAGGAGTTTCACACCCCTGGTCGCCACGAATTAAACCGAAATTGCAATATTACAAATTACAATATTATCTGAGGCACGAACGATAACTATGACTATTTTTTATTATTCCATATGTTATGAACTCTTTCACTTTCCTGAAAATTGAGTACAAAATCTTTATTGAAGACGCAAGAATTAAACACTGGATACTAATGTGATGAAATTTTATTTATTTAACACAATTTTATAAGAATGCTTTTAACTTTGATGATTGATTTTTAACCAGTTGATTTCAGTGATGTTAATTTTTTTCTTCCAGTTTTAATTCCAGCTTTTCGAAAATGCAGTATATTATCTCATTGTTCGAAATGTAGGAAATTAAATTTTTTTCGTATGATCAGCACATTTTGCAGTAAAGTAGTAATCCAGAACTCTTATATCATTGAAAAATCTATTTTAAATTATAACTACATCAGAATAAAGTAGGTTCTATTTATCGATTCCAATTCATCATTCATTCATCAATAACGAAAGAAATGAGTAATTTTTCAATTTTCTCATTCGAAACATTGGTACCACGAGTCTTTTTCAATAATTTTTATTTATCATTAAGTAAATTTACATCAGTAACTATTTTTCATTTATTTATTTCCCAATCATTATGAAATCTTGTTCTTATCTGTAAATTGAATAAAAATTTTTCATTGAAAATTTAAACATTTAACACTAAATAACAGTAAGATGTAATACTTATTATTTAATAACACAAATTTACTAATATGCTGTTCATTCGTTTCTCAAATGCAAAATATTTACAATTTTCCAAATATCTTTCTTTTATGCCCTCCATTTTGACTTTAACTTTCGACTCAAATTGATTTAGAAAATCGGTAATAAACAATTTTTATATGACATTCTGAATAATTGATTTTCTCGACTAGTTGATATCAGTGAGGTTAATTTTCTTTTTTAGAAGTCTGGGTCGCAATTTTTCATCCAAACATCAGTTTGTTTGAAAAGTTTAATTTCAAAACTTTTGAAGAAAAAAAATATCAAGTCCACCAAATATTTACACATTCTATGATAAAGTTTTCAATCCGAAAATCCCAATCATTGGAATCCTCAAAATATGAACTAGACAAATACAAATCTGACCGAATAATCAAGTGATTTTTTTCAGAAATTCTTCGACTAAGCTTCTTAAAATTGATGCATTTTCTACTAAAGATTTTTAGTTGATTTTTTCCTCGACTCTTTGAGTTTGATTTGAAAAACTTAGTGTCTTTTAATTGCTTAAATAAAATTTTTAATATATTTTTATTACTTTTCGAAATTATTATTTGAGTTTCCATTCCAAAATAAAACAATTCCCAAACTGAAATTTGAAAATGTCAGAATTTTTAACTTGTGAATGAAAAATTATAATCTTGTTGATTTCTACCTAAAGAAATTGCAATCAATCTTTTGTAGATTCATAAATTACATTTCGAAAATTCTTATACATAGTGTACTTTTTTATGAATATCAAATTTCTTTTTAAAAAGTTGAATATATTACATTTACATTTTGTTATTAGTTAAGATTTGAATAATATATATAGTAAATGTATATGATTATGGTAATTATCATCTGAATTTTATTCATATTTTTTTTACTGCATTAAAAACATAAGACATGCTAATATTTTAATTAAAATACTCACTGCAGTTATCACTCGTCGACAATTGTGAAATTGTTTCATTTTGAATGAATTGATGTACAGTATACAACAAACTGCGATTTTTGTCGAAATTTACTACGAAACAAAAAGTTTACCTATTACTTATCAGTACCTGGAGTAATCAGATTGGAAAATAAAATTTCAATGGATAGAACCTTATTACTTTCTTTTTCTGAAATCAATCATGAAATGAGTAGTTTGGTAATAGAATATTTATGATGATTCACTGATAAAAGAAATTAATTTCTCTCTCTCTCTGTATTCATATTATCAATAATATAACTTTGGAATGAAAGGAATTAATTTTGTCAAAATATCATTAGTTATTGATCATTGTAATTTTCTAAAGATAATACATGTCTTTTTCGTAAATATGATGAGTTTAACTATTAAATTATTGTGTTCACTTCAGTAAGTAGTTTCGATTTTTCTACTCACTCATGAATTACGTTTTGGGCATTTTCAACTGTAGGCGGAATTAAAATAAAAAAAATGTATTTATAGAAAAAGTTGATTAGACAAATCCATCATTTATGTGCTGGGTTTTTATTTGAATCGTAAGTCTTGCAATCAAAAGCCATTTCTTTAATTTTATTTGTTCGATATTTTTCAGATCATGGTGAACAAATTCATTCCAACAGTCACAACATCCGATGGTAGTATCAAGCAACCTGGAGGTGTCCCGAATGAACCTGAATTCAAAAAGGCTCCCATCGTTTACAAACTCCCTGTTCCAGCGTACGTTGAAAAAGTGATGATCGCAAGTACTTCCGAAACCCAGTTTATGGGTAAAATTTTGCTTCGCCAAACTCGAAGACCAGAAATCGGCGACAAGTTCAGCAGTCGTCACGGCCAAAAAGGAGTCACAGGTTTGAATTTTGTTTAACAATTAAACATTATTAGCTTGCATTTGATATTCATTTGAAATATAGTGATAAAATAAGCTTGAGACTTTATGTGCGGAAGTTGAAATGCATGTATTGATTTGATTGCAGGTTTTATCGCCGAACAAGAAGACATGCCTTTCAGTGATGCTGGGATTTATCCCGACATGATCATGAACCCTCATGGTTTCCCATCTCGGATGACTGTTGGAAAACTCTTGGAACTCCTCACGGGAAAAGCTGGAGTTCTCAAAGGAGAATTTGGAGATGGAACGGGTGAGAAATAGAGATATATGTTGAGAACCGTTTTGGTAAATTTTGAGATAAAAAGAGGTATCCTTAGGATTTTGAAATACATCTATAATTTTGTAATGTGGTTTTTTTCTTGTTTCAGCGTTCGGTGGCACCAAAGCAGATGTTGTTTGCCAAGAGCTTATGAAGCATGGATACAATTATTTGGGCAAAGACATGTTGTATTCAGGAATCACGGGCGAGCCTCTTGAAGCGTACATTTATTCCGGACCTGTAAGTAACATATCTGCTTAAAAAACTTGTTTTTATTATAAAGAAACATTTACTTTGTTTTATAATGGGTAGTAAGATTTTTATTAATTTCTTGCAATCTTAAGTCTAATGTGGTTGAGAACTTTTTTTGAAAATAAAGAAAACTTTGAGTGATTTTGGTTGTATCAAATTGTATATTGCTCTGAGGTACACACGATACTTTTTGCTTCGAAAACAGTAGAAATGAGCGTATCCAAACTCGTTTCGATCGAACAGACAAAAATGACACTCGGCAGGGGAAAGGGGGGGGGGGGCTCTATATGGTTAGCGAGTTTCCAAGGAGCCGAAAGAGCCCCACTTTTCACCTCGCCGGGTGTCATAGTCGACAGCCTGCATATTGGCCTGAAATACTTCATTTCCGTCTGTCGAAACGAGTTTGAAACGCCCCTTTCTAGTGTTTGAGAGGCAGAATAGTACATTTTGCATCTAGGGGAAAAATGTACTATTATTGAAACATTGAATATTTTTATACAATTATGGTCACTTTTTTTTTCTCAAATATTGTTAAAAAAAGCTGGTTTTCTAGAAAATAGTTCGCGTACTTAAAATTTCGATTCAAAAATTTTTAAATTACGGAGTACATATAAAAATTACGAAATTATCTCGATTTCCTTTTTTTAAGGATTTGCAGTAAAATTTCAATTCGGAATCTTAATGAAAAAAATTTTTTTTTTTTAAATTTTAACTACTTAAGAATAAGGTGCATTTTTCTCATTCATTTGAATTTACCGTTTATTCTAATACTACGGTAAATTTACAATTTTTAGAATTCATTTCAGTCGAAATAATTAAAGTACGAATCTTCTCGAATGAAACATTTTTATTCTTCATTAGTTTAAACCTAGAACAGCTTTCATTCATTTATTTTTCAATTTTTAGAACTATTTGACTTTGTGGTAAATTTAACAAAAATTATTCATAGAAAATTTATGAATCTATTATTCAATTAAAAAAAGACCAAATTTCAGTCATGAATACAAATTCAAAAGAATGCTGCCAATTCAGTCCTTTAATGCAAAATATTTACAATTTTTGGATTTCTCATTAAAAGATTGCAAAATTTCTATCTTTCAATAATTGAATCGATATTTATAACTATTTTTTTATACTCTTCTTTTTGATTTTTATGTCATAGTATGTTTGTGGAAAAAATCTTAATAAAATATTTATATTATCTATAATTCATGATAAATAATGTTTCAGTAATTGATATTCCTGAGGTGAATTTTTTTATTGAGAAATCACGATCTTTTCATTCAAGCATACTTTTGTTTAATTGCCTAGTTTTTCGATTGTGGAGTTGAAAATTATGGAGTTTTTCAACTATTCGTTCATTTTGCAATCAAGCCTTCAATCCAAAAATTGTAAAATTGAAAATTCTCTTTGTTGTAATAACAGCTTTTTGAATGTAGAGAATGTTTTTCTTTTTTTAATATCATTTCACCATTCATCACAATTGTAGTATATTTGTTTCTTGAAATCTTCATGAAGAAACGATTAATCCCATACACTTTCTATATGATTTATGTATTTCTATCAGTAGTTTTTTTTAATGTTAAGTTTCATTTAGGTTAAGTTCAAGTGTTCCGTTATATTCATTGAGTTTATTGAGGATTTAGCTCTAAAATTGATAGTTTGTATTATGGACGTTGAGGGAACGTTCATCAGAGATTATTTATAATTGTAAATTTTAAATGTAATACCATTTTGTAATTTTTGCTGTACATGAAGTATGAATTTGAAATTCTGTATTGTATCATTTTAGGTATACTATCAAAAATTGAAGCACATGGTACAAGATAAAATGCATGCCCGTTCTCGCGGACCCAGGACAGTCCTGACTCGTCAACCAACTGAAGGTCGCGCCAAGGAAGGAGGTTTGAGGTTAGGTGAAATGGAGCGCGATTGCCTCATCGCTTATGGCGCAAGCAGCCTGCTCGTCGAAAGATTGAAAATTTCCAGCGACGCTTTCGACGTCGACGTTTGTGGGAAATGCGGTCTCATGGCGTACAGTGGTTGGTGTCACCCTTGTCGCACCAGCTTCAATGTATCGAGTATTTGTATTCCGTACGCTTGCAAACTTCTTTTCCAGGAATTGCAAGCCATGAATGTTGTACCTCGTTTAACACTCAAAAACTACGCTGATTGATGTATCGATTTTTGTCTTGTAGGTATCAAAAAACTGTTACAATTTTTACTTGACAAAACGATGTTTTTATTTTTTCGTGTATGTTCATAACTTCGCAGTGAAATTTATCAAATTTTTTTGATGATCCTTGAATTTTCTGAGAAATAATGATCACATTGAATATTCTTTTTCATTCGCATTCATATTTTTTCTTTGCCATAGACATCATAGGACGTTTTTATCATCAACCTTTGTTTTCCGAAACAGATTCTTAACTAGCAAAGTGCTACAAAATTTGGGATGAATTTGAGGAAATTGACTGAAACGCAGTAAGTAAAAAATTATAAATCAGTATAAACTCAATGGTGACCATTGATAAATTGTTATAAAATTTGTATTAATATTTAATGTAGGGTGATGAATGGGTAATTGAATACTATGTCGTTAATTATCACATTTGGAAAATTAAAAAAAAAATAATCTCAAAGTTCGTACTGTTATTCAATTCAAAACAAACACTCTGATTGTGAAGTATTATTACAAGCTATTAAAATTAATTTTTTGATCACCCTAAAATTTCAATCTCTAATAAAAATGAGCATTCAAGAGACAATCGATAATATCGTGCTATCTGGTGATATCCTAACCCAGTGCACTGAATACGCTGCTCTTTCTTCACAAGACGTATAAAAATTTTAATATTGATCAAATTAACATAGCGTGGAATCTCAGAGAAAATGTCAATAAATTTTTGATTGCTTTACTACTGTAAATACTTCTGTAAAAATGTCTATTCCTGAATAAACTCCGTAATATCGACCGTAACTGTAAAGCTGTGTAACGTTGATTTCCGGGTTTTCAATGCTCGGAAATCAACGTTCATTAAATATTATCAACGATAGTTAAATCAACGATGTTTAAATATTACTATCGAAATAATATTTTTTTTTTATTTAAGCACCCTAATTCATCAAATCGCGGATTCTAAGGAAATTTCTAGTGCTAATTTGTGTCGTATGTTTTGCAACACATTTTCTTAAAGAGTTACCGTTTCCGCTAGAAATGAAAGAAAGTTAATGTTAAAAATACAAACAATAAATAAAGCGCAAGAAATTACTATGAAAATCTAGAAAAATAACAAAAAATATATCAAATTGTATGAATCCTAAAAAAATACGAATGAAACTTTAAAGTTCTGGAAATCTTTATTAAAGATGCTGTTTAAAAAAAAATCTTAAGAAATCTTTAAAACCCTCAATTTTACAGCATCCAATTGCAATCTATATAAATTAAAAAAAAATTTTGAAAATACTAAACAAACCTAGAAAATTCACGAATATAATTTTACGTTCGATAATGTAATATATTTTCATAATAAGCCCCTCCCAAACCTTTTTTTGTGCTAACGTCCATGACTAACCTCTATCAAAAATCCTAGTGATTTTGAACCTTATAAAAACCTTATAAGAAAAAGTAATTTTTTATAAGAATTCAATTTCTTATAAGGTACACCTTATAAAAACCCGAGGGGCATCTCACTCTAAAGTCAATGGTTTTTGAACGTTTGTATTCCGCGTTCACTCTGATTGAAATCGTAAGATACGATGAAACAGAAAAAAAACTTAAGCGTGTAATCGTCAACTAAGGCATGAAGTCGCAAAGCATCTAAAAACGCGATAAAATTGCGTGAATTCTTCGAGCGAAAATAAAATCATCGGCTTAACGCGCTCCGAACGAAATCTAACGCGTGTAAACGCGTGAAATGATATGAAGTCAGCATATAATGTACGAAATCGCATGGTACGGATACGCCACTGGCCCTTTCTATGCATGCGCATTGTGGCATTCGAAAAATCTGTTGTGCGCATGCGAACGATATTTGAATTTGAATATTTGAACGTAGCGGCAAAATCAGCTGTGGCGCATGCGCGGCATATTGCGAATTGACAGTTGGATAATCCTTCACTTTTGACCGTGATCGTCATCAAAATCTCTTTCATTTTAAGTATTTTCAACTCTCAATCAGTCATTTTCACTCGCATTTTCCGAATTCGGTCACGTTCCTCGTCGGGGACAGTAAAAAAAGACATATCCTGTGCAAAATTGTACGAGGAAATCGGGTGAATTTCGCGGGTGAAAAAAAAAAACGGCGCGGCGCAGTTTTTGAAGGTCGTTTATTGTGACGTATGAGCAGCAAGAATCTAGGCACGAACTCAGTGCAAAATGTTGAAAAAGGCTAATATATGCACTCTAGCGCAAGTCAAGCAAATGGGACTTCTGGGGGACAAGGTAAGATTTATAAATCAATAACGTGGAAAACATATGCATCTTGAAAGAACTTTAATTTTGCAAGTAATTGTTAATAAAAAGTTTAAACAAATTAATTTAACAAATCTGATAAAAGATTCATTACCAGTGCACCTGAAAACCATGGAAAACATATGCATCTTGAAAGAACTTCAATTTCGCAAGTAATTGTTAATAAATGAATGAAATCGCTATTTAACGCTTAAATCGTAAGAAATCGTGAAACAATGATACTACGATTACAATTGACTTCGGAGTGAGATGCCCCTCGTAAAAACCTTATAAGAATTCAATTTCTTATAAGGTGACCTTATAAAAACCTTCCAAGAAACTTGAATTTTTTATAAAGAATGGGCCGAAAAAATTTTATAAGGTTTTTTTTTTTTTATAAAATTCTATCACATGCATTCTTATAAGAAATTTCAGTTTGTTCAGTTTTTCAGTTTCAGTTTGTTCAGTTTTCAATAAAAAGTTTTTGGATCAGTGAGGAAAAAAACCAGCAGTTTATGATAGTTTCCATTATTTATTTCCTTGATGTTATAACAATAGCTATTTATGAAGTATTTCGTTATTTCTATAAATTGCACTTTGTCATTTGACTCAACGAGTAATTTAACCTATAGTAACGTTGATATTCTTCCTGAAAATATTTCCGAAATTCAACATGATTAAGCAGTCATTGTTATCAAAAGCATCGAAATAAATTTTATGTACCTCTGGCATAGAAAACGCGTTTCTATGCCAACTCGAGATCTCTAAACTCGTTTTCTATGCCCTCGGTATACAAAATATCGTTCGTAACAGGCACGGATGTGCTCATAGGCAGAACGGGTTACAGTCCTCGGCTTCGCCTCGGACCGTAATTTCCCCGTTTCGCCAAATTGGCACATCCGTGCCTGTTACGAAATATACTATTAAACTCGAATTTGAAAAAGACAGTAAACTCTCGATATTTAACATCAGCTCTGAGAAAAATAATCATTTTTTGTTGAAATGGTCGGTCTTTTATCCCAGCTCCGTTCCTATGTAAAACGATTGCATTTCATTTTGAAATTATCGGTTATTTATCAATCAGTCTTCACATGACAAATCCAAATCCGTGAATGAAACGGAATTGGTTTCATTATGACGAGTTTGCTTTTGAAACGTTCGATCGTTTCACTTCTAAAAAAGCTCTGTTTCAAAGAAATTGTGAAAAAAAGAAATACACCTACGAAAATAACACTTAATAATATATGGAATTCGCAATGGCAGATCCAATATATAAATATTGTGAACAGCCACGTTAAAAAAAAATTTAACGTTGGAGCCGGTTATTATAACCAGGGGCATAGGCAGAATAAAATTTTCGGGAGGGGGTTTTCGAAAAAAATTATTTTTTATCATAGCTGACTAAAAATCCTACTTTTTCTGTCTGGAATAGTCTGGAATATTCCATTATTGATGTTCGTATTTATTATGATAAGATTCGATTTTTGTGATTTCCATGCAAGTCCCTGGATTTCAGATTTTTTTTTAACTTTTGGTATTTTCCATAATTATTTTTGTTTTATTGTAAATAATATATACTCGAAGGATCTTTAGATATAAAATAACGAATTTTAATCTAGAATTCGATACTCTACCCTAGTGATTTTGAACCCCATAAAAACTTTATAAGAAAAAGTAATTTTTTATAAGAATTCAATTTCTTATAAGGTGACCTTATAAAAACCTTATAAAAATTCGATTTCTTATAAGGCGACCTTATAAAAACCTTATAAGAAAATTAAATTTTTTATAAAGAATGGGTCGAAAAAATTTTATAAAGTTTTTTTTTTATAAAATTTTATTACATACATTCTTATAAAAATTTCAGTTTCTTATAAGGTTTCTATAAGGTCACCTTATAAGAAATTGAATTCTTATAAAAAATTACTTTTTCTTATAAGGTTTTTATAAGGTTCAAAATCACTAGGGTATAAAATATGAAAGTCCTGATAATTTTTTAATATATTTCTAGATATTAAGAAAATTGTACGTAAAAGATTTTTAGTATTTTATGGACTTTTAGAATTTTCGTATTGTATGTATTTTTCTTAATTTTTGTAATATTATGGGATTTTAATAGATTTTTAGTACTTGATGCTATAGTATTGCAAATTTCGACAAACTTGAGTACCTCAATTGATTTTGAAGAAAACAGTCTTTCACCCAGGTTATTTCCAATACTTTTTGGTTTTTTCTCGCATTTTTATAGTATTCAAATCGTTTGAAGAATTTTCTATCATATGAATTTCTTTATAGGTTTTTAGAATTGTATGCACTAGAACTCAAAGTTTTACAAATTTCCTAACAAATCATACCTACATACTTTTTGATTGTTAGATAATTTCCAGTATTTTACGCATTTTTCTTCATTATTAACGGACCTGAGGGATTTTTAAGTTGATATATCACTATTAATAGTGTTATTGTTGTATAAACACATATTTCTAGAGTTCAATGTTATAGAATTTAAATATAAATCGATTTTTTAATTGGTTTCATAGATTTATGGAAAATCACACTTACATAGTTTTTCGTGATTTATATAGATTTTTCGTATTATCGTTTTATTGATATTTATACGATTTTGTAAATTTTTTTGTGTATTTTAGAAGATTTCAAGTATGTATAACATAGATTGAAGATTGATACATAAGTTTTTCCAAGTTTGATGCTTTAGAATTCAAATTTTTTTTCAGAAGTTTTAGAACATTTTTTCATAGTATACCTATTTTAATTTTTATTATTTCTTCAGAGTTGACAGGATTATCTGTGGTATTTTTCTGGATTTCCTTTGTAAATTTCTAGAATTCGATGCTTCAGGGTGGTTCGAGTTTTCTGAGATTTCTAAAGTTTTCGTGAATTCTAATTTTTCAATAGTATGGTTTAATTATATAGAAACAATTTTTCAAATTTTTGTTCACTACATCATCCTTACATAATATTATCAAAGATTATGATTTTGTTTATGAGAAAATTCTTCTGGAGACAAAAGAATTGCAATTTTAAGGTCTATATAATTGAAAATCCTGGATACTGTTAACTTTGAGAACTTACATGAAACCATTTGTTTTTTTCTCAAGATTGATGAATTGTACTCATCTTATTTTTCCTGCATTAACAGTAATTTTATTCTAATTTCGGTAGGGGTTTGAATCCCCGAAACGCGCCTGATTAATACCGACGTACAACAATGCGTTACTTTGCAAATTATCATATTGTCATGTGAAATTTTCGAAGTAACTAGTCAAGAAAACATGCCAAATCCATAACTCACGTAAAAACGGCTACTTAACAAAGTTTGCAATTAAAAAATTGTTATGATTCCTCCCACCCTCCAAAAATAGTTCAAAATGTATTAAGAACTTTTAAAAATGCCGGATGGATTTACATAAATACCTAAGTGCATGACAAGTCGATCTTAATCGAACACAATACGAAATTATTTCGTGTATTCAAAAAGTTTCCATACATGGTATATCTGTTTATTTTCAAACACGTCAGACATTTTTGATGCCTAAATCCCATAATATACATACTTCGATACAGATTTATGCCCATTATTTTATACAACATCCGACTCAAAATTCGCATTTTCAACAATAAGATATTGAAGTCTTGATTTTGCAAAATTTTGAGCTTTCAAGTTCTGCTCTGCATATTCGAAGTTTAATCACCAGTGAAAGCAGATCGATGATCCGACGTGAAAAAAACTGTCACAGTAAGAAATCCTTGTCCTAAATTTGATTAATTCAAAAATGTTGTTATAGGTGCAAAAGAGTCTTAATTTTTCAATGGTAAAAATTGAAATTCAAAACGGTGAAATTTTTACTCGAATTAAAAAAAAAGTTTTCCTGTTTCTGGAAAGTATCGAAGACCTCAAATCCTATCCTTTTTCCTTCTACTCTGCTCGAAAGGTTTAGTCATTTTTTTCATCATTTTCCGCCCACGCTTAAACAGGTCATCACATCCTACCATCGAGATATTTTCAATTTTTTCATCGCAGTGAACAAATTTCGATTCGTCACTCGTACAATAATATCGATCTCGTGTATGTTTTTAAAACAATCTGCAACCGTTGTAAATCACAGTCCGTAACGATTTTATTAGCGAAGAAATAGGCGCCGATAAGATTGAAATAAAGTTCTCGTTAATTTTTAGAGCGACCCGGTGAAAACTTGTTTTTGGCCGAATTACCATAACGGAACAGTGCTGTCGAAAAATTGACTATTAATAAAGACGTTCGTAAAAGGCAATGCCTCGGATCTGTGAAATCAACACTGAAAATTAAAAAAAAACACCTTTGAATGACATTTCTTGCATTTGTTTTGAATTATAGAGCTCGCATTAGCATGAATTAACATCCACTTCAGGAAATGACTTGATTAGAATTCATTATGCGTGAGGTGAAATTTATTTGGTTCCGAGAGGCACACGTAACACGAGTGGAAAATTGGTTTTTATGGACGAATATCAAAATTCGCGGGGCTCGTTAAATTTTATTGATTATATAGCTATCCATTTTGCCTGACGTTGAGAAATGGAAAGGAAATTGTGAAAGACGAAGAAATGTCACTTGTCGTTCGTAAAAATGTTGGTTTATTCTTTTTAGGAATAATGAGAAAGAAAATATTGAGTTCAGGATTGATATAATTTAGGAATTTTTGTCATCTCGAAAGAAGGGTTACCTTTTTGAATATTATTTATATTCCTTAGATTCTTGAAAAATTATTTTTAAATGAATACGCGAACTTATGAAGGAAGCATAACGTAGTTCTGAAATTGTTTTCTATATATATGTTTTTGAAAAATTAAACATATTTTAATCTACTTCCAATGAGAATTGAGTTGTAAATTGTTGTTTATATTAATTGTTTTCTCAGAGTTGATGTTGTATTGAAATCACCCCTTCGTAATTACCAACCTGATAAAAACCTTATTAGGTTCTGACTTTTTTACAAGAATCACGATTTTTTTTAAGGCCACCTCATGAAAACTTTTTAATGATTTCTAATCCTCATAAGGTTTTCTTAGGTTGTCTTTAGAGGATGTGCAATCTTTTTTAAGAATAGATATAAGGTTTTTCTAAGGTCCATACTTACCAAGAATGATAGTATAATTTTTTTATCATGATAACAAGCAATCTTGATTTGTGTTGTGATTTTCATAAATAATCACTTTTTTCATTTAGAATATTTGCATATAATGAAATTTTTGTCATAAAAATCAGAGTTATACGGTCCATGACTTTTTGTTAGCTACGTTACATTTCGAAAATTCACATCGCACCATGATTTTGATACATTACAAAAACAAACGAAAGATTCATTTTTGAGGAACAATGAGAAAGACAATATGTTCAAAATTGACATATAGAGGTAATTTTTGTGATTCATAATAAATGGTTGACTTTTTGGCAAATATTTGTAATGTTTTGGTTCTTCGTAAAAAATATTAAAATTTACTATTGAAGTAGTTTTCTATATATTTTTGAAAAATAAAACATATTCTTAACAATTTTCAATGGGCATTTCGATATGAATAATGGTTGGTATCAATACATTGTTTTCTCAAAATTAGTGGTACAGTTTATTTTCGGGACCTTCTGGAAAACCCAAGAATTTACTCGTATCTTATCGGCCTTATCGCGTCAAAAGAATTCGATTTTTGTTATTTGGCCTTGATGCGACACGCTTTTAGAAATCATGAAAGAACAATTTTCCCACGATTTTGTCTTCGGCTGGTTTTAGCCCAGCCAAGTAGAAAAACATTTATTTTATTAATATCTTCAGGCGAAAACTTGAAGATATTAATAAAATAAAATGATATAGTTGATCTGTGCTATAATATTTTCATGGAAAAAAAGAAAAGCATTTAACTTTATTCCAGTTATTATAACCGACATAGAACGATTTTTATCATGATGATAAGTAATGTTGATTTAGTTGCTATTGTAATAACTCATTTTCGTTCATTATAAATGCGGGTTAATATTTTTTTATCTTAAAAATTCAGAGGTTTATGGCTTATTATGTATTATTTTTTGGCCACTTTACATTTTGTAAATAACTCGCGAAAATTTCTCCGAATTTTCCCATTGCATCCTGATTTTGATACATTATAAAAAAATACCAAAAGATTGAATGTTGCTAATTATTTCCAATCCACCTAGCGAACCTAAAATTCCTTACAGAAATTTCATCACACAAAAATTTGTAAGAATATAATTTTTTCAATAATATCAAATGATATCGATCGATTTTGTTCTTTATTGATTAAACTTCCATAATATTTTTACCATGAAAATCACAGTTCTGTGACTTTTCACAGTCTGGCATTGTATGCACATTTAATATCAAAAACATACCACGACAGTTCGTTCAAAAATTCAATCCCTGTACTATGATTTCGAAAAAATCAGAAAAAACAATCAAGAAATCGCATATTCCTAGCTTTTCCAAACCTCTTCATCATCCTTAAAAAATGTCTCATTGTCAGCCCTTTTACTGCGATGTTTAAATATTATGAAAAACCATTATTAGATTACATATTTTAAGCAATCTCTAAATCTCTCGAACATCTTTCAAAACAAATAACTGCTCATATAATGACAACATTTTCATAACCGCTATCGCGCTTAACCGAATTATCGCGTGGCATCCGTGAAATGAAGGCCTAAAATAAAACACCCCGGGAACACTTTCTCCGTTGCGAAAGGCTCGATTATGAAAACGGAACTCTTGCCTCGAAATTATGCATCGAAACGAAAACACGATTCATCCAAAGTGATGAGCTCGAAATTAAATTCCTTTTTCACTCTTCTTCAATTATCTATTATACAGCGCAATTAAAACGCGACCATCTCGCATATGAAGAAACAATTTCACTGTCGCGAAATAACTTCATACCTCATAACTGACGTAACGTAAACACTGCAGTCATTAAAGTTTAAGCACGCGTATACATTATGATAATAACGACCCAGCTAACGATCCACATATAGTTCGGGGCTCATAGATTGATTACCTAATTAAAAAATAATGACGAGCGATTCATTCAAAGTACTCGCGCATTATCGCAAGTAATAAGCCCATTTAACGCTAGCGTGGGCATTTATTCGGGGTATAAAATTGTGCAAAGTGAATATTCGCATTTTTTGAGGAATGATACCAAGCCGGCAATTTTCGCGCGCGCTCCAAAAGATTTAATGCCGCGTGTAAATAATTGTTTTTAATGGTCCTCTTCGGATGGCGCGGTGAAAGAAAAATGAAACGCTGTCGGTTCGTAATAAAACGTCGTTGCACAATGAGCTTGGGACCCTTCCATACATAGATGTCATAAAATCGCGTGAAATCGCGAAATGATTGACTCGGCGTCCACTGTTTATGTGGAACGCGAAAAATGGGGGGTAAAAATCCGTGATTACGCGCGTTTTCTATATAATGCCTAGAATCGCGAATCCGCAATCGCGCCGCTTTGCGCTAACTAAATATTAAAAACCGGTTTTGGATAATGCAAGCCTCGATACGGGGAATGAGGGTTAAAGCGCGCCGATCATATGCACGCGGTGTTTATGGTTTATGAAACTGATCCACGTGTGGTACCAAAGGCGGATACGGGGGGGGGGGGGGGGGGGTTATGGGGCGATTGCCTCTTCTCATAAAATATACGGTAACTGTAAATAAATCGCATGTTTGGATTTTGGGAAACTCATGTTTCACTCCCTGGCAAACAATCTTTAACCGAACTTGAACCTTCGAAGGTTATAATTGGGTTAAAGTTGGGTTGTAAATTTTTTAAGTGAAAAAAATAGGCCTTGGGCATGATATTTTTGGAAGGAATGGCATCGGTTAATTATGTTTGATTATTTATCGGGAAATTCAATCGTCAGAATTATAAATTTTTTTTTTATGGCTGGAATTTCCTTGAAACTAAAAAACGCAGTAAGACTATAAAGACGATGCAGATAACTAATTGTAAATGAAAAATCATTTCGACACGCTCTACGTTGTAGGATGCGTTAATTTTTAATATTTTTTATTAAAAATTGTAAGCTATCCACAGATACGTGTACACTTAGGTATTTCCAGCCATAAAAAAAAAATAAAAATAACAATTAAAGGCAAAATTTATCGTTCTAACGATTAAATTTGCCTATAAATAACCAAACATGATGAGCCGATGCCATTCCTTGCAAAAATATCGTGCACAAGGCCTATTTTTTTATTTAAAAAATTTACAACCCAACTTTAACCCAATTATAGCCTTCGAAGGTTCAAGTTTGATTGCCAGGGCTGTATCAATTTGACGATTTATTCATATACATTTATGAATGAAGAAATCCTGCAAACTTCTTAAACTATTGTCGAAAACAGGAATGCGAGGCGGTAAATTACTGGCCATGACCATCAATTACAAGAAAATTTTTTTAAATTTTGACCGTCAGTTTACCTTACTGGTCAGAATTAATGTGATGGGTGAAAGTAACACATACACATAGATGACTTGAAAAAATGCGCAACTCGTTTGTTAATACATATTTCTTTTTTTCGTCAATTTTATTTCAAAACGAAGAGAAATTAGGTTACTGGAATAACAAATAAACATATTATTAAAACTTTCTTATTGAAAACGAGTTATTATAAAAAATGTGCTGTTGATTAAGTATTTTCCTTCAATATCTATCTATACTTTCGGGAAAATTTCTATATTGTCGTATGTCAGTTTTTTACACTAAGACAAAAGTGCTGATATTTTTACTATAAAATATTATGATTGTGGATCAGTTTCGACAATTGCACTTTTTGTATCGATATTTTCCATTTATTTGACTATAATAATGACAAATATTCGCAAATTTTATCAGTATCTCTAGTAATTTTGATCCTTATAAGAAACTTATACAAAAATGAAATTTCTTATAAGAATTCAATTTTTTACAAGGTGACCTTACAGAAACCTTGTAAGAAACTGAAAATTCTTATAAGAACGTGTTTGATAAAATATTATACGAGAAAAACTTTATAAAATATTTTCATTCAATTCTCTATCAGAATTTTGGTGTCTTATAAGGTTTTTATGATGTCGCTTTTTCAGTAATTTAATTTTTATAAGGTTTTTATAAGCTGCAACTTATGAGAAATTTCATTTTTTTTTATAAGTTTTGTTTGAGCATCAAAATTAGTAGATAATTACTGACCGGCAACTAGCTCTGACGGTAAAATAGATATAGAGAGTTTTGAAGTTTGACCGAAAATGACAGTAAATGACCGTCAGAAACTTCCATGACCTGACCCATTTTTTTCTGTCCGGTAAACATCCTTGGTCGAAAATGAAGGTAATATCTAACGACCAAGAATGATATACAAAATAGTGTTAAATTGGGTAAATATTTTGAGCATTCAAGAGATGTAGAGACATTAATAAATTCGTGGAGATGTTTTAATAATAAGTAGCCTTTTAAGTTGCATAGGGCAAGATCCGGTAAAATCGACAAGGCGTAAAACAACCATTTGGATCTTTTATTAAAACACATTAAAATATCATTCATCGGTTCATAATGTAGATGCTTATCAGTAAGACACAAATTTTTCCATTTTTCTATTACCGTATATAAATCCTTACCTTTTATACAGCAATTAAAAGTTTTTGACTGAAGCGTGAGCGCTATTCGACGACACTTTTGAGCTGTAAAAAAAAAACGAAAATTGACGTTGGAAAAGTGAGGTAAGTGTTTTTTCTGAGGAGGGATTCTTGATAAACATAAATATGTAAAGTGTTAGTCGATATTCTAGTTGTTTAAAAAATGATGTGACTTTTACTGAAAAAAGTGGCCTGCGGGATAAAAAAACAATAACCATTACACACGGTAATTTTAAGTGAAAAACAGTCAAACTGGTTGAAAACGACGTAAAATGTTCCATGGACAAGAAAATGGCCAAAAAATACGAAGTTGCTCGTAAAGTATTGAGGAGCCAAAAAAAAAAAAAAAAAAAATCGAGGCCGTTTGGCTCTAAAATCAAGTATTGCAAAATGTATGAAATAACAATAAAACCTGATAGTTACAAATATTACAAAATTAGAAACAATATACTGAATGTTAATTAGCTGGTAAAATGAAAATATCAGAAACGAAGTAAAAGTAGAAAAAAACTGCAGAAAAGTACATGAAAAACTCAAAATGATAGAATAAAATAGCGGTAAGAATTGAAAAAAAAAAGAATTTGTAAGAAAGTTGCAGCGGGGAAAAGACAAACAGAGCAAGGAGGAAACCCATCTTACTGCTCCAAACATGGTCGTCTGAGGAAAATTTACTTTGAAGAAAGTTTAGAAGAAAGCGACGATTAATCATTGCAGATGCTGCCTATTCTTCTTTTTTCTAAAGATTAGTAGTTTTTTAACAATAAAAAACATTAAACTAACAATTTTCGAAAATTTTTTACACTTATGCACCAGGTGGGCTGAAATAACCAAACGACAAAGTTTTTAAAACCAATTTTATCTTACAATGAGTACAAGTTACATGTCAATATATCATCACATTTTGTAGGCCAGGATTCAAAGACCAAACTGTCAGGAATGTTTTAAAGTTTGGGGATATTTCTTTAAATGCATGTTCTAGAGCTCATCAAACACAAAAATGGTTATTTTGCACCATCTTACCTAATGTACAACAATTTGTGTTTAAAAAAATAATTCGATTTGCTGAAATAAACATTTGAATGTTATTTGAATGAACAAGTATTTGGTTTACTGGAATGAATTTTTTAATCAGGGATACAATTTTACATGACAATTTTTGTTCAATTTTCTGACAATTTTATTCGAAATTTGTTGTACTCAAATCACAATTGGTATAAAACCTTAGAGTTCTAAATTGTATGAGGTATATTTCTGGAACTCTTAATTACGAACGATACAATTTGATCAATTTTTCGATCCTTTGGATTCAACAACGTCAAGTCAATATGTAAGAAGTGAGATAAAAAAAAGATAATTTTTTCCTTGAATTTATCATATTTCTTTCAGTATATGCAAGCTTTCGAACTTTTTTTTGGTTCACTTCAAGTTTCATTTGCGATCAATTATATATGGAAAGATGAATTTTTTCCTTCTTCATTCTATCAAAATATTCATCCACTGTATACAAACAAAGTGAACAACATAAAATTTAACCCTTATGATTGATTTTAAACGCCTGAAGAGGGACAAAGAAAAAAAACTATGTATTTATCACCTGACTTCTTAAATAATAATAAAATTACCTCCAAAGCATTGAAAAGATAATGAAATTGTTCATTCAAAAAAGGAGCGTGGAAGTATTAAAACACAGTATGCAAAATTTGGCATATGACAATATCATGACTATACTGATACATATGACTAAACCTCGTCTCGAGGTATTCAATAAAATTAACTGATTATATGGAGAAGAACGTATGGCTACAGCAACCAAAGATTAAGTAAATTTTCAAAAAATTCTGGATATTTCAATCAAAGTTTAAATAATACAAAGGAAGACTTGACTGATAATTACCGCTCTACTCGGTGGACTTTAATGTACATTAAAGTCCATTTTATTTACCAACGTTGGTAAATAAAAGACTATCTAGTACCAAAATGCTTGTAATTTTGCTGCCAATTCAACTGTATAACAAATGTTCTTTAGATAGCTCATGAATTTGTCCAGACTTGAGCCAATATCCGACGTCGATGAAATGTGAGAGATTGTGGAAAGTTGAAACCCCATCCATTAAGTTGTCAAACTCATCCAAAAAGGAAGTCACGAACTCCAACCAATGAATTAATTTACTTTGGTTTTTTTTCACAAACTACGATGGCATCCCGAGTCGAAAAATGGAGGTCCGAAATAACATCTGAGCACTATGATTTTCAGATGGCTCAGATAGGAAATCATAGGTCTGAAAAACCCTCTGCACCTATGGCTTATTTCCCTTTCAGACTCTCTGAAATTTTTAAGAGTGAAATTCAGTCGGTGTTTTAGACCGTCTGATTCGGATTTAAGAGGCTCTTACTGCAGCTTGTAACCCAGAATCCAAAAGAGCAAAATAATATTGCCACACGCATGCGACGCACCTGCCCTTTCATTTATTTGTTGATAATCATAATTACCAAAACCAGTTTACAGTTTTGTTTGTTGCAACTTTGTAGAAACAATCTTGTTCTTGACGATTATACCTGGAAAACATATTGAAAAATCCTGGACAAATATCTCCTTCTTCCCCTTTGAGCGTCATTCTGGCTCAAAGTTTATTTGATGATTTTCTGAGACTAATAATTAAGATTTTTGGAATTTTTTCTCCATTCGCCTTTCTGAGATCCTCCACTTTCTCCATTCATTCTTGTTTTGTCCTCCTGAGAGAATTAAACGAGGACGAAAGCAGTACGTTTTTTCGACTCAGGCAAGCTCCGCTGAAGCAGCGATTGCGCGATTTCGCGCGAGCTCGCGAAAAGCATTGAAAAGCGGAACGCGTTTCTCGCCCATGCACGATCGGCGGCGGCTCGTTAGGATTTTTGTTGGCTCGCGGTCCATTCACCGCTGGCTGCAAAATAATATCCCCGGTGACATTTAGACCACTCTCGAGCCGAGCAGCCGTGTTACTCAGGAAGCCAGACATTGATTGCGAAGCGTGTATCGCCATAGATGGACCTGTCCACGGTCTCGCCACTTTCCAGGGACGAATATTATTCCCCCTTCTCCCGTTTCGCGAACGCGCGCCTTCTTATCTCTCGCCTTATTCCCCCCATCTCTCTTTGCTTGGCGCGCGCTCCTCGTGAATGGACCAACGCCGTATGAATGAAATAGTAAATATAATTGACAGAAGGGCAAGCGTGGGCAGGCCAGTTCAGTCAGAACGCTCGGCCCGGCCGAACACGAGGCGAGAACGGCGTGCGCCGCGTAGGATCGAGGTCATCACCTTTCTACATTCAAAGGAGAACCTTATATACCGTACCCAACATCCAGCTTGCGATTTTTCATCAACGAAACATAAACTTTCAGCGAGTATTTATGAACTCGCCGGTGCATATATGCGTACGAAGAATAGAGAAATTTGCTTACCTCGCGAGGAGGGCTGTAAGGAAGAGAAAATTTTCGAACCAAGAGCGATTATTGAAGAATTATACTTGTTACATACTGTAGAATTAACTTCCATATAAATCGTTAATCTTCAAAGACAAAAAAAAGAGAAATTCCCTTCAAAGGAATTTTCATTCCCGATAAAACTCTAAAATTAATTTATCACAGACAAATCTGCTAACTTAAATAACTTTTGAAATACGAGTTCAAAAGACTACAAATGACAGGACAGATTACAAATCCGCTTGCTCAGTGTCTTTGACAAGCTAATGCACGGACAAACTATTTCGATAAGATATTTTTTTTTTTGAATAAAAAGCGGACTTCGCCAGTGCGACGCTCTTCTTGTTCTTCGACATCCAACCGATATCTATCTTCGTTGCAACTCTGTAAGCATCTGTAAGATTTTATGATTTTTTCTTTATAAATTTCACGAACATTTATCTGTGACCTGTGTGAATAATTCCATGTAGACATTATATTTGATTTTTGTAAATCACGTTTAAGATGTTAATAAACTTGTGAAAGCGATTGGCTTCTATTGTACTTCAGAAATTCTAAAACATAGTTTTGCAGTAATCGAATCCTGTTGTGTCCCTTCAGGACATGACATACTTTTCTAGGATTGAACCGAGGGATTTTGAATATTATAATATACTATATATCACTAAAAAAGTAGAAATCTAGTCAGTGCTATCAAAATCGTTTGCTACTATCGAGCCCAATGATTTGGCATCATCAAGTCGTTCAAAGACCAGAAGACTGCTACTTTTGCCAAACAAACCTCCAAGTTCAGCGCTTCCAAACGCGTAACAGTATACAGTATCCCAATGTGCTAACTGTTGCGAAACCATCTTCTGAAGAAAATGAAAACAAGCCAACTGGAGTCGAAAAAGTAGATGATTTCACATGTGATGATGACAGTTCATTTCATAGTCAACATGATGAGGAACCTTTTATCCCAGCTGAATTAGCATCAAAAGAGCGTCATTTTGTTTCGAATTTGGATGTGAATGACATAGTACGCGATCTGGGACTCTCATGGAGACAAGCAGAAATTTTGGCATCACGATTGAAACAATGGAATCTTGTAGAAAATGATTTCAAAATAACAAGAAGAAAAAACACTGAGCGGACTATTTTCAACAACAATTTTGAAATTGATAGCGATGACTAATACCTTGTTTATTTTAATGACGTTAAAATATTGTTTCAACGCTTTGATAAAGTATATCAATGAAGAAATTTAATAATAATAAAAACGTGTGACGAATCCATTATACATACTGCAATACACATGTAGGGCCATATTTTCTGGTTACGAAAACATAGGGTAGGCAGGTTCTGCAATTCCGATCCGTTTTAATTAAATAATACATAGATTTGTACATCAAAAAATGCACTTTGAGAACATTACTAACCTCTATGAATTTTTTTGTCGAATTATGCAATGACAAATGGTCAAAGTTAAAGAAATGAAGAAAAAAGCACTTTTTTCAGGTTTATTCGATGAAAACTTACAACTCACTAGTTCAAACAATTAATTGGTATACATCATTTGAAAGGTCTGACAATACCTTTTCCAAAACATGTTACATATTGAAAATCGTCAAAAAAATGACTGAAATACTAATAGATTACCGCATAAAGTCTGTAAAAACGTTTTTTTGAAAATGAATTAAAAAGGAGGGTACAAAAAATATAAGAAAAATATTGTCATTTTACATTTTGCAGCTTGACTTTAGATTTCGACTTCAAAGGAAAGTCTAGATGACGAAATTCAAGATAAAACGATTTTTTCTAAATTTATAAATAAATTTGAAAGCCAAGAAGTATGTAGTTGTATTTATAACGATTTCATTATGAATTCGCAGTAACTTTATTTATTACACATTTTTAATCACAAGTTAGGCAAGGAAGGAAAAGAAAGTTTTCCAATCAAAAGCAATTATAGGAGAATTATACTTTTTCAGGATCGAACAAAGGGATTGTGGAAAAGTTTGACAGCTTTTAATTTTTTAAATTGACATAAATAATATATTCAAAACGTGCTATCACGTTTCAAAAATTCCTTAGATCCTATCTCAAAGGTTTCGAAACCATCCTATAATTTGAGCAACAATGAAATCACGTAAATCAAACATAGAATCACTATATAATTTAATAAAAGAATCGACATAGCTGTAAATTTTGAAGTAGAAACGTCATACACTCAAGATACTTATTCTCAGTGTCATTTTCAATGATATTCTTGAGCATCGTTGATAAACTTTACCCGGTACTTTTGTCGTGAGAAAAACATCTTTATTCATCTGCATCGCGTACGTCATCCTAAATTATACCAAAAAGGACTATAAAATATAATAAATGATTTTATATACATATGCTGGCTTTGAATGAAATTTTACTTTCCACATCGTGAGTTCATTGAATAGAATAAGGCTTTCGATCTAAGACCTTACGATCGGAATATATCGTGCATTAAAATGGGAAGAAATCGTTAGCTCAATTGTGAGAGATATTAATGACAATCGATGTTGAAATCAATTTCGTTTCCATTACACGTTCCATGTGAAAGTGTGACAGCACTCATTATGTGTACATTTCGTGCTAAAAGTTAAGTGAAAATGTGCTACGTTTTGCAAAAAATTGAAGGAAAATGAGTATATGAAATGCAAGCAACGAAAAATCGACAACCGATCAACAATTTTTTTTTTAATTTACGGAGATGAAATATTATGGAGAAATTTCGCAAAGGGGTCCAAGTTACAATTTAATTAAAAAGCTCTATGGGAACTAAAATTTTCTAAATATTTCAAGCGTTAAATATTCTGTTGTAATGAAATATTTTGGATACAAAATAAAATGTGTTGCTTGGTAAAACTGAATTTCTGAAAACTTACGTTCAGAGATTTGTTTCTACTGATGCAAACTGCAAATCACATGAAATCTTGTTGTATTATGAAAGATAAGACTTCAATGAATAATTTACTACAGTTAAATTTAGTTCATCGCCAATAATAGAAAAAATGTTGACGTGAGAAAATTTTGAAATAAAATAAAACCAGAAAATTTCGACGGATACAAAAATACGTTGGTAAAAAGTAGAGACGATGAATGAAGAAATATATTACGATAAAAGGAATATTTCTTAAATGATTTTAATAAAAAAGCTGAAAATACACTCATTAAACGAGAGGGTACGAGTAATTTGAATGCTGCAAATGATGCGTTTTTATGTATTATTTATGACATTTGGAGATTTTCAGAAAGAAGGAAAAAGAGAAATTCTTCGATTTGAATTCTTGGTTCTTTTAGGTATATATATCTTATTATTTGATGTGATATTTTGTCAGTTATGGTTGGTTCATTCTTAAGTCACCTTTCAGAAAAATTTTAGATTGTTTCAAAAAGATACATTTTTACAACACAATTTACTGAATATAAGAATAATGTTAAATAATCTATTGATGAAGTTATTACTTTGGAAGATGATGACGACGATTCGAATGCCAAATCCCTAGTAATTATGATCGTTATAAAAACCTTTTAAGAAACTAAAATTTCTTATAAGAATGTATTTCATTAAAATTTATAAGAAAAACACCTTATAAAATTTTTTGATTATTTCTTCATAAGAAAGTTCAGTTTCTTATAAGGTTTTTAATAGGCTATATAAGAAATTGAACTCTTATACGGTTTTTAAAAGGTGCACCTTATAAGAAATTCAATTTCTCTCCCGGTTTCAATTAGTCAAAAACTACTAATTAATAGTAGAATTCCACTAACTGAAAAATTAAAAAGGCAGCAACTTAAGTTTTTGTAAATATCTATTAATTCAATTAGTCATACAGTCTATTAATGAAATTAGTAATATTTGACTGAAGAAAATAGTGAATGACTATCTTTAAACTTAAGTAGATATCTACTACTATGATAAGTAGATTTTGACTAGTCTTATACGTGCATTATGGCTAACAGATAAGTATAGTTCAACTAATGAAAAAGTCAATTTTTACAAATATTGTTGTTAATAGTTACAGTTTACAATAATAAATATTTACCACTGCAATTATTGATTATCTCAATTGCATTCAAATAATATTCATTCATTATCGTTTTATAGTAAAATATCAAACCATAATAATAGGCATATTTAGATATGTGTTAAAATATTTATTTCTTGAAACATCAAGCTTTTAACAATTTTTTTCAAATTATCTATTTTTACAACCAGGTACGTAATATTATGATTTATGTATAATTTAGTAGAATTCAACTATTTTTTTCAGTTTACTTGTGGAATTCTACTAATTTATTAGTAGATCTCTGACTATCTCTGATCTACTAATAAAATTAGTAGAAATTTTACGAATGCTAACTGAGAGAGTTATAAGAAATTTCATTTTTTTATGCAGTTTTTATAAGGATAAAAATTACAAGAGGTAATGAAACATGAAAATAATTGAACATATTTTTGTGAGTGAAAATACGTTTTTAAAATATTTTATGCTCATGTTTGTATTTTTCAAAAAGAGGAATTTTCGTAACAGCTCCTGAAGAGAACCCGCTTAAAGTTAAAATATAGAACTTTTTTTAATATTGGGGAATCATTGATATCAGGCACGTAGGGCAGAGGGGGATTTTGAGGGTTCAAACCACTCCCGAAATTCTGAAAAAATCAATCAATATTTTATGTAAAAATGAAAAAAGTTACATCAATAAATAATAAAAATATGAGTTACAAAAAAATGCATGAAAACGTTCGTAGTATATATTTAATAGAAAAGTAATAATTATAAAAACGTAGGATTACGTATACATAAAATATGAATCAGAAAAATGGTAGCAACCCAGTGAATAATCAAGAAAAATTAAAATTTACGAAAATAATAGAAATTTACAATCTTACAATTAGATCAATAAATTCTAGAAATCTATGTAATATCCATATGAAAGTAATAAAAATCTTTCAGTTCATAAAAACTCTGAAAGAATAATGGAATCAGTTAAATTCTATGAAAAAACTGTTTTCTGAAAAATCTCGACAAATGCCTCTACGATCTATAAATTTTGAGATTCTAGAGCATCAATTCTAAATATACTATACATCTATAAAATTTTTAGAAAACGCAACAAAATCTTTGAGTAATTCAAATATACGAAAAGAGAATAATGATATGAAACATGAAAAATCTATGTGAATGTGATTTTATCATTAATTCTTGAAATTATTGATAATAGATCGAAATTCGCATTTTTAAGCGTAGGGTTTTGAAATCTCTGTAGCAATCTACAAAAATATAAGTAATCTATAAAAATGAGAAATTCTCCAGTTTACGTGCTAGAAAAATGTGAAAAATAAGTATAGCTTACTTGCTTACCAGTTTACTAGTTAACTAAGATACTTGTTAACAAGATTACTAGTTAACTATTTTTTTTCTACTTGTTTGCTTTTTTACTATTTTACAACGTTAGTAGTTAACTAGTTGACTAGCTTACTTGTTTACTAGTTTAGTAGTTGACTAGCTTACTATTTAGCTAGCTTACCCTTTTCCTAGCTTATAAGTTTTCTAGATTACCAGTGTATTAGATATCTTTCAATACATAGATCATGTAGAAACAATTTTCTTAGAAATTCATAAAACTCTGTCCTGGAGAATAATTATTATTATATTACTATTATTATACATATTTCAGAAATTATTTAGAAATCCATACATCTAGAAAACAATAAAAATACATCCGATTAAATTGAAAAAATTTACACAATTAAACATACGTTCAATTTTAGATATACAAAAAAAAATATAGAATAAAAGTACATATTAAATATCTTCATAAAAGAAACTGTTGTCTGAAAAATCAATCCAAATTCTCAAAATCGTCGGAAATTTCAAAGCATCAATTTCTGAAAATCTATTGAGCGATCCACAAAAATATTTGAAATACATAAAAATACCAGAAAATACTACAAAATTTGATGAATAATATACCATACGAAAATAATATAAATTTATGAAGTACCTTTTATCTGTGTGGTTAAAATTTGCTCAAAAATCAATTCAAATGTATAAATTTTTTAGAAGTTTGATTCCTCGAGCATCGAATTTTAGAAAGCTTCATAGAAACCCATATTACTTTATATAAGATAATCTTTAAAGTAGTATAAATATAAAAAGTATTAGTAAAAAAATTGAAACCTCAGTTACTAATTGAAAATCATAAAAATCGGATTCCAATATTTATGAACATAAAAAATGTGCAACTCTGGGTTCCAAAAGTTGTAAAACTTTCAAATTTTGAAATGTAAAATATTTCAAAATCGCTGTCTTGTAACCATTAAGTCGACGATGAAAAATTGATAGATATATCTAAATGGTTTTGAAAAATTGGGGAAGACTTTTTCATTTGTTGACGAATTAACCCTATTTTTTAGAGCTCATTTGGTAAGTCTAGTTTGTGTTTCTTGAATCCTCGTCTTTGGGGAAGCCGTGTTCGTTATGTCACCCCGCGAATCCTTTTGTTTACCGTGCTGGCGGCGTTCTCGGCGTCTCCTGGCGGCCGAGATGACGCGGGCGCGAGAAAGGGTACGGCCGTGTGTCTTTCGCTCGTTCCTCTCTTCGGGTACCAACTCCAAAGACGGTAGGAAGGAACGGTTTCCGGTCGCCCACGCGATGAACTAGTCGGGTCCAGGCGATGTAGAAATCCCCGGAGCTCGGCGGCCAGTCAAGTGTGCGTTCCTGTAACCAGGCTTACACCGAAGCGGCTACAAATGAATTCTAATCGCCCCGTGAAGCATTCGTTTTCTCCGATTCTCTGCCCATCTATGGAATCGCTGCACATATTGCCGCGAGACTCATTAATTATCCGTCCCTCGGAGAGAGGATTAAGCGCCATTATCGCGTTACTCTTTCTCGCGCCCGCGAAATGACCGCTTTTAACGAGCGCTTTCAGGCACCGACTTACGATTTCTTTACTCTCGATTCATTTTTTCGAGAGCCATTGTGACTTTGGCTTTTGTTCCATGGATTTTTGATGGATGTTCCGGTCGCTTTGATCGCGCTTTCAACGGAAATTTTGGGAAGAAGTATGTCTATATGGGTTTTTCGAGTTGTTTTTTTTTTTTTTTTAAAGTTACGAATTTCTCGTAGTTTTTACAAACAGAAGAGTTGATGCTATTTTATGGACTTATAATGGATTTTTAAATAGAAAATTACATCGATTTCTTGAAAGTTATTGATGTTTGAGGTCATGTTCAAATTACGTGAATAAGCAGTGGGGTAGGGGGAGGCTTGTATTGATTGTATAGAAATAAATTGAATATAATAAATTCAATTGTTTGGTTTTTCTTTACCTTAACGTAGAATTATTTTAAACTTTTTCTTCAAAAACATTGTGAAAGAAAGTATTATAAAAATACAAGTCTATTCAATAAAGTTACAAAATTACAACGAGTTTTATATCGGCTGCAATTCTCATAAAAAATTTATACCTTCTAAAAATCTGAAGTTCCTTAATAATAAGGATGAGACTGCATAGGATAATGAGGAAGAGTATATATTTTAAAGGGTGGGATTTTTTCCTTATAAAGTTTTTATAAGGTCAACTTATAAGGATCTGAGAATGTTTCAAATATTTTTACAATAAATATTTGAAATCTTTAAAACATTCATGCAAGGTTTTTATTACGTTTTTAAAAAGCTGTTCAAAGTTTTGCGCCCTAAGGAAAATCTAGCATTGACAATGCAATTTCACCAACGTGAACTCAAGGAAAATTTAAAGTAGAAAGGCAATTTTCATTGGATTTCTATTGAGTTCACATTGGAAAATTAACATTGCCAATGTAAGGTTTTAATCAGGGCAGTTAGCATAATTATTGTATGTACCTACTTTGGAATAAATTGGTTTCCAAAGTTTTGACATCTAGACTTGAATTCAAATAAATTTATTCCTGAAAACAATAAAAATTCAAATTCAGAGATGTCGAAATCCATAAGGAGTTATTGATTTCTAAAGAAAAACTTTATGATTTAAATCTTAAAATTTTTGAATTTTCATATTATGGTTCCTTAAAATAAATATAGAGAACTTTTCTCTGGAAAAATTTTATGAAAAATAAATAATTCAAGAATGGTTGAATTATCGATCATTATTTGGTAAGTTTTTGGTGAATTACTTTGTGGATTTATTCAAGTTATTAATGTTTGAAAATTTGAAAAACTTTAGGTTTTGGGTAAATAAATTTCTTCAAGGAATCTAAAAAAAGAGTTGAAGAATATAAACATGTAAATCGATAGATTTTTGTATAAATTTGTAATTGCATTGTAAGAAAATCAATTTACTTCGACTCATGCATAGAAAAACCCAACGAAACTTTTACAATAAAATTTCATTTCTCAATCTGCAAGAACTCTTAAAATTTACTTTTTTACACTACATGCATTTTTCATTTTTTACCTTCATATGTTATGGTACATAAAACAATTATAATTAATGCAGTATGAAAATTTCGTGCAGCTTCAAAAGTTACAGTCCTTCAATAAATAAATGTCGAATGTATTAACATAATTTTAAGTATAAATTGTGATATAATAAAATAAAAATCATGTGGTTGCAAAATTTAAGATAGAGAGAATTAGAAAAGACAAATGCCTGTCTTTCAACATAAAAACTGAAATTTCTTAATCAAAGAATCTAGAGATTCCGAGTTCTTAAATGAATAATACAACACATGCTATTTAAAAAATAACATTCAAAAATTCTAAGATTCGATCATAATATTTTGGTTCTGAAATCGAAAACATGAAAATTTTTTGATGCTGTTAGAAATTGGTTCATCTTCGATTAACAAATTAAAATCAATTGATTTCTCGTAAAATGATGCATGATTTAATCCCAGATCAAGAGTACTCATATGTACACTAACGACCAAAAATGTTAATCTGAGTCTTCCATACTCCTTTCGTATTCATTTTTTGATTTTCTCAGGAAGACAAAACAAAGATACACGGAGAAAAAAATTTCAGGAGGGCGAATGGAGAAAAATCCTCGAAAAACTTAATCATCAATCTCAGAAACTCATCAAATGAACTTCAGTAAGACAAAATGAGGCTAAAAGGAGAAAAGGGAGAGTTAGGTAACTTTTAAATTTCCCCCCGAAATCCTCAAAAGTTCTCCAACAAGAGTTGGAGAATTCTCTTGCGAGGATATTGGAGGTTGGAGGAAGAAAATTAAATATTTTTTGCAGGAGAAAAATCGTTAAAAACAACATATGTTGTTCATTGTACTTATTATTTACAGTAATTTGAGTGGCTATTATTTCTAACTTTGATAAATTTATTATTTAGCTTTCGTTACAAGTTACGTGAAAAAAGAAACCTAGGAAATAAATTTTTTGATATTTAAAAAATTATATATCCTTATCAGTTAGATAGACATCTTAGGATAAATTGATTGATAATTTTTGCATTCATTGGAAAATGGAGGTAATGCAAAGTTGTAGAAAATTCTGTAACCTACTTTTCATTTCATTTTGTTTAAGTATTGAAAAATAGTTGTCAATTAATTTTTGAAACTGTATCTGATAGTTAATATGAAGCTGTATACTTATTTTGTTATCTAAGTTATTCAGCAAAAGTGTAAAATAGAAATTGGAGAAAGAAAGAGGATTTTAGGAAAAAATGAGGATTTTGGGAGAATGAAGAAGGATAGATGGAGAAAAAATGACTTGGCTTCAATTGAGCAAAATATTTTTGTTCAACGTATTTATTGTGTACTGGAAGATTGTGCAAATTTACACATATTTCATCGCTATGATCCTACATTTAACGAATTTGGTAAGAAAAACTTCTTAATTTTAAAATGTGTACTGAAAATAATTTCGCTATACGCTATACGTATCACCCTGTGTATAAGTTTCGTGGTATTTTGTACAATCGTCCGGTATACAATAGTACGCTGCACAAAAAATGCTGCTCAATTGAAGCCAAGCCGAAAAAATGATGATTTTAGAAGAGCGAAGGAAGGTTGATTGGAGACAATTGAGGATTTTAGGAAATTAAGTTGGTAGGAATTTGGGGAAAAAATCCTCAAAAAGTGGATTTTTAACAATAACTGCCCTTTTGAAGGATAAATTATGGAGACCTTTTTCTCTCCGAACATCCTCAAATCATATTATTTCCGTCATTTTCTACTTAAATTTTGTTCTTCTAAAATCCACCAATAATGAGGATTAAAGAAGTATGGGTTTTCTGACTCTGGAGACTCCAGACTAGAGTTTCTAGAATAATTCAAAACACTTAATTTATCATGTCTAAATTCATAAAAAATGATGTGGCAATAATAGTGCAACAATAAAAGTTCCAATAACGAAAACTTCTAATTTATTAGTTTTCCAACGTCAAAACTTCCAGTTCTTTTTTTTCCAATATCTAATTTCGCCCAATATTTTTTCACAAAAACCTCCCAACATTAGATCCTAGGAAACGTGCTAACCTGTTTTTCATGGAAACAATTTTTTCTCTTGTACTACATTCGATGAAAGAGAGCTTCATTTTCTTCATTTTTTTTTTAATATTAAGTTGCGAAATAAAAATTATTTGGGGATAAAGTTTTGGATGGTTTTGGAAAGGAGAGGATTTTTAATTGTTGTTATAGAGAGGAAATTCGTATGACCTGAATAATCTTCCTAAAATTGTGAACGAAACGTCAGTCTTAGAAATAAAAAATCCAAAAATATACCAAGTTTTGTCCTATTCATTGGCTGATATAAAATTCACCAATACATGATTTTTGTCTCACAATTGAAAAAAATGTATCCTTTAAATCGCTCATTCCCCATGATCCTCGTCGACAAAATCACCATGATTTTTCATGCCGGATTCAGCGAACCTCGTTGAAAATACCTGGGCAAAAAAAGTCCCCTCGAATAGCGAGAAAATAAGGAGCCAAAGAGGCTCGAGCAATCAAGGAGTCGAGGATCATTGTTTGTCCTCTCCATATTTCTCGGCTATTACGAAGGGACGTACACGGCTCCTGCATTAAAGAAAGCAGTGTCATAAGTCGCAAAAGTAGCCTCCCGTTTGGCGAATCTAGCGTGTACCCTTGGTTCGAATGTGGGAGAGATAGTTTCCGGTCGCCCACGTTCTTCGCGCTGCCGCGAGCGAAACGTCCTCTTCGACCCCCGCGATGTGCAAGGAGTCGTCCCTGCAAAAATGGTCGATTCATTCGCGCGCCGCGCGCGAGCGAAGCGAGGGTCTCGCCCGAGCTAGAGGCGCCGAATAAAAATAGTACATGACGCCTCGAGTCGACACGCCACTTTTTTCCGACGCGCTCAGGTGTTGAGATTGTATCTATAATTTTGTTATTCATGCCTGACCGTGTTGGGTAATTGGCGCTATTAACGGCGCTGGCTTAATTGTTCCAACGGTTGATTTTATTGGCGAACAGCGAGCGAAGATTCATTCGCGATTCACCGCGAAGCTTTTAAGAAATGTCTAATGTTGCATACATCTACTTGAAATGGCTCGTGAAAAACGACTTAATTTGGTTTAATTTAGAGGTCTTGATCAGGCCTGTGTGGACTGGTCCGTGTGGATTTTGATGAAATGCTTCTATCATTGGTTTTTACGTTTTGATATGAATTTCGATATCTTGCATTTCATGGTATTTTTCAGAAAACAGCGTCTAAATGGATTTTTATTTCTTTTTGGTATTTTTCGCATATATCTTCTACGATTTGAAGGATTGTTCAGTATTTCTGAAACTATTCGTATTTTTCAAGATCTATAAAATGTTACAGGATTTTCAAGTATTTTTATATATTTCTAACATTTTAATTTAAATTGTTATAGATTTCGAGAATTCCTAATTGAAAAATTTGAAGTTTATTAAATTTAACGTGTTCAAAGGATTTTTCAGAAAACGGTGTCTCGATAGATATCTATTTCTTCTAGTATTTTTCGTATTTCTCCAGATTTTCTACGATTTGAAGGATTGTTCAGTATTTCTGAAACTATTCGTATTTTTCAAGATCTATAAAATGTTACAGGATTTTCAAATATTTTTATATATTTATGGCATTTTTATTTAAATTGTTATAGATTCCGAGAATTCCAAACTGTAACATTTGGAGTTTATGAAATTTTACGTGTTCAAAGTACTTTTCAGAAAACAGTGTCTCAATAGATATTTATTTCTTCTAGTATTTTTCGTATTTCTTCAGATTTTCTACGATTTGAAGGATTGTTCAGTATTTCTGAAACTATTCGTATTTTTCAAGATCTATAAAATGTTACAGGATTTTCAAATATTTTTATATATTTATGGCATTTTTATTTAAATTGTTATAGATTCCGAGAATTCCAAACTGTAACATTTGGAGTTTATGAAATTTTACGTGTTCAAAGTACTTTTCAGAAAACAGTGTCTCAATAGATATTTATTTCTTCTAGTATTTTTCGTATTTCTTCAGATTTTCTACGATTTGAAGGATTGTTCAGTATGTATGAAACTATCCGTATTTTTTAGAATGCATAAAATTTTGCAGGATTTTTTAGTATTTTTATAAACTTTAAGCAGTTCGATATAAATTTTTATACATGGATTTCGAGAATTTCGAACTCTAAAATGTAAAGTTTAATAAATTTTTCATGTTCCAAAAGAATTTTTAAGAGAACAGGTGTCTCAATAGATTCATATTTATTTCAGTATCCTTCGTATTTCATCAGTTTTTTTACGATTTGAAGGGTTGTTCAGTTTTCTTGTAGATTTCTGTATAAATTTCTGGAATTCGATGCCCTAGTTTAGAATTTGTTGAAAACATAACAAAGATTCAATATATAAAGTAGAAGTTGTTGAAAACAAATGATGTTTTGATATCGCCTTATATAACAGGCTGAGAGGAAAAACCGAACAAGTAGAGATAGAAAACATGGAATTTCACATTCATTTGTCTCTTACTAGTTCGGTTTTTACTTTCAGCCTTTCATATATTTGTTTATTTATTGATTAATTATATAATTTATCTACTTATTTAATCTACATTTATTATCTACATCACTATGAATGGGCCATCTACTGTCAAACCAAATCAATTTCAATTGCATGTTATTCTACAAGTACAACATAAAAGATGAACCCCCCCCCCCCCAAATACAGGTTTCTGTGCACGGGCCTGGTCTAGATAGAGTTTTCTGATTGTACAAATTGTAACGAAGGAATTATGAATCGTAAGTTTTATTAAATGAATGGTAATTTGACAGTTTTATCATTGTCGGTCAAATCAACAAATTTAACAGTTATACAGTTCACGATAGTTGAAACAATTTTGACATTATATTGACATTTTTCGAATAGTATCAAAATCTTGACTGTTTACCAGTGAAGTATATTATAGTTTTATCAGTTTCAAAATTTTCTACCTTTTTAACAGTCTTGACACTTTTGACGTTTCCGAAAGTTTTAAAAGTTTTACAGGTGTAATGTATTTTTGAAAGCCTTAGAATTTTTTTACAGAGTTTAACGAATTCGACAAGTCCTACAAAATTTGAACAGTGTATAATAGTTTGAGCAGATCTTGTACTGTTGAAATAGTCAAAATTGTAAAAAAAAAAAACTATATAACTTGTGAAAACCGTCGCAACTGTACTTTAATTGTAATAATTCATTTAACTGTAAAACTTTCGAAACTTTTAAAAACTGGCAAAACTGTTGCTGTCAATACTGTCAGAGATATTGAGCATTGTTTAAACTATGAAAAACTATAACATTCATTTAAACTGTCGCAAGATAAAGCTATTAAAAGTGTCATTATGATTTTCAAACTGCTAAAGTGGTCAGACATTTCATAAACTCATAAAAAATTTTTAATTGCTATGATACAAATATTGAAATAGTTGAAACCATTGTAAGATATCAAATTTTCAACATCCTTAAAATTGTATAGCACTATACATGTATTGTTTAAATCGGTGAAAAATTGAAAATGTGTGAAAATTTTCAAAACTGCTAGGAGTGTTACGTATTATACAACTGAAAAAGTTGAAAAACATTTGTGAATTCTTAAACCTGTGAAACTTGTTATTTTCAAATTTAAAGTTTTACAGGTTAAAATGAATTTATGATGGAGTTACAAACTGTTTTAACAATTAAGGACTGTCAAAACTGTCGATTCTGTTATAAATTATCGAAATTGTTAAATGCTACTACCCATAACTGTAAAAAATGTAAAAAGAAAAAGCTATTTGAAGTGTCATGTCTACCAAGATTTTCATGATAACTCTCTAACGTGGCAAATGAGTATAAAAACAGTTGAAATCTTCAAAAATTTCAAATTAACAAAATATTCAAAAAAGTCGAAATTATTATTTACTATTATATTGTTAAAATTCTTAGAGCCATTTAACATTCTTCGAAAATCGTTATTCAAAACTGTTAAAAATCTGTTAAAATTATCAAAATTATCAAGAGTGTAACGAACAGTAAAACTGAAAAAACTATGAAAATTGTCTTCAATTTTCAAAACTGTAGAAACAAAAAAGTACAGCGGAAATTATGTAAAATTTCAAAAATATTTAGAGGATAAAAATGTCGATTCTCTTATAAACTTTTCAAGTGAGAAACAGTAAAAATTATTTAAAAATGTTTAATGAAAAAGAATTTTCCTGAATTTGTTTCAATTCCTAAAACTATTATGAATATATAAATTCTCGAAACTTTTACTTATTTCTAAAACTGTCTAAGAACTGTCAAATAAGTTAAAAACCTCGGTGATAGACGTTAAAATTATGTAAAAATTCTAAAAGAGTGTCAAAAGTACTAAAAATGTCAAAAACGGCGATTGCTTGTTTTTGCTGATAGAATATGTGTATATAACATTCAAGAGCATTTATTCTTACCAAAAACTCTAAATGCCTACGTCTAATTTTTGTTTCATATTAAAAAAAAAAATTTGTATCAAACTTCCATTTATAATCTGACTTTAAAAATATCGTATTTTGAAGGAATACAATTTTAAACATGAATTAAACCTTCACTGTCAAAAAAATACGGAAATGTCCTATACAATGGTACTGCAAATTTACTATTCTTTCATGTTTCACATTCTTGAATAGGAAAACTTCATCGAAATATGGAATATTACTATAAATAAACTGGAAAATTCCAGTTGCTTATGGCAAAACTATAGTAAAATTATAGTAAAATTTCAACAAAAGGCAATGGTTAATGACTTTCGTATCGGTACAGTAAAATTACCACAAATTTTTTTAGAGTGTTCTTGAGGTACAAATTTTTTTTAACATTCAAAATAACAAGTTTCTCCAACGATAATCAGATATACAACAAATTCAGAGACCGTAAATTTTAGTATTTGGGTAGTTGAAAATTTATCAATTATGTTGGGAACCATTCGAAGCCTTTCCATTGCTTGCTAATGACACTTAAATCATCTTGAATCACGTACAGTATAATTGTATAACCAGCGTAGGCGAGGGATAGACAAAGCGTTTTTCACTTTATTGATCATTTTATACATTTCCAGTCGGTTAAAATTTACAGTCCGGAACATGACGTTGCACCCAGAACCAAGAGTGAGAGCTACATGCAGTCGACTAATTTCAATAAATAATTCATAGCTATTCACTGTGCGTTGAAAGTTGATAAATCTATTTTTCGACAGTTCAAATCGAGCCCGCCTCGAAAACGTCTCATGCATATGATTGAACTTGCAAATATTTATGAAAATCATAAAGGGGAGTTCCGATCTCAAACACCAAAATCATCTAGAATTTCGCAACGTAATAATTATCGATCGTGTTACTTGGTCGTTGTAATGAAAAAAAATGTTTGAACTAGGTGATTATGAATCTGATTGTATAGTTTGCTTTTGAAGTGGGAATTGTGGTTTCAGTTACTGATAAATTTGAGGAGTACAAATCATCATCGAGAAATCGAAATCCTACATTTTTTTTTCTTCAAGTCCTGATTTTTTAATGTCAAGGATTAAATTTTAATATAATATAAAAAATCTTGATAATAGTTTGAACTTATTTTTATGAACGTTTTTGCAATAATAGCCATCAATTCATCATCAATATGTGTCTGAGATATAATTTACTTTATTAAGAATCGTTCAATCTAAACAAGTTTCATTTGTGATTCAGGACACTTGTAATAGAATCTAAAGTCAGTAATTTGGTATCCTTCAAGCTTCAATTTAAAAAAAAACAGTACATTTATGATATTTATCCAGTTTTATCTAAGATTAGACATGATTTGAGAAACTTTTGGTTAAATTTTAAGATAACTTTGTAATTATTGTCAAACTTCTAACTATATTTTGCCACATTCTCTTGGTTTTTTACCTACTTTATAATACGAATATTACTGTATAACAATTTAATAAATTCATACAATCACATCATCAATTTGCAACTCTTTGTAAAATGATAACTCCGATCAATTTTTCCTTCAAACTTAATCTATTTATTCAAAATTGATCGGAGTTATCATTTTACAAAGAGTTAAACAATTTAATTATAAATACTTTGTAAACCTGAATTTCTGAAAACTTACGTTCAAAGATCTTTTTCCATTGATCCAAACTGAAAATCTCATGAAATCTTTTTGTATTCTTTAAGATAAGGCTTTGACGAAGAATTACGTACACTTACATTTAGTTAATGGCTAATAGTAGGAGAAATACTAATGTGTGAAAATTTAAACAGAAATTTATACTAGAAAATTTTGAAGGGTTTTAAAGAGCGAAAACATACATCTGCATGCTTCAGTACACAATGAACATTTGAGTTTAGCTCATCACAAAATATGACTGTATCACAATATACAATACTTTGATAGTTTGTCCGAAAATTGACATTTCCCAGTTCACCACTCTTTTCCCTACTAATTTTACTTAAGATCAAAGGGAAAAGAATAATTTAAGCGATATTGAGGATATTTTGAGGTTCAATGAAAACCCTGAAATAGTTGTTCATAAATATATTAGGAAAAGAATTCATTTTCAAGTCAATAATAATAAGGATAACTGTAAGAAGGAGAAGGTGAATGAGAATAAGATTTTTTTGAATTGGAACTGGAAGAGGATTTTTGGACACTATGAGATTTATGTTATTTATAACATTAGCAACAACTTGAAAAAATTGATTATGAAGAGAACAAGAGGACAATTTTTTTAATCGTAAGAATTGTAATCTTAGTTATGTTGGCCAGACCAAGAAGAATTTGATAACAAGAATTAGGGAGCTTGGAATAAAATTAGATCAATATTTCCAAAACACACGGTTTTGACGAGCGATAGAGTTAAGCTTAGGTATAAATTGTATTTGAAGAAAGTAAAGATAATAGACGAAGAGATGGTTTACGGTAAAAGGAATATTTATGACATGTTTTTATGAAAAATGCTATTCTATACACATAATAAACAAGAGGACACAAGTGATATAAATGCTATTTCATAAGTTTTCATGCATAATTTGAGATATTCTGGAATTTAAAATAGGAGGGAAAAGAAGAAATTTTTTGATTTAAATTCACAGTTGCTTTCGGTATGAAATATTTTATTGTCTATTCTAATATCTTGTCAATTGTCGTTCGTGAATTCAAAATTCTTAATAAAATCTGCAATATTGCCATAAAATGTTATTCTAATGCAATAGACCTTTTTGTCTGCTGACTGTCCTTTTTTTCCATTCTCCATTTTATTTTAGTGAATAGTCTTTTTCTACAATAATCAATCTGTATATTTAATATTACATTACCCCAAACCAATTCATGATTATTTTCGATCATAACGTAAATGTCCCACTTTTTACGAGCAACCCAGTTTGTACGAATACTGAATTTTACGTAAAATTATTTGACAATCCTAATAAATAACACGTGATTATTATTTTAATCACATTCTAGGACGAATAAAGTATATTTTTTATATAGGTTTTATTTTCTTTTAACTGTGAAATTGTATCTTTTAACGCTAAATAAAGACGTATTTTGCCATCTGTCACCGTTCAAACGCGTTTTTCCGATTTTCTTTTTAGGTTGAATTTTTACAGGTGGTTTGCTATTGTGGAAAAAAAGCGTTAAAAACATTGCGCGTGGAAAATTTTTTGGCTGAGGGGTAAGTAAACGAATCATTTTTTTGGAAAATCAATGTGAAAAATAGCAAAATTATTCTATAAATTTTATTTTTTGATCATTAATAATATGGTAGGAAAAAACGCGTGTCGCAATTTGTACAGACATTGACATAAAATACGTTAAAATGAAAATTGTACTTTTTTGTGAATGAAAAGCATATTTATTTCATTTGCAAAAGCTTCTTCTTTGCATTCAACGTGTTTTTTACACATTCGCTCGAAAAATTTGATGAGAAAAGAAAAAAAACTGTGAGAAAGACAATGTGACAGCTATTTTAACCATACAATTAGGGACATCGTGACTAATTTTACCATTTTGTACGGGGGATAAACTGTGTAGTATAATTTTTATTTTAGATACTTAGTTATTAACGAAATAAATTGAAAAACATGTAAAAAAAATGTTTTCCAATAAATTGCTCCCGAAAAAATTTATGTTCGCGCCCTATCTTCTCATTGCATTTTTCAATATGAAATTTCTCGTACAAATTAGGACCTTTTTTTCGTTCAAATGGGGTTTGACGTAAAAATTCATCTGTACAAATAAGTTGTTTGTAATATCGTCAAGTATTATCAATTATTGAATAAATTATGGTTGCTAATGCCAATCTGTTAATTGAATTTGATGCAAGAAAAATTGAACTGTACGCTTATTGCAATCTTTTATTAGTGAATAATATTAAAAAAACTTTTGCAAACTAAAAACACCGCGAACATCCTTACATTCGTACTAAATGGAACATTTACCTTAGATCCATTCTCATTTTTCTTCCTCCTCGGGAGCTAAGGACCCAGACGCGTGTCCTGGATCTTGGTGCTTGTACAAGAGCATTATACAGCTAGGTCACTTGGGAATAAGGCACATATATGCATGTAAGTCCTATAAGGCCCAGGCGGGGCCGCACCCTGTTGCCCGACGAGCATCCTCCACCACGATGCGAGAGAGCGAGTGTCGGGGCCCGACGCGCGCCGGGGCAGCTCGCACGAGGAGAAAACAAAACGCGAGGTGAACGCCCCTCGCAATATCTTAAATCCGCGTGGCTGTGTGCTGGGACTCACTCTGGGGGCCCAATGAACACACGCAAGTATGAGGCGAGGAGCGCGCGCGAGGAACACGCGCAACACTCGCGCGGGCCCTGTTGGGCCCTGTCCACTTTTTCCCATGGGAACAATGGGTGTGGGAGACCCGGCTTCAACTTTATTTACCTCCCCGCCGGGTTTTCGCAGGGGTTGGCTCATTCGATGGGACTATAATATGGCTGATTCCAAGATAAAGGTCCTCCAAACGACGCCTTACCACAACGCCATGCCAGTCTTGGTAGGATATTTTGGCATAAAATAGTTTTTGGTTGGAGAATATTGAACTTAAGCTGTTAAAAAGAATTTATGAAAATTGATGGAATTTGGGTTATTTTCTTGGGATGATAATATTAATAACCGAGTTCGGAAAGTGATGAAAAATAAAGAAACTGATTCTGAATGATGCCTCTGTAATGAACACAGGAAAAAAATGGAGAGGGGGATATCAAATTTTGGACACTCTCTTTATTCAAATATCCATAATCGCAACGATCATTGGAAGCCAATCTTTTAACTGAGAATAAAAATTTTCTTCACAGTCCCATTTTTTCTCGAGCTTTCGGCTTTATTCAGTCCTCTTCAGGAGCTAACAGTTTAACAAGACAATATTAAAATATATACTTCTCACAATACATTCTTGGTTTCTAAGGTTATAGAGTTTCAAACACTTCCCGAAATTCCGATCAAGTTGATTATCATTTCATGTGAAAACGTAAAAAGTTATAAAAATAATGAATACTAATAAAAATTATCAAGAATGTATTTACTAAAATCTAGAGGTCATTACGAATCGTCTCATATAGTTCTCTAAGTTATTTAGAATTCAGAATTCTCAATTTTCTTTACTAAAAAATAAAAATAAATCTGGCTTTATTTTTACTCAAACGAAATTTGAATCATAAATGTTCTGGGATGAGGGAGAAAAAACGAAATTCAACAATTTTTTTAGCTTAGCGTATTTTACAGACTAATGCAATTCTACGAAAATGGTAAAAATCTAAAAACTTGTGAAATCAAGAGCATTGAATTTTAGGAATCCTCGTAGAAATTCATTAAAGTACCAAAAAATCTTTTAAGCCATACCAATCATAAAAAAATGACAAACGTAATATAATTCCCATGAAAAAAGTATTTTCTGAAAAATCTGATCAAATAACTACGATCTATAAAACTTCGAACTTTTAAAAGCGTATAGAGCAATCTATAGTTATATAAGAAATGTATGAAAATACTAGAAAACGTGAAGAAATAGTTTTCCAAAGGCCAGAAACAGAAGAAATCTATATAAACCGTGAAAAATCCATAAAAAGATTATTTTCCTTAAAATATATAAAATTACTAAAAATCTATTGCAATTTTAATTGTAGAAGCATTAAATTCTAAAAATATATAGCAATCTACACAAGTTTAAGAAATTTATAAAAGTATAAAATGATCCTTCAAAGCTTTATTAATACTAAAAAATGCGAGAAATAGCAGAAATATTTCTCTACCTTTTTGACAACTAAGTAGACATGATTTTCTCAAAAATAAAAATAAATTTGAATTCTATAGCATACATAACTTTACATGTATGTAGAAATCGACCAATATACCAGAAAGTTCTGTTAATTGCATAAAAACTGGAAAAATACGAAAAACAAAAAAAAACCAATACGTACTAGAAATGTGTATAAAAGATACTGTTTTCTGAAAAATTGAATAAAGTACTCAATAGTTGACGTTTTCAATACTATAGCATGAAATTTTCAAAATCTTTTCAAGTTTCGATCGTAAAATACTAGACGTATAAAACACGCCAAAAAATATAACGTAATGAAAAAAAAAACATACTTCACGAAAATCATAGAAATCTATTAACTACCAAAATTTGTAATTATAATTTTTCTAAAAATCTATAAAAATATTGAAAAATTTGTAGACTTATGATTTCTGGAGCATCGTTTTCTAAAAGGCTTCATGAAAATTCGTGTGTCAGCAAATTTTTTAAGTTGTATAAATACTAAAAAGTGAATAATAATACCAAAAGTTTTAAGAGAAAATTATATCTAATACTCAATGACTTGAAAATAAAAAAAATAAAATCACATATCATAATAAATACGGTTATTTATTATTTGTGAACATGACAAATTGTGCAACTCTGGACTCAAAAAATTATTTAGCTTTATAATCCTGCTATTCGAAACTTTGAAGAACAGTACTCTTGTCTCTTGTAACCAGATCGTCAATGATAAAAAATTAATAAATCCTGAAAAAAATATTTATTTCCGAAAATCTCTTCCCGAAATTTTTTTCTGCCTACGTCCCTGATTTGCTGTAACAGCAAAAATATGAGCTTTTGGGATGAAAGAAATTTTATTTATCAGCAGCATCTCGTTTTTTTTTGTAACCCCAACAAATCTTTTTTGCTGCCAGAACACTATTATCAATCAATGCTATGTTATACATATTAATTTTGTTCTGGTAGCAGAAAATATTTGCTATGGCAACTAAAAAAACTTTAATAGGAAAAAAAAGTCAACAATTTTAAAAACCAATAAATTATCTAATCTGTTAAAACTGTTCGTTGCTTATTATTGTCGATTTTTCCTTAAGTAATTATCATTCAAATTATGAAATAATTGAAAAATTCATTAAAATTTGAACATGTTCAACTCAATGTCAGGAATTTCGTTCTTTTTAATCGCTGGAAAAATGAATTACGATTTCTTCTTCAATATAAAAATGACAAAGTAAGAATTTGTTTACTCGTGAGTTAATTCCTAATAACGTTATGGACAAATTTTTTTTTCTTGAGTAACTGTATCGTTAAGAATTATTCTTTTCCTGTAAGTCTCCAAAACCTAATGTAAATTATTGGGTTCTCAAATTACACTTTAGTGAACTCCAATACATCTGTGTATAACTTACATTACGAAGATCATTCATAGTAAAACTGTAATTTTCTGAGTCCGAAATCTTGTAAAATGTTTTATGCAGATCATTTCTATGGAAATTTCGTGGATTCAAATTTATGAATTCCAAGTCGTCGAATTGAAAAAATCAAAACTATATTATTCCGAATTTGGATGTAACTTACAGATGATTCATTTCGAGAATCATACAATTAAAGCTCTCGTAAATTTAAAATGTGGAATATGATCATTAAAAATGTAAAAATAATCAGATAATCCTTTTCCAAAATAATCATAAAATCATTCTCGATTGTCCCGATAACCGTTGCAACTGTCGATGTCAATAAATCAATAACCCCTGGATCGTTTAGTCGACCACTAATTAGGGTGCTCTTTTTTCCTGCGAGCGTTAAAAGTCCGATAGGGATCGAGTTTTTATCGCCAATTACTTGGGTTACATCTGAGGAGAAAAATCTATAAATTATCTATCTCTAACCTGTTGCCAAGACACATGTAACTGCTGATTAGCTACCAGCTAATTATTACTGCTGCACTTCTAAACCCGTAATCAATTCCACGTTCTGTAATAAATTCATCACCTCCGATCGGTTGTTGAACGGGAGAAAAATCGCGTCTCTAATTAATGATTTATAAAATTTCTTCGTATCAATGGATTAACCTCGACGCTTACAAATACCAGCGTTTCATTCACACGGTTCCGCCAAGCTCGCGGGATGTGGCAGTACGTTCACTTTCCTCGAGGAACAGTCCAAAACGAAGAGATGAAATTTAAGGATTACGTATCGCAATTATTGATCGTAAATTGAACATCGAATGATTTTTTACAGTAATTAGAGGTGGTGCATGAATTTGTTCGTGCATTATAGTGATTTATGCTAAATAGGCTGGGAGAGCGAGTTAATAATACTAATAAAGCCAACAGATAAATCGAGGGGATTAGAGATATGAACATTTATTTAATAATAGACAGCGAGGGTTTTGGAAGTTCAAATTCCTCCCGAAATCTAGATAAAATAAATTTTTTTCAGCCAACACAAAAGGTCCAATAGCAAATAAGTGAAATGCAATCTATTATAAATTACGTAAAAGTAATGAAAATGAATGATAAATATGTGAAGTTATCAAAAATGTACCTTCTGAAATTAAGAGGGTATAACAAACAGTTTCATGCGAATTCTGAAAGTTAAGTGATATTGAAAATTATCGATTTCGGTAACAAATAGATAACAATAATCCTGGCCTTCGAAGAACTTTTTCTTGAGTAAAATTCTAATCATAAATATTTGGTTAGTAAATAAAAATTTGAGAATAAATCGTCTTAGCCAAGCTCATTTCAGAGAAAAAAAAAGAATGTAGGAAAACTCTAAAAATTCAAAAAAAACTTTGAATTCGCATCGAATTATGAAAATCTATATAAAAATTCATGAAAGTACCAGGGAACCTTTTGAATTATACAAACTGAGAGGATACTCAAAGTAGCAAAATTCTATAAAAGAACTATTTTTTGAAAAAACTTGACAAATACGATTTATAAAACTTCGAATTCTAGAATATGGCATTCTCAAAAACATATGAAGCAATTTAAATAAAAACGAGGAATCTATGATATCACTATAAAACATTACCGAGTCTTATAAATATTACTTTAAAAAAATACAAGAAGTCTGTATAACACGAAAAATCTATACATGTACATGTATTTTTTTCAAAAATCCATGAAATAACTGGAAATTGATAGAAATTTGATTTCTGGAGAATCAAATTCTAGAAATCCATATTATAGCAATCAACAAAAATACTGGAAATCTACAACAATTCTAAAAAACGCTAGAGTATCTCATTAATAATAGAAGAAAAAAAGAAAACCATAAAACAAGAAATTTATAAAAAACGGAAAATCTATACGTATGTCATTTTTACAGGAATTTATTGATGAAATAACTGAAAATCGATCGAAGTTTGAATTCTAGTCTACAGCATCAAATCGTAAAAATCTTTATATCTGGCGATCAACGAAAAAATTAGCAATTTGTAAAAAAAACATTAAAAAACGATACAAACTCTTATAAATACACTGAAATACAAGAAATCTTTAAAACACTCGAAATCTATATGTGTACTTATTATTTTTCCAAAAATCTGTAAAATAACTAAAAATGTATTGAAATTCGAATTCTTGAGCATCGAGTTCCCGAAATTGATATAGCAATCAACCAAAATACTAAAAATCTAAAAAAATGCTCGAAAAATTTTGAAGTTCCATTAAAAAAAAAAATAAGAAATACTAGAAATTTTTGAATATTCAGAAACAATAAATATGTATTCTCCAAAATTCATAAAACTTGTAATAATAGATTATATAATTGTAGAGATGTATATAAAAGCTGTGGAAATACGAGAAATTTTTTTCATATTTGATTTTTTAAAATCTGATGCTATGTAATTGAAAATTTCAACGATTTTGAGTATTTAAGTATTTGAGTATTAAGTATTTATATTTATTTAATATATACGAGAAACACTAATCAAAGAAACTTGGTAAATTTTCCATAAGAGTATTATAAGTTGTAACCCATATTCTGTATGAGATTTTTCTCATAAATAGATCTGGGAAATTTTCCGTATGCTATGGGAATTCTTCTATAAATGTGACAATTCTCACTTTTTTCATGGAAGAATTGCCATAGCGTATGGAAAAGTTTTCAGATTTATTTATAGGAAAAATCACATACAGAATATGGGTTAAAAACTTCTGATACTCTTATGGAAAATTTACCAACCTCTTAAACAGTGTATAAATGTATAAGTAGTACTGACAATTGGTGTAAAAATATTGTTTTTGAAAAACCTACTTAAATACTCAAAATCGTTGAAATTTTCAATCACATAGCATCAGATTTTAAAAAATCAAATATGAAGCGATTCATATAAATACCAAAAATATATTGAAATTTTAGAAAATGCTGCAAAATTATATCAATAACATCCAGTATGAAAATTCTAGAAATCTATGAAATACTTAATTGTGGTGCTATAATTTTCTCGAATATCTATAAAAGTAGTTTAATTTCTCAGAACCTTGATTTCTTGAGTATCGGATTTCAAAAATCTTACAATTAGTAGAAATCCATGAAATTCTCAGAAAATCCTATAAGTTGTATAAATACCAAAGAATAATGAATAATGTCAAAATAGAAAAAGGCCACACTTTAGTGACTTAAGAATCACAAAAACTGAATTCCATTATGTTGAATATGTGTATGAAAAATTTGCGACTCCAGACTCTAAAAGTTCTGTAACTTAAAAATTCTGTATTAATATGTATTTTCAAAAAACCCCTTTGAAAATGATTTCTGCTTACGTCCTTATTGAAATTATAATATCACTAGAGAGGATGATTGAGTATTTGAAAAATTGTGAGAATAGTATAAATTACTTCTGAAAATCTATTTTTTCACTAATTTTTAAAAATAAATCTCACTCCAAATATAGACCTTCTTTTTTCTGATAGTAACCTGCACTTGTAATTTTCAAATTTTCCTGCATTCATCAATTCCAATACCCATGTAATTTTCAAAAATAAATCTAACTTAAACTTGCAGACTTATTCACAGTTTACTTGTATTTGGAAAAAAGCGAACATTTCTTTGGATTATCGCACTGAAAAATGGCCAATCTTTAATCTGAAGCACGAAAACAAGGTACGCGACTATCGAATTCCGATTCGGCCGTGGGGCGAATAAATCGTCAAGCCCCGAAAAGAATGTGTCGATGGCACGAGCTCGACTTATTTACCCTGCGAGGGAATTATACCGGATACGCTATCAGTCTGATACTTGTAGTTGCGACGATACGCGAGATGCAAAATAAAAACGGAACGGTATCTGTCTCATAAATTCGAGCGACCTGATACGGACCAGACTGGCATGTACCGCATATGCGCGCTCGATCGGCCGTTTTTTTCCCAAGGAACATTCCGAAATACCCATGTACTTGGATTGTTTCTTCAATTATTATTCAATCATCATTCCTCTGGATTTAACCAGGATGAACGCAATATCAATTGAAAATTTTGGAAGAATAACTCAGAAACTAATAGTTTTTGATTGCTGATAAGAATTTTTCTACACGTTACTTTTACTGTTACTTTGTAAATAAGATAACATGTTATTTTTTTGCACAGCTTTCAATGTAACCTTCAGAAGTAACGCGCTATTTGTATCACGTTACTTTCAAACACGGCTCATTTGCATGTCGTTTTGACCCAAGAAATCGAGGATCGTTAAGTGAACTCGTCCTGCGCGTATATTTATAACTGTAACACAATCTGATAGCGCGTTATATCGAGTGCGCAGGAATACGACGATAATTTAAAATCGGCCCGATAGCGCGACACTGATACTTGGCGTTTATGATAATCTAGAAACTGTTTGTGAACAGCTCTGGACATCGAGGTTGGGGATATGGACATTCAATCTTTCATCTTTCGTGGGGTGATTAATTCTGATTTGGTTACTTGATTCATTTTGCTTTTGTTTTACGGTTTCCTGGATTTAGTTTTTCTCTGTTTCTATTGATTTCTTGATCAGTTAATTTTTCAAATACGTCACAATTATCACAAAATATGTAAATTTTCGCGTGTTAAGATTTCAGGAAACTTGATGAAATTTGAAAAAGGTCAAAACTATTTTACTGTGATTATTTAAAGGAATTTTTTCTTCAACAAAAACAATCAATGCTTAGAATTTTTTTCGCGATCATTTCCTGACAATAAATTTTCATCCTTGACCCGATCACGAGGACGTTTTTTCGTAATCTTAAAATCAAACATTCCATGTGTCACCCACAGAAATAGTCGACAAGTTTATGATATTTATTTTTGCATATATTTTTGATATTTGTGAAATCTTTCATCTCCAGGACTTGGAAGTAACGCATTACAAGTACCACGTTACTCAAAATGTTATATTTTTTGCTGTAACAATAACGGAAACGAGTTACTTTTGTTCGATAACGAATAACGAATATCCCGCTATTTATTTCACGTTACTTATGCATATTTCACTGTCATCAAGTTTTGAAATCGAAACATTATATTTCCGAAATCCATATACGAATCCATAAAAATACTTAAAATCTACATATCCGCTGGAAAATCTTACGTGAGTCGATGAATACAAAAATTATGAAAAAATTTTAATACTAGATGTTATTAGTTAATTACCTTACAAGTGCCACTTAAAAGAAGTTCATTGCCTTGCAAGTGCAATTTTTCAATTTTCAATTTCAATTCGATTCTTCGATTTCGAAAATTCTTGAAAAATCAATATAATTACAAAAATAAATAAAATCTTGATTTCTCGAGCATTGAATGCTAGAAATATATACATAAGTCCAAAAAAAAAACCAGAAAATCATTCGAATCGTAAAAACAATTAAAAAAATATGAAAAATATGAAAAGTATGTAAATCTATGAAGATACTGTTTTCTAATTCAATTCAATCAAAATACTTCTCATATTTCAAACTTAAGAATTCAAGAAATTTTATTCCAGAATGTCAAATAGATAATTAAAAAAAAAAACAACGAAAACTATACATTTCATGAGTTTTATGAAATACAAAAAAAAATATAAATATTAGTAAATATGTGAAACCCTAAAAATTTTTTAAAACTTCAATAACTAGAGCGTTGAATTCCAGGAATTTTTATGGAAATATTTAAAAAAAAACCAATAATCAGTCTCCTAAATCGTAGAGAAATTTGAAAAATATGAAAAGTACACTTGAAGAAATAAAAATCTATGTAGACAGTATGTTCTGAAAAACCGATCGGAATAGTTTAAATATTTTGAACTTAGGATTTCAAGCAATCGCATTTTAGTAATTCAAAGTAATGTTTTGAAAAATTAAAAAATTATGAAACATTTTGAATACCAAGAAATAAAAAAAAACAAATATGAGTATTAATACATGATCCACCAAAAATCTACAAAACTTTAATAACTACAGCATATATAGTCCCAGAAATTTATATATCTATAACTATAAATAAACTATCCTGAAGGTCGTAGAAAATCTGAAGAAATATTAGGAATACAAAAGAAAAAAAAAGAAAATAATAAAAATCTATGAAAATACTGTTTTCTGATAAATCGATCGAGAAGATACTTCAAATATTTCAGAATTAAGATTTCAAGAAATCGTATTCTAGAAATTCAAAGAGATGTATTTTCGATAAAACTAGAAAATTATATAACATTTAATAATGGGAAGAAATACGAAAAAGTATAAATATTCGTCTGAATAATATATATACGAAACACTAAAATCTATAAAACTCCAATAACCAGAGCAACTAGTTTTAGAAATTTATACAACAAAATATAAAATTATTTAGAAACAATCCTTCGAATCGTTAAATTTTAGAAATACGAAAAATACTACTAGAAATAAAAATCTACAGAGACGCTTTTTCTAATAGATCCATTTGAATATGGAATATTCGATAAACTTCAAATTTTTAAACATAAAATTCTTGAAGCCTGTATAGTAATTTATTAAGATACTAGAAATGTATAAAAATACTAGAAAATCATGCAACATTTTATATGTACTAAAAAATACGAATATTACTTTTAAAAATACTAATAATACAGGTACTATAAAATTCCCTCAAAAATCTAAAAAGTTTGCAAATATCTCTTCGTTAATAATATTGAATGAAATGGCATATGAAAAAATTATTCCAACATGAAAAAAACATAAAACTCCAAACAAGTGGAATGATTTTTATCTCATCCTAACAAACGACAGATCTCGCATATCTGATATTTTAGTCGGGCTAAAAACTTTCTTATAAACTAAACAAAAAATGCATGTAATATAATTTTCCACTCCAAACTACTTGGATATATGTAGGTCTGAAATGAAAAGTTTTTAAAACAAAACCACAAGTATATTGATATCGTTTTTTCACCATCAGATATTCGATGTCCTATTATTTACATTCAATTTTTTCTAGAAAGTAACGCAATGTTAAATTTTTTGCACCGTAACGTCAACGAGTTACCTTACTCGCCAAAAATAAGTAACGGTAACGTAACGCTATACACTTTTCCAAGTAACTTTCCAAATCTTGCACTCTAAAAATAAAAACCTCTTTGAAGATGCAACAAAATCAAGGCACGACTTGAAATTCAAATATTACTTCAGATTAAGAGGGTATATGCTCGTGTATTAAATAAAAAGAAATAAAATAAAATAAAATTTACTCTATGTTCACAACTATTTTCAAGCTCGAAAATCTTAAATTAGGAAGATTTATCGCAATTTACGGAAATCATTCTTGATTCGAGACATATCCTCTTGATTCAAGACTTGCTTGTTTGAAAATAAATTTGAACATGGACTACATTCAAGATAATATTTTAATTTAAAGTCGTGCCTTAATTTTGTTGCATCTTAAAATAATATTGACTTTTTATGGAGTATCTACTTCTGTTTCATGATATTTCGCATTAGAATCTTGGTCCACAACCGCATCCTTTGTAATGGCAAGATTCCCCGAATCGCAGCTCGCACTCGTTTTGCTCTCGTGCCCTCGTGAACCGGATGACTCGTTAATTAATTGATATAATAATCGTGACGACGAGTCTTAATTTCACCCCAAGACGTCCGCGCGCGCCGAGGAAGGCGCTCCTCATCCATTTGCCCTCTCTCTTGTTCCTTTTTCTTGCATTCCACCCATCACCATTTTTTCCTTTTCGTCCTCTACTTTGGTCCCTTTGGTCTTTTTAGTCCTTTCGCACCGAATGCGCGCGCGTTTTCAGCGAGACATGTCCCTCACACGATATCCTCCGCTTCGAAGACGAATCGTCCCCGAATCCATTGAATATGTAATATTGGGAAACGATTCTGGTTTTTTACAAGTTTCGGCAGGTGATGAGTCTATTTCGTGATGCAGTCTGAGGGGTTCGGTCAATAATAATGAGATGATCGGAAGAAAAAAATTTTAATTAGGAATTTCGCGTAACACTGTTAGAATGATAAATAATGGAAATGATGATCTTTTTGAAGTAATTTTAAGTGCGAAAATTGCACATTTATTAGATTATATTTTTCTAAGTTAATCTTATAAGTGTGAAATTTTCTGACTTGAAATTGGATCCGAGAGATCATTATTTACATCGTTTTTTATTACATTGATTTTCGCAAAGTCTTTGGACAAATTATACAGATGAAAATATTTACTGTTATTTATTTACTATTTATATTTCATTATTACATATTTCCTCCTTCTCGTTCTTTTCACACCAGATTTTATCTGATTTACAAAAAAAGTGTTGATTTTTACCATTAGCCTATGTGTACATGCAAAGTAGTCAATTTCCCAACAGCAATCGAAATTCGAGCCCTGAATATACAGATCTAATAAACTGTATTACGGGGGAATGAAAATCCTCGTCTGGCGAGACGGTCAAGGCGCTTTTTCGCGGCGTCTTAATTTCCAGGGGGAAAATGGACATGTGCGTTAACGTCTCATTCAAGGTTACCCGGGGCAGGCCAAAGAACCAGTATAATCCAGCACGGATTACTACCCGGCGCGGGATTCTTATTGCGACAAGCCGCGTCTACGCCAAGCGGGTACTTTCACCGGTAATGCTGAGTTCATTCATAAATTGATTATCGCAAGCAGCGATTATTGAACTCTTGCCTGGAAGTGAAAAATACGATAATTCAAATTTTTTAATAAAGTAAGTAAGTGCGTCTGATTCGAAATATTTATACTCTTCTCGTCCTCACTTTTGGAGGATTGAAGGAGAATTAAGACTGAAAAATCTTGAAAAAGAGACAGTTTGAGGGTGTTTGGAGAGAAAAAGCCCGGGATAAAAAATTAGAGTATCGTTTCAGTCTCCAAGAGTATCTTGAGTCTCGGAATCAGTATCATCGAGTAACCAAGAGTATCCAAGAGTATCGAAGGAGTCTCCGAGAGTATACGAAATTTTATAAAAAGGTGACTGTGAGTCTCTGACAGTAAACTAATTTTTTTCACGAATCTCCAAAAGTCTCCGACAGTCACCTTTGATCTCCGATTTGAATACTCTATTTCTTGAAAGCAACAACAAGAGTATCGTTTGAGTCTCAAGAGTATCTTGAGTATTCCATTTTGCCAAACGGAATACTCATTTGGAAACTGTTGAAGACTCGAGTATTCAATTCGAAGACTCGAGTCTCCAACAGTCTCCGAATGAGTATTCCGTTTTGCCAAACGGAATACTATTAATGATCAATTTGGAGACTCTAAACACTCTTGAGACTAAAGGATACTCTGATTTTTTATCCCGGGAGGTCTTCATTTATCCTCCGAAAATGCACTTATGACCCAAAATACACTTTTTTACGATTTTCTCTCAAAATCATCACTCAATTGTTCTCATAAAATCCTTCTTTGTTCTTCGCATATCCTTCAGTAGTCTCCGTAAATTCTCATCGTTTTTCTTGAATCCTCATTTTGTCTCCAATCAACATTTCTATTCTCTTCCAAGATCATCATTTTTTCTCCATCCACCTTGCTTCATTCTTCCAAAATCCTCATTCCTTATTCAATTTCTATTTTGTTTCGTACTTTTGCTGAATAACTTTAGGGGGTTATATACCGTTTTTTGCGGAAAAATTGACGATGGTTTGGAGTAACTTTTAAGGTATGTAGCGATAATAGTATGTCACACAAGTTACAGTTTTTTAATAGTGTATTGTTCACTTAGAAAAACAAGTATTTGTTCTTAAAATATCAACAATCGGCGGAGTTATGGCCCTCTCCCTGTAACAATTCGTTTTTGGAAGAGCCTTGCGGTGATTACGATACAAGTCGAATAAGTCAAGTTGAAACAGAAAATCCAAAAAATTTCATTAATCTGGGAATATATCTAGTTCTTGAACGATCAATTTTTTATAGGAAAGTTTTTATTTTGCAGATAAGAATTTTTGAATAAAATTTGCAGAGTTAAAAAAATCGAAATCTTGGGGAAAACGTTCTTGCCGACAGAAAAAATATTCGACCTGCATCGTGGTCACCGCAAGAGTCTTCAAAAAAAGTTGTTTCGAGGAAAGGGCCATAACTCCGCCATTTGTTGATATTTTTTTATGAACAAATACTTGTTTTTTTTTTCAAGTGGAAAATACGCTACTAAAAAACAATAGGCATGGTGTCATATACTATTGCTACATACTTCAAACGATACTCCAAACCAACCTCAATTCGTCCGCACAATAAGGTATATAACCCCTTAAATTACAAAATAAATATAAAATATCATTTTCATTATCAGATACAGTTTTGAAAAATTAATTGACACCAATTTTTCGATATAAATTCAAAATGAAGTAAAAAGTAGGTGAGAGCATTTCTCAAAATATTACATTACTTCCATTTCCCAATGAATGTAAAAATTATCAGTGAATTTATCCTAATCCTATCTAACTGATGAGGTTATATCCATTTTTCATATCGATCAATTTTTTACTACTCTCTCAGTTTGAATTGGTAAAAAACTACCAACTTATAGTAGAATTTCAATAATTGTAAAAGCGAAAAGGGAGCAACTTAAGTTTCAGTAACAACCTACTAATTGAATTAGTTATATAGGTTACTGATGAAATTAGCAATATTTGATTGAAGAAAAATGTGAATAACTATCTTCAAATTTTAGTAAAAATCTACTACTACAGTAAGTAGTTTTGACTAGTCTCATTTGTGCATCATGACTAGAAGATAATTATAGTTCAACTAATGGAAAAGTCAATTTCCGCTAATACTTTGGTAAATAGTTACTGTTTATCATAATAAATATTTACTACTCTAATTTTTGAGTATCTAAATATCATTCAGATGCCACTGATTTTTTATCGTTTTATAGTAAAGAATCAAACGATAATAATAGACATAATAAGACATTTGATAAAATATTTAATCCTTGAACATTAAGTTTCTAACAATGTTTTTTACATGAACTTTTTTTACAACTAGGTACATATAATCTATAATTCAGTAAAATGCAACTATTTTTTTTTAGTCAATTGAGATAATCAAACGAAGACGAAAAGAGTATGAATTTTTCGACTCTGGTGATTTCTTTAAAAGAGCTCAATTCAGACCTTGTCCATACATTAAAAATGTGCATAATTTTTCCTTGAAAAAAATTTTAATCAGGGCTATATATATACCACAAGTTTGTAAAGTATTATTTATGTTTGGATTTTTTTATGTTGTCCTGTATAGATAAGAAAGAAAAATCTTAAAATTTTAATTTTACGCAGAGAGCGAAAAAGTTATTTTATGTAATTATCAACATGAAAAGTACATAGTAAGAATCATGAACACTTCAGTTTTTAGGAACTTAATGTTCCAATTAACGTTGTTTGCAATTTTTACTTAAAGCCTGATTTTCACAGCGAGCAAAAACAAAATTTTGTTTGAGATTAATAAAACTCTGTTTCTGATCGTTGTGACAACCTCAACGGTTGGTATGTTTTTATTCTGCAAAATTGAAAGAAAAAATTTTCATCATTACAAGATTTTTGAATATTTCACTATTTTTTATATTCATATTTATTTTTAAATTTGTTAATTTGATCACTGTAAATACTACCTATATTTTGAAGATTCTGAGGTAATGGAAATTATTGTTGTTTTTATAATTGCACATATGAATATTTTCATTGCTGGATGTACATAAATCGTTCGGTAATGTTTTTTTTATACTTATCTGCCAGGAAAATAGAATCATGAAATATGCAGACTTATAATAATCCAAAGTGAGATTCAGGAATTTTACGACATTACGAATCTTAAATATAGAAAACGAAAAATTTCAAAATTTTGATATGACAGTAACGAAAGTTCGATAATTCCTATAATTTTGAGAAAAAGCATTTTTTTTTTTTATTGTGCACAGACAGGAGTTTTACCGTCCATTTTAGCAATAATATACATTCCGTATATTATATCTGTATTTAAAAGTCTTAACAATATATTATACATATTTTCAAAGTTTCCTACTACAAAAATTTTTATCGAGGATAAAGATAGTGAAAGTTAACATTTATTGCCCATGGTTCATTCGTACATTTTTTTCTAATAATAATCCTCGAAAAGATCAGATTTATTTCATTCGATTTTGAAGTTCCCTTATTTTTAGATGTGATGAAAATAAAAGATTCGTAATTAGACTAAAGTTGCAAAATACATGATTGGTGCATTTCTAAATACTCGGTTTAAATACGTTTCCACAGCGCTATTTTGCAAACTTAAAGTTAAATTTATGAAAATAAAGCATCTTATACAGCACAGTAAATTATTCTAAAAAAATTACACCATAAAAGTAATAAAAACATAAATGAATTTCACCAGTAAAATATTCTCAATAAAGTAAAGAAAATTACTTATTGCCATGAAAATTTCTCACAATGCACTAATTTCATACTTGCCTTTGCAATCTATTACTTCAAAGAAGTACACCCTTTTTCACACTTTAGCACCACAGTCCAAAGAAATATAATCTTACAAAATGTTGATGACACGTCATTTATTGGTGAAAAGAACACATTAAAAAAAAGATACATATCCCTGTGCTCGAACCGTGAGTCTTCTCAGAAACGACAATCCATCTTGATATTCTACACAAAAAGCTTATTAATTCATTTCCACAAGATATTATTGCAAGTTCTCGAAGGTGGCGAAAATTGATTCGAACAGACTTTATCAGTGACGTTTCAAATATTATATCTCGTCGATGAATTCGCAAGGAGCTGGCCAAAACAAAGTCGCGAATTTGTTTCGGTCGACTTTAGACGATACAGCACTTGATCATTCTCTCGCTTATTATATTCGCACCTAAAAATTCTCCAAGCAGGTTCCAAAAGATATAAATTTCCTTATTCCAATTAAATTCCCTCATACCTAAAAAATATGTACGTATCGAAAACGCGGAATCACAAATACGGAAATAATAATTCAACAACATCGTCGCGTGGTAATTTTCGTCTCAACTTCTGTCGAAATAAAATGAATGTATCCGATATCATTGTATAACGACGTGGTGACACAAAAAGTCGACATGCAAAAATGGTTGTACTTGTAAAGCATTTTCCTAATCACGTTTTCCAATCCAGTCGCGCGATAAGAATTCCATGATTTACAAGGTGCGTCTATTTGGCCACACCCTGTATATCATTAACCCATTAAGATCCAATTGCCGTGTGTCAAAATACAAATAAATTTCCACCGATAAATCTTCGACAAAACGCGCTATTAACGCTGCACATTTTAATTCGCGAAATCATTCATACATACGATCTCCGTGCGATGCATTAAAAATGATCGTTAATATCGCGTTATTTATGGCGCGGAACCGAAACGAAACGAATCGAGAACGTATCCTTGCGAAATCCAAGTCATTACGCCAGTGACGATCCGAAAAATTGTCCATTTTTTCCGGGTTCATTCGCGTGTTCTTTGTGGGAGGCGAGTTCATTCATAAAGCCGTTGGTTTTATTCCGCATAAAATCACTTGTTAAATGTCAGAGATAGCTGTTCGTATCTAGATTTGAATATAACCTGCAGTTGATTTGCGAATTTATATGCTACAGCCTGAGAAAGTGAAATTTTTTTTATTGAATGTGATTTGACGACTTTTTTAGATGGTTGATATATTATTGAGAGATGAGAATTATGATTCTAGTAATTTTGATATAATTTGTAACAATTATTGAATAAGTGAGCTCGTAGCAATTTTAGTAGTACTAATTAACCGAGTGAGATTCTATGTTGCTTGAAGGTTGGTCCAATATTGGCCAGCCAGTTTACAACATAGGCCAGCCAATTCAAAATCGATATTGTTCCAATATTGAAAATGTAACGCCTTAGGAATGATTTGCTAATAGTGTATCAATTATGTTGTACCAACCTTGGCCAAACTGTGTCATAGCAACACTGGCCAGACTGTGTTGTACAAACATTGGCTTTATCGCGTTGTGCCATTACATAATACTGTATACAGTACCAACATTAGTAATACCGTATAGTAACAATGTTGGTTCATTAAAGTTAGAGCAATATGGGAAAACCAATGTTGTACCAATGTACAAAAAACCGTATCCCAATAATATGGATATACTGACAGGCCGATATTGGACCAACATTTTGAAAACATACATAGAATATCACATTATTGAACCATCGCTAATATTCACTTCTTCATACAAAATATAAAAAAAATTTGAATTGCACTGGAGTTTAATTCGACGATTACAACTTAAAAATTAATAAACTGCCTACCTGGAACTGATGTTGCATCATGTTTTTCCTTCCGTCGAGCTTCATCGAATTTCTTTAGGCCACGTAGAATCTCCCGATGTTTGCGAACGCGTAATTTTACAGCCTCGCGTTTGCCGTCCATCATGAATTAACTAATATTCACAGCATCGTATATTTTTGAAATTCTCACAGCTCCCGCAACTATACGGGAGAATAAAATTTCAGGTTATGTTTCAGTTCGCAGGTGATGGGGATCCCGAAATTTCGAAATGACAATTAGATACTGGTACTTCCTTGGAAAATCTATATAGTTTTGCCAATGTGATTTATTTATTGATCACACATCGGAAAACTAATATTGGTTAGGCAACAAACATCGATCCCTTGATCCAGTATCGAGAAACTAATATGGAAATATCAGTGTACGACTTTCATTGGTCCAACATCGAAAAATCGATATGTGTTTGCCAACGTCTGCCGTTCATTGGTCCTGTGTTAGAAAACCAGTATCGCTATACCAGTGCAGGAAGCTTCTTGGTGCAACATAGGTTTATCAATGTCGGTTTGCCTATATTCTTTGCTTATCGGTCCCATATAGTAACATCAATATTGGTTTGCCTATGTGGGATGTTTATTGGTACTATATAGAGTGACCTACATGGAAAGGCCAAGGGAATGCCAACATTGGTACAATACAGATTGGCCTAGGCCAATATAGATTCTCACTCGGGTAGTAATGATTACTCCAAAAGTTAGTAATATTAATCTGAATTTGATCATCAGTTCATTGAGAATTTTGAAAATTTTCGAGGAGTTTGTGAAATATTTTGTATGTTTTTTGAAATTGAGATTCAAAACCTGATGAATTTTGAAACAATATTTGACGATTTTGACGAAATTGAAGAAAGGTTTGCATATTGAGACTCATTTATACGATTTTCAAATAGTATTTATGTAACTTTGGTAGGTTCTAAGTAGTTAAAAATTTTTTTTCAATTTCTTAGAATTTCTCCCAGTTTTTTTCTTTTAATTTTAATAGTTACACTTCGTAAGAGACTCTAATAAATATTATTATCAATACCATATTTGATCAGAAAACAGTGACTTCAATCTGAAGTTAGATATTCATTCATGAACAAATTTTCGGACCTTTAACAATATTAAAATTTGTTGTATGTTTTTTGAAGTGATGATTTTTGAAATACTGCATAGCCTCGTATGATTGTTTAAAACTCTCGTAAGTTTTTTGAACTTCTGAATTCCTGGCCAGGTAATTTAAGAAAGAATTGCTGATCAAGATTCTTTTAAATGATTTTTTAATAATTTTGACTAGAGTTAGCTAAGGTTGGAAAGATTTCGAAAATGTAGTAACTTATAAACGTACTTTCTGAGGAAATTTCATAATTGTTGAATTTTACAACTTCAATTAATCTCACTGTTTTAATGTTATATTATAGACACTGTTTCAATCAGTGTAATTTCACTGTAGAGATTAGTGACAATTATTTTAATTGATTCAGTGAAATGAAAGGCGCTGTTTGAAACATCAAGATTACACTATTCTAATCCATAAACATTTATTTGATCAGAATAGTGATTACAAAACCTTTCCATTGCATTTTTCAGCTTTCTTGAACTCTGAATTTATAATTGTCTGGACTAAATCAATATGAATTAGTCTTTTTACTGAAAAATGTCATATTTTCAGTAAGATGAATGGTATTACTCACTTTTCACTTTTCGAATTATATGAGTGATATTTTTTACTAATTATCAGTGATTTTTACATCATATACAATTCTTCAAAACTTACTAATTTGTCAAGATGTGAATGAATATAGAATAAAAAATCAGTAACTATTAGTAGAAAACTACTAATCATGAGCAAAAAATCACTTATTGAAAAAGGAAAAAGTATTCCAATAATAATAATTTTTTTAAAAATTAATTTTTCACTAATTGAACTTGAGAAACAGAAGATACTTTTTATCTTTACGACGATAGTATTTTCTTTTCAATCAAAATAGAAGTTTTTCAGTAACATACATCCAAAGTTGGAGAAAATGCATTTTTTGAGCTTTATGAAACTACTCATATTAATGAATGCACTTTCTTCGACTATCAACACCTGTAAATCATAAACATAAAAATATTTTGAAAACACTTCTTTGAAAAGAATAAATAACAGTTATTTTCGTACTCAGCAATTCTCAATTAGTCCGAAAGACTCTTTTCTCGCGAAGTAGTCGTTACTATCAAAAAATTAGTAAACTTATGTAATTAGTTACAAATTGGGAATTAGTGGCACCGTTTCCTTTATTTCTATTAGTAATGATAAACTCATGAATAAATGACATTGAATTTATGAATTAGGGATTTTCTACCAAAAATTAGTAATGTTTCACAAATCGCAATAGTTGTTAGTTTAATTGTTATTCAAGTCGTATAATTACTTAAAAATATGCGAAAAAATCAGTTAATACAAGTGAAAAGTGATTTACACTGATTTGCAAAATTACCCATTTGAATGGAAGAAAGGAACTAATATGAATTGTAAATAAGTTATTTTCTTTTCCAGAATGATAATATTTATTTGATTGTGATAGTTGTTTGTTTACTTATTATCATAATCGAATGATCAAAAAATGTGCTAGAGAATCAGTTTATATAATTGAAAAATGACTTTAAATTAGTGAAAAAACACTCATTTGAATAGTGATAGAAACTAATGTGAACTAATTGAATAGTGATATTCTACTTTATATTAATATTCTTCCACCAATAGCAATAGTTGTTTGTTTACTAATTATTTAAGTTGAAAAATGATTGAAAAATATGTTACAAAGTTACCTATGATCAGAAAAAAATGATTTTCACATAGTCATATCTCACGCATTCGAGTAAAAATGAGAAACCTGTATAGCAACTAATGAGTTAGTGATTATTTTCTACTCCAAATTAGCAATCTTCAACTAGTTGCAATAGCTGTTTATTGCAGCTTCTTATTTAGGTCCGATAATGATTCGAAAATATGCGAGAATATCAGTCAAAATCAGTGAGAAATAACTTTTAATTAGTAAAAAATTACTAATTTCAATAGACAAAAAGAACATATATAAACTAATGAATAAGTGATTGCTACTCCAAGTCAGGAATATTCTACTAATTGCAATAGTTGTTTGTTAGCTAAATGTTTTAATCAAATAACTATCAAAATATGAGTGAAAAAATAACTAGTTGTAAATGAAAAATGATTTTTATTTCGTAAAAATCACTCTTATCAAAAAGAAGCTGATATGAACTGATAAATCAGTGATTTTCAACTCCGAATTAGTAGTCTTCCACTAAGTGCAATAGTTGTTTCTTCACCAATCACTCAAGTCAAAGAATAATTAAAATACACTGGAAAAACAACTAATCTCCATCAAAAAAGACTGAATAGTCCTAAATCACTAATTTAAACAAAAAAAGTCACCCTCAAGATGGATGATTTATTACTAATTCAACATGAGAAAGTGCATAATTCTAATAAAAGTAACCCGTGACTATTATCGTTACAGCTCGAAATGTCGTTACCTCCAAACCCTATTAACGTCGATATTTCACGAGGATATCCCACAGCGGAGATTCACTCGTATCAAAATTACACGATTCACATCGCGAGTTTCGTCCTTTTTCACGGGATGTAAGAGCCCCTCCTAAAAAATCTACATATATATTTAATTATCGTCATTACTGCCTGCTCATCCTCTGTACCCTCCCCATTTTTCAGTCGTTTACCCCGTCGTTAGGTGGACGCACGCAGGCAGGGGATAGATTCGGATGCTGCGTATGGTGGACCAGTCCTGCTCGAAGGTATAAAGGTACAAGAAGGTAAAGCCCGACGGCGGTCGGACAATGCGAGAAGAGAGGCTGCCACACCTCTTCTCTTCCTTCCTTTCGCTTCTTTCCATCTCGGGCCAGCCAGACACACGCGGCAGGATATCTCCCGGTCGTATCGACGAGGTTCCCCGGTCTCTCGCCGGCGATATTTTTTATCTCCCGCCCTGGCGACTCGCGCGGCTCGCGTTCCCCGGCTATTATTTAGCCCTCGCCGACTCGTAATAGCAAACTCGCCGCGCGCTATCAGATAACCCTATTGACTACGCTAGTAAAATATATATGTTTAAGCACGCGCACGTTAACGGCTATTTGGGCCGACGACGAGCTTTTGCTTTTCTCCTCATGCAGTCTGCGTTTTTCCCTCTCGCGTTTTCGCGCCTCGCATGGGCTATTTTTTCAGAGCTAACACTTTGCTCTGGCGCCACTCATGCCCTTATTATACGTGTGAAGATATTGCAAGTCGAAAAATCCATCCATGTTTGGAGGATTTTAGGAGAACCAGGGATGTGGGTTTACCGGACCGAAAAAACATTGGTCAGGCTTTGGTAATTTCTGGAGGTTATTTACTGTCATTTACGGTCGAATTTCGAAACTCTCCATATCTAGTCCACCGTCAGAGCTCGTCAGTAATTATCGGTCATGACCGAATTTCGATAAATAATTGTGACTAAACGTAGCTGACCAAAAGATTTCCAACAATTCCAGGTGAAAATCACCAATCTTGTTATTTCAGATTTCATCAATGACTTTTCCAATTTTCTAGTAAAAGCTCATGAGTCAGTCAGTGTACTACTGCGTTTGCTACCCAATATATATGTTGTGATCAGCAACAAATCTAAAACAGAAACTTAATATTAATGTTTTGAAATTAATGTCATCTGCCATAATTATGAAAGTTTTGGAATTCTGGTATTTCTGATTGTTTTGAATTAAGTTACTTTCAAAATTGTATACATAGCCCGAGCAAAAATATTGTACATTTTACTGTAAAATTTTGCTATCGTGGTTCAGTCTCGAATATTGCACTTTTTCATAAAATTAGTTTCATACTCTGCTGTATTTATAACAAATCTCTCATAATTTTAATGCTTTTAAAAAACCTATAAGAAAAGGAAACTTCTCATAAGATGCAGCTTCAAAATACTTTATAAAACACCGAAATTTCTCACAGAGAATCGATCGACAGATTTTTGTTAAGTTTTTCTCTTATAATATTTCATCAAACACATTCTTATAAGAAATTTCAGTTTCTTATAAGGTTTTTATAAGATCACCTTATGAGAAATTCAATTTTCATAAAAAATTTGATTTTTTATCAAGCTTTCAATAAGGATCAAAATTAATAAGGAAATTGATAAAATTTGCCAATATTTGTCACAAATATAATCAAATAAATAGGAAATATTGATACAAAAAGTGCAATAGCCGAAACTGATCCACAGTTACAATATTTTATAGTGAAAATTTCAGCACTCTTGTCTTAGTGTAGAAAACTGTCATATGACCATATAGAAATTTTTCCGAAAGTATAGATGGGTATTGAAGGAAAATACTTAATCAACAGCACATTTTTATGAAGTGATTTATTTATTTCTTTATTAATGACTCGTTTTCAATAAGGAAGTTGTAATAATATGTTTATTTATTATTCCAGAAACCTAATTCATCTTCATTGATAAACAAAATTGACGAAAAAAAAAAAATGTAATAACAAACGAGTTGCGCATTTATTCAAGTCATCTATATATATGTGTACGTATCAATCTTGATCTCACATTTATTCTGACCAGTAAGGTAAACTGACGGTCAAAATTGACAAAAATCTTCGTGTCGTAATTGACGGTCATGACCAGTAACTTACTGGTAAATATACTTATAAATTTACCGCCTCATATCCTTGATGAGAAGAGAATAAAAGTAGAAAAAAAAGTTTAAAATGATAAAAAAGAAATGATTTGAGGATTATGTGAGGGACAAAATCCATTGGTCCTCCAAACTAAACTAAAATGATTTAAAATCCACTTTTTTTTCACATATTCTCCCAAAATCCTTCTTCTTATCCTAAAATCCTCAATCTTTCTCCAAAATCTTATTTATACTTTTACTGAATAAAATAAATAACAAAATAAGTAAGAAATTTCATTTTAACTCAGACATGGCTCCAACAATTATTTGATACCTATTTTTCGATATCGATACAAAATGAAGTAAAAAGTAAGTTACAGCATTTTTCACAACATTTCATTCCTCCATTTTCCGATAAATGCGAAAATTGTGAGTCAATTTATCCTTAGATGTCTAACTAACTAATGGAGTAGCATTTATTTTTTTACGAATTCATCTATTTTTCATAAGCTGAGTAATACATTTATAAAAGATAGAATTTTCGGACACTCAAACTATTGTAAATTTTAATAACAATGAAAAACAAGTTTCTAATGATTTTGCGCTTCCGAGAGTGTAATTTTACAATAAATAGATAAAATTAAATTGATCACTTCTTGTTTTAAAAAACCTTTCAAAGGACGTAACATACTCAGGTTGCAATAATAATGAAGTGTTAAAAAGAAATATTGGATTTTCCCCCTTGAAACTCCAATATTCTTGCTGGAGTTTTTGAGGATATCAGGAGAGTCATCTCCTATTTTCTCTTATTCACCTCTAATATTCTCATTGGAGAGCTTTTGAGGATTGAGGGAGAAAAATTACCAGTCCTCGAGTTGTCTTTGTTCTCCTCGAATGTTTGAGACTGATGATCAGGATTTTTCCTGATTTTTCTCTATTATTTTATATACATCCATTAAGCCAAAAAATTTTTGGCTTCGTTGATAATGCTTTGATCTTGTCTGATGACGTTATTAGGAGGGGATATTGATAAAGAACAACTATCCTGATGATTTGATAGAATGAACAATGAACAGGAGGATGACAATGATTAAAGATAAACAACAAAAAGGAAATTCAACAGAGATAATACCTTCAGCAACAAACCATAATGGTAATACTGATGGCGAGAAATATATCAGTTTTCCTTTTATTGAAAATTTATCAGAAATGATTAGAAAGAAATTCAGTAGATGCGGACTTGAGGTGATAAATAAAATCGATAAAAATTGCAAAAAGAAAGTTATGAAGAAAGTTTATAAAATTGAATGCGATGATTGTGATGAAATTTCTATAGGACGGACTCAGAGATATTGAAAAAAGAAAAAAAATGAACATCAAAGCAATGTTAACGAACCCAATGTTGAAAGTTCTGTTATAAGTGAACATAGATTCGATGATGATCATGATTTTAAATGAAACAACATTGAAATTATGGATAAAGAACCAAATTATAGGAAAAGGTCGTTCTACTTTTCAACACATGCTAGATTCAACAAATGCAGGTTCTCAAAGACGTCCGTCTTACGTTTATTTTGCATATGCGACTCACGTATATCATGTCCCTCAAATTAAGGCATGTGATCAAAAACCGAACGCCCAACGGGTTTTCGTATGACGGCGCTCTCTTTTTTAATCAATCGCCCTCGCGTTGAAATTGCCCCCAGGGATGAAGATTAATCGCAAGGGCAATAAAATGCCGAGGGAGAATATTTTTAGAAAGTTAATCGAGGTTCTGAGATTGATGGAAACAAATATCGATTTCAACCGGTACTTTTGTGCGACAATCTAACTTTTGTTCTGGCATTCTCAAAAGTTGATGTAAATTCAGCTTTTCTGATTATGAGTGTTATAGTTATGATCAAACAAAAATGAATATTGCTTCGGAAAAATGTCTCACAAACTATTTGTTTTTGTTATTTCTAAACACAACTATCAATACCTCAAAACAATCCCAGCTTTCGAACTTATGAGCATGAAATCATTCTTTGGGAGCAGTTGGAGATTGACATACTATCGATACAAGACGTTTTATCGGTTGAACAAATCTCGGATCCAAGTGGAACCAATTAGGGCCGAAGAACGATCAAAATAACGCTGACTTTGTATTAAACTTTTTGAGTTTTGACAGTTTCATGTCATTTCAATCAAGCCTGACTAATCACCTTCTCGAAAATTCGATATGAATTAATCTCCCTTCGAAACCTCATCAACATAATAATTAACTGGTGATATCTTTCGAGACTCAAACTCGAAAGCAATTATAGATGACGTTAAAACTCTAAAATTCAATAAGTAATTAAAATAGTTATTGAATAATTTCGGTACTCTCTTATCAAAAACATTTAAAAAATATAATGTGTCCTTTTTTTTCTGAATTCAAAAAGAAAAATAATGCAGATATCTTCGTGGAATAATTATTCGTGATCGAGAAACGAAAGAAGTTGAAGCATCGATGAATAATGAAAGTCCGATCCGAGGAATAACTGAGTGGATCGACTTATCTAGGATCAATCTCCATAAATTGATTTACAATCAAATGGTACAAATTTTATTGGCGAGCATTTCACGTTACACGACAAATCGTAGACACTACACGATATAAAATGTCCCTGCTCGATACATAAGTCATGCAAAACTAAAACTTTTTTATAGTTGCGTCATCGAGGATTATGAATTGAAATACGCTGAAGGCCTGTAACGACGAGGATTTGATACCACGACGCTTGGAAAAATTCCGATGCCATTGAATTTATTACACGTCCTGGGGTCGTAAAACGTTAAGAAACGCGCCGAAATCGAGTTTGCCAATTTCATTTTCTATTGAAAAAAGAGAAGACACACACGTCGAATTTTAAATTCGACCTCAAAAAGGTAGAGAGGCAGATTGTCCAGGCGACAATTTTTTCGGAGATTTAGGAATCGAAAACACCTGCATTTTTATGAAACGAGTTTTTTGTCGATCGGTTGGTACTAAAATATTTTCGAAACGAGTTTTTCAAGTTGATCTTGATTCGTTTAATTACGATAAAAATATTTTTGTGTGCGGTTGTTGAGTGATGGGGATTATGTAGAAATAATGGTATTCAGTTCAATGAATCAATCATTGTTTTTTATGGGTTTTCAGAAAATGTTTATTAGGAGATCATGATGGGAAGAATAATGACAAATATTATGAAATAGAAGTCTAAAATTTTTTCATTTGCACAGAGGATTTGAAATTTTTCCTCAAGTTGCAGCATTCTGTAAAAATTTTTGAAAGTGTTTCTGATACAAAAAAAAAAAATTTTATTAGTTTTCCGAGCAGGATATTGAATTCGAGACTCCTTGCAGACTTTGTGTGATATTCAGATCTTCTTTCATATTTTAATCAATGAGTTTTATATACTGTCTTAATTTTTAGAATTTTCCAGAACTGTTTGAAAAGATATTGAATTTCTTATCTGTGTTTTCCAAAACGTCGAGTTATTTTGAGCAAGTCAAATTTAAAGAGCGTACGTTTTAAATTTGCGTAGCAAATATATTTTGAGAAAGTAAACGAAAAAGTAATTCACAGAAGCGATGCTTGACGAATTTCGTACAATGTTTTACATTATAAATAATTTGCTGCACTGAAGAAACACTTGATATTTGACAACAAAGCCAAAAAAGAAGGACAATTTTTAGTGGAGGTCATCATGATACTAGAAATGAATGTTGAAATAAATATTTCCAAAGTGTTAATAAGAAGAATTAAATTCGGAAAATCGCTTTGGCGTCTCTTGTACCTGACGATAGTTGCTGAGAATCCTAAATGGAATTTTCGTTATTTCTATTGGATGATAGTTTACCATTCTCTGCAAAGAAGAGAACTTGTAGTACACTTTTAAAAAGGGTTGGTTAATTTTCCATAATAGTATTGGAAGTTTTTAACTCATATTCTGTATGGGATTTTTTCCATGAATAGATCTGGCGAATTTCCCATACGCTATAGGAAGTCTTCCATAAATTATTGGAAAATTCCCATATTTATGGAAGAATTCCCATAGCATATGGAAAAACTTTTAGATGTATTTATGGTAAAAATCTTATTTAGAATAATGGTCGAAAACCTCTAATACTTTTATAGGAAATATACCAATTTTTTTTCGGGAGTGTAGTCATTATAAAGTACAATATTCCACTTGGAATCGCAAGAGTTAACCCTTTAGAGCCAAAATCTTTTATGAAGCAAATTGAAGTTTTTGAAGAACTGAATGTCTTTCATCTTGATTTTATTATACCCTAAATGTTTTATAATACATACACATATATGTTAATCATGCATTTTTGACATTTTTCGCCCATGTAATTTGGAACTGCATGATACTATGATAGAACACCTAATCGTAAAATCAAGCATGTTACTTAGAATGAATTTATTTTGTAAATAAACAAATGTAAAAATACCAAAATATTCAGATGAAAATTAGATTGATACACTTTTAAAAATAAAGGAAATGTGACGTTCTTATAAACGGAGTAGAATTGAAAGAATTATACTACGTATTATATATTACATATGTCTAATTCTTGAATATGGTTTGCTTCAAATGATTAAATAAATTAGAGTTTTGAGTTGAAAAATTCATACTCCTTTCGTTTTCGTTTGATTGTCTCAGGAGAACGAAACAAGAATGAATCGAAAAAGTGGAGGATTTTGAGGGGACAAATGTAGAAAAATCTAAAAAAATATTTATCACAAATCTTGGAAAATTCTCAAATGAACTTCAGTGTGATAATATAGGGCTCAAAGGAAAGGAGAATAAGGAAAATTCGAGGACATAATATCATTCTCCCAAAATCCTCAAAAGTTCTCCAGTGGGAGTATTAGAGGTTTATGGGAGAAAAATAGAAATGATTTTCCTGACATCTTCAAAAACTCTCTATCTAGAATATTGGGGGTTCAAAGAAGAAAAATTGAATATTCAATTTCGAACCCTTTATTATGATTGCAAACTGAGTATTTTACGTCCTTTTGAAAGTTTTTTCATAATTACAAGTAAACGATCGCATTTTTTTATGTATTTTTTGTAAAATACACTTTCACAGGCAAAAGCTCGTAAGAAACAAAATATGTTTTTCTTTGTAAATATTATTCACAATAGTTTGAGTGGCTATTAATTATACGTGAAATGAATGTATTACTCTGGTTTTTTTTACAAGTTACATATAAGGAACAGAAATATAAGATGTAAATAATTGATTAAAAAAAAAAGAAATATAACACTTTCGTCTAAGTAGCTATGATTTAGTTGAAATTAGTAAAGTGTAGTAGGCTCTTATATGACTAACAATGCTTTTGAAAGAAATTTCAGGTTTTATTCAATTCATAAAGAAAATTTTATAAACTAATAAAATAAGTTTATCAAAAATAATCTATAAAAAAGTTAAATCTCTCTATCAATAAAACTCTCCTTTATGAAAAAAACTCTCAATTATTGAGCGTATACGCTCGAAGTTGACCATCGTTTCAAACGCTCAAGGTTGATTGTATACGTTCAAGTTGAGCATAACGCTCAATCCTTACGGAAAAAACACTCAACTTTTAAGCGTTTTTTTTCGAGCGGTTTTTCGTACGCCCAACTTAGGAGTACTCTCAATTTGAGTGCATACTCTTAACTTGAGAGTAATGTAATCCCGTCATTATAATATAGATTTTTGTTGTAGCAGATTTATTCCTAATCAATCAGCAGCTGTTTCGTTAACAAAATAAAGTGTATAAAAAATATAAAAAAAGGGCTTTACGAAGAAATTTCAGTTAAACTAAATTTTGGTTGTTCTGACGAAAGCTTTTCTCTAATTGTAAGTGTACTTTATCAGTTAGATACACATCTTAGCAAAAATTGACTGAAAATTTTTCCATACATTGGAAAATGAAGGTGATGTAAGTTTTGGAAAATGCTGCAACCTACTTTCTTTTATTGATACTGGAAAATAGGTGTCAATTAATTTCCCAAACTGTATCCGATAGTTGAAATGAAATTTTTACTTATTTTGTTACTTAACTATCCCATTACAAGTATACCAAAGAAATTGAAGAAAGAATGAGGATTTTAGGGAAGGATGAAAATGTTGAAAGGAAATTCTCAAAAATGGCATTAGGGTCACAAGTTCACTTTTGGAGGATGAACGGAGAACTTTTTCTTTCCGAAAATCCTCAAGTCGTCATTTTTCACTTCTATTTCATTCTCTTTAAATCATCCAAAAGTGAGGACGAAAGGGGCATGGATTTTTTCAATCGGAGTATGTGTTTATATAATTCATTTTTGTACGACATGGTCTCATAGAACCGCACGCGTAAGTACACAAGAGTCGGTCAAATCCGTTGAGAGTATCAAAAGCCTGAAAGAAGAAGGCGAGTAAGAGAGAGGAATGATCGTTGGAGCAGTAGAGGGAGTACGGGCACGAGCCCAACTGCATGCAGCATCCCACGCTCTGTACCAACATTTAGCCGGTTTCTCTCTCCCAAATGCGGCGCGGGGAGAGCGAAATCTCCCTCTATTATATCCTTCCTATTTTTCTCTCTCTTTTTCCATTCGTGTCTCAGGCTCTGTCATTCTTTCCACTCCTTCCACTATATTCCGGCCATTAACTATACGCTTCTTAAGGTCTGTATCTCTTCTTTTTACCCTTTTTTCCCTCTCTTTTGGCTTTCTTTTTTCATCATTCCTCTCTGCCCTCGACCCGAGCGCTTCTTTCTTTCTCCTCTCTAAAAGTCGAAAATTCGCGACCATTCACGAATTGCATCACGCGAGTTATTAAACGGCGAGCGCGGGATCGCCTAAATTGGCCCAGCCCGCGAGTTTCGCCGATTCATTGATGACTTTTTTCGCGCGTTTCGCAATGACTTATTTTGCGTAACGCCATTTCATTCATCGATCGTTGCATTCATTGAGAGAGGCGGCGGCACCGGTCGTGCGGCTGTCGTAAAAAAGTGGGGAACGTTGCATTGTTCCCGGAGTTGATTACGTTTTATTGGGTATAATGGGTGGAAGTGAGAATTTCGAAATCGGATATTGTTCCGAGGTGAGGTTTTTCTCTACTTTCTATATAATGGTTGAAATTTTAAAGTTGCAAATACTTCAAGAAATCTTTAGTTCACAATATATATTTTCATTCTAGTAGATCCATAGAATATTTTAACTATTTAATATAGTTTCTTCATTTTGAAAAGGTTTGTGACGAGTGAAGTTTAGCCACATGTCTGCATTTGTATTTTGATAATAACTCAAGACTTAATGACTAAAAAAAGTTCCGAAACGAACAAAACGAAAATCCAAACTTATTAATTATTCCTTTTCTTTCAGAATTCTCCTTACTCGAGAATCGTATATAAACCGGAGTTTGACGTCCAAAAGACTGCTTGTAGTCCAAAGAACGTCATAACAGAGATTTATGAACAATATTGTTGTCAATATTGTTTCCCTTTTCGTTTCTAAAAATGTGTAAAAGATTGAAATATAATGAAATACTTTTTATTTAGTGTAACTGATTAAATATTTACATGAAAATAACTTCACAATACAAAAAGAAGATGTTGGTTTGATTTTCATTACAAATACATATTAGAAGCAATGCCAGAGCCGCAAAAAAATAAGAACCTTGTAAAATTAAGAATGTGTTTCAACTAGTATGAAAGAAAACCCAGAATACATATAATAAAACTTTGTGAAGTAATGTATAATTAATATTGAGATTGTATGAATTGCACAGTCAGGGGTTTGAGACGGTTAATTTACTAGTAAAATTCGCCAGGAAATAACTGGTCAAGACCGTCAATTACGACAAAATTTTTTTGTTAATTTCGACCGTCAGTTTACCTTACCAGTTAGAATTAATGTAATAATCAAAATTAATGCATATACATAGATGGCTTGAATAAATGCGCAACTCGTTTGTTATTACATGTTTCTTTTTTTCGTCAATTTCATTTAACAATAAAGACAAATTCGGTTTCTGGAATAATTAATAAACATATAGTTACAACTTCCTTATTTCAATCAAGTTATTCATAAAGAAACAATCAAATCACTTTATAAAAATGTGCTGTAGATTGAGTATTTTCCTTCAATATCTATCTATATATTCGGAAAAATTTATGTATTATTGCATGTCAGTTTTTTACACTAAGACAAGAGTGCTGAACTTTTCACTATATAATATTGTAATTGTAGACCAGTTTAGACTATTGCACTCTTGATATCGATATTCCATATTTATTTGACTATATTTATGACAAATATTGGCAAACTTTATCAGTATCCCTAGTAATTTTGATCCTTATAAAAACCATATAAGAAAATCAAATTTCTTATATCAATTAAATCTCTCATAAGGTAAAAACCTTATAAGAAACTGAAATTTCTTATAAGAATGTGTTTGATGAAATATTATAAGAGAAAAACTTAACAAAAATTTTTCGATCGATTCTCTGTGAGAAATTTCGGTGTTTTATAAAGTATTTTAAAGCTGCATCTTATGAGAAGTATCCTTTTCTTATAGGTTTTTTAAAAGCATTACAATTATGAGAGATTTGTTATAAATATAGCAGAGTATGAAACTAATTTTATGAAAAAGTGCAATATTCGAGACTGAACCAAGATAGCAATATTTTACAGTAAAAAGGGCAATATTTTTTCTCAGGCTATGTATATAATTTTGAAAGTAATTTCATTTACATCGAACAAAACTTTTGTAATTATCGCCGATGGCATTAATTACGGAACATTAATATTAAGTTTCTGTTTTAGATATGTTGTTTCTGTACCAGAAAATTGGAAAAGTCATTTATGAAATCTGAAATAACACGATTGGTGATTTTCACCTGGAATTGTTGGAAATCTTTTGGTCAGCTACGTTTAGTCACATTTATTTATCGAAATTCGGTCATGACCGATAATTACTGACCGGAAACGAGCTCTGACTTGAAATAGATATAGAGATTTTTGAAATTTGACCGTAAATGACAGTAAATTACAGTCAGAAATTACAATGACCTGACCCATTTTTTTTCTGTCCGGTAGACCCACATCCCTGATTGCACTTTATCGGTTATGAAATTTGTCTGTTTCATGTTATTCCTAAAGTAACACCTGAGTCCTTAAGAAAAATTCTAAGGTCCATTGAGCAGTGTTTTCATAGGGGTCCTCTCTGGACAAACGAGTTGAAGTCTAGCCATCAATCAGAAAGAACTGGCAAGTAAGTCAACGTTGGATTTAGTCGAATTTTTCGTCACAATTTAATTACATAATGTATACATCTCAAAATTCGTTGCTTGTACTTTATATCTGATCACTTCACTCAGAACATCTTCGAAGAAACAGAATTCTAAAAAAGCCTGACGATTTCAATTCCATTCTGCGAGTGCCCAGCAAAATTTTGACGCAAGACTCAAGGCATCGAAATTTCTTGGGGGATCATTTGCGTTGCATAAGGTTGTTAAAAAGAAACAGTCTTCATCTGCCGCGCAAGGTACATTCATAACGCGCGTGTAATTTTTTTTACTCCACATGAATCCACGTCGAGTTAATGTAGCCAAGTATACCTTTTAGTTTTTTTCCTGCTCAAGGTTCCTTAAAAGTTGTCAGTGCTTAAGAGCGGCTTCAACTCGGCAACAGGCATGGCTTAATTGCACATTGTACGTTGTCCGTGGAACACTTAACAGGAAATTTGGAAAGTATGAATGAGGTTCATTAATTTCCAAACTCTGCAAAAGTCTTATATAGTATGTATTCCTTGATTGTAACAATTCCTGCAGTTCAGTTCATCATCTTCATGCAAGTACGAACATTCACATAAACGATTTTTCTTGAATTCTTGGGTAATTCAACAGAAGTTTGGAATAACAATAAACAGAAGTAAATTTCCATTTGTTGCCACAAGAACCACATTTTTTCCCAATGTAATGCGTACCCTCTTACCGCGTTTTATTTATTGTAAGCCACGTTTATTATGGGCCCTGCGGTTTTGTATCCACACGTGGTCCCAGATAAGAGGAAATGTATTCCCAAATGCATGTCCCAATGGCGTAGAGAGGTGCTGCCTCTTAAATTCACTTTCTCGGATATTGATCTTCACGACGCTTAAAGTACGAACGTTAATTCCGACGTCCTATTGTGCAGTAGACCTCGTTTTCTCCTGGTGTGCGTGAAGAGTGCCTCTCGATGGACGTCCAAACGAGCACTTTGAGTTATGGACATTCCAGCTAGGCGCAGCCTTTACTTCTTTTTTGGACTTTTAGCTTCAATTTATCCCTATCTCGGGCATTTAATTTACGAACGCGAAAAAATGGTATCGTTCTATTCAAAAACTTGAGTCGTGATAACGTGGTGTTGATTGGATGGGACTTGTTGGATACATAACTTTCGTTGGAAAGGAAATGTTTTATTTACTTTTTTTGTGATTCTGAAAATAATTGTGGATTTACAAGATTAAATAAAACTTTTTAAATGTTAGCTCTATTACTGACTGTTACCTATCAAAAGTAATCGGCTGTAAAAATTGGAACGTGTCTTATTCAAAAAACTGTCATTACTTTTAAAAAATGTTAAAACTGTCGATACTGTCGTAAATGACTTATTTTGACAATGAAAAAGAAAAAAAATGTAAATGATAAAGTAGCCCTTATCGTGACACCGTAAATAGCCGAGAATTTTCGCAAAAAAGTCCATTAGCGTATGATAAATTTCGCCCCTAACTCGAATGAGGGAACAAGGCCCATCCATCTCGAAATTACGAGCGCGTTGCGGAGCTCGTAGTTTTGTGAAACAGGACCCAGGACGTAAATCTTGCGCGCGATCGCCCTGTCTCGCTCTTCCTGTTCTTCGTGCCTGTCATTTTTTCTCTCTTTCGCAGCACTCGAAACACGAGAGGATTACGATTTCGATCGAGTCGCAGTACCTTCTTCCTATAAGAAAAAAAGGCTGCCAGGACGATTCGAAAAGGGGAAAAATAGTTGACAGGGACGGGGTGAGTCCGAGCGTGACACGATAAAGAAGAAAACGCAACGACTGGGACTTGTGAAATGGCCTGAAGCGGATTTCGGGCCTTATGACAGTTTTACGATGACGTGAAATTGGAATTTCGAGATTAAAAAGCTTGACTTTACCGAATTTGGAAGGTTTTTGTTTGTAAAAAAGATTGAAGTCTTGAGGTTGAAATCGTTTTATAGTGGAATATGTGAGCAGTTATTTTTCAACGAGACAGAAAGTTCAATAAGATGTAATGATCGAATTAAGATGATTAGTTACTATGTTTTGCTATGATAAATAAATTGAAATTGTTGGAATTCGGGAATTCAAGCTTGGAAGTTCACACATAAATGTTATTATCTGAGTAATAGATTTTTATTTTGCAAATGCTTCTATTTTTAAGTATATAGCTTATGTATTGTAAGTGCAAATATTGATAAAGCCATGAAACAATAAAATCACAGTTAATTATTCACAGTTTTGAATAAAAAACTATAGAAGTCATAAATCTTGACTCTTAAGTCTTCAACATAAAAAATTTGATCTTTCCAATGTTTGAAAATAAAGTAAAAAATTGAAAAAATTCGGAATTTCTATAAGTACATTTTGCTATTTCATTTATTTTTAATTTACAACTACTTTGAAAAGATTGTTACTTATGCATTCAAATGTGTATTACATTATTGTATTGCCTATTTTGAAAAATACAAAATTTATAAAAAGTATATCAAAATTCAGGGTTTGGAAGTAATGCGTTAAAAGTAACGCGTTACTCTAAAACGTTACATTTTTTACTGTAACGATAATGTGACGCGTAACATTAAGTAATCAGTAGCGATAACGGGAACGAGTCACTTTTTTTCGGTAACGAGCAACGAAAATCCCGTTATTCTACGTTACTTTTATCTGTCCCATTAAGTTTTTAGCACAATTTGGAACTTTTTAAAAAATGTTATAAAACTGAGACCTTAGTAATTTTTAACTTACTCATGTTAAGATATAAAATTCTATATCATAATTTTTCATGAAACTATGTGGAATAATCGTAATTGGTGCAAAACTCTTGACGAAGAATAGGTTTTTTTATTTTTTATTCAAATCTTTCACGACTCTAAGCGTTGAATTTGAGAAATTCACATGAAAAAATATAAAAAATTCTTAAAACTTATAGATCGCAAAATCTATAGCAGGATTTGTAAGATTTAGAGATCCTGCTAGAAAATTTTATAGAACAATAATGAATTTCAAAAAAAAAAAAAAAAATTCAATAAATGAATAAAATTAAATATGAAAAATACGAAAAATACTACATTTTATTGAGCTATGAGTTACTTTATTTTTAAAAAATTTATGTAATTCAAGGAATCAAAAAACTGGAATTCCTTGAGCTTCATATTTTAGAATATTTATGTTAATAGAAGTCTATAAGAAGATAAGAATATTTTTTTATTTTATAACTCTGTGAAAAATACAAAAAATATTAAGGGCCCTCTAAATATGTAAAAAAAATGTTTTCTGCAAAATCGATCGAAATATGCTATAGAAATTTTACACCTCCAATGTTATTTCATTCTGGAAATTAAAAGATGTTTCTTTGAAAAAAGTAAAAATTCCACAACATTCTTTCAATACTTAAAAATACAGAAAGAGAATATGTGAAGAAAAATACGTGTAAATATATAAAACAAAAATCTTTCGAATTCCAGAAATTCATACAGCAACATATAAAAATAATGAATGATTCTTGAAGTCATAGAAAAACTAAAGAAATACAAAAAGTACTTGAATAAGTAAAAATCTATCAAGACACTGCTTTGTGGAAAATCCTGCAAAACACGTTATGTTTCATTATATTCAAATTCTAGAGTTCAAAATTTTTGAAATGTATAGACCGAATATTATCATAAAAATACTAAAATTATATAAAAATACAGAAAAATTCAGTAATATTCTATCATACTGAAAAATACGAATGGTTTCAAAAATACCGAACAATTCTTCAAATCGTAGAAAAATTAAAGAAGTGTAAAAAAAATCAAATGAAATGAAAATCTTCTTAGAACTTTTTCGCTGAAAAATCCTCTCAAATAACAATAATTCAATAAACTTTTAATTCTAGAGCATGAAATTCCTGAAATCTATATATAAATGTACAGAAAAATAGTGGAAATTTATAAAAATTCTGGAAAATCCTGCAACATTTTATACACTCTGAAAAGTACAAAGAGATTTCAAAATTCTGAAAATCTGGGTAGGTACTTAGATTCTTTCCAAAATCTATTAAATTTGCAACTGTTTTCTTGTGGCTAACATTTAATCAAATGTCAGATTCAAAAAGTTCGTAAATTTTAAAAACATATAACAATTTGAACAAGCTGATTGATTTTTTTCTCAGGGTGAAAAGTTCAAATTAACATTTTTTATTGTATCTGAAATAAACGATTTCTATAGAACAAAATTACAAGCACGTTAAAATTGTATTTTTCAATCTTAGTTTTTTAATGTCTTATTATTTACATTCTATATTCTATTTATTCCAAAAAAGTAACGTGAAAGCAACGGGACGTTACTTTTTTGAAGTGGCAACGGTAACGAGTTACTATTTATTTTTAAGTAACGATAACGTAACGAATTACTTTTTTCACCTTTGTAACGGTAACGTAACGCGTTACATTTTTTCAAGTAACTTTTCAAACCCTGTCAAAATTAAAAAACTCAACCTTACCGAATATACCAGGTTTTTATTTGTAGGAAATACTGAAGTCTCTTGTTTGATATTGTTCTCCAGTGAAATATATTCGTAATTATTATTGAATGAAAAACAGGAAGTTTACTCGAATGTAACTAATTGAATTTAAATGATTATTTAGTATTTATTTCCTGATAGAGTAGTTGGAATTTTCGAGATTCAGTATCTCAAACTTGGAAGTTCACATTTAAATGTTTTTATTGGAAAAGTAGATTATTTAAGAATAATGTTTTGTGCCAAATATGGAATTTATGTATTTGATGATCGAATATGTATAAAATTATCAAACATAATAATCACAGTTTGCTAACAGAATTTTGGATAATGAAATAAAGTTAGTCAAGTTTAAGAATCCATGGGAGCCATAAATTTGAACTCTTCAGTCTTACATAATTGATGATCTTGCCTTTCCAGTATTTAAAAATAAAATTTTCTGATTCATGAAAGAATTCGAAATCTTGAAATTTTCATAAATTTATTTTGCCTTTCTGTTTATTTTGAATTTACAACTACTCTGACAACTCTGAGTAGATTGTTCCTTATATCTTAAAATGAAAATTTAAATACTACAAGTGCATAATTTAAAAAGTACAAAATTTCAGGAAAAAAATATTCATATTAATAAGCTTTATTTTGCCTAATTTCGTCAGGTAGTTCTTTGTAAAAAAAACCTCAGTCGCGAGTTTGAAATTGTTTAATAGTGAAATATTTAAGCATTCGTTTTTCCATAAGAGACAAAAAGTCTACCTAGACGTAATAAACCGAATTTAGATACTTAGTTGCTATTTATTTCCTTCATGGAAAATTTGGAATTTTCAGAACTAGGGAACTGAAGCTTGGAAGTCTACATTTCCTTTTTTTATTCAAAAAGATAAGAGTTTGAATATAAGTTTTTTTCACTATAAAAAATGTATGTGTTTATGTATTGTAAGATCAAGTATTCATATAATTTTTAAACATAGCAACTACTGTTTGTTGAATGGATTATTTCGGAGAAAAAAATTTTGTTAAGTTTTGAAAATCTATGCCAGCTATAAATCCGATTTCCAATGTCTAACAAAATTTATAATTCTGGTTTTCCATCATTTTAATATGAAATTACTTTGAATAGGGAAAAATAAAAAATCTGAAAATTCCTATTGGTATATTTTGATATATTGTCTATGTTAGGGTTATAAATACTGTAATGAAATTACTTCTCATACGTAAAAAGTAAAAATCTGACAACTGGAAGGGCTTGATTTCAACAACACTAAATTCGTGAAAAAAATATCGAAATTGAAATACTGAACACTATCGAATTCGTCAGGTTTTATTTGAAAAAAAAAAAGACAGAAGTTTTGAGGTTGATATTGTTTTACAATGAAATACGTTCCTAGTTATAATTCAATAGCTGTAACTTATTTATTTTAATGATTTGTTAGTATTTATTTCCTTGACAGAAAAATTGTAATTTTCAAAATTCAGGAACTTAAGCTCGGAAGTTCACATTTGAATGTTTGCATTTGAAATCTACAGAATTTTAATATAACGTTTTTTTTTTTTTTTCTTTTTTCATTAAATTTGTATAAAGATATATAGGGACCTCAAAACTGTAAAAGATTAATACAGTTTGTTTATTGAATTTTGTTTGAAAAATTATGTTCTTAAAGTTAAAAAATATATAGGAGCTATAAATTGAAGCTTGAGGAATATTAAAAAATTTGAAATACATAAGGATCTTAAAAATTAAAAAACATGTGTAATGTTTCTGAAAACGAAAGAATTGGAAATTTAAGTATTCATATAAGTATATTCAGATATTCTGTTTACCGTAGACTTTTAACGACTCTAAAGATAATGCTCCTTATGTTTCAAAAAAAAATTTTTGAACAATGTATCTGCATAATTTCGTAAATGCACAAATCGTTGAGGGAAATGAATGCAAATATTTAATAAGGATATAAAAGTTTCGACATTCTTGACAACTTATTTCCAAATCTAACTAATTTTTATCTATCTATTCAGAATCTGTAATCAATGTTAAATTTTTAAAAATGCGTCTTCAAAAAGTGAATAGACCAAATTAGGAGAGGTTAATTCAAGAATCTCTGATGTTAGTGAATGGATTTATTTTATAATAATGCGCTGCCCGCTCTATTCACATGGCCTTTATATATCCTCAAAATTATCTCTTAATTCATTTCTACAATTACTTCGATTACAATTCGGCAAAAGTGATTTTACAAATAGTGTGATAAGCAAAAATATAGTGATTTAACAAATAGTCGTACGTTTTACAGATGGATTGAACAGATAAATCGTAGCATACGAACTATCACTAAAAATGATGATTTAGTAAAGTGGCATGATAAGTTCGAATGTTTCTAATCGTAGGCAGACAGAAAATGAGCCGATTGTAGTAAATTACTTAGAGATAAAATATGAAAGTGTAAAATTTAACATGATGAAAATGAAATCCTATTTCTAAATCCAGAGAATTTACAATAATAAATTTTTCCTAACACCTCCCGGCGAAGATTGATGCCATGGTTCAAATAACCTTGGCTTCACTCAACATCTGGTTTGATGAGGATATCCATTGGGACGGACGTCGATCTCCTACGAGCAGGATATTTCAATATCGGTTTTTCTTGCGTAAGAGTACCAGGATGAGACTGATAAGGGATTTCTTCCTCGATTTCGTCAATAGCATCGGGCGGAGAGAAATGTCGGCTTAAACTCTTGCTTCTTCGATTGGAGTGGCATTGGTTGTATATTGCAACCATACATCCTGTTGCATTTTTACTATTGTCTTCGGTTTCCTTTCTATAGCATAGCAATTTCATTAAATTGAAAAAACCAAGGTAACTCAGGAGTCTGTAGACCACATAGAGTCCGAAGGAACTTCCAATAATGCTTATGGCGATGGAATACCACTTTGCGTGAGCAATCAAATGCGGTTGGTTCATTTGCCTATCAATTCTCTCGTTGAGATCGTCTAAACGATGTGAAGCAACTCGTAGTTCGTCATCTTTTATGTTCGTAAATTGAACAGGGTCGAGTTGGATTTTTCCAATGATATTTTCGATTTTCTTTTCGTTACAGCAGTCGTCCTCGAGGATTGGAAAGGATGGTACGATATCGTGGTATTCTGTCTTGATTGTTCCAGTAGAAATAAGTTGGACGTCTCCTGCGAAAGCCTGACAACCTTGTTGAAGGGACACAATTCCTGTGCCTACAATTTTCCGGTCTTCAGGAGGGTGGTTAGGGCATGTACAAGTTAGAATTTCAGGCTCTTCAAGTAGAAAAATCCAATTGTTTCCAACAAGTCTATGCCAAATATGGCCTGAACCTTTTACTATTTTCGTAGTACAAATGTTAGGTATTGAATTCTTGGTTGAGGTGATTAGCAGCGTCTCGCAAATCTTGTTATTAAAAGTGGAGTATATAATTTGATTTTTACATAGGTATTCGTCGAATGTTATTTCTTTACAGTGACCAAAATTTTGTAATAGAGCATAATTGACTTTGTTATCGGACATGGCAAGATATTTGGTAGTTGGTTCTATATATACGTATGTCTGTAAATTCCTATGGGCAACTGGTAGTGGTATAATATTATAAAGGTTGAATGTATCATCACGAGTAATAGGGATATTTATGACGAAAATGACTCTATTATTTTTTCCGTATACTATCAGTTCGGAAATGTCGATTAATAAAGGCGCATTCTCGTCAGTTAACTTGAAAGGAAAATTCTTTCCGTTTGATAGCAATTGCACATTTTCCCTAATAGCTTTCATGAGTTTAGTAGGTGTTATGACTGACGGATGAATGATGTTCTGTTTAGCGAATAACACTGTGTCTATTAAAGTCTCATAAGTTCTTTCGAGTTGATTTGCTAGATAAGTCATCTGAGTTAAATGAATTTCTGAATCGGTTATAGTTTTTAACGTTTGTATTTCATCGGCGACTGAATTTGCGAAATGGTTAAATTTCTCTATATTTCCGTTAAAAATTTGTTCGTTCAATTTGAGTTTGGAAATCGAATCATTAAAGTTACTTATGGTACTTTTGACAACTTGAACCTGATCTTTCATTAACAATTGAATGTCGTGATGTTCTTGATCTGATTCGCTAATGACCCTGTCGTAATATTCGGCGTCATCAGCATCTAAAGACCCAGTTATCCATTTCCACACAGTTCCTAGTCCATTAAAAATTCCACGTTTGATGCGATTATTAGCAATTAACATTTTCAACGAAGATTGTTGTGAATGAATCCGTATAATTTGTTGATTGAGGAAATTCAAGATATTATTACACGATTTAGTCACACCAGATCTTTCAAAATCTGATAACTGACACATATGTTTAGATCTCTCGTAGTTTCTCGATAAAAATTCCAGTTCCATGTCCGGTATAGATAAGTTAATGTACGTTAGAACTGTCCATGAATCAGAATAGAATTTAACGCGTCCTAAATGTTCAAAGTAGATCCCGCTGGCATTTCTTATTGGCGTGACCTCAAACCCTCGCGTTTCGGGAGTGCAGGCGAATCTGCAACAAAGTGGGCAAGTTTCAAACGATTGAAATGAACCCGTGTCTTTCGTTTCTTACTCATTTCGATAGTGGCGTTTGAGTTATCATGAATGTCAAGAATCTTATAAGGCCCAAGCCAGTCAGCCTGTAACTTCTTTGAAAGCCCCTTTTTTTGGCCTTCATTTTTCAAATATACTTTGTCATTTATTGAAAATTTTTTTGGAACCGTTTTCTCGTCGTACCTTTCCTTGGATTTCAATTTTGATTCAATCAGGTTTTTGCGACCTAGTTGGTGTGCCCTATTGAATTTGTATTTCAATTGATCAAAATAGTCCTCGTAAGTATATTTGAATTCTGGATCTTGTTTCAATTTGTTTGGCAAAATCGGTTTATAACCAAACAACAATTCGTAAGGAATCATTTTTGTGGCGCTGTGTATCGAAGTATTGTGGACGTACATTGCAAATCTTAATAGTTCGTCCCAATCAGTCTGCTTGTCATTAACGTAATGTCTTAGGTAATCCTTCAGGGTCGAATGACTTCTTTCAAGAGCACCGTTAGTCTCAGGGTGATAAGCAGTAGTAATTAAATGCTTAACATCGAACAGTTTCGTAAGTCGTTTGATCAATTGAGAATTGAACTCCGTACCCTGATCCGTTAGAATACTCTTGGGGACCCCAAACATAGTAATAACGTCAATGAGCTTATTAGCCACGGTTTCGGACTCATGATTCTGAATAGGGAAGGCGAAAGAATATTTAGTCAATTCGTCCTGCATGGTGAGAATAAATCTAAACCCATTCTCGGTGATCGGCAAAGGCCCTACAACATCTAGGCATAATTTTTCGAATGGCTGGGAAGCCGTTGATGTTAATTCCATTGGTACCTTTTGCGTTTTTCGCGAAGTTTTGTTCCTCTGGCAGTCATCGCAAACCCTAATGTAATTTTTTATGTCCGTTGACATATTAGTCCATCTGTACTTCGTTTTGATTCTGTTGTACATCCTATGAAATCCAGCGTGTCCCGAAATCTTTGAATCGTGGAAATCATGTAGGATTCGTTTGATTTCGTCATTGTTCGGTTCAATAGGTGAACTTGTAATTAAATTGATTTCAATTTCAACATTCCGGAATACATAATTTATTATTTTGCGTATTTTCTCGGAAGAAAATTTGGAGAATTCATCTTCTGGCGGATACATGAAGATTTCTTTTTCATTGTTCTTTTCTAACTGAATTCTCAGATTTTGCAAGGTATAGAAGAAGTCGGAATAAGAAGCTTTATCGTGATGTCTCTGCTTTATAAAGCAGTGATAGGAACGTTTATTTTTTCTTTCGTGCTTGAAAACTGAGTGAATTTCGGGTGAATCCATTCCAGAAAAAATATGATCACTTGTGTCATACTCGTCAACTTCCATCGAGATGAAGTTTGCAGTGGTCGAGTTTGATTTTACCTCGGATTCAGAAGTTTCATTCAAATTGATATTTTCTGGCTTTTCGCCTGAACGATGAAATTCGTGGAAGTCTTCATACGTATTAGTTTCTTTGAGCAAAAGGACTTTATCCAAAGCTTTTTCTGGATTTAAGCGTGACAAGCAATCAGCATTTGAATTTAATCGCCCAGGTTTGAAAAGTATATCATAATCGAACTCTTGCAACTTCAAACGCCATCTTATGAGGCGTGATCCTGGATCTTTGACGGAAAAAAGCCATGTGAGAGGTCTATGATCAGTAACGATCTTGAATTTTCGCCCGAATAAATATGGACGATAATGTTTTACTGCCCAAACAATAGCGAGTAATTCTCGTTCAATTGTTGAGTAGTTGGTTTCAGCTTGGTTCAAAGTTCGCGAAGCGTATGCTATCGGAAGGTCCTTGCCTATTTCTCCTTGGGATAGGACGGCACCGATTGCGAATTTTGAAGCATCGGTCGTCAAAACGAATTCTTTCGAGAAATCTGGATACTGGAGAATTGGATCAGAAATCAATTTTGTTCTTAAATTCTCGAAGGCTTCTTGTTGATTGTAGTTCCAGATGAAAGGAACATCTTTTTTCAAAAGGCAAGTCAGCGGTTTTGTTATTTTAGCGAAATTTGGAATGAACCTTCTGTAGTAGCCCACGAGACCCAGAAAAGATTTTATTTCCTTCGGGGATGAAGGTGCCGCAAAATTTTCAATGACCCGAACCTTTTCAGGATTCGGCTTCACACCGTCGTTAGTTATAATGTGACCAAGATAAGCCACTTCTTTTCGCATGAATTCGCACTTGCTAGGTTGCAATTTCAAGTTATTAGAGCGCAACCTCTCAAAAACGGCGCGTAGTTTTGCATCGTGGTCATTGATGGAATTGGCATAGATGACGATATCATCTAAATATACGAAACATTGAAGTCCTTGTAAACCGGTCAAAACGTTATTCATAAGTCTTTGAAACGTCGCCGGGGCATTCTTAAGCCCAAATGGCATTCTATTGAATTCATAATGACCAAGAGGTGTGCTAAATGCGGTTTTACTGCGATCCTCTGGTTTGTTCAAAATCTGATGAAACCCGCTAGCTAAGTCGAGGGTGGTAAAATATTGTGAATGACTCAACTGATCAAGTATATCGGATATATTTGGAAGAGGATAGGCATCACCGATTGTGACATTATTGAGCTTGCGATAATCGACTACTATCCTCCATTTTGCTTCACCTGTAGCATCCGGTTTCTTGGGCACAACCCACAAAGGAGAAGACCAAGGTGAAACTGAAGGCCTAATGATTCCTTGAGCAAGCATTTTCGACATTTGTCTATTTACTTCTTCCTTATGAATCTGAGGGAACCTATAATTCTTTGTAGCAATTGGAACCTCAGTTGATGTGGTTATTTCATGAACAACGGAATCAGTGTGAGACAGGGTGTCTCCTTCCAAATGAAAAATGTCATCAAATTCGAGACAGGTTTCTAACAAACGTTCTTTTTCCTCGGGATTCAAATGTTCGAGGCGGAGATTATCAAACAATCTAGTTTTCCTATCCTGGATTACAGGCTTATCTGTTTCTTTTCTCAAATGAAGTAAAAAGGCGTTTTTTGGAATCGGTTCTAATTGAAGTTTCATCTCTTTGATTTTCATTACCTTATTGGTAGTATTCAAGATTGTCACGAAAACTTTCGAATCTTTTTGGACTTTAACCATTGCTTTGGATAAGTAGACTCCTGTATGTAAATTTAACTCGGGTATGATACCCTCCTTGATTTCAGGATTCAAAACTTCTGCTTTTATAACAGTTTCGCTACGTGGAGTAAGACGAATGACCTCTTCAGTGGTACTTAAATTAAAAATTGGAACTTGAATCATTTTATTGCTCAGTGTTTTCTTTTCAAAATCTATTATCGTCCCTGTTGATTTGAAATAATCAGTACCTATGATTCCATCGTAAGGAATATTAGTCTCTGCGGCAATAACGTGAAATTTGTGGTTGAAATTTTCAAGGTTTATGTTCGTTGAACCGATTGTCTTATCTGTCCCTTGTTTGTTCACGCCCTGGATACTAATGATACCGCTTTTATCGAGAGTGAAATTTTTCAGTTTTTCAATTTTGATAATGGAAACATCTGCTCCCGTGTCAATTAGCAGTTTGAAAAATCCATTTTTGGAATTTGAGCTTGGAAATTTAACGCAGTTATCACTACCTTTCAAAGCTAAAACTGATTTTTCGTCTTCGTCGGACGATATTGAAGTCTTACTGCTATCTGTCCTGGCTACAGGGAATATTTTGGAATTGGAACCCTTTGAACTAGCGCGATGGTTCGTATTTTCTTCCCGTTTTTTCTTGTTATTCTGAAGTTTATAACATTCCTCGATAACGTGACCCTTAGTCTTACAATAACGACAAAATTTCTCGGAAAGTTCATTTGATCCAGAAGCTTGAGGTTTTCCGCTAGAATACGCGTGAACATTTTTAGTACTTCTATTCTTGTAGCATGATTCGGTATCATGTCCATTTTTTTTGCAATTTTTACAGTATCGGTCATTGTTGCGTTTGTAAGGATTGGAGCGATACATTTGTTGGATTTGTTCCTCCGCCAAAGCTGAATTAATACCCTCATTCAAAGTCTTTATGTCGCGACCTCGCAATTGAGCGGAAATTTCGGGAATGGAATAATAGACGATTCGATACATTGCTATTTGTTGTAACATACGTAATTTTCCGTTCAAGTCTGATGGATCATCATTATTTTGATGTGTGGCGTTTACCGCTCGTTTCAAGCATGTTTCGAGACGAACCGCGTATTGTTGTACTGTCTCGTGTTGAAGTTGTTGCATAGCAGTTAATTCATTGATAATTTGAGCGTAATGTTTCTTGTCTTGATACATGCTTTTGAGAAATTCGCGTAACTCGGCCCAAGATGAGAATTCTCGATTTGTGCAAGCAGCCTTGGCTCTACCACGTAATTGAGTATGGATAAAATCAAGCAAAAATTCTGCTTGCTGTGCCGTAGCTAGCTTAAATGCGCGATTGCAATCACTGACGAAAGAGCTAAGTTCCTCGCGGGAACCATCAAAAATAGGTATGAATTTGATAAGAACATTTATTGGAATGTTATTAATAGAACCATTTTCGTCTCCTACGGGGGAACTCTCTGAATTTGTTCCTCCAGAGTCGGAGTTTTGGGGAGTAGTATTGCTAGTTGCCATTTTCTTTTCACAATGGAAGTCCGATAACAAAATATGCTCGATTACTTACAAAAATAACCAGAATATGGTGCTCCACATTTTGAAGATTGACGGGATCGTTCTCGTTTTTAGCGATTAGAATCGGCCCTCGAACTGTCCTGTTCCTTGGATGTAATTCCTCGTTGACAGGCTCTTCTGCGAGGTTGGTTGAGGAGATCCCACTTCTGACACCAATGTTAAATTTTTAAAAATGCGTCTTCAAAAAGTGAATAGACCAAATTAGGAGAGGTTAATTCAAGAATCTCTGATGTTAGTGAATGGATTTATTTTATAATAATGCGCTGCCCGCTCTATTCACATGGCCTTTATATATCCTCAAAATTATCTCTTAATTCATTTCTACAATTACTTCGATTACAATTCGGCAAAAGTGATTTTACAAATAGTGTGATAAGCAAAAATATAGTGATTTAACAAATAGTCGTACGTTTTACAGATGGATTGAACAGATAAATCGTAGCATACGAACTATCACTAAAAATGATGATTTAGTAAAGTGGCATGATAAGTTCGAATGTTTCTAATCGTAGGCAGACAGAAAATGAGCCGATTGTAGTAAATTACTTAGAGATAAAATATGGAAGTGTAAAATTTAACATGATGAAAATGAAATCCTATTTCTAAATCCAGAGAATTTACAATAATAAATTTTTCCTAACATCAATATTTTATCACAGAGCAAGAAATTTTTTGTCGAACAAAATAAACGCTGCTTAAAAAATAATATGTGTGTATACAATATCCCAGACTTTCACTGTTAACAATTTATTCCTGCTTCACAAGTATAAACAGTAAAACATAAAACATTGAAATCATGCCACTTTCTTGACTAGCAGAAAACCTATTTCTCAATACAAATTTTTCGCTTCGTTTATATCCCCTTCGGAACATAACTTCCAAAATGCACCCACCCCGTGGAATATTAAGTCCTCAATAATCCCGGACCCAAAAGTAATAAAGCCAAGAGAGTTATTAAGTACATCATTATTTATTAACAGGGACTTGAATCCTCATCGCGTCTAACGCTTCAATTATAGATAAAGATTCAAATAGCCGAAAGTGTGAATTACCGAATAAATATCGCCATAAATTGTGAATAACACGGCACACGTTTTCTTCTTCGTCCCCCAAAAGAATGCGGGACTTGTGGCATGGGTGGTCCCCGGGGCCTTGATTTATCGAAAATACACATTAATTTAGCGTTTTATAGCATGTTCGCGTGTTTTATTTTTCTCAGCTTTTTGACTTCACTTGCGTGATTCATTCATCTTTTCTCACGTAAGTACCCCATGAACAATCAGCTATTCACCGATTCCCATATTTTTTTTCGAAACGCAGAAATCTCGAAACAATTTATTCAAGTTATTTCGTTTGCATTATCAACAATACTTGTAATATTTTTGTTCTAAAATTCTCAATGCACCAAAAACTTGACATCTTATAATGGAATCGAAGGTATTTCTTTCCAATGACGATAAATTTTGATAATCACCCTCTTGTCTGAAAAATGTACATTTTTTGTTTTGGGATTCCCAAAGGCGTGTGATTTTTACGTTCATTTTATGGAAAAGGAAAACTTTCAATGATCGTTATCGTATCGCGGGTTTTTGGGGACGTGTAATTGACCAATAAGCTGCAAAAAAAGTCCCGGGCCAGAGCGTCGAGTTATCTGCGTTTCCTGCAGTAAACCCGGGTAAGCGTTGAACCTCACGGGCGATTTCAGATAAGGGAAAGTGTACATTTAAATGCGGGGCGAAAAAGTAATAAGTTCGGCGTGTTCTTGACTTAAACGATCGTAAAGCTTTTTCCTCGTATGCGTGCATCCTAAAAAGATTTTTTTTCCATTCGCCAGCAGTTGGATTCACGATTGCGAAAATTAATTCTTATCATTGATATGAGCGTTTGTTGATGGTAATTGGTTTATAAATTATAATTTGCAGATGTTAAACCGACCGTGTTCATAATTTTGACCTTCATTTTTCAGGGTTTGGAAGTCACGCGTTACTCTAAAACGTTACATTTTTTACTGTTACGATAACGTAACGCGTTACATTAATTAACAAGTTACGATAACGGGAACGATTCACTTTTTTTCGGTAACGAGTAACGCGAATCCCGTTATTTTACGTTACTTTTATCTGTCTCAGTAAGTTTTACGCATAATTTGTATCATTTTAAGGAATGTTCTAAAACAAATATAAGTAATTTTTAATTTCCATATTTTTTATTTAAAATTCTATATTAACCATTTTTATTGGAGCAATGTAAAGTACTAGTAATTTTTGTAAAAATATTGACGAAGAGTATGCTTTTTTACTTTTTAATAGAGACTTTTACAGATCAAAGTACCGAATTTTAGAAATTCGCATTAGAGTAGATAAAAATATATAGCAGGATCTGTAAGATCTAGAGATCCTGCTAGAAAATCTTATGAAATATAATTAATGCAAAAAAACAAAAAAAAAAACGAAAAATATTCGAAATACTAGATTTAAATAAGTTTGATGCTGTTCGATTCTTTAAAAAATTATGTATTTCCGGGATTCAAAAAACTTTGATTTCTCAAGCTTTGCGTTCTAAAAATATGTTAATAGAAGTCTATAACAAGATAAGAAAATTTTTCAAATCGTATGACACTGTGAAAAACACAAAAAATATTGAGGGCACTGTAAATCTAGAAAGAACCTATTTTCTGCAAAATCGATCGAAATATTTCAGAAATTTCGAACCTCCAATTTTATTATTATCTCATTCTGGAAATTCAAAGGGATATCTTGAAAAAAACTCCAAAAATCCATAACATTCTACAAATACCTAGAAATACAGAAAGAAAATACGTGAAGAAAAATACGTGTAAATATATAAAACATTGGAAATCTTTCGAATTCAAGAAATTCATACAGAAATATATAAAAATAATGCACGATCTTTGAAGTCATGGAAAAACTGAAGAAATACGAAAAATACTTGTGTAAGCAAATATCTATAGAGACATTCTTTTCTGGAAAAAGTTGTAAAACATAGAAAATTTCGTTACATCCAAATTCTAGTTCGAAATTCTTGAAATTCACATAACAATTTACATCATAAAAATACTAAGATCATGTAAAAATATTAGGAAACTCAGCAACATTCTATCATCCTGAAAAATACGAATAGTTTCAGAAATACTGAACAATTTTATTCTTTCAATCATAGAAAAGTTGAACCAGTGTCAAAAAAATCAAAGGAAATGAAAATCTTCATAGATACTATTTTCCGAAAAATCCTCACAAATACGAATAAGTTAATTAACTATGAATTTTAAAGCATAAAATTCTTGAAATCTATGTATAAATGTGCAGAAAAATAGTACAAATTTATAAAAATACTAGAAAATCCTGCAACATTTTATACATACTGAAAAATACAAAAAAAATACAAAACTTCTGAAAATCTGGGTAGGTATACGGATTCTCTCAAAAATCTATTATATTTGCGAATGTTTCCTTGTGGCTAACATTGAATTAAAGGTCATATTCAGAAATTTCGTGAACTTGAAAAAAATATGAAAATTTGAACAAGCTGACTGATTTTGTTTCCGGGGTGAAAAAGTACGGATGAGCATTTTTTATCACATCTGAAATGAACGATTTCTATAGAACAAAACCACGTGTACGTTGATACTATTTTTTTTAGCCTCAGTTTTTCAATGTCTTCTTATTTAAATTCAATAATTTCCAAAAAGTAACGTGAAAGTAACGGGACGTTACTTTTTCGAAATTGTAACGGCAACGAGTTACTGTTTCTTTTCAAATAAGTGTAGCGTAACGAATTAATTTTTTATCCCTCGGTAACGGTAACGCAACGCGTTACATTTTTGTAGGTAACTTTCCAAACCCTGATATTTATAGTAGTTGAAAGCGTTTAGTAAAAGAAAATTCAATAGTTTTTTGAATCCGTTTTCCGTAATGGCAAAACGCAAGAAGCATAATCGCCGATCGTGTTCCAGCACTTCCCAGGAAGGGTGGGCAATAAAATTGCACATGCGACCGTGACGAGACGATAGCCGACATTATTATTGCCTTTGTACTTACCTTTCATGATCAACCTCGCAATCTTGCGATTTCCCACGATTTATAATTAAGATCGTAAACGTTTCTTACCCTCCAAAAAAGGGAAGGAACGGAGCCTCATGCGCCTGAATGAAAGTGCGCAAAAACGACCGCTTCGTTCATAAAAACGTTTTTGCATGACTGATTGCGTGAAATCATCATATACCGTTGAAGAAAAATCTTTAGAAAATAGAGAATTCTCATGGTGCAATTCACACTTGAATTATGAAATTCATTTCGTTGTCTAGAAGGTAATTCAAATTTATACATATAGATTAGAAAAAATTTTTTTTAATAATTTCGTAAAGAAGAGTGGAATAATTTAAACGATTTTTTTAACTTTTAGTACTTGAGAAATAGTTCAAAAAATTTTCAATCATATCGGTATTATTTCCATTCAGTAGTTTTTATTCTAAAAGTAAAATCCACCAAAATTGCAAGGAATTCAATTATCGCTTCCTAGAATGCAAATCTTGAATTTTTTTTGACATTTTCATCTAATAACATTTTTTAATATGGTGCATTTCTTTGAAATTTAAAATCCTTACATGACGAAGTTCAATTACGTACAAATTTCCAGCTACGTGAAACATCAACCATAAATTTTCCTCCAACTTATTATTACAATAAACTCCAATCGTTAAATTTTCAAACATATATTTATATCTAGTGAACACAGAAAATGACGCAACTATATTGCCTGACTTTGTAATGATGAAATGATGTCAATACTATTATAAAATTGACAAGATAATATATTGTTGTTTGCCTTAACCAGAGAGAAACTCGAGTCCCGATAAATTTCTCATACTTCATTGCGTTATATTTCGTGCTGCAATTATTTCCGCGAACTCAATACTGATGTGAATCGTACTCATAAATGTCTGAAAGTGCGTTTTCTTCAGTGACAACTATTTTGTTTCGCCCGAGGTTTCACCTGTTTGTTTTTGTTTTTATGCAACGATGGAAATAAGATTACTTTTTCACATTGTTTATTTTGTTCTTTTTCAATGGTTTGTATAGTTTTCAATACTTATTATTAGTAGTGTTAAAAAGTGATTTTTAGTGCTTACAAGTTTCGAATAGTGTACATTAATGATGACTAGTGCCAATAATTTTGTCATGTCCTACATAAAGTCCATCATCAGTCCAATTCTAGTCGGTGAGTTTTTCTTTATTAAACACTAAAATATAATTAATTCGAATACTAGTTAATTTGAACCACTTGCTTATTTCAACTCTTATTTGTCTCTTGTTTCTTTGTTACATTGTTAGATACTTTTTTACGTTGAAAAAAAAAAGTTTCGCTTAGTCTGCGAGGCAGCAATAAACGAGGTTTTAGGGTACAAAATTTATTGCTTGCACTACAATTTTTGACCACCATCGAAACATTATGAATGTTGTTTGGATTGTCTAGTAATGGTCAATTTTAGGTGAAAAGGTTTGAATAGTAGTTAATAGTAGCTTTGATAACACTACAAAATTAATGTCAACCACTGCCGACCACTATTGAAACACCATTAAAGTTATGTATATACATTATTATAATAACTAATATTAATTTACATCAACTATATAGTATACAATAGTGTTTATTATCGTCTGAAAGGTTTCTAACAGTGTCTAATAGTAAACGTCACAACGTTATAGAATCACTGCTACGGCTAACCATTATTTTACCACTGTACTGCACTGCTGTAATATATTCGCACACTATTAGAATCACCAATAGTGGCTTATAGCAGTTAGTATTTTTTAAATTTTATGTTTTCGTGAATTTTAATGCATTAGAAAAATCCAGTGAAATTATATAATTCAATTTTATAGTTTTACAAGAAACCAATTTATTCATAATCTTGAGTCATTTTATTTGCATAAGACAAAATGTTTTCTAAAATCTAGTCATTTTTTTACTAATGTAGTCATGAAATAATTAAATCTTGGAAAAGTTGACTCTATTGATACAAGTTCAGAAAGTCAACAATATAAAAATTTTAATTATTCTGAAATCATGGTTTTTAAATTGTTTACAAGTTGTGCATCTTTTTCTCTAATTTTATAATTGATAATTTTTGAAATTCTTAATGTATGATGAAAGTTTCAGATTCTTTTTTTTTATATAAATATTGAAAAAGTAATTACCAAATTGTAATAAATTCAAAAAACCCTTTCCAAAGTCATTTGAATTTCTACTCATTATATAGTTGAATATTTGTTTGAAACTGGCTTGTTGCTTTTTTCCATTTTCATGTAATACTTATCATGAGTTTTATAGTATTATTATTTAATTTTCTGAAAGGAATTTGCATTCAAAGGTTGACGTCCAGGAGTATAGAATCTTTAGGAATGTAACGTCAATAAACCAAAAAATAATAAATCAAGTAATAATAAAATGAAAGTTTTCCGATACAATGTTTTTTTTTATATTTTCATTTTTTGGTTATCGTAGTAAGCAGTTTTTAAATAAACAAGTTGTGGATTTTTATATTGAAACGTTCTCCACTCTAGGCTGCTGATTTCTTATACCATAATTCATGAAAAGAACCATATTATTTTCTCTTGTTCGTAATTAAATTCAAAATACAATATATTTGAATTACACAATCATTTTTTCAAAAAACCATGTTTATAAGAACATTAATTGGAATTGCATCTTAAATCACAAGTCTTCAAACCAATAATCCTGAAGTCCGTAATTCGAAACTGAATAAGTTTCATAAATTCGAAGTCGATTACCCAAGTCTCCCAACGAAATAAAGACGTTTTTGACGCAATTCTTGAATTTCACAAAATCCCTGAACCACCTTTAATACTCAAACCAAAACCAGTACATTTTAAAAATTCCCTACAAATCAGTATACCTGTTAAACATAAGCTTATTCAATCTTCCTCGTGAAAAATTATCATAATGTATAAATAATAACTGTACAGCTTGACACCAAAAGTCACAATTTCCTGAGTAATGACACTTTTTCAGCAGTAAATCACCGGTTACACGGTATATGCATACATTAATAAAGCATAATCTTCGACATCCCCGATAAATACAGCCGGCAAGTAGTAGATTAGAGTCCAGAAATCGCCCAGATATCAATGAATGTGGGAATGATTTTGTGATGGTATAAACTGAAGCCTATTCAGTTTTTACTGCACAATAAACGGCTTGGAGTATTTTTCATATTTATGGCTACACGGGCATTAGCCTGGATAATCCGTGTAAATATGTGGCAGGGGCGAGGAACGTCGTGAGAGGCAAGAATGAGATTTTCACCGCGAGAGACGAGACGAGATCGAGCGCTTTAGAGAGCGGTGTGTAATTAAACGGAACGTGTAATGGAGTAAGTCAGCTAGTAGTAGCGGTTTAGTGGGATTCCTCTGCTCTCGAGACCGTTGCGCGTAATCTCCATTAAACGGAAGATCGAAAGGTTTGACTCGCGTGCGAGGGAAAGAGCGAGACGGAGTCAGAGAAAAGGCGAAAGAGCTGTTGGACGTCTGGCCTCTTGGACCGACCTGAACGTGCTAGCATTTCACTTTTCATCGCTTGACATCGACAGTTTGTTGGCCTGTTGCTCCATGCCACGATGAAGGAGCTTTATTGACGGTCCATCGATTTGTAAAATGTCTACATACAGGGCTACTTGATGATAATCATCGAAGAATAGAGAAACTAGATGATTCTTTTTGATGTTTCAGAAATCTGAGAATACAACATGTTACTGGGAATGTCTTGAATTCAAGGTCTTGGTTGCGAATGAGAATGCTGAGATTTCTTCTTCTTCTTCTTCTTCTTCTTCTTCTTCTTCTTCTTCTTCTTCTTCTTCTTCTTCTTCTTCTTCTTCTTCTTCTTCTTCTTCTTCTTCTTCTTCTTCTTCTTCTTCTTCTTCTTCTTCTTCTTCTTCTTCTTCTTCTTCTTCTTCTTCTTCTTCTTCTTCTTCTTCTTCTTCTTCTTCTTTTTCTTCTTCTCCTTCTTCTTCTTCTTCTTCTTCTTCTTCTTCTTCTTCTTCTTCTTCTTCTACTCCTTCTTCCTCCTCTTCCTCTTTTTCTTCTTCTTCTTCTTCCTCCTCTTCCTCTTCTTCTTCTTCTTCTTCTTCTTCTTCTTCTTCTTCTTCCTCCTCCTCTTCTTCTTCTTCTTCTTCTTCTTCTTCTTCTTCTTCTTCTTCCTCCTCTTCTTCTTCCGCTTCTTCTTTTTCTTCTTCTTTTCGAAAAATGTGTAGGTATTAGAAATTTGTGGAGATGACAATGTACATTGAAAAATTAGATCTTTAGTTTAGTAAATATGAACAGTAACCTTTTACAGCCAATATAATACAATCTCCTTGATTGTTTGGAAAATAAATACATTCCTCATCGCACAAATGAAACGTCTTATTTTGATAACCCATCGATTTTTAAAAAAACTTTCACTAAGGTCTACCTGATAGGGTTGAGCGATAGGTATCAATATGTCGAAATATCGATATTTTGGTCCGTTGAATTAAACTTTTTTAATATACAAAGTTGTTTGTATGTATGTCTTAGAAATTTGTTCTACAGCCATCAATGATCATAGAGACTTGTGACGTAGCTTATTAAATAGGGAATTTTTGAAACCATTTTTGAAGTCGAACACTCAAAAACGATTTTTGTAACCATAGGTCCGTTTTCTTATTCCAAGGCACATATATAGCAAGCTTTTTGTGTGAAAGGAAATTGAGACAAAAATATTCGTTTTGATTTTTTTTATTAGATGTACTCGAAAATACAGTATTGAAATAAGTTACTTTTCTGATATCAATTTCATTATTTCTTTTACCATTTTTAAACTTTTGAAATATCATAGGTAAATGGTCTGTATGGAGGACAGTCTAATGTGATTATCAATTTCAAAAATAAGGTTGCAGTAATATTCAATAGATGTTTCAGTCCTACCAAAACAATATTCTTATAATTTTTTCCTAAATAAACATAATTTGAAACAATACTCGATTATTTATATACAGAAGTTTGTAAAAATATATTAAAAAGCCATGAAATATAAGCAATTAATGATACAAGTGTTTGATGATCGATTATAAATTTAGCATCTTCGAAACTTCAGATTCTAAAGCATTAACTTATAGAAAACAGTATATTAATCTATGAACATACATAAAATTTTTGAATCTGCTGGAAAATCTTACAAAATTTAATATGTACATAAATACTAAAAATACTAAAATTCAAATGACACTTGCAAATGCTGAGTACATTTTATCAGAAATTTGTGAAAAATCTGGGAATTATTAAAACTTTGACTTGTAGAGCATGGATTTCTAGAAATTTATATAGCAATTTAAAACACTACTCAGAATCTCTAGACTTTGGAAAGTCTTACCAAAATTAAGGAAAAAGAAAAAAAATACTCAAAATACAAGGGTTTCACTAGATACTTATTTAGGTTAATTGAACTTTTCCAAAAGTCTGTATCAAAATCTGGAGGTGAAAGTAAATTTGATTCTTAGTTTATTGAATTCTATAACTCTGAATACATATTCATTTATAGGAATACCAAAAAATACCCGCAAATCGTAAAAAACTTTGAAAAATACGCAACATAATTAAAACACTGCAAATCTTGGATGTTTTATAAATAATTATTTGAAATAAATGCAATACTTCAAACTTTGAATTCCAAGAAGTTTAATCTAAAAATAAAAGACATAGTTCAAAAAAAGGAAATCTTACAACTTTTAATTCATATTAAAAAATACAACAAATATTCTTTGAATATATTTGAAAAATCTTGCAACCCTACAAAACTTTAAAAACTAGAGTGTCGAATTATAGATTTCCATATCGCATTTCATAAAAATACTGAAAAATCCTTTAAATCGTTCGAATACCAAAGCAATATGAAAAATACTAGAAGTATGAAACCTAGATATAAAGAAAGCGTTTGCTGGAAAACGCATTCAAATTAGAAAAATTTAATGAACTTTGAATTCTAGAGCACCAACTTCAAAAAAACTTTCTAAATATTCATAAAAATACGAGAAATCTATTAAAATACCAGATAAATCAACAACATTGAATTGATACCAAAAAACGAGAAAAAGTTTAAGAATGCTTAAAAAACCCAGGTTATTAGTATTTTAAATTCACTTCAAAATCTGTGAAATTGTTTAATTCACCTACCTACGCAAGCAAATTCCAGATATCTATGTGTAGATCCATAAAAATATAGGAAAATCCTTGAAATCATAAAAACGACAAAATAACAGAAGTACTCCAAATTTGTAATCACAATTTTCCGAAAAATCCATCAAAATTATGCCATACATTAGTATAATAATTTTTTCTTTCCTATATGAATATCGGAGATATTCATATAGGAGATATTCATATATATAATAAGAGATATTGTGATTATTTTTGATGCCATTTTGAAAATTTGAAAATAAGACATCTTAATTAATGAGATTGTCTTGAATTAAAAGTTTCGTTTTTGCGTGATAATGCAAAATTTTTTTTCACAGAAAAAAAAGTATGTAGAAATAAAAGTAATACACAATCTCTTCAATCGGTTGAAAAAAAAAAAAAAAAAAAATATGACAGTCCCCATCGAACGAAAAAAGCTTTTTCTATTGATACCTTATATATTTTGTTTGTCTTCAGATTCGAACGAATCCGTTTCCACTTACATTAATTCTTACCAGAGTACTCTTGAATCTAATTTGACCTAATGGATAGTTTTTTGTACCTTTTGTCGAAGGCCTTAAAGCGCTACCGGAGGAAACGGTATGTCAATAAACTCCACGATAAAATCTCCATGGCTTGGACTTGATTGACATTTCGGTGGTTAACTCAAGAACAAATAACAAATAATCAATGTAAAGATTAAAAAAAATTTTAAAAGTTTTCAAGTGGTTTTTTCCGTGTTTGAAACATTTTTTATGCAAAGATTCCTGAAAGGAATATGGAAAAACATCGAACTCAGCAAGAAATATTCAAATTAAGAAAATGGACTTTAAAAGTGAACTGAAAATACAATGTTTCCATTGAAACCCAAGTTAATTTTATTCATAGTGATTTATATTGTTCGAATTGAAGAAATGTCATCCCTAGATTTTTTAGATATAAATGTAAAACCGATTCGAAAAAGGTTATTAGCAAAAAAACGAAATAAAAAGTTTTTCATATTCATATTTTGTATGCCCATCGAAAAAATATAAATATTCATAATATATGTATATTTCATGAATTGGTCTCGTGGCTGGCGCCTGGATAACTTCCTTTCATAAAAAAACCACGGCTTGTGGCAGGAATATCTTTCTCGCTGATTAAGTTCAATTCCTAAACAACTAAATCGCGAAGTGCAATACATCATTTAACCTATAATCAGATCAGATTTCTATCGAATTTTCATCGCGCTGTGCATTAATCAACATCCACCGCGGTAAAACGATATGACATCCGCCATTGCAAGCACGCGGTTCGATCGTAAGCCAATAATGTGCCATTAAAATTTCAAGAGTGAAAGTGTCCGTTCCAGATCGACGGTTTTTCGGTCTCGGAACGTGATTGACGATCAATCCGGACATCGATACGGGACATTCCGTCCCGTGACTGCAATGCAGGAAAATTTTATCGCATTTTCAATGGAAATGCTGGATACGTGGACATTGAATAAAACACGTTTCATAATTTTTTTTAGCAGTGGGTTATTCGTAGAGTTTGTCAAGTATAGAATTTCGAAATTCGTGCAAAAATGTTGTATTATAAATTATTTTATTGTTGGGTTTATTTTCAGTTTTTGTAATTAAGTATACTTCGATATTTTTTTCCTTTATTTTAATATTTTATGCGATATAGACAAGAAAGGAATGTTTCAATAATAGTCCTCTCAAAAAACTCAATATTTTCAAAAACAGGTAACTAAAAGCAGGTACATGAAATGAAAGTCCCCAAAATTCAATAAATAAATTATATTAATCATCATGCACTTTTAGATTGCGAACTATACAAAGTTTGCGTTATTGAATTTTCATATAAAACTATTGCAAATCTATAAATAATTGCATTCTGCGCCTGAAAGTTAATTTTTTATTTTTTTTTTCACATTTTTCTTGAAGGTTCGAGAATATACAACTGAAGTTCTGCAAAAGAGTATTTCATACTTGTGGCTTTATAAATTTTTCTAGCAGAGTGGTTTCACGCTTCACACTGAAGAGTGTAAAAAAATTGATATTTACACAACTTGAAGGACTTTTTGATATTATTATGAGTTTCCATACAATTCTCTAGAATCCGATACTCAAGGAATAAAAGCATTGAAAATTTCAAATATTTTTATAGATCACCCAGAAAATAGTATCCACACAGATTCTAAATATTTCATGAATTTCTAGAATTCTCGTATAGTATATTATTTCTAAAATTTTGAATTGTTTTCTGGGATTCTAAAAGATTTCAAGTTCATACTTCTATGAATTTTACTTTATATATTTTCAGAATTTGATGCTATAGTATTGGAACTTCCAAAGATTTTTAATATTTTTATTTTTTAGAAAACAGCATCTCCTACTCAGATTTTTACACATTTTTCAGTGATTATGCTATTAAGAGAATGTACAATGTTAAAAATTATACAAATTGAATTGAATCTTTTTATATGGTTTTATACATAGATATATATGAATACATGCTCTAGAATGTAAGGTTTAATGAATTTTTGAAAATAATAATATCTTTATAGTTTTCATGTATTAAAAGATTTGTAGTAGGTAGTTATGAATCCTTTATAGTATTTTTTGGTATTTTTATAGATTTCTAGTATTTACATAGACCGCTATAAATATTTCGAGAATTCAATACTATGAATTTCAACTTTGATTTACAGTAATTATCAAGATTTCTTGAAAAATTGAATTAATATAGATTTTCATTCCTTGTTTTTTCGTTTTTTTTTTTTTTTAGTATTTATAAGATTTTATCACGTATTCCAGTATCTTTCTTGATATCAAGTCTTACCATTAATTGCTTCTTGCATAAGCTTTTTAGGATGTAATACTCTAGAGTTCGAAATTTTATGTGTAGGTCACAAGTATTTCTTCATATTTTTCAGGAAACACTTCTTTAATAGAATTCTACATTTTTCAGTGTTTCTTTAGAGTTTCTATGATTCGTGAAATTTTTTGTTACTCTTGTGAATTTCAAAAATTCGATGCTCCAGGGTTCAAAGTTTTCCCAATTTTCAGTATTTTCATAAATTTGAATCGTTTTTTATTTATTTTTTATTTTTCTCACGTTATCCTAGCCGAAAATTATGATGAGAATTTCTTTGAGAAAAAATTCTTCTGAAACAGGCAATATTGTCATTTTGGGGTTACTCGAGTCGAAATATCTATACTCGTTTCGTCCTCGTTTGATTCTTTCAGAAGGAGAAAACAAAGATGAATGGAGAAATTGGTGGATTTTAGTCAGGCGAAAGTATGTTAAAATACTAGAAAATTCTGCAGCAATATATTATCCTGGAAAATACAAATAGCTTCACAAATATTGCAATTCGTCAAATCGTATAAAAGTACTACAAAAATCAAAAGGAATAAAAATCTTCATTGACACTATTTGCTGAAAAATCCTCTCAAATACAAATAATTCAATGAACTTCGGATTATAGAGCATGAAATACTCGAAATCTATATATCAATGTACAGAAAAATAGTATGAGTTTATAGAAATACTAGAAAATCCTGCGACATTTTAAACATACATACTAAAAAATACAAAAAGCGTCAAAAATTCTGAAAATCTGGGTAGAAAAGATTCTCTCAAAAATCTATCAAATTTGCAAATTTTTTCCTGCGGCTAACATTGAATGAAATGTCATACTCAGAAATTTTTGCAAGTTGAAAAAAATATAAAAATTTAAACAAGCTTACTGATTTTTTCCTCAGGGTCAAAAAGTAGAGATTACCAAATACTTCATACTTTTTCTCACATAAAAAAATTATTCCTGGAGGGCTCGCCCTGACAAACAGATCTCGAAAATACGTTTTGTTAAAACTTGAAAATAAATTGAATATGTCTAATCTATTTTCACCGAAACCATTTTTTCATATCTGAAGTAAACAGTTTCTAGAAGAGAACAAAACCATGAGTATGTTGATATTGTTTTTTTATCCTTAGTTTCTCGATGTCTCGTTATTTACATTCAATTTGTTCCAAAAAGTACGACAACGAGTTACCATCTCTTTTGAAGTAACGGCAACGTAACGAACTCCTTTTTTCACCCAAGTAACGGTAACGTAAGGCGTTACATTTTTTCAAGTAACTTTCCAAACCTCGGAAATATTTGATTTTATGCGAATTTCGGAAAGGGTTTGAAGTGGGACCTAAGGTCCAACTTTCAACTACGAGGAAAGTAGTAATCTCATCTCACAAATGATTTTCTGCAGTTGATATAGATCTCTTTTTTTTGCGTAAACAGTGTCGATATCGCTCATCCTCACTGCCCAAGTACCGGTATTTGGGGGCCAGGTGCGAGCCCAAAAATCGCACGCGTCATATATATTTTATTCCACACCTTGAAGGCCCAGCCCTCGTTCCTCCCATCGCGGCCGGATCGCGCACGGAAGCCCAAATAAGGGGAAATGCAGGCGAATTAAGGCCCCTCTCCGCGCGCGCTCGTTCCGTCTCTCTTTCGCGGTTCGGTCGCGCGACGCGAAATCGGCGCGCGGAAATCGCGCGAATCGCCCTGGAATGGGAGGAGTCTCGATCGCGATTTTAATGGCGGATTTTTGCTTCTTGCCAATCGTACATAGCTTCGGCGATATATCTCGCGGTATGAGATTTCAGGGGGGGAGGGGTGTTCAGTCATGAAAAACAAGGGAGGGAGCAGGGAAATGACGAGGGGCCTCGATCATCGCGTCAGCGAGTCACGAGCGAAGCGAGGAATGCGCCGGAATTTTCTCCGTCTCGTGATCTGGTTCCGTTTCATCGAGGTCTTCGAGTCTCGTTCGGAGTGGCACGAATGATTCGGATACTATGTATGTAAGAAGTCAGCGTTTTGGAATTTTTCGGTCTTGCGAATTTTCATTGGATTTTATTTTTTGTTTGTTGATGGAAGGGGTATTATTAGAGAATCTTGGAAACGAGAATTTTGAGCTTGGGTCATTTGTTCTTTTCACTTATTGCAATTTTTTTTATGGGGATAGGAAAATTTCGAAGGAAATAGAGACGCAAATTAGAAAATTTCTCTGCATGATTAAAATTTTAAAATATACCATGTTGAAGGCTGTGATTTTTGATAGAATTTAGTTAAGTGGAATGTTAGTTAAAAAAAAAGTAATCTTAAAATTAAATCTGAAAGGGTTTACTTCTCCAAGTTGGTATTTTGAGATTGTAAAATAAAATTGGTTATCTTTCTATTAAAAAAATAGAAGAGATAACAAATAATGATGCATCATTTAACATGTCATGTTTTTTTGTTGTCCTATTTTCATTTTCGAATTATAATAACTCAGATTAAAAATGAAAATTTACAATCTCTGGCAAGCTTATTTTTGGAACATGCTATCGTAACAAAATTCGAAAAATTAGCGAGTATACTATTCATATGTGAATTCATTACTTGAGAACTCAAAAGTTAAAAAAGTTATAAATTATCAATTTTCTGTTCTAGAGAATGTAAACTTTACTAATACTACTTGTTCTACATCTTAAATGATGCCATTTCAAGATTTTAAACTCCAATTATATAATACATTAAATAAGTGAAAATCGGCCTTTTGGTTATGAAAATATATCGTAAGAAACATTCCTCAAAATATCACAGTCGTTATTAAAAATTGTGAATTACATAGAGAACTTTTAAGAATTAAAAGTCACATTTACATGATTTTAAAAGATTCCAAAATACATAAAATTCTTTGAAAATTTCAGAAAACATCATTATTTTCCAGATAATTATAATTATTTTTTCAAAGAAATTTTACATTCACTAATTGATTTGAAGGATTTGGATAGAGAATCCAGAGATTTTTATTGCATAACGAACGTTGTAAAAAAAAATCTCATTGATCTTAAAGGTTTTTCCAAAAATGCAGGATTCATCTGAATGTCGAAAAAACCATTGAAATATTTTTTTCCATAAATAAATTAAATAATCTCTGAATACTAAAAAATAAAAAAAAATACATTCTTAAAATCTGCACGGATTCATAGTTCTTTTTGCAGATAAAAAACAGATGATCAAACTTTTTTTAGTTATTTTCTCAGATTCGAAGAATTTTTATATGTTCACCACTTTCTTTTACATTTGTTCGAAACTTTACATATTTATAAAAAGTTTTGATTGGAAAATTTTCTAAGGAGATTCAAAATTAATAGTTTTTAAACGTCAACATACATTTTTGAATTTTTTTTTAGAGTTTCTAATTCACTCGATATTTATAGCCAAATTCCAATCAAAACAGGCATGTTTAAAAAAAAAAACAAATTCAGCCAACGTGGAGAAACATCCAAATTTCGAGATTTTTGACACATTTCTCGATTTCTCTAGAATTATTAAAAATATTAAAGAATCTTTTACACTCATGAATTTTAAATAATAATTGAGTGTTCGATATTGTCTTTTTTAAACCAAAAAGGTTTGTCAACGATTTCATAGAAGATCCGAAATCTTTCAGAAATTCTAAAAAATCCTGTAAAAAATAACAGGACTTCTTTCTGAAAAATTTCTATTATTAAACAATATTTAAATTTACCTAATTATTTACTAAAACGAGTTGATCATTCTATTATATTCTTTATAATCTATTCCACAGATATTTATAAGATTTTGAAAATAAATAGACAATATTTACTTTAAGTATTTACGACAACGTTTGAGAAACTTCAACAATTTTTGGATAATTTCTTGTAACGCTAAAAATTTTTGTAGAAATATTTCAATAAAAAAACTCTTTGAAAATATATGGACATCTGCACTAAGACATACTGTTTTTATAAATTCTAAATAACATGAACATCTTCTAACATTTTTTCGTTGAATTCCAATACTTGGAAAAATCTCATAATTCAGCTGATTTTTCTCATTTTTATTGGTAATATTAGAAATTATTACTAAATTCTGGTGAAAATTTCTATAATCATTCGCGATAGTAAAAAGTTCTTTTATCAAGCATTTTTACAAATATACGAGTTTTTCAAAAAATTTTTAGTTACTTCAATTATTTAAGTAAAATTTCGAAGCACCTGAAAGTAGGGTGAAAATCTAGATACTGAACCTTGAGTCGTGTTCAACTGAAATTTGCGTATTTAGCTATTTTAAGAAGAAAATAAATTTAAAAACTAACAAAGTTTCGGAAGATTTTTCGATTTTCTAGAATATATCTAAAAACTTTGGCCAAATTACACACATGAAAATTTAAAGAAATCTTGTACAAGTAAGGAATTCAATGAACATTGCGAAAATTGTCAGTAACCTCAATTGAATTCATGAGAGTATTTACAAGATTCCGTTGAATACTTGAAACTTTTTGAAGTTCTTACAAATCTACAAAATTCCAATACCAGTTTCGGAATCATCAAAGTAGTTAATACTATAAAATTTTCAGTCATATTTTTTTAACTCTGCAAAATTGCTTTTCCAAGACTTACGGAAAAGTTCCCCAAAATATTCTGCATTTTTTGCATTTTCAAACACACTATTTCAACAAAATCCCCCGTCTCTTTTTCCATAAAAATCAAGAATGCTGTCGAACTTTTCTCGCTCCATTTCCGTGCCTCAAACAAAAAGGAAAAATACCATTGCAAGGCCGTCACAAAAACCTTTTTCTTACGTTCCCATATACGCAACTGCAAGCGCTGCAGAAACGTTTTTCAACATTTAATAGCTCAAAACGCATTAGTTTACCGGCGCAGAAAGAAAGTGAGTCGTAATTGACACGTCGGTTAGACACTTCAAATACCCGAACGTACGGTTTTATTAAAATTAACACACTAGCATTGAGTCCAATGGGATAACATTTCGTAACGCGTTTTTGCGCCAACGAAGAACCAAACGCATTTTCGTTTGCCGCCTATAAATTTTCGCTCCCTAATGAAATACAGCGTTTTTTCCATTTGCGAAAATGACCGGTATTCAAAGGGACATTAAATGAGCGCTGTACCAAAATGTCGGGAATGACAGACGCCGGTCATTAGAGGACGAAAGTCAGCGAAATTAGGGGGTTGTAAAATTATGATTTGGTCGGGTTATTTTTGGATTCGGTACCAGAGCCCGAAGGGTCCGAGTCAAAAGACGGCCTATATTTCTACGCACACGTTCATGGGCCTCATTTCGGGCCTCAGCTCGTCTGCATTAGAAATGGTAATCGAGGGGGACCCCAAACCTGTCGACGCCAAGTTACATTGGCCCGAGCCATTGTCATTATTGCCATTAGTTGACGCGCTCTCGAGATTAAACTGCCGAGATTATTCGTACACAAATTGTTCGGAATACCCTATAAGATACGATCCAACGTTAAAAATTACTCGGCAACGACAGCGACGCCATTTTAGATTCCATACAATCTATACATTTCATGACACATCTGAAATAGAAAATAGTTTTACGAAATTTCCTTCCATTTTTCAGATTTGAGATTCCGGGAAAAAATTGATTATAAATTCTCGCCGAAATTACCGGGCTCCACTGCATATCAATGACTTTCTTTTTACATGAAAAAATTGAAGCCGCAGGTTCTCGTTCACGCGATAAATTCAACACTTCGCGTCATTTTTCTTTCTCACACTACCAATTACGAATAAGTGATTTTTGTTGCGAAAAAAGTTCCGGAAACTCACGCCATTTCAAAATTTATAACTTTCGTACCAATGAGAAAATAAAGAACTCGTCGAGACAATTTCTCCTTCGTGCAATCAGGTGTCCGGAAGAAATTATCGAGCCGATTGATTTATTAGTCGTGTCCCGTTATTCATTTCGGTGTGAGAAAACATAAAAAACAATGTCGCGAGATAATGTCAGTTTTAAAGACTTGAAGTGTTCGGGAACACTTTTGCTAAGTAAATAGGCGAGATTCGAAAATTTTTTGTTATTTCCTTCGGTTTGCATACTCGTTACGTTACCGTTACTTAGGTGGAAACATTTATTCGTTGCGTTACTGTTAGTTGATAAAAAAAGTAACCTGTTACCGTTACTACTCAAAAAAGTAAGGGAACGTTACTTTCACGTTAATTTTTGGAATCAATCAAATGTTAATAACAAGACATTTAAAAACTAAGGTTAAAAAACAATCTCAAAGTACTTGTGGTTTTGTTCTACATTGTTAAAAAGGTTGGCAAATTTTTCATAAAATTAGTGCAAGTTTTTAATCCATATTCTGTATGGGACTTTTCCCATAGATAGATTTGGAAAATTTTCCATATTTATAGAAGAGTTCCCATAGCGTATGGGAAAATTTCCAGATCGTTTTATGGGAAAAACCTCATACAAAATATAGGTTAAAAACTTCCAATAATTTTATGGGAAATTTACCGAATTTTTTTTTAACAGAAGAAAATTTTTATTTCAAATATAATACAATAGTTTTATTACAAATTAGTTTAATTTTTTAGTTACAAAAAAAATTAGACGTGTACAATTTTTGTTTGAGTTTCAACAAAATGTTTTGCTCGAACAAAACATCATATTTTCGAGATTTGTTGTTTGTTAGGACAAGCTTTCCATGGAAAATTTTTTATGTGAGATGATTCAATAGATTTTTGAATGAATCTTATCTACCTAGATTTTTTGTATTTTTGATATTATTTTTATTTTTCAGGGTGTATAAAATGACGCAGGATATTCTAGCATTATTATAAATTTTTACTATGTTTCAAAAGATTGCTGTATTGAATAAATTGAATTTGAATAAAATGCTCTAGAATTCAAAGTTGATTAAATTTTTTGTATTTGAGAGAATTTGTCACCAAATAGTGCCTATGTAGATTTTTATTTCTTTTATTTTTTGGGTACTTTTTAAGTTTTTCTACGTATTGAAGGATTGCCCTGGTAATTTTGATCCTTATAAGAGCCTTATAAGAAAATTAAACTTCTGATAAATAATTGATAAAACAAATTTTACGAAGTTTTTTTTACTAAAATCATTTTTTAAATATTTTTTTTTACAGTTTCTTGTAAGGTTTATATAAGATCACTTTATAGGACATTAAATTCTTAAAAGGTTTTTCTAAGGTGCACCTTATAAGAAATTGACTTCTCATAAGAAATTTCATTTTCTTATAAGGTTTTTATAAGGATTCAAGTTACTAGGGTGTTTGGTATTTCTGAAACTCATAATATTTTTCAGGATGAACAAAAGGTTGTAGAATGTTCTAGTAGTTTTATTCATTCCTTGAATTTTTACTTTAGTCGTTAGATGTGTTTCGATTATTTCAAGCTCTGAAATTTTATGTTCATTCAATTTTTTGTGTTTCAAAGTATTTTTCAGAAAACAGTGTCTTAATAGATTTTTTTTCTTTTAGTATTTTTAGTATTTCTTCAGTTCTTATTCGATTAAAAGAATCATTCAGTGTTTTCAATATTGCTATATAGATTTCTGGAATTCGATGCTCTAGTTATTAAATTTTTACATATAGGTTTTTAATGTTTTGTAGATTAACTTATATTTTTTTATTCATGTATTTTCTTTTTAAATTTCTTCGTAGTTATTGAAAGTTATTGAAATTTTTGTTTTTTCTAAGTTATCTATTTGCATTTCCAGAATGAGATTTCCTGAAATTGAGAGTTTGAATACATATTAGAAATATTTCGATCGATTTCACAAAGTTTCTTTATGGATTTAGAGTGCCCTGAATATTTTTTTAATTCAATACAGACTTTCAAGATTTGATAATTTTTTAGGATATTTATGGACTTCTATGAACATATTATATTATATTTGAAGAATTTAATGCTTGAGGAATTGAAGCTTCTTGATACCTGAAATTACATAAATAAAATTGTTGATGAATCGAATTTCAGAAGAGACTAATGAAAATCTAGTATTTTTATTTATTCTCATTTACTTTATAATTATTGAATTACATATTTTTTTTGCATAATGATCCTGCTAAGGATTTTAAGATCTACAGATTTTAAGTATTTTTATGTATTTTAACGGGTTTTTTTAAATTTAATGCCTCAAGTTGTGAAACTTCCTAATAAAAAGTGAAAAAGAATATATACTTTGTCAATATTTCGAAAAAATTATATAATAAACAGTTTCTACCAGTCAACTTTTTTCATATCGTTTTTATTTTACCCAACGTTCCGGACCTTCAATTTAGGTCCCTCCTCAGGAGCTATGTAAATGAAGTCTATCACTATAAATTCTCGTTCGGTCGCTTTAGTCGAAATGTTGAGTAAACTGAAAACGATATTTCAAAAAGTTGACTGGTAAAAACTGTTTATTATATAATTCATTCGAAACAATATTGCCTGTGGAAAAAAGAGTATTTGTCAATATTTGTAAAAAAATTACTGATATTTCACTCTATTTCATTGAAAATAATAAACATAGAATTTTTGAATCAAAAACTCATGAAGTTAAACATTACTTGTATCCTACAATTAGTTTAGAACATTTCTTTAAAAGTTACAAATTTTTATCACAACTCGACGAAACTAGTAAAAATAACGTGAAATGAATAACGGGATTTGCGTTACTCGTTACCGAACAAAAGTAACTCGTTCCTGTCATCGTTACTTGTTAATTAACGTAACTCGATCCTGTTATCATTACAGTAAAGAATGTAACGTTTTAGAGTAACGCGTTACTTCAAAACCCTGTATTTTCATGATCTGCGATCTTACAAAAAAAATTTTACACATTTCTAACATCTTCTGACAACTTGAAATATCTTAGATATTTTCCCGCTTGAAGGATTAAATCTAAACATTCAGAAAGATTCTATTTTAAATCAAGTTAAGTCAACTCAATAATTTCAAATATTTGCCACGCACCGAAGACAATCTACATTCTTATCTCTAGTGAATTTATACAGCTTTCTTAAACAACGAGTTCGTACATGGAAAAAGTCGGGAAATCAATAATGCATTGGCTGATTCGGTGTCGAATGTGTCGCCATTGAAATTCAAGAGCGATATTAAGAGTGATATACGTTGACAGTCGATAAATAATATCCTGAAAATATCGGAACGGGCTAGCTGGCCTGATTAGGCCTTTTTTCTTGTTCTCGCCGAACGCCGGTTGAACACGAAACGGAGACTCAGAAAAGAGAGCGCGCGGGTGCTCGATTTTACAGTTCTCGAAACCGGCTGCGACGACGCCGCTGTCGACGCGCGAATCTTCTTTTTTTTCCCCAATGTTCGCCAACTTTAGCATTAACGACGGGGTAATGAATCAAGGCGTGGTCAGTGCAGTTTTTTTCCGACCCGATTGTCTGACTCGCGTGACTCGACCTGACTCGCTACTACAAATTCAAATCAGTTCTCCATCTTTCGCCTTTTTTTTTGACGATTTTTGAATGGAAAATGAAGAAGAACAAAGTTTTTGCCCCATTTTTTGAATAGAAATAAAAAATACTATGTTGCAATTGCTTTTTGATAGTAAAATTTTGAAAAATTCGCGTTTCTTCTTGGAGTTTATTGACTGCTGCAAGTCCTTTATAGTCTGTAAAAAACATCTTCGTAAAAATCCTTCCATTTCATTTTCTTAGTCTGAGTTATGATTTTCAATTTATATCATAAAATCACCCAAAGTTCATCGAACGCCTAAGAATGATAAAAACAATAAAGAACAAATTTCTGGTATCCACCTGCTTAAAAACAATCTAAAAATCTCGGTAAAACCTGTGTTTCGATGGAGGAACGAGAACCTATAAAAACGCGAGTTGGAACGAAAGTCGAAACACAAATCGTCAGAACGTAACGACTTTTAGGGACTTCGATTTGCGTGTCTCTCTTCTCCAGAAAAAAAGTAAAATGTAAAAACGGCACCAAGCGAAATACCTCGATAGCTCCAAGACAGAAGTCATTCAAATTTTTTTCCAACCTCGAGGTGTGAGCGAAACGATTCCATCGGATGCTTAGAGTTCCCCTGAACCGGTCCCACTGCTATTTTCATCTCTTCATCGCGTCGCATTCAGGAAGCGAAGGTATTCGAAGTTGGAAAAAATTTTTTTTCATGTGAGATCATCAATGGATCATATATCATCATGCACGAATCGCGTCTATTCGTACGAGTGCTATAAGTTATGGGCACGTTATGATTCGAATGTGGATCATGATTCACAGTTCATTAATACATCGTTGGTTTGTCATTAAACTTTGGGACTGAAGAATTTTTAGGATTGCATAACAATGGTGCGTTATGAAATACTGAATTGTTACCCGAAAGGTTTTTTGCTAAGTTAGCTCTTGTTTTTGGGATTTCATTGATTTAATTTCAAACACAAAAGATTGCTCAGAGCCAAGGAAACCCACTTTTTTTCATTGTCAATTTTCCATCCTTTATTTTTTAACAATCTCTAGCTTTCGACACTATTCCTGTGACATAGGCACAGTTAGTGCTGATATTTGTGTAGGGGCCTGATATAAAAAAGATAAGAATTAAAATTTGGGAGTTCCCTTCTCGGTTTGGAAAGATTGGAGACTGGATAAAAAATTGACGATGGCAGATTCTGCCTGGATTAAGACATCACAGTTTTGCTTGTAAAAATAATGAAGAATATCAGATTGAGGTAATAATGATTGTATAAGAAGTTTATTATTATATTGTATTTTTCACTTGATAATACCATTGTAATCTCAAAAAATACTTTGCAGACACCTAAAGAGGACACAGGAATAGTGTCGAAAGCTAGAGATTGTTAAAAAATAAAGGAAGAAAAGACAACGAAAAAAAGTGGGTTTCCTTGGCTCTGGGCAATCTTTTATGTTTGAAATTAAATTTGACGGAGCGATACCACGTCCATGATATTCATTGATTTAAGTTTAAATAATGTGAAAACTTTAGGAAGATTGAAGATAGTATTTCAAAATTTTTTGATTACTTTGGTGGGTTTGATGATTTTTTTAATTTTAAAGGTTGTTTAAACGCGCCAAGAAAACAATTTCAAGAAATTTGGAAAATTGGGGCATGCTGGAAAATACGAAAAAATCATTATCAAAGTATAAAAGTATGAAACTATTTTGAAGGAAGCTCAGGGTTTTCCAAAATGATGATGATTTGGACAACTTTGAGATATTTTATTTCGAGACTTCCTCAGGATTTGAAAACATTTGGAATTTTGAAAATTACTGAGAAAATTGGTGATATTTTCTGTGTTTTTGTGAGTAACTTTTATGAACTTTTAAGAAATTTTTGGTTACCATCCATTCAATGAGCATTAGGGCATTTTTCATTATGAGCATGAATTTTATATATTTTTTGAGCATTTGATGATTTTCCGTAGATTGCTGAATTATTTATCGACGTATTCATCAACATATTGTCAGAAACTTTTAGAAAGGACAAAAAAGTTATGAAAATCATAGTAAGTTCTTTATAGTCAAAAAATTAATTGAAAACTTTTATATTTTATTTTATTTTTTTATTCGCTCATTAATTAGGCGAATGAACGTGACTATTTCATTTTCATTTTTTATTGCAAAATGATTTTTCGTACAAAAATGTCATAACTGCCTGATTTTAATTATTAAGTCTTTCGAAGTATAGAAAAAACTGTCCAGGCATGCTCGTGGTGTCTAACTTTTAGAAAGTTTTTAAAACGAATAATAATTTTAACATCTTTTTTTGATACACTAACAGTAACCAAATATTTAAATAGATTTCGATGTAAAAAGAAATTGTAAAATAGCTGTATGAATTTTCATGTTTACAGAATTTTATTGTAAACGCAAAGATATTTCATACAGTTGTGATTTATACGATATTTTGGGAACAATCGTAGCTTTCAAAGAGATATATAATAACTTGTACGAAATTTTAAGAAATTTCTGGCTACTGCTTATTTGACAAGCAGTAGGTTTATTAGCATGAATTTTCTCGATTTTTTGAAGGAATCAATGATTTTTCTTAGATTAATAAATAAATTATCGACGTATCTATCGAAATATTGCCAAAAATGTTCAAAAGGATAAAAAATTAATGAAAATTATAATTAATTCTATATGGTAAGAAAATAAATTGAAAACTTCAATCTGACTTTCTTGTCATTCCTTTTAAGATCATATATTTTTAGTCGCTCGGTTTGTGTGCCTGTTTCATTTCATTTTTTATCACAAATTATTTTGTCAAGAAAAATGTCAGAATTTTCTTATTTCAATTATGTATTTAGTCTTTCGGAGTATAAAAAAACTGTTCAAACAATACTCGTAGTACTTCATTTTTGAAAGGTTTTTTGAACGAATGATAATTAATATCTTTTTTCAATACACTGCTATTGATAAAATATTTTATGGGATTCCGATGTTAAAAGAAATTGTAAAATAGGTGTATAAAATTCCATGTTTACAGAATTTTCATTTTTAACCCAAAATAGTTTATACACTAGTATTTTATAGGAAATTTCGGAGACGATCATAACTTTAAAAGATATAATTATAACAATTTTTTTCAAAATTCAAGAAATTGTTCGATATCTGGTATAATTTTTCGATCATTGTCCCTATATATATTTATCATCTTGGAGAACTACTGGTTTCTGTGTATACTAATACACAATTTCGGTAGGTTTTTTTAGCGACTTAGACTTCAGTTTCTCATTAATTTCATACATTCACGATGAAACTCCAAAAATCAAATACAAAGTTATACCCTAATAAAAAAAAGCATAAATAATTACCTTCGAAAAAATCCATGATATTGGAAAAGTGACGTTATCGATTTCAGTCTTTTTTACTTCGTGACATTTTTATGTGTACGACAGCAGTGTAGTCAAAAAAAAGTTTTCATCCGAATGAAGAGAAGAGAGTTTCTTTATTTTTACTGTTGATTTATTTGTGAGCACGATGAAAGTTGCAAAAAAGAGTGTTAGATAAAGATATTATCATAAAGTTTTTCGATGCATTTTTTTTCATTATTTTGAGAGATACCGGAATGAATTTCTTGAAATGTCTCCTATAAAAAAATAAAAAAATAAATGAATAAATAAAATAGAAAGAAAAATAGCATTTTACGTAAATTTGAACACTCTACAAATTGAATCTTATAGTAAGATGCAAAAAAATCAAGGCGCGACTTGAAATTCAAATGTTACTTCAAATTTGGTTTATGTTCACAATTACTTTCAAGCTCGAAAGTCTAAAATTATAAACATTTATTAATTTGAGGAAATCGTTCTTGATTCAAGACACATCCTCTCAATTTAAGACTTGCTTGCTTGTAAACAAATTTGAATATGGACTTAATTTAAAATAATCTTTGAAATTCAAGTCGTGCCTATTAACTTTGTTGCATCTTAAAATAAGATTGACTTTTTAGAGTGAACCTTTCACAGTCTTATATTAGGGAATTTTAACTTTGAAGAATATTATATGTCTATTAATTCTTTAGCATGTGAAAATGATAACTCAAGAGAAAAAAGTAGTTTGAAAGAACCACTGAAAAATCAGTAACTGTTTCTCTCCTAATTACTGAAAAAAACCCTGTAAATTTCACTGTTTTGGATTGAGACTGTAGAATTTCAAAGAATCATTTATCCCATCATATTTCCAATAACTCTATCTCCCCTCCCCCTAATAAAAACGCAATCAATTACCAACCAACATTCCATCGAAACCCAAAAACTGCCCTCATCCAGCTGTTATTTCCGAGTTCCAATTTCTAATCTCGCGCACCGCAGGATTCTCGTCTTCCTCTCTCACTTTTTCATCTCTTTGGTCAGTTATGCGATCACAGGACGAGGATCTTGATGTTTATACGACACCCTGGCATCCCGATGATTCTAAATTGACGTCGTCAAATAGATATACAGAGATATCGCGGCGCATAGCTCGGGCAACATAGCCTCCGCTATCCAGGCTCGTAAATCAGTAATGTTTGAACTGGGCTAGCCAGTTTGTAACACCCGATATGGCTTCGCCGAGACAAAATGTTATATTCCCCCCGAATGAATATGCAACGAAAACGGCCATTACACGTTATGCCTCATTTTATAACGATCTCGGAGTTATGAAAAACGGCCGGGAAAATTGCGCGGCATTAATTAATTTATATGGAAATCGCGTGGCGGGGAAAGTACGGTATCGCTGGTAAATTTTAATAATAGAGAGAAAATTAAGAGATGGAGGAAAACGCGGGTTTTCCGCGATGATGAAAATGTCTTGGTGTGAATTTTTTATGTTATTTATTCAGGTTTCTTCTTCTTCTTCTTTTTTTTTTGGTAATCGAATTGATTACAGTACAGAAAAAGGGACCTCATACAAATATATACAAAGAATGCAAAAAGAAAAGCATAGATGTACTAAATTAATATGTAATTCATGAATGGTTAGGTTATATTTTCTGATTGTAATAATTATGAAAAATAATATCCTGCTGACTTCTATATTTGTGGAAACCTTATGATTATTAGAATTCTGATGGAAAATTTCGTTTTTTTGTAAGGTGACATCATGAAATTATTAGAACTATCCCAGTTCTTATAATGTGACTTTTATTACCTTATAAGAAATAGAGTTTTTTTTAAAATTATGCTATAAGTTTTTATATAGTTTTTTCGATACAAAAATTTATCTAAAATTCTGATAGAAAATTTGATTCACTAATAAAGCTGTTTATAAGAGCACATCGTTAGAACTTTAAAACCCTTATGAATTTTATAAGGCGACTTTAAAAGGAAACGAAATTTTCAAAAGAATTTCATTCTCTCATACGGTTTTTTTTAATAAAGTCTTTGTGTAATAACTCAAAAACCTATAAGAATTTTATGAAGTCAGCTTATATAAGTATGTAATGGTGTTCTTATAACAAATTTCGTTTTCTTGTAAGTTAAACTAACAAAATTATCATAAGTTTACCAGTCACTACGTAGCTTTCTTGATACATTATAAAAAACAGCAGTTTTTTATGAGAAATTCCGATATGATTTCTTATAAAGGTTTTTCGCTATAAAATTTTATCGAAAAATTATTAGATGCTTTAATTAATTTATAAAGTTGTATGTACGGTTACATTAGAACTCAGAAACCTATAAGAATGTTAGGAAGTCACCTTATAGTAACCTTACAATTAATGGAATTTTTATAAGAAATTTTTTTTTTTGAAAGGCCAATCCATAAAATTTTTAAAGGTTTCCCAGTTATTTTTTTACCTTATAAGAAACAGAATTTTTCATGATAAATTATGCCATGATTTTTTATAACTAACATTGTAAAAATCAGAAGTTTTTCATCAGAAAATTTGCTCATGATTTCTTATAAATTTTTAGCGTTATAAAATTCATCACAGAATTGTATAAAAATTTCATACCTTTATGAGGTTTTCCATGAAGTTCCCGTATAAGAGCTGATCAACCTATAAGAATTTTATAAAGTCACTTTATGTATAAGTAATGGAGTTCTTACAAGGAATTTAGTTTGCTTGTAAGTTGCCCTCGTGAGACTCTTGTAAGTTTCTCTGTTATTATGTACCCTTCTAAATACCTTTTAAAAAACAGCGATTTGTAATAAAAATTATAATAAAATTTTTTATGAGTTCCCCTTATGAGAAAACGGAATTTTATAATAGAATTGAATCTTGTATGAGGTTTTCTTTAAGGTCACTTTGTCAGAATTCAGAAACCTATAAGATTTTTATAAAGTCATTATGTCATAACCTTATAAGTAAAAAAATTCTTGTAAGAAATTTCAATATTTTTTGATAAAGTGACCTCATCAAAACTCAAAAGTGTCCCAGTTATTATAAGATAAGCTCTTTTAGAAGTATACTCCTTATACTCTCTTCAATTTTCGCTCAACATCGAGTCAGAAATCTTGAAAGAAGTTAAGTTACACTCATCTTGGACTAGAATTCAACTCAATTTTTAGAGTGAAATCTAAGTAGAATTATAGAGTGAAATCCACCTGCTCTTGTATTTCGTATTTTGTATTTAGTATTTTGACCCTATGTAGAGTGAAAATTTACTCTAAGGAATCAGGAGAGTTAGAAACAGAAATTCAGGTCAAACATTTTGCTTTAACTTTTTACAAGGAAAGAATTGTATTCTTCAATAAAGCTGTTTATAAAGTCACCTTATAACTTAGAAACCTATAAGAATTTTGTAGAAATACCTCATAAGAGTACAAATTTTCTTATAAGAATATTAAGGTTCTCATCAGATTTTCTTAAGTTTTTTCCAAAAATCAAAATCAATAGTGATTAAATATCCTTACACCTTATTTATCACCAGTCACAATATTTCTTTCTTCCAAAACCCCGACTGAGACGAACTACCAAGACACTTCTAAGCCAGCTCAAGCATTAGCACCCCCTACTAATTAGTAAATCAAAAAAACGTCAAAACATTTGTACGTAAAATACCCCTCCCTTATTTCTTCCTGGAATTCCAGAAAAACACCAGCGCCGCCCGGAGGCCCGTTGGCCGTCCACGCCCGTTCGCCGCCGTAAATTGGGCCCTTAATTAATTATTTGATCGATTATTTAATTAAAATGGTAATCAATTTCTGTCGCTGCCCCACGGGCGATAACTCATTTCCGATGCGGGCCGGTAATTTATTCCTCGGGGCCGTCTCTTTTCGGGTACCACAAATCAGCGAGTGTCGGGGCCCCGTGATTCAATTAGAAATTTCCTGCGCCCCCCGAAATACTCGACGCGAGTTTCTCGTCGCGAGAGATCCCCGTCGTGTGACATTGTGACAAACAGTCGTGCCGGGACGCGCGACAGGCTCATTTGTATCGACGCGCCATTCGCCGTTCCCACTTAATTATCATTTACCGAAATTCCTCCTTAGGCGAATAATTGCGCCGGGAAATTAAGGACCTGCCACTTATTCGCCTCCCATTGTCGCCTTACGCGGAATGATCGATAGAAACGCGGCCCGAATTAAAATAAAAATGCGATAAAGCGCGGCGGTCCCCGGCCGGGTTTCGGGCCCCGACGCCTTGGGCCAGGCTCCCGGATTGCGGGAACTCCCACGTGATAATATCAATCACGGGCCTTAGCTTTCACGCTTAGGTGGTCGGCCGTAATTTTGGAAAGATAAACTCCAAGCGTCGAACCTTACGGATTGTCTTGGGAAGGGGGGAGGGGATTTAGCGGATTTCTCAATTGATTGATATTGATATTTGATTCAGTCGTATGGAACTCTGAGAAGAGGTAGAAGACCTTGTATTGTGGGAGTATATGTGGGAAAAAAAATCGTAAGGAAATTGCTGCAAAATAGATGAAGAATTTACTTTCATTTATGAGAAATTTTTCTATTTTTTACAAATTTAAAGAGATCAATCGAAATACCATTTGAAACAAGGGGAGCGTGGGACAAAATATTGTAATTTTTAGTTTGTAATATTTCTTGCACATAAAAAAAATCAGTCAAAAAATGAAGTTATGGAAAAAATGTATAGAAAAATGGATTGAATGAAAAATATTCGAAAATGTTATATAAATTGTCCAATTTGTTACAAATTTTCATAGTATCATACTGTAACTGAAATTCTGAAATCTTCATCGAATCATCATTGCTGATTTCGTGATAATCGACTTTTCCAAATCAACATTTGTAATCACAAAATCGTACATTTGCATTGCGGAACTTAACACACAAAAATGTAATCATCCAAGAAATATAAGTTCTAATATCACTGATTAATCAGTACAACGATGCCATTAGTGAATCATTAGCGATCCAAGACAAAAAATGCATACTCCTTTGGTATTCGTTTGATTCCCTCAGGAGGCAAAAACAAAAATAAATGGAGAAAGTAAAGGATCTTAGAAGGACGAATGAAGAAAAATCTCCTCACAAAAATCCTGAAATGAACTTCAGTGAGACTAAATGAGACTCAAAGGAGAAAAAAGAGAATTCAAGGACTTGTTGTTTTCCCCCATAAATCCTCAAAACTTCTCCCATTAGAGTATTGGAAATCGATAGTAGAAAATTGGGAAAGATTTTCCTGAAATCTTCAAAATCTCTCCAGCGAGACTATTGGAGATTTAAGGAAGAATATTAAATATTTAATTTTAAACCCTTCATTATGATTGCAGCCTCTGAAAGATTTTTTTATCATAATAACAAGTAACAAATTTCAGGTAGATATCAAGTAGAGACCTAAGTATATATTTATTGTGAAGTTACACTTTCGCAAGTGAAAAATCGTTAAAAACAACATATGTTTTTCATTGTTTCTATTTTATTATTACAATAGTTTAAATAGCTATTTATTGTAACTTTAATATAAATCCATTTCTCAGCTTTTGTTACAAGTCATGTAGAAAAAATCCAGGAAGTGAATTGATTGATATTAAAAGAAACATTATTTTTATCAGTTACATAGACATCTGAGGATAAATTGACTGATAATTTTTGCACTTATTGAAAAATGTAGGTACTGTAAAGTCTCGAAAATGGTGTAAACTACGTTTTACTCAGTGTTACTTGATTTTTTATTTATACTGAGAAATATGTCTCAATTGATTTTTGAAACCGTATTTGATAGTAAGCATAAAATTTGATACTTATCTAGTTGATTTGATTAAATCAGAAGAAGTATGCAACAGACATTAGAGAAAGAATGCGGAATTAAGGATAAAAAAATATGAATTTCAGGAGAATGAATTAGGTCGGATGCAGACAAAATAAGGATTTTAGGAGAATGATGTACTGAAGATTTTGTGAAAAAATTCTTCAAAAGTTGATCTTGGGTCGTAAGTGCATTTTTCGAGGGTGAATTTATTTTTTTCTCCGGAAACCCTCAAATTGTCTCCTTTTCATTTTTCACTTTTATTTCGTTCTCCTGAAATCCTCCAAAAGTGAAGGAAAAGAGTACGGGTTTTTCGACTCAGGGATTAACTGACTAATCAGTAATAGTTCACTGATATGTAAGTGACGAAACATTGAAAAATCAGAAACCAAACCTTAAAATTCTGAAAATAGTAAATAAAATAAAGTTGCTGTCCCTTCAAAATACCAATTTTTCACTTTCTTGAAGTCTTTACATACGCAAAACTTTGATAACAACAAAAACGACAACGCTTTGCAGCATTTTTCTATTGCTTGCGACGTATTGGGAAACTGGGAAAAATTTACAATATTAAGGGTACATTTATTTAATACAGAGGGAGACGCAGGAGTGAGAACTCAAACAAAAAATATATAAAAAAAATTAAAAGTCCAGTTATTGCTCCTAAAGTCCAGATAAATAAGATTTGACTACTTCTCTTTTGGAACGTTAGCTTAATTACTGCTATTGATTTACCTATACCCATAAAAATGCTTGTTTGTTAATTTACATCATTATAGACGAATAATCACTGAGGAAACAGTGACTTATTGTTAGAAAAATATGACTGAAAAATCAGTAAAAATTCACTGTTCATCAACGGTTCACTAAGCTACTGGAAAAACAGTGCAAATTCCAATGTTTCGGATTTAAGGAGCATCACTTCAAAACCCTGCAGTTATTCACTGCCCATTCAGTCACTCCTTAAGTGGCGCTTCCGGCGATCCGCGAATTTTCTCCAATGGTCGCGGCGGTGTTTTGACTTTTGCTCTCGGGGATATCAAGCCGAAGACCCGATCTTTTCCAGCGTTGCCACGCAGCGTTTCCATCCAGCATCCTTAAGGCCCAGGTGTCTTCCGCGCCGGCCTGTATCTCGTTCTCCACCCACTGAAGGAACGGGTTAACAACGGTCCAGAGACCTGTTGCCAACCATTTGAACCTCTCTCTCAACCCGTCTTTCATTCTCTCTCTCTTCCTCACTTCTTCTCTTTTCTATCCCAAAGGGTCCACGCACTCTGGTGCGTAATATCGCACGGAAAAAAACCTGTAACTTGATTGACCCGCGAAATACTTTCGCCAGTATGCCTTTACTGCGTCTTTAAATGAGTGTAACTTTTTGGTGGATTCGTAGAAGGGATTTTGAGAATTTGGAAATTCTCTTGAAGAATCTTAGTTTTGAGTATCAGAAAATTTTACAGGGTTTGCGAGCTCTCTAACTATGAATTTACTGATTTTAAGTGGGATTTTACTGCTTTAAGGGGTTATATACGTTGCGGCGCGGAATAATGAAGGTTGGTTTGGATTTTTCAAAATGATCTACACTCGCAGAAATTTCTCTACTCAATTTAAGAGACTGTCTTTGAAGCAGGTTTCCCACACTGTCTATTAAATTGTTTATAAAAGTGATGGACGCAACTATGAAAAAAATAAACACTGTCTATGTAAATTATGAACCTTCTATGAAATCGAGGTGTTTGTTTTATGTAAAGCAGACATTAAAATTATTTTACCTTTCAATGATTTCTCATTGAAAATGTGTACTCAAACATTTGTGAATTCGAGTGGCTTTCGACATATTACATTTTTTGGGATCAGATTTTCCATAATTTATCAACAGCTATTCGATTGAAACAATGAACTTATGGTGTATGGAATAGAAATTGTGTAACAAGAATTTTATTGTATATATAATAATGTGCGAAAGATATTTTAAAATATGCAAACATTTAGTGTCTTGAAAGAAACTTATCAATAATAAAAAAAATTGAAATAATATATCTGGTATGAGAACAATAAATTTAATATAAATTTCTTCGAAATCCTTTTCATATACGTGTTTATGAAATTTCAAACACAATTTTAAGGGGGAGGGGATAAGGGATTGTTTAAAAAAAAAACACACACACTTTTTTGCTGACTTTTCACGCAGTTACAGTTGAAGCAAATAATTCTAAACTATTGCAAAATTATAAAACATCATCTGAAAAACATTCAGTTAAAATTTGTTGATTAATTATTGGAAAATAAGCCAGTGACAGAGCATTTCCTAAAACGTCTTTTGAAAAAAACGTTTTGTGCGGCGAACACGATAGCTCAATGTAGAATCATCTGAAATTTAAAATATTGTAAAGTTTACTTGAAATATGAGTTTATTCTCCCCCCTCCGTTGTTTTTTTCTTTCTATTTTCGAATTGAGGTGCTTTTTCACCTACAAAATGGCGAAAAATTTATCGTGAAATTGCATTTTTTGTTTTGAGCAGCCCCGAAAAGTAAAAAAATGTAAATAATATCTTAGGAACGACGAAGAGGGGAGAAGAAATTCATATTCTAAGTAAATTTTTCAAAATTTTGAACTGCAGATGATTTCACGCTGAATTATTGTGTTCACGGCACAACGTCTTTTTTAAAAGACATTTTGGGAAATGCTCTGTCACCAGCTTATTTTCCAATATTTTAGCACGAAACTCCAACTAAATGTTCTTCAGATGATGCTTTAAAATTGAAAAAAAAAGTGCACATTAATTATTTTCAGCTATATCTCCATTAAAAATCAGCAAAAGAAGTGTTTCTTTTTTCTAAGCTATCCCTTACCCTCCCCCCCCCCTCTTAAGAGAAAGGCAATAAAAGATGTTTGAAATTTCAAAGTTTTTTAGACAGTGATAGGCATTATTTTAATAAATACGCGTAAAGAGTTTTTTAAAGTACGTAATGTTGCTTTGGCTACAAAAAATTCTCCTATGCATTATTATACATCAACAAATGTCGGACTTATAGCCCTCCCTCCGAAGCACGATTTTTTTGAAGAGCCTTGCGATGAGCATGATTCTGGTGTAGCAGCTCAACTGAAATCATAAAAACAAAAAAAAATTTTTAGTTTAGGGTTGTGCGGAGTCCGTGAACGAAGGATTTTCCAAAAAGAATTTTTGGAAATGATATAAAACTACTCTTTCAATCAATGAGATTACACTGTTAAGTAAGGTGACAGTAAAATTCAAGGTTGCTGTTTGTAATAATAGGATTACACTGTTGGAATCAGTAAAAATTCATATAATCGAAACAGTGAATACATACAACTGAGAAAAACAGTGATGATCCCACTGTTTTGGATTTGAAGAGTGCGCGTGCGTCATGGAGTGGGCAAAGGAAAATTATTTAAGTCATGAACTGACGGTGAGAGGCGAGGAGAGGGAGACGAAAAATGTATAGTGAATACGGCACACGCCACACGCCATCGCATAATGGAGTAATGAGGCGAAGACGATAGCCATCGTGTAGGTTCTCCTTTCCGAGGGAATATTTCTGGCTGTATTTCGTGGAGGAAATGAGAAAGTTGCGTACGTGTTTCGAATTAAGTAGCTCCATAGTAGATCAAATTACAATTTTAATATGCGCAACTAAGATAGAAATCAAACCTACCGTCGTGGAAGGAAATTTGGAGAGCATTGGAGTTTTTAGAATGTGAACTAGCAATTTTATTGTATTTGAACTTTGAATTGCACAACTGTGAAATGGAATAATGAAGCTTCTTCAAATGTGCAATACGTTTACATCAACACGTCACAACTTTGTCTCGCCATGTCACAGGTCACAAATCACGTTTGCATCATTGAAAAAGTCCACAATTCCCTAGTTCCCACATTCATGATTTTTTCGGTGGTAGAATGAATTTGAACTCGGTCGCGTTTATCACAACGGATCAACCTCAATGATGATGATCGAGGTACGTGACTCTCGGAACGGGGGAATAAACGAGCCGCTGAAAACGTGGCATTAGCTCGCGGGCGCGCGAGCCACGCACGTTCCAGCTTGTTCCAGCTGCAGCGGGCAACAAAGGACGGAAAAGCGCGTCATTTGTCAAGGGATAAGAAGCGCGAAACTCGGTAGTTGGTTCGTACCTTGCGCTCCCCGTCGCCGGCGAATATCCGCTCCGGAGGAGACATAATTCGAAATTGTCCGAGGTCAAGGGGCAGGGCCCGGCTACTTGAGCGAGTTGACTCCACCGGTCCCCGGGGTCACGTGCCACGGCTCGTTTCCCTGCCCCGCGTACCATCTTCCTGCTGCAAGATGTGTCGTTTCTTATGCTTCAACTTCTTGTTTTTCTCCTTCTCTCCAGTTTCATCACCGTCTTCTTCGTCTTCTCCTTTTTTTATCTTTGTTTTTTATTTTTTTGTCTCTTCTTTCTTCTTCTACTGCCTCTTGTTCTTCTTCTTCTGAACTTCTAATACTTTGACTCAAAATAGTGGAATTCAGACTTCTTTCTAGTGACTTTGTCAACTACTGAGAAATAGTGAATTGTCATTGATTTTCAGTCATTTTTTTCTAAACTACTGTTTCTTTAGTATGTAATTATCAATTTTCCTTAGTGATTTTTTCAACTGGTCATGAACATGGGATTTTTACTGATTATTCAGCGACCAAAGTTTGAGAAAAGTGCGAAATCAGTGCATACTCTGACATGCGAATTTCATTAAAACAAGAATTGTAGGCGGGTATTCGTAAAGTGAGAGCAGATAATAAGTGAAACGTTCTGACGAAGAAAGTAGTCAAATCTTCGGTAATACTTGGGAATTCTGGTTCCAGCTAGCAATGGCTCAAAAAAAGTTTTTATTTTTAACTGAGTATTTTTTTCATGTTTCAAGTTCTGAAAATGCGGGGAAAAGCAAAATCAGAAAATTTTTTAATCGTTGAGATGAAAAAAAATGCGAAAAATGGTAAAGAAAAAAAATGGTATTGTGTCAGGAGATAGTAGGTTGAAATAACTGAAGCAGATATTTCTAAAAAAAAACTAACCTAGGTAATGCTGCTTTAGAAAAAAAAAGGAACAGCAATATTATCTGGGTTAGGTTTTTTTTTCTCAGAAATGTTCGCTTTAGTTACTTGAAGATCCCTCACCCTGTTAACACTGCCGTTTTTTGCGTTTTTTTCGATCTCAACAATCGAAAATTTTTCTGATCAGCTCAAAAAAAAAAAAAAACTTTTTTCAAGCCATTTCTAGCTGGAGCTGGAATTCCCAAGTATCACCAAATCTTTTCCTTTTGGACTCTGAGAGCAAGAAGTAAGGCACTCCAATTTTTCTCCTATTTTTCTTTAATGACTTGTGATTCAGATAGTTTTTTTGTAATTTTCGTTTTGCAACTAAACAATTGACTTTTCCTGACCAAACCGCTTGTTTTTTACCGGAAAATATCACTGATAAAAGAATTTAAGTAGATTTTTCTAATTTTTTTTCAAAATTTAAATTTTCACATCAAAATTAAAAGGTTCAAATGCATTCTTCAGAAAATCCTTGAAAATCTGCAAATATCATTTTTATTTTCATAAACTGTCCAAAAAAGTGTTTGAGATATTATAAATTTCGAAAGTATTTTCGCAAGTTCGAAAAAAAAAGCTTCGAGGATTGTTCGTATTTAATACAGTTTATAAAATTTTTAAAGTTATTAAATTTTTTTCATATTTCTAGAATTTTTGTTAATTATTATAAAGATTTCGAAAATTTGATGATCTAGAATGCAAATTATAATAAAGAATTTTTCAGGAGACAGCAATTTTCAAAGAAAACTGGTATTTCATGGATTTACAAAACTTTTAGCGTTAATTGTATTTTTTCAGTATTTTTTGAGTTTGAGAGATTTTTGGAATTGTAATGGAATTTAATGCTATGACTGTCAATAATTCGATACTTGAGGATTCAAGATTTCATAAACATAAAAAGATTTTAAAATTATTCAAGAAAATAATGTCTTTATGAATTTTAAGTATTCTTTTGACTTATCTAGTATTTTCAAAAATTCTAATATAGATTTTTTCAATTCAATACAGTAGAATATAAAATTTTAGAGGTTTCAACTATTTCAATAAATCATTCAAAAATCAGCATCCTCATATACTTGTGGCATCCCAAAGACTTATTAAACTTATAGTACATTTTGTATTTTTTCAATAAATTCAATAATTTTATTAATTTTTCTAGTTACTTTATAGATTCTTGTATAGATATTCAGAATTGGATGCTCTGAGATTAAGTTTCAAACATCTATATCAGTGTTCAAATTTGTTGGAAAAATATTATTTTTATAGAATTTCTGTATTCTAGAGATTCTTCTAATTTTGAGTCTTTTTCATTCCTTACAGGCTTTCAGCATTCATGAAATTTCGTTTTACTTTTTAGTATTCTTCTAGACTTTTTGTATTTTTATGGATCGCTTTGTAAATTTTAAAAATTCGGTACTCTTTACCTCGAAGTTCTTTAGTAACTTCCAGTAACAAATTCGTGCTGACCCCCCCCCCCCCTCCTCTTCACCCAAAGCGTTACATGATGTTCCTTAGGTTTCTGATTTTTCAATGTATTGTCACTTATATATTGGTAAGTTCTTCCTAATTAATAAGTGAATCTCCACTCATTCCGTTATCAGTGATATAACAACTGTTTGGTCAGTCACTTACAAACCACTGACTGCTTCAATGGTTTTCCACTGATCTCAGTGGTGCTCTTTTGACAGTACGAATCAGCGAAATATCACTGAGTTTGATTGGAATTCCACTGTTTTGCATTCAGATAGTGAGCGGAACGCACGGCAAGAATCCAAGATGCTCCCGAAGAGCCTGCAAGGCGCGGAGTGACCTCATCGGATGTGACTCTGATTTGCTCAATTCGTTCCAACTTGCGCTGCGGTTTATCCGTCTCTTTCGCTTTTCCTTGTCATTTAGCTGTTTGCATTTGTTACACTTTTTATGTTTCTCTTTTCCTGAGTATTTCAGTTGTGTAAATCTATGAAAAAATGAGGTGTTTTTTGTGCTGGAAGGGGAAAAATTGGATATTCTACAATTCCTAATTAAAAATGTACACTAAAGTATGAAATTTGGTTACTCTCCCGCAAATAAGATTCACTTCAATCCTTCATAATTTCTTCAGAACATGTCTTCATTTTTGCAACACACAATTTATCTCACCATTTTCCAGACTACTGAAAGTAGTTCCATAATATAAAAGTTATTTGAAAACCGAAACAATAAAATCCCATAAAAGTAAACAACGAAAACACAGTCTTCTTTGTGAGTCTAATGAAAACTGATTGCGCAAAGATACGTCTTTCGCAGCCTTATATGAATATGATCGTTAAAATATTTTGTTATAAACGTCCAATTTAACTGTTCTCCGTGCGAAAATTTTTCGGTAGCAACGTCGAGTCGACTGGACGTAAACGGCGTCGGCAAACATAGTTGCAAGAAGTGGTTATTGTCAAAGCCAGTCGTAAAATCGCGTGAAATATTCCCAAGCGATCGAGCATTATTTCAAGATTTTTAATGCCTGGCTATTAAACAGACAGTTCGTAAGAAGAAGCGTGTTTATGCGTGCATGAACATTCACATTTTAATTTTCGAGGTATTCATCCCATTCACATCTTGCTTTCAAAAATTGCAATTGACGATCTTGATCTGAAGAAGTTCGCGATTCTTGAAATAGTTCTGTTCATGAAAAAGTCTTCATTTCTTTCAAATTTATTTTTTTGCACATAAATGGAGCAACATTCTAAACCTTATTTTTCTTCTAATCAACAAAATTTATGACTCATAAAATGTTTCATTTCATGCAGAAAACAGCTCATTCGTAATGAGAAAATTAAATTGCAAGAGTTCTTTTCCATTGCTGTATAAATGTAATATTTCTAACAATCAGAAAAAACTCTAGAAAAGTATTGAAGTACTACAGATTTTCCAATGAAATTTGGGAAAAAGTACGTCTTACAGTAGTTTTAAGGCTCAAATTCCTCGGCCGAAAAAACTGGACTTGCACCTAATTCATTCCTCGTTATGCAATCAAGGGTTTGTAACGAGGAAAGGCATTAAAAATAATTGCAGCATTAAGTAGCTTGGCAAATCCCGCGCTTCTAGCCATCGGCATCCGCTCTTCCTAACGTGCCGCGGCGCTGAAATAAAGAGTGACGACGCTTTAATTACGTTGGTCGTCGGTCGCTCGATTTCTTCGCACGTAAATGAGGTTGCACAAGCGTTCGCGCGCGTGTCTTGTTGCTCGCATGATAAGCATAACTCGAACAATGTCCCCGAGTCGGCGTCATTGAGAATCACCGCCGCTCATTCACCTCGAGAACCACGAGGGAAAATCTTACGTAGCGAACGAATTCGTTTTCACCTCATGCGCAGAGGAAAATCGATTCAATTTTCCTTCAACTGCATTTTTTCAATTTCGAGACGAAAAAGTTGACGTAACGGGGATTTTCCTTTACTTCAACTGAAAAATTTAATCATTCTGACTTTTTTTCAGTAGTCTACAATAATGAATAAGAATTTTTTTTTATTAACATTTATAATACATGAAATGTATAAGGTAAGACTAGGAATCGTCCTATTTTTTTATCGTCATAATTTTTATTTTTGATTGTGTAGAAATGTATCATTTTTCTATTAATTTGAACGTTTTTCTTCATAAATATAATCGGATAAAATTTCTGAATAGATCAGTAATCTTTTGAAGTATGCTCTTAATGAGGATGTGTTTCAAACTTTGTGGGAACAATAAAATTTGTCTAAAGTTAACAATAACTCATCAACTTTTAGTACATTTTTTTATATGGGATTCAAAGTTAAATTTTAGGTTTTGATTAAGTTGTTGAAAATAGTTTTTCAAATTTTCTGACAAATTGAAAGTCGAAAAGCACGTACATTTTCAATTTCGAAATTTATTTGCATTTTTTGAATGTTATTTTGAAAATATCTTTGAGAATTATAATAAGTATTTGTTTTGACTAAGAATTCGAAAAAGTCCGATCGGTTATTTTTGAATAGAATAAAAAAAATATCAATAATTTTCCGATACTTTTGAAGTGATAAATAACAAGGCTCCAAAATTACTGAATTTTCGAACATATTCTCAATAAAACTTTCGAGTATCCAATGATTGAATACATCTCTTTCAAAATATGTTGAATGTTCTTTGGGAAAAACATAAATATAAGGAACGATTTAAAATTCATGAAAGTACGGTATATTTTATAGGTAAGGTTAGAATTAAATTTCAGGTTCTAAGGGAATATTTCATGGAAGGATAATGATTTTTCGTAGAACTTTTTTACATAAGTAGAAATTAACAGAACGTACTTTCATAAAAAAAAAAAATACAAAAAAAAAAATTTAATAAAGAAGTGAAATTCATTGACGGCTAATAAATTTTATGAGTAGCAATATTAATTCCAAAGAATTGTTCTGAATTATGTGTGTCGGAATAATATTAAAATTAATGGTTTGTGTAGTAATTGAACATTTTTTTAAGATTTAACTGAAAAATCTAGCAGAGTACCGTAAAAAATGCAGATAAAACTTTTTTTTTTTAATATTCAACAAAAAACTTGGGAAACGTAGGAATATATCTGAAAATGAATTTTTCAATTGAAGTGACTATCTTAATTGATAATAACTGCTGTTAAACGACCAATAAAAAAAAATTAATAAATAAAAATGTATGAACTGTCAAGAAATTAAAAAAACGTTGTAGTTGAGCGTCATGGTTTTGAAAAATATTATAAAATCATCTCAAACTGTCAAAAGCTGTCAAACTTTCGATTAGATTAAAAAATTTTCAAATAATCAAAAATACTTAAACAACTCAGACATTAGTACCAAAAATAGTTCGAAATTATCATGAGCTGCAAAAGGAACAATCAAATTTTTCAAATTCATCGCATTGTGAAATTAGTCAAAACAGTTTAAATGTTCAAATCGTTCAGAAAGTGATTATATGTTACACTGTCGAAATTCTCGAAACTGTTTAAAATTGACGAAATTGTGAGAAAGTGTTAAAGCTGACAACAGTCTGTTCAAAATTTCCAAAATACCTCAAATAGTACAAAGTATTAACTATCAAAGATATTTCATTTTGAAAAAACTCCAAAACTACTCAAGAATTTTCAAATCACTCGGAAATGACAAAAGTTTTCAAACAATCATAAACATTTAAAACGGTTAAAAAATGTAACTGTTGAGAACTGTGAAACCTCGGAAAAATTCAGAATAGTATCAAACTCTCTAGGAGGTTTAAAACTATCAAAAACTTTCGGAAGGTGCCAATAAATGAAAATTAAAAAAATTGTTGATACTTTAAGCAGCTATACAAATTATTAAAAACTGGAGAAGGGGAACCATCACACACTTCCCCTGACTGTAAAAAATATTAAAGTTGTTATAATAATTCCCAAAATTATGAGTAAAATATCCCATATCCACCAATATTTTTCAATACATCATCAAAAGCCCTTCAAACCATAACAGAAATAGCGAAACAATTACCAATTTTTCTCTCTACACTCAAAAACCGTTTTGGTTAACTCAACCAAACGGTTAATCGATATATGACACAAAAATTTGTTTGACTCGAACAAATGTTTGGCATATGCAAACAAATGTTATTAGACTCTAACAAATTTTGGTTCAGTCAAACAAATATTTATGACTGCTAAATATAATGTGATTGTCTGTACCAAAAATTTATTTGAGCTAACCGAATACTTGTTTGGTCGTATATCGACCAAACGTTTGTTTGAGCCAACCAAACTGTTTTTTAATGAAACAAATCGGTTTGTCGATCTCCCAGTCAAATTGTCTCTCTTTTATTCCAAATGTCAACGTTTCAACCCCATTTGGGTCCTTATCAAGACCTATTACACATCAATAATAATCAAATATCGTCGTACTAAATACAATATGTAAAATCTATAACAATCGCACTTACACTAGTATTAGATGGAATTTTCTTTTTTTTTGGACAGTACAATCAGAATTATCAGTATGGTGAACAATTATATCTCTCAATCTTTGTTATTCACAATTGTTAAAATAATATATTCTTTGTCAGTTAATAAACATATTATCGAGAGTATTTTTCACGTTGACGTACCGTCTATGACTGATATAAGAAACGAATAGTTCTTCAATCCACGTTACCAACACAAAGCATAAAATGAAACATCGATTAGAAATATTCAATCAAACCGTCAACAGCATCATTCTAATCTTTCAAATCCTTCTGTTCATTTAGGCTTTTACTTTCATTTAATTTATATTAGCCATTTCTGAAAACAATCTCTTCCTATGTTTAGGTTCTACATCTAAGATATCAACTTTTTCCCAATCAATCTCATGATCGAATTTTAAAATATGTTCTGTAAGAACTGATGGTTCAGTATTCGCATTATTAATGTTGTTTTTGTGTTCTTTAATTCTTTTTCAAGTGTCCTCTTGGTCTGTCCAATATAGCATTTATCACAATCTTTGCATTCGATTTTGTAAACTACATGTGATCTTTTCATATGTTCTTCCTTATCTTTAACCAATTTTATGAAATTTTTATTGTTATTATTTTTCTTGTTAATATAAAACTGAATGAAAGTAAAATCCTTAATAAACAGAAGGATTTAAAGATGAAAATGATGCTTTTGACGGTTTGATTGAATATTTCTAATCGATATTTCATTTTATGCTTTGTGTTGGTAACGTGGATTGAAGAACTATTCGTTTCTTACATCAGGCATAGACGGTACGTCAATGTGAAAAATACTCTCGATAATATGTTCATTAATTGACAAAGAATGTATTATTTTAATAATTTCGAATAACAAAGATTGAGAGATATAATTGTTCACCATACTGATAATTCTGATTGTACTGTCCAAAAAAAAAGAAAATTCCATCTAATACTAGTGTAAGTGCGATTGTTATAGATTTTACATATTGTATTTAGTACGACGATATTTGATTATTATTGATGTGTAATAGGTCTTGATAAGGACCCAAATGGGGTTGAAACGTTGACATTTGGAATAAAAGAGAGAAAATTTGACTGGAAGAGCGACAAACCGATTTGTTTCATTGAATAGTTTAACCCAGTGATATACACAGTTGATCTATAGATGGATCATATAACAATAAACTGGTTTTTGAGTGAACACCGCCAAAATCCTCATCCCCAAGTTTCGCTCCGCAAATAAAATCTTACCTCAGACTGTACAACACGATTCGTCACGCTACAAACTACAAACACACATCCGATAGATCAATCAAGCTATATATAAACGTGACAAATAAGAGTCGGTGCAACCATAGATAGTCACGAAAGTAATTATCCCGCAATTAATAAAATACGGGCCGAAACAACCCATCATTTTCTCGGCCATCATCGTCGTCGTCGTTGTCATAGTCATCATCATCTTCATCACCATCATCATTATCATCATCATCATCATCATCGGCATCGGGCGATCGGTATGACCGAATAAAGATACGAGGCCGTGGAAAGGAAAGAGAAAGAGGCTCCGAGGTGGAAGGGAAAAGGATCGGGGCGATCGACTCAAACGACGTCGACGTCGACGAGGACGTGTGAGGACGTGGACGACGGTGGTGGTGGAGCAGGCACACGCCATATCGGGCGAGGCTCTCCTACGTGGGCTAAGCCTTCTGACTCTTTCTTCTTGCTCCCTCCGCCATCATTCACCGAGTCCTGGCGAACACACCTTTTTAGAGGCATTACGTTCATATCGCAATAGATAAACGCGGCTTGCTAATCGGCCGCGAGCTTTTTTTCCCTTCCTCTCTTTCCTTTCCTCAAGTTAACTTGGAGTAACGACGACTTCCGGTGCGCCGATTGGTAGCTTCCCCTATGGCTGATTCATGGAGTTTTACTCTCTAAATGCGAAATATTGGAATATCACTGAAGCAGATAGTGATCGGTGGGGAATCAGTGATAATTAGCGTAATTCACTGATAGATGACACACCGGGAGTTAAGTTAGTTTGATGGTAATATGCAGCCCAATTTAGTATTTCAAGAAAATTCATCAATCTTTGAGGAATTTTGTTTCCATGGACTGTTCTAGAGGATCGTTCAGATATAATTACGTTTTGATGCAAATGTTATTCATCATTTCTCTGGCTTGAATACGGGTTGACTGAAAGTAACGGAATATATTTGCAAACAAAAATTTTTCTTATCAGTTGACGAATAATCCATTGATAGTTCAAGCAAATTGCTAGTTTGACTGTACATAATTTGTACTTGCTTGTATTCAAATATCAGGTTCATTAACAATCTACGAACATTAACCTTTCTCTCAGTGCACATTGAAAAATCAGAAACCTAACCTGAAAATTCGGAAAAAGATAAACAAAATAAAGTGGCTCTTTCTTCAAAAGTGACAGTTTTCCGCCTTATTAAAAGTCTGCACATTCAAAAAATTTTAATTCTAGCAAAAACAACAGCGCTTTTTGGCTTGTATAGGCCAGTTTTTCATCAATATAATTATGCAAGATGAGAGGACCCTTGTAATTTTGAACCTTATAAAGAAAATGAAATTTCTTATAAGAATGTATTCGATAAAATCTCATAAGAAAAAAACCTTATTCAATTTTTTCAATGAATTCTTTAGAGAAATTTCAGTTTCTTATAAGGTTCTTATAAGGTCACCTTATAAAAGATGAAATTCTGATAAAGTTTTTATAAGGTGAACCTCACTAGAAATTGTATTTTTGTAAGAAACTTCATTTTCTTATAAGGTTTTTATGAGATCAAAGATTACTAGAGGATTAGATATTTATTGAATATTCTACTACACTAGTATAGAAAATTTAGTATGTGAGTATAGAGTGAAATCAATTATTTTTTCTTTAACTATTCATGTTTTCAGTTCGTGGAGTATAATTTTTAGTTTATTAAGAAAAAATACTGTACCAATAATTATAGAATTTAGCTGCATTTAATATACTACTGTAAAATTTACAATTACAATGCCTTTTTACAAGATTAATAAATTGAAATCGTAATATGATATTTTAATGAGTATTAAAAGTATACCATAAAAAATATTTAATTAAAATTAATGACGTTAGTGACAGTATAAATCTCTTTTCTCGGATCGTGTCACATAAAATATTGCAGTAAACGCAACAGAAGTATGGTATAAAATGCAATACATAACATGCCTACATTTTCAGAAAAACATGTATCTATTACTAGAATATCATTCATCTAAATTGACAATAAAATCTAAAAAATTTGACGAATAGCTAGCAAAAAGCACAATAATCCAGACTTATTCTGGATTTTGACAAAAAAAGATAGTAAATAATACATTACTGCACTGTACCTGTAGAATTGTTCTAAAATACATATTGCACTGGTTGATATATATTCATCGCAGTTATTTCATAATATGCAATAAAAATTGGTAGACTTTATTGTATTAGTAGAAATTTGATATATTTTATTTTTAAAATTCCTATACATGATTCGTTTTATACTATACTTTTTTGTGCTTTTTGCAATATCATATTGCCATTCTTATTATTCTGAATTCCAGAAAATTCCAAACATTTTTGCCAGTATTCATATCTATATAGTTCTTTTTGCTACATTTTTGTATGTTAGTACATCATCTTGTAACTTATGCGTACAATATTGGAAGAAGTCGAAAATATATTATAGATTTTACAATGTGATATGAATTTCCACGGTGCATATACTCACATTTACAATACTTTCCATTATTACGTGAAACATAAACATAATAATTTAAATAGTACAATGAACATTTTGTAGATTTAACATTTTCTCAAATCATCTAGTAAAAACTAGCAACTTTATTGTGAATTGTACTTACAATATAACAATTTCTACTGATCGATAGTCTTATAATGCATAACTAAAAGGGCAATGACAAAGTTTGCAATAATATTGTAAAAGCTGCAATATTATTGTAAAACTTACAATATTCTAGCTAGTACTTTTGACTATATATCAGAAAGTAGTGGATTTTTTTCTCACAATCACTGGGGAATTTCAAGAGATTTTCGGAGTTTGGAATTTAGAATTAAAAGTTCTCAAGAATTTTAGTGACCTTTTGCAGTGGTCCTGAAGGAATAACTGTTATGATTCAAGTCGAACATTACTGTTTAAATTCTGATTTAGCTGGGTAAAAGGTGGATGAAATAATTAAAGCGATTGAAGAGGCTTAAATTCTATCTAGTACAAAGACATGTAAAAAATCGAATCATAATTTTTTAGAGTATTTAAATCAAAAGTCTGTATTCCAAGTAGCTAGATCATTGATTTTTGTCGCACTTGTAGAGTGGACGAAAAATGTTTACTCTTGGAAAAAAATCGAGAAAATCGAACAATCTTTTTTTGGTATTATAATCAAAAGTTGTCATTCTAAATAGCCAGACCATATTTACCCATGCTCTTTGGAAAGAGGACAAAAAATGATATGCCAGACAAAAAATCAAGAAAATCGATGTATATTTTTTCCATTCCAGATCAGTATTGAATTCTAAGCCTGCAATTTCTCCTCTTTTTGACATTATTGAGTAATCATTGTTCCCTATGCAAAATATGTTATCGATCTAAGAAAGATGTAATCGTACACGTGTACCAAGCCCAACATCAATTATATTTATCAGATACGTATCAATGTACGGATAAGGAAATCTTGAAAAATCCCTGCATCGTTAATTCGCCAACAAAATGATACGCGAGCGAAACACGAATTACACGAAATCCTCGAGATACCAATCGCGTGTTCGCATTGATAGCTCGGAATCATCGCCGCTCCAATGACCAAACGCATCGGAACGCTCTGTACCCACCTGGTTAATTTATTCGTAATTGTATTTGATAAGGCAGCGAAGCGTATAAATCCGCCGATACAGGCCATTCATCAATCACAGGCTGCAAAAATAGGACAATTTCTGCGACAAACCAGCGTTGAAAAATATACCAGTCCAAGATTCTGATCGAAACAACAGTCAACGTCAGTCGCATTGCATTAGCTCTAAGACGACGAAATAATGTTGTGTTAGAATTATTTTTCTCTGTTTTTGAAATGGAATTTTATATAAATTACTATTGAATGAAAAAGGATTAATAGATTTTATCTCATGTGAAAACACCAAATTAATTACTACCAAAGCTGATAGAATGAATGGCAAAATTAAGTTCATTTCAAATTTAAACTATAAATATTTTCATCATTTTCGACCCATCAACTTCAACAAATTTATCATTTGACTGAATTTCTGATTTAGTGAACAGTTTTTATTTCTGATTTCAAAGAGTTTTTCAGCAAGAAAGGATGAGATAAATTGTTTTTCTTCACACTAGTGGAGGAACAAGATTTTTTTGGGTTTGTGATGATTGAGATTTGAGCAACAGGGAGAAGGGTTTATGACCATATTTTTTCGATGCATGCATATTTTTTTTTCAATTCATATCTGAAAAACTTGAAAGGTATTTATGAGAAGTGCGAAATCTGAAAGAGTTAGGAAAATATTCTTGAAATTCGGAATGTTTTAAATTGTTGGTAATTTATTCGAGATTCGGAAATTTAAAAAAAATTGGAACTTGAAAAAATTCTTATAAATTACAGAAAACTTGTGGAGTTTAAGTAAATGTTTATAAAATATGTTGACAATTTTTATTATTTATTTTTCTCATGTTGAAATTATCAAGATTCTTATAATAAAATAAACTGTCTAAATAAAAGAAACTCAAAAACAGCAAATATTCAAGAAATTTATAAAAATTCTATAAAAGATGTACAAATTACTTGTTTACATTTGGAAAATTTTAAGCAGTTTGTATGACATTGGAGTTTATAAATTTTGAATATTTATAGAAATGATAAAACATGAGATTTTATAAAATAATTGCAACGAATGTAAATAGATTGAGAAAATTTATTGATTTTCAGAAAATATTTATAGACCTTATAGATTGTGCTTATTACCATATTTCTTCAAGACATGCAGAAGAATTTTTTTCAATTTTTAATAAGGCTCCGAAAAAAAAAAAAAAAAATGATACAAAATCTAAATGTGTCAGAGAAATTTTTTAAGAATTTTGGGTAGTTTGTATCATTTTGAGAATTCAAAGATTTGAAAAAATGAAAATCCTAAAACATTTAGGAACTTTACAATTTTTTAAAAATTCTAAAGTTTTTAGAATTACAGAAAATTTCCATCCATTATGTAGATTGTGTTTATCATCATATTCCTTTAAAAGAAATATGTGAATGTTTTTTTTTTTCACAATTCGGTGAAAATTTGAATAACTCGACGAGTATCAAAAAACTACATACGTAAAATTATAATGAGGTGAATAAATTTACTATAAAATCTGAAAAGTTTTCAATAGTTTGTACATATTACGTTCAACCAAAAAGAAAAAAGTTTGTAAATTTCAGAAAATGTTCGAAAATAATTAGTAAAGATTGTATTTAGTATGTAACCTTTTTCTTTCAAAAATACATGATAACCTTTTCCGTTTTTCTATAAAAATTTCAAAAACTGTAGAAAGAATAAAATTTTACGAAACATCCTTACGAAACAGACTAGTTTTATTAAAATTGCGGGAGTTTTTAATTCTTTAAATTTTTTTTAAGATTTAACAATCATAAAATATTTAAAAGCATTTTATATTTTGGAAATAATTAATCATAGTACAAAATTCTCCAAATTTGTAGAATTCGAGAAAATGTAAAATAAGAAAATCTCATGTCTTCAAAATATCCATTCTCTTGTTATTTACATTTTCAGAAAGAAAATCCAAGAAAATCTAAACACTCAAATATTTTAAAAAGTTTCAATAAGTTCGACAAATTCTTGTTTAATTTGTAAAGGATTCGATTGTTTGTGATATATTGCTAAGATAATATAAAATTCAAGAATACCAATAATTTTGAAAAATTTCGATAGTTCTCGAAAACTCAGATAGTTCGTAAATAATAAATGCTCATAAATCATCTGGATTGTTGAAAATTTTGTAAAACGTAACAGTAACTGTTCAAAATTCTTTGACAATATTAAAAATCAACGAATGCTTAATCACTGGTGATCGTCGGTCATTTTCCAAAGTTTCAATTAGAATCTAAAGTTTTAGGAAACGTCGATAAATAATGCAAGTAATGAGAAATTCAAATGATCCAAATGAAAAACTACGATTAATTTTGAAATACTCTTCCGCGTTACTTTTTCTGGGTATTGTACCCGTTGCGAATTTCCCGGCTGAAAAATTTCCAAAAATCTTCGGCCAGACCTTCCCAAAACGATCACTCTTGCAACACTAAGACTTTTCCCACTATTTAGAGAAACGAACGCTTCTCCCACAAATCAGCAACAAATTTCGTACATTTCACTATCTCTTCAAAAATTTCGAAAAAAATGGAAAAAATATTTCCCACGCAAGAATCAAGTAAAGGAGATTTCACTTTGCGTTTATGACGAAACTTACAAGGGGCCACAAAATTAGTGTCTCTTATCTAGCATATTTTGTCTCGTGGCGAGATTGCTAAACAGGGAGAAAAACATTCGTTTCGGTGATTGGACACATCCCATACGTGGTTGATACTTAAATGTTTATGGGAGTGCACGTTTGGCGCTCTTTCTTTATTAGTCCCCGGCATTAAAATCCGGATCCGGTTCTGATTCGGACGGCAGATACGACACTTATTACAAGTGAAATGTATTAAGGTGAGCCCGGCCAAAGAGCATGAAGAATTGACGTCGAGAAGTTTTTGAACGCGTGCAGAGGATTTCGTGCTAAAACACTCGGGTTTGGCATTGAACATAAATTAATCGGGATTATCGTTGTTCCTTGAAACACGTCGATGGACGTGAGATCGGGAACGGATCTTTTTTTTTTAAATTTCTTCTCATGTCGTTTCGATACGAACCCTGAATTTATTAGGTTGACTTGTTGAGAATATCGTCTTCGCTTCGAACGTTGGAAAAAATAATAGTGTTGGTATCTCAATATTTTCAAGTTTCTTTCTTGAAATGTATAACTTTATCAGCTATATTATCTTGTAAAGTTGATTTCCTAATATTCAAAAAGTCAATGATTAGTGAAAAAGATTATTTAATAAAATTTTTATCGTTTCACTTTTTTGCTGTGCATCATTTCTTTGTCAGAATAAACTCATGAATTTGATGTTGATAACTTTTTTTTAACCATTCATAGCAAAACGTAATTGCTCAAATTAAAAAAAAACATTGGTAGTTTATTCGCCTATTAAAAACACACAGTTATGAAAGGTTATTCAATTAACCGCGATGACTAAGAGATAAAAAATATTGGGATAAAGTTATCAACGGTTAGTCGTAGTATTTTGATGAGTGAGGTATAAACTTTGTCCCGAGAACATGTTAATCGACGGAATCTTGGATATGTCCATCGCACAGTAGAAAGCTTATGTTTTACAGCTACACGTAAAATAACATAGGTATGCAAAAAACATTTTTTTGTGCCACAAAAACGACGATATGACGTCGTAGTTTTGTGGTTGGCGTCAATGGACATTGCTTCATTTTGTTTGATAATTCGATAAGGCATCTTGAGCACACATGAAAAATTTGAATGAATTACATATTTGGGAAAAATAAGAAGGGTTACTGCAAATACTAGAGTTTTTGGCAGGAACTCGATCGAGAAGTCAAGAAACTTTAACCAGAAAATTTATATATTCGTAAGTATCTTCAGAATTTTCTTCAATCGGCGTGGACAAATATCAAACATGAGACATTGCAGAAACTTGTTGAAAAATAACTTCAATTGAAAAACTAGTTGAAATATTTTAAAAATTACTACTAATTCCGACATTCATTTTTCTCTAATATGTTTTTCAATGCGTCATACTTTGAAACGTTGCATTTTCCATAAATACGAAAACGATTGATACCCTTGTGAAAAAAACTACTATTGGTAACTATTTATCAATAGTTTCCCAGTTTTTTAATCCTATTGTTTCCAATGGTTACTAATAGTGACCAATATTTTTAAATATTTTCTTATAGTTACAAATATTGGCCAAAATTAATTTTTAATATTTATTAGTAGCTACTTATAATTGTCTATTAGGAATTAAAAGATTCTCATAGTTTTTAATAGTATTACATAGTTTGCAATACTTACTAATACTTCCGATAGTTTCAAATAGTTTCTAATGGTGATTAATAGTTTCCCATAGAGTCAATAACACTCAATGAAATCAAGAACAAAAAAGTCATTCGCCACATGATTTTATTCGCGATCATGTTTGCGTTTCACAAACCATTACGAAACCTTAAATTTGCTCCATCTTTTTTTGTTTTTTTATTTTTTTCAGAGAATTTTTTTGCGTACTATTTCTTTTTCAAAGGATCAGCTGGATAAAATAAGATTTCAACTCAAGTAATAAAGTATGCATGATAGCATGATACTTACAAGTTAGGAATAATCCACTTGCATTTTATGTAGTCTGCAAAACTTGAAAATTAACTTGATCATAATCTGTGAGAACAATAAATGTCTGTTGAAAATACATGAAGGTGTAATTACGATTTTGGGTTATCACAACTGGATCTATCTAATTGTAAGTTCTTTTGAAAAATAATTAAAAATATTGACTGTGTGAAAACTATTGGAAGAGAAGAAAATATTCAAACTATTATAACTATTCAAAGGAAAATTATTGGAAATATTCAAACGATTGTCCCTGTAGAAACAGGGAATTCTTTTAAAATATCGACTCAATGGTAACTATTAGAGGAAAAATTATGAAAACTATGGAAACTATGAAAACTGATGAAAGAGATTAAACTATTAAAAGTATGAAAACTATAAAAAAAGTAGAAACTATTGAAACTATGAAAACTAAAGGAAAATTATTGAACCTATCAGGACCATGGAAACTGCGAAAAGAGAAATTATTGGAATTCTGGAAACGGTTGAAACTCTAAGTAAGGAAATCATGGAAAATGTTGACTTTATGAAAACTATTGGAAGGAAATTTATTTAAACTATGGAAACTATGAAAACTACTTAAAGAGAAGGAACTATATATGTATAACTATGGATAAATTATTAAAACGTTAAGTACTATAGAAACTATGGAAGAGTAACTATTGAAAGTGTTGGCAGGAATATTATAGAAACAATTGAAACTATGGAAACTGTAAGAATGAAAATTTCTGAAGCTATCAAAACTATTGAAATCATTCAATAGTTTCTCGACAATTTCCCAATAATTTCCAATAGTTTCTAACAGTTCCCAATAGTTGTTAACAATTTTTCATTCACAAGGGTACAATCATTAATGTTCATTAAATGATGCCCAAAGTTATTATTCTCATTATGAAAACACTATGTCATGCACTATTATTGCCGGAAAGAAATCTAACAATTCGATATAATGTGTACTTCCAATTCCTAAAACGTATAAACAATCACCCCACCAACCCCCAACATCAACCCCACCCCTTCCCCATTCCCCACGACCCTGACCTATCCATCATCAAAACAATCCTCCCTTAAGACGACTCGCAAGACCTTCTCTTTTCGTCCTTCTTTCTTTCAATTGAATCCCGTTCTAGGCGTCTTTCTCGCACTACAGTAGGTTGCGAGTCGTCTTAATAAACCACGTAACAAGACCTCTCCCGAAATCAACGTAATCCGTAGCACATTCGTTGATTCGCACCACTGGATACATATCCCTGAGCCACCGAAAAACCTTACATGCAGTACCCAGTCCCCTGAGGACGCCTCGAAACCGAGCGCGTCGCCTCTTGAGGACGACTAAAACCGATATTCATAATAACCACGTCCCTCCTCGTGCCACGATCCTCCGGCGCATCCTCGGCATATCCAGGACCTCGGGTACACGTCGTCGGCTTTCTTGCTCGCGCGCGCGCTATTGCATCCTCCACCGGCTGCTGCGGGGGTGCGCCCACGCCGCGGATGACGTCACCCGGCGAGCGTTGCGCCCGTGCGGGCACTTTTGCGCATACGGTCGCGTGCAAAATCCCCGAAAGGGGGCTCCAGGGCGGGAGGGGAGGGAAGGATAGAACCTGCACGACCGGGCCCAAGGGTCGGGGGGGGGGGGTGCCGGAGGATCGGAGAGAAACTCGCGCCAGCTGGGCGGGGAAAGGAACGAGGGAAGGAATGAATGGAGATTGCGGACCACGACGGAGAGACGAATGGATTGATCGGGGTGATGCCGTGAGGGGCGGGGGGAGGGGGTACTCTTTACGGGAGATACATACATGCTCTCTCGCTGAATCGAGAGGTTCGCGGGTTAGACGATCCGCGGGAGTGGGGGATAAAGCGGAAAAGGAGAAAACGCGGTGTTGCATGTGCGGCGATCACTGGCTGTAAAAATTCGATTATTCAGGGAAATTCTTTACGCGGAGGAAAGTAGGGAGGAAGAGGGAAGTGGTGGGGGCTTGTTTGAGGTGAGAATGAGCTGGGTTTGGTAATTTGGGGAAAGGGACAGTGTCTTAAATGATACTGAAACTCAGTGGTGTTTCACTGATTCGCGGAGTTAAAAGAGCACCAGTAGCACCACTGAAATTCAGTGAGATATCACTTAAGCAGCTAGTGGTCTGTGAACGAATTACAAATATATTTTAACGCCACTGATTACCTAGTAGTGATAGCATTGATGAATCACTGTTAGATCAGTGACGATCAGTAAACATCTACTATTCTACAGTGGTTGGAAAGGTCATTGAAAAATACAGTGATGATTCCACTGTTTTAGAGGGACAGAGATTATAGAGACAGACAATTTTTCGTACAAACAGATGTTTGGAAAAACATGGCTGATAGATCAGTAACAACGCACTGTTTGTCAGTGGTTGAATAAATTACCGAAGAAAACAGTGTGAGGTCCACACTGAAAAAAACGCTTCTCAGTAATCCCGAAATTTTTTCTTAAAAAGTGCTATACTAGCCTTGCTCCGGAAACACGAGATGAATATCTATTAGAAAATGATAGTTGGTATAGCAACATCTGATGTAGGTAGTACATGTATTTGAATTACGTTATAGTTTTGTACTTGTTCATAGACTATGGTGTAATGAAAAGTAATATAAGCTATACTGAAAAATTAAGCACTACTGTTATAAAAAAAGTAATTCACATATTATAAAATATTAAACTTAGATTGCATAAATTAGGCATCTATGAAGGTGAATATACTACCACCGATTATCAAAGACTAATGACCAATGACCAAAAGCTCAAAACATAATCAACAATATATGATCACAGCAACAAAAAAAAACAAACATAATTAACAAAACGTAATCAAAACAAATCAATATCGTTTCCCAAAGTTGGTGAACACGATCCTTTAAAAATGCACCCACGAAGCACGAAACTGATAAAAAAATAGGAAACAGAAACGAAGGACTGTATTTCCATGCAATAAATTCCTACTATTCGACACACTGCTCAACACAATTTAGACGTAAATAGACGCTTCCATCCGTCCGATTTCAGCCATATTGTTTCATCGAGGAAGAAGCTTGTCAGGTGACACATCTGTGCATGCGCAGAGGAAGTTTTGTCTGAAAGTGCTATACCATATATGAATTCATACAAAGTAGGATAGCGTTAGTCGTTTATAAGATCGGATACGTTGATCTTTCAAATAGCTTAATGTAGAATCAAAATTGTAAATTTTCGTTGATGATGCACCAAAATATATTGAACACATATTATACAATTTGAAATTTTGCATAAAGTATAAATTCCATTGTCTTGACTTCTGCTATACCAACATTTCACATTTTGTGTAAGTGATCTACTCAAAACAGCTGCTTCATATGATACTTTTTACGAAAAGTATGTTAAAAACAACTGTAAATTTGTTTCGTTTACACGTCGCGATGGAAGTATAGTAGATACTGAATGCAATTATCGTACTGTTTAAGAGGTTTTTTTTTCAGCGCACTGTTGTGGATTAAAAAACATTGTCTTTGATGCAACTTTTTAAATTTGAAAAAGTCAAATCTCAGTGTTTCACTGTGTTTATTTGAAGATTTGCTGTATTTATTAATAATTATTTACTATGAGCTCAGTGAAATTATCACTTTTACCTACGAATCAGTGAAATTTCACTAATTTGGCAGTCTATACTTGTTTTAGACAGTGGAAGGTATTTCCCTATTTTCGAATCTAAAGAGAAGTATCGAAGTGAATAAGTACTGATTACTTGATGCTCTTTAAATTTGAAAAAGTGAAACTAAACTGTTTCGCAGTGCATATATACTTTCTAGCAGTGAAAAATTAGGGAAATGGGACATTTTCGTGGTTTCCAGGAATAGAATGGTACTGACACTCATTGGTGTTTTACTGATTCGCGGAGTTAAAAGAGCGCTACTAAAATCAGTGGAAGGCACGTGATGCTGTCAGTGGTCTACCAGACACTACACTGAAAAAAAAATACGCAAATTTACTATGCCATGGTACTGCAACTTTATTATTCTTTCATGTACCACATACTTGAATAGGAAACTTTCACTAAACTATAGAATATTACTATCAATAAATTGGAAATTTCCAATTGCGTAAGGTAAAATAAGAGTAAAATTATAGTAAAATTTCACCACAAGGTAATGGTTAATGACTATCATATCGGTACAGTAAAATTACCTCAAATTTTTTTTAGAGTGTAAATTACTGTTCTTGATTTACGAATGCATGCAAAAATGCTTGTCTAACGAAATTCACAAGTCAGAGTATGTACTAATTTTGCAGTAATCCCGAGCTTTGGTCACTGAATAATCAGTGAACATCTACTATTCTACAGTGGTTGAAAAGATCACTAAGAATTACAGTGATGATTCCACTGTTTTCGATCAACAGAGACAGACAATTATTTGAGGAAACAGGTGTTTAGAAAAATATGACTGATTAATCAGTAACAATTCACTGTTTGTCAGTGATTGAATAAATTACTAAAGACAACAGTGCTTGATTCACTGTTTTATATTTGGAAAACACTGTCTTTGATGGAACTTTCTAAACCTGCAAAAGTGAAATCTCAGTGTGTTGCTGTGTTTATTCATTTTCTGGAAGTGAAAAGTCTTTTTCTTTGAAAAAAGTGGGTATTCACTGTAATACAGTGAAGATTTGCTGTATTTATTAGTAATGATTTACTATGAACTCAGTGAAATTATCATTATTACTTGCGAATCAGTGAAATTTCACTAATTTGGCACAGTGGCATAACTACTTCAAAAAATCTTGTGTTCGGTGGGAATACGGGGCCCCTCTCCCCTTACAACATTTATACAAAATTTTTCGAAATCTGGAACTTTGGGGGCCCCAGATCTTGGAGGCCTGTGTTCTTGGAACACATGGAACACCGATAGTGACGCCACTGAAATTTTATTACATTCATAAGTAAAATCGACTTTTAATAAAAGTGCTTACTGTATTCACTCGATACATTGTATCAAACTAGAATATTAAAAAAATGTAAATTTTAACAGTGAGACTATTCTATAAAAATTTTTTAAATATTGATAAATGAACTTTATAATCATAAAAGTTTGATCAACTTGGACGAATTAGATAGCTAGATGAAATTTAAAAAACTGGACGACCCTTTAACACCTCCAAGTTGTCAAACCCCTCAAAATCCCCATCGAAAATTTCGCATGACGTATCACCTGACACACAAACAATGCCAACTTTTTCTGCTCCATCTCCAGCTTTCCCCTCCCATCACCTTATTTTTCCAAAAACCTCGAACAACCAAAAAACGTCACTGACGTCGATCAATCCACGAGCACAATACTAAGTCTGTTTTTCGCTCGCTTTTTGTTCCCTCGATCCGTGGGCGCGGGATTTTTTCGCGTTTCGCTTTTCATGATATCAATCCGTGGGTGACGATTCTAAATGGATTTAATTGAAATCGCTTTTCGCTGATTTACGGCTCAGACTTTTGGAACGGGCGTTCATGGTTCCGAATGGACAAACGGCCAATCAATAAATCCCGAGCCGCCATGTAAAAACGATACCGCGAAGAGGGGAAAATTTACAGGGCGCATGTTACACTAACAACATCTTGTTACGCGTAATAGTTGTGCCAGAGGTTATAAATTCAACAACTCTGGTGCGGCTCTTCACGTTGAAAGCACCGTTCCGTCGCGACCAATCGCACTCGGCCGCTTCGCTGTGGCCACCTTAGGGAAAATGCTTATGAAAATGCGTATAACAATGATGCCCCCAACACATGCTTTGCTTCGTTCATCATTTCGTTGGCTGTCCGTGTAATGGATATACGAGCAAATTGCGATTTGTAATAGTCTGGCGACGGGAAAGGGTGCGATTGTAAATTAACCAGTGCTGCATTCAGACCGAATGCCACCCATATTCGGAATCCACTCTCTTCATCTGAATCTCTTGAATGTTAACATATTGCGATCTGTTGAAAACTTTTGCTGGAAAATATGCACTTTGAACAGATGTGTCTGTCAAATTCAACAGATTTTCTGTTATATTCTGAAAATTTCTTTCTTACTCGGAAATTCTTTTCATCAAAAAGGCAAAGAACACGTTAAATGAACAAGGAGATACCACAGTTTCGAGTTCTGAGTATTATCAATATTTCAAAGGAATCTGAACGCATGATCATCAACCTGTTTAATGACTTTCAACATTCAAGCTTTTACAAATTTTGATGTATTACTTACTTGTTTGAACGTCAAAAAGTATGTGATTAGTATTATGTATAAATTTGACTAGAAAATGTAATTTTTATGGACAAGATCATTTCGTATTATTGTACACTGAGAAAAATGTAAAGTGATTATTACAATATTGTGTAGTACTATGGAATCACTGTTGAATATTGTACTTTTTGCTAGATATGTATAGCAGTTTTTGTCAGAGTATACTCTTAATGTTGTCAAAGGATATTGTAGTAATACATATATTAAGTAGTTGAAATTCCTATAAATATTTTATTTTCTACTGCACGTTTCGTACTTTTTGCAATATCATATAGTGATTCCTATTAATCCTGATTTCAGTAAGTGCGATTGCCATACTTTAGTTTATCATACTGGAAATAGTCTGAAATATATTGTTAATTTTACAATATAATTCATTGATTAATCAATGAATTCATTATTAATACAATTCATTGATCAATCGAGGTGCTGTTTTTTGCATTCGATTTATTCATTTTCATACTTTAAACACTAAACTGACTTGATTTTTACTTTCTCTTATTCAACCGTAACTTGAGTCCTAAACGACCCTTGCGAAAAATGCATTAAAAAAACGATTAACACGATTCAGCTCATAAAAGTCGTCAGAAACGTGAAAACCAAAATGATTCAGTTTACTGCAGTTTTCTGATGCCCTTGAGGATCGTTTGACACATGAGATTCGCAAGATTTGAGAATTTCGTAAAATATTCAACGTTGTGAATAAAAATTTTGTTTGCAGTCCATGTTTTCAGTGTCAAAAACAACTGTGAAAATTGCTGAAATTGAAAATTTCCATTTATTAGCTTGATCATGTCAATCGCTTTAGTCTACGTCTTTCACTAAAGTGTGTCCCTATGTAAAATTACAGTCGAATAGGAGACATTCGAAATTCCAGTAAAATTTGTATTGAAAGTATGAAAATCAATAAGTTTAACACAAAAAACCACATTTTATTTGCTTATTGATTTTTTTACAATTTTTTTTAGGAGCCAACAAAAATTTCAACAGTGTAAGTGTTCTATAAATGCCTCTACCCCAGGGATGTGAGTTTACCGGTCCGAAAAAAATGGGTCAACTCATGATCATTTCTGACGGTCATTTACTGTCATTGAAGGTCAATTTTTAATACTCTCTATATATATTTTACCGACAGAGCCGGCAATCATAGGTGAAAATCATCAATCTTGTTATTTCAGATTAACATAAATAGCTTTTCAAATTTTCTAGTAAAAGATTATAAGTGAGTCAGTGTACTATTTATATCAACTACAAATTGACAACTGAAACCTAATATTAATAACTTATTACTTCTAATTAAATTCTATTTATCATAGGAGCCAATCAAGATTTAGTTAGATAGAGTTAAGACGGGGAAATGGATGCACAGCAGATAATCTTTGATATCTCTTTCTTTTTATACAAGCTTTCGGCCGCTCAATTCTGGCCCTCATCAGGTATATTAAAGTTCAGAAGCCTAGGAAACCCCTAACACCATAAGTCAATACTACAATTTTATATTAACTTAACTAATTAAGACGCTAATTATAAATGTTTTGAAATAAATTTTATCGTGGATAATTATAAAAGTTTTGGAATTCTGGTATTTCTGATTGATGTAGATGCGGTTACTTTCAAAATTATATACACACCTTGAGAAAAAATATTGTACTTTTTATTACAAAATCTTGCTATCGTGGTTTAGTCTCAAATATTGCTCTTTTTGATGAAACTTGTTTCATACTCTGCTATCTTTATAAAAAATCTCTAACACCATAGGTCAGTACTCAAAATTCGATTGCCATGCAGAGTCGTCAATCCGAAGAATTTTCAGAAATTTGAGTAGTACTTTAATAATAAACCTTATATTTACTAGTATTAAACGTTGTTATTAACTTTTTATTAACTTAGCTAATTAATACACTAACCATTAATGTTTTGAAATGAATGTTATCGTCGATAATTATAAAAGTTTTGGAATTCTGGTATTTCTGATTCATGTAGATGAAGTTACTTTCAAAATTATATACACACCTTGAGAAAAAATATCGTACTTTTTATTATTAAATATTGCTATCGTGGTTTAGTCTTAAATATTGCACTTTTTGATGAAATTTGTTTCATACTCTGCTATCTTTATAAAAAATCCCTAGTAATGTCGGTCCTCGTAAAAACCTTATGAGGAAATGAAATTTCTTGAAATAAATAATTTTTTTATGAGGTGACCTTAAAAAAACCTCATAAAAAACCTGAACTTGTCAGAAAAAATTGATCGAAAAAAACGTTTAACGTTTTTTTTCTTATGAGATTTAATCGAGCACATTCTTCTAAGAAATCCCAGTTTCATATAAGGTTTCTTTACAAGGAATATCATTCTTATAAGAAATCACATCTTTTTAGAAAGTTTTTATAGGGATCAATATTACTAGGGTTATTGGTAAAATTTGCCAGTATTTGCCATAAATATAGTGAAATAAATAGGGAATTTCGATGAAAAAAAATGCAATAATCAAAACTGATCCACAATTACAATGTTTTATAGTGAAAAGTACAGTACTTTTGTCTTAGTGTAGAAAACTGACATGCAATGATATAGAAATTTTAACGAAAATATGGATAGATATCGAAGGAAAATATGTACCTTATGAGCAGCACATTTTTATGAAGTGATTCGTCTGTTTCTTCATGAATGACTCGTTTCAAATGGAAAAGTTGTAACTATATGCCCATTTATTATTTCCAGAAACCAAATTTATTTTCATTTCAAATTGAAATTGGCGAACTAAAATTGAATGACCAACGAGTTGCGCATTTTTTCAAGTCATCTGTGTGCATGAATTAATTTTTACCATCGCAATAATTCTGACCGGTTAGGTCAAACTTGACAAAAACTTTTAGTCGTGATTTACGGTCATTGCCAGTAATTTGCTGGTAAATTTACTGGTAAACCCAGGTAAAAAAAGTAGACCTACATAGACCTCGAGTAGATCTACTCGTCGAGATCAATGTAGATCTCCATTTTGACCAGATCTACATAGATCTATGTAGATCTCCTTTTTTCACCTAGGATATATTTTATTGTTATCATAAATAATAAAGTGGATATTGGTAAAACAGATATATACACGTTCAAATACCTATGGCTGATTCAATCTGTGCTGGCATACACGTTGGGACACATTTAGCAACTTTGCAGTACAAACCATAAATCATACTGTTAGACTCACGTTAAATAGATTTTTATTAATTCAGAGTCACCCTTGAACTTGGATAGATCATGCATTGATTTTTCTGGAACTTAACTTTATCTCTGTAGATCTCAGTAGATCTACTTGCTGCAATTTTGAAAAAAAATTAGGACTAACATGCAGATCTACTTTTTTAACCTGGAAATTCACCATCGCTCATCCCTGCTCTACCCTACTGTCCTAAGACACCAGAAAAAACATCCTCCGAAAAACGGGACATTTACCTGCAGGGAACGCCAGGTAATCCCGCGGTCCAGAAAATGAGCTTTGAATGAGCTTGTCTCATTAAATGCCTGGAAAAAATCGCAACAATCGGCCCGAAACGCGTTCGCGGACCGGGTTGATGTCGACGACACGTGACGTTGGCGAATCTCGCCTCAGTCTTTCCTTTTTCTCCTGCCCTCCCTTCTCCATTCTCTCTCTTTTCCTCGCACCCGACGACTTGGCGCGCGAGCCACTCTTTATTAGTCTAGCGCGGTCCATCGCGAAACCCTGCTTGCAAGCCGCAGGCTCCGGGACTTGATGCGGGACCAGAAACAAAACGAGCGAGACCAAGACGCGCTGCAAAAACCGTCGCCTCGTTTTCACAACCCGACGCGAGCCCAACCTTAGCGCACCTTAATCCGCGAGTGCCTCAGGAAAATTCCCCCCACCGCCGGAAAACCACACTTTTCGTGAAAATCGCCAGGATCGTAATGTGCGCGTTATCAAAAACTCATTGCGCGAGTGCCGTTCTACGCATTGTTCAGTGCCTCGGAATTTCCAACGGAAAAATTACCCCCTAAGTACGTAACAGTTTTCCACCCGGAAAAACCGGGAAATTTTCCCTTCCAACGCTCCTTGGTTCGCAAAAAGTGAGCACCGTATTTTTGGGCGTCATTTTTATTTATAAAGTCTCGTGAATTTTTTTTTATCATCTCTGGGATATTTTTGGGAGAATCTATTCTGGATAATTTATTGTTAAATTATCACGTATGAGGTGCGTCATTTTTTTGTTCGTGAGTCATCGTATTGTTGAGGCGCGAAATTACCTTTTTCAGGAGATGGTGAATGGATCGTTTTGACTGAGGATTTTTGGGAAAACGTGTATTGGGGTTTATGATGTTGAATTTTATATGGAGATGTGCAACTTGGTGATTATTTATTGTTGATAGGGCGGCATGTTCAGCGCGGTCGATTATCAATTCGTAAAACTTTGTCGGCTCGAGCAAATATTTTGCTATCTCATTATTTAACTTATTTCCTACTTGCACGCTATGTTTGAGCACGGAGCAATGTGTTTGCAAAGACAAAACCAAACACTAAAAAGTTCATTCGTGTTTGATTTAAAAGTAAATTTATCTAAGTACCAGGGCGACTGGTGCTACCACATTTTTCCCATTCTCAAATCAGCTGGAAATGATTGAGACCGTTGATACGGAAATAAATATTTTACGATTTCTAGTCACTAATGCGAATACCTATTTCGCATTAATGCATGACATAAAGATCGATAAGCGGATAATAATTCGTTCAACTTGACACATTTAATTGACAAAGAATGAGATAAACGAGTTTGTGACAAGAAAAGTCGTCAGTTTCGAACAAATATGCACTCCCCGGGAAAAAACTGCGGTTTCGCGTTTTCTGTTATAGAGTTGTTCTGACGAGTGAATTTTATCTTTCATGACATAAATTGTAGGAAAATTAAATGATGTAAGAGGATACTTCATCGAAAAGTGATAATTTCATGAGCAAATTTAGAATAAAAAATTTATGTTCAAGAATATATGTATTCAATAATTTTTATCATCTACAATATACATGAACTAGGCGAAAAACGTGGATAAAACATAAAACGTGAGAATTTCAAGCTGAGAAAATATCGTGCCCCGTTGCCGATTCAAATTTCGTAGTTTCCAACGATTTTAATGATGAGGAAAAATTAAACAATTCTATGTTTAATTCATGAAAAATTCTCCAAATATTTCAACGAGCATTAGAAACTTATTGCTTTATATTAAGTTTTTCAACAAACCAACCAATTGCAAGAAACTAAAACACTAAACTTTGAACATCTGTGTTCAAAATAGTTCCACGTATATCTAACATCTATTACCATAAAAAAAATACATATTTTTTCAAAAACATACTTATATTTCTCAATTGTTAATGATTTTTCATCGATAGTCACTAAGAAATGTGGTATTTTCAAACATTTTTTAGAATTCTGAAATACAATTTTTGGAGTAACACCAATTGAAACAAATTTTTTAATGATTTCATTAACTTTTTTTTATTGCTTGTGCGTTATAAGTTCCTTGTTGTTTCAGAAAATGAAACTCGTTTATCTGTTTTTGTTTAAAGTTTAAGAAAACTTTATCTACTTCAAAGAAATCTAAATCTATCATTTAACAATTTCTTGCCATTAACAATGTAATATCTAAGTTTTTGTTGTTGATGCCCAGAGCCCACACGCGTGTAACTGAAAATCTAGTGGTTTTCAATTCAAAATTAATTACGGTTCTCGACTTTTTCTGAATTTTTTTTTTCCAAAAGGAATGATTCAAAAGGAATGAAAATCTTTTTCAAAAGGAATGAAATCCATATTTTTTTCTCTCTTTGAAAACCCGAAAAAATTATTCAACTATAGTTTTTTCATGTTAAGTAATTGGAAAAGTGCATTTCGTCAATTTTTAAAAACTTTTTAAATACTAGAAAATCTTTGCATTTTGACATTATTCTCAGCTTATAAAGTAGCTATGGAATTTTACAAATATTTAATAATATTTACTTAATGGAATACACTTAATGGAATCTAATTCCATTATATAAGATTATGATATTTTTGTTGATTTTTTTTCTCGACAGTAATGTCACGATATTCTGCATTATTTCAATTTTTGACCAATGGCTCAATATCTTCAACAAATACTGTTTTTATTACGACATCAAAAATATCCTTCTGAGAATGTGAAGACTGTGCAAATCATTCATTTTAATCTCCAAATATTACTCTCCTGAACAGCTACGAATTTATATCATTCTATGCTTAGTAATTGTGAAAAAATTAATATTGGTCTATTAATTGAATCATTCGCATTAGTAAGTTCTAGCTCCTTTAAATTTTCAGTAAAAATTATCACCTTTTAGAGATAAAAATGAAAAGATTTCTTGGCGAAGAAAAACTTGGGAATTTCTTCTTTCAAATCATCATGAAACGCCATAAGATAAACAAATATTATTTTTCAATTGCTGTATTATAATATACCTGTATTGAAAAAAACGATATTCTGAAAAATTTTGTGTGATAATCTTACGATGCAATAATTTTGATAAGATGCTGAAGATGCCCTACTTTAAATGTAGATATTTCACATTTTCGATCTTTTTTTTTACTATAAAAACTATATAGCCATCTTTACTATTTTCAAAAACGGCGTTTGCTCTCCGAAAGTTTAAATAATAATCGTATCAGAAGTATAATAAAATAAAATAAATTAAGATCAATCATAATAATATTTTTCATCATATTATTTTCATTGATTTATTTATTAATTAAAATAATTTAAATGACATCAAATAACACTGAAAATAGTCTGCGTTATTCCAATAATTTGTGGTGTTTTGTATAGCTTTTTCAACAAATTTGTAGAAGAAAAGAAACGAAAATATAATATTGATATTCTGAAAATTATTTTTGGAAAACGTTTTGTACTTTTTGAAATTAAAAAAATCAATGTTTCAGAAATTTCTTTTATATATGCATTATTTGTTTGACATTTTCTTACAATCATAATTATGAAATGACATTTTTGAAATGACAAGAATTTTTGAAGGAAATATATGAAAAGCTATATCATTGATTCCAAACACACAAAAGTTTTTTATCGTCAATGCCAGAACCTTCTTCCACACATATTTCAGCTAACAACAATAATTTTTTTAATTTCATTTTATCTGACTTGAAATGTATTCACTCAATGAGAATATGATACGATACTGTAATCATTATACGTTTTAGTAATTTAAAAAACTTTTCCAATTTATATAGTAGAAACAAATTTTTTTTTGATAAATATTAGGTGCTACCACATTGGCCAAAAATTTGCCTTACAATATCTGCAAACTATTTCAAAATGACGTATTTTTCATTGAGATTACGAATTCGTTTTGCGCCTTGACGAAATTATAAGAATTCGTTATATATGTTAAAGACAGAAAATGTGTTAAATTTTTCAAGGTTTCAATTATCTATTCTGGTGTACTTTTGAAGCTGAAGTTTCTATTTTTTTCTAAAAAACGATAATCATTAGATAGTCACACTTCAAAAAAGGTAAGATCTAAAATTTCGATGATTGATGTTAAAATAACAACATACTTACGAGAAATTTGAAAAATCTTGTGATTGAATTTCACCTAGTGTGACCGTCTAGGGTTACAGATGTAGTGTAAACTAGCCAAGCCCTTCCTTAGAAAATTTCGCCCCAAGTCGCTCTCGCGTATTTTTAAAAACTATAATATAGTATAATTCTTCTCAATTTTTCTCCCACAACTGGTTTTTAGATTATTCAGAAGGCAATTAAAAATTTACTATGTATAAATTTAAAGCTTCATAAATGCATCATAAGCAAACCTGGGCCAAGTGTACGACTAACCTGAATTGCCTAAAGACCAGAATCCAGATTTTTCAAACATTCATCTCATTCAAGGCGTCTTTTTTGCATTCAACTAGTTTCCAATATCGTTTTTGAATATATGACAATACACTGTAATAACTCTGTCTTCAAAAATACACCAAAATAAATTATTACAGAAACCGTAAGCTCTGCACTATTTTTGTTTATAAATAAATTTAAAGAAAGTCTTTCATATATTCAGTCCATTTTCCAAAACTGTTTCTAGCAAAAATGACAGATTGAAGCATTTAATTTATTTTATTATAATAAATGAAATAAAATGAGAACGTTTTTCCTTGAATAGCGTATCGAGAAAAGCTGCAAGGGTGCTGATCGCGCGGCGCGACATGCCCGTGCCGTCGTTGTCGAGGGCGGCAACGACGACGAGAGGGAAGGTCAAAAAGGTCAAAAAGACAAGAAGGAAGAGCAAGGCCCCGAAAGGCCCCAGGACTCGGGCGAGGCGGCTGACGCGCAACCGTTGAAAAGATGCTGGCGCTCGCGATGCGACGCGAACACACGACCGGACGTAGCAACAATTACGACCCGGTGAACCCGCTCCTCGGCTTCGAGCACCTACAGCCAAACAACCCGTTCGCCCTCGCGGACACCGGCCGCCTCCGGGGCGAAGGGCCCGAGCAGCCCGACGCCGATGGCGAGCTCCAGGAGTTCGTCGACATCGCCCAGGTCCAGCAGCTCTTGCAACAACAGCAGCAGCAGCACCACCACCATCACCACAACCCTCATCCACAACAACAGCAACATCAACAACAACAACAACCCCAACAACCCCCCCTGCCACTCGCCCCCGTTGCACAATGCCTCTGGAACACAGTCTACCCCCCGCCCCCACCGCCCATTGCTTACCCCCATCAACATCACCATCATCACCATCCGACGATTCCTCCAGGTAATTTTGACAGATTTTGTCATGTCATTGATTGGCTCTAATGATAATCTGCGATGAATTCTCAATTGGTTTCCGATTAGGGAACTAAATGGAGAAACGGTTACTTTTTCAATTGGTATTCAATTCGGAATATCGATTGTATACGTATTTGGAAAGCCAATTGGTTCGTCCCGGCTGCGAAAATCTGAAGGGAAACTCTAATTGGTCTTGACTAATTGGAGAGTCTGATGAAGTTAGCCATCCTATTTTTCAATGGAGCTGGAGCTTACAATTTATTGAAAACGCCAATTAGGAACTACAATCAAAAACTCCATTAAGAAAATCATATTGAAAACCCCAATTGAAGTTTTTGTTGGAGTTTCCCCCATTGGCGTTTCCAAATGGAGTTTTCAATCAGAAACTCTATTTCAGAATTACATTCGAAAAATGCGCTGACCAACTGCATCAGACTTTCGTATCCCGTTTGCAAAAATCCTAAAGAAAACTGGTGGAAAGTTCAATAAGAAACTCCACTTAAAAAGTAAGATTGTAGTTTTCAATTCGAGTTTTCAAATGGAATTATAAAATGTAGTTCCAATTGATGTTTCCATATATAATTGTGCGATTGGAGTTTCCAAATGAAGTTTTTAATCAAAAACTCCATTCAAGAATACTTATTGAAAAACTTGCTAACTAAATACATCGAACGATCCTATCTCGGTTGCAAAAATCTTAATGGAAACTGATGGAAACTTCAATAAAAAACTTCAAATAAAAACTAAGATTGTAGTTTTCAATTAAAGCTTTCAAATGGAATTATAAATTTTAGTTTCCAATTCATCTTTCTGAATAGAATTTGCAATTAGAATTTCCAAGTGAAATTTTTAAACAAAAATTCTATTCAAAAAGTCATTTTGAAAAATTTGCTGATAAACTAAATCGGACTTTTTAATCTCTGCTCCGAAAATTCTAATGGAAACTGATGGACATTCCAATAAGAAACTTCGATTGAAAACTAAGATTGTAGTTTCCATTTCGAGTTTTCAAAAAGAAATATGAAATGTATTTTCCAATTGAAGTTTCTCAATAGAATTTAGTTTTGGAGTTTCCAAATGAAGTTTTCAATCAGAAACTGCATTGAGGTATTCTTTTTTAAAAATTCGCTGGCTAACTAAATCGGACTCTCCAATCCTGGCTGCAAAAATCCTAATAGAAACTGATTGAAACTACAATAAGAAACATTTATCAAAGAATGAGATTGTAGTTTTCATCACAGTTTTCAAATGGAATTACGAAATACAGTTTTCAATTGAATTTACACATAGAATTTGCAATTGAGGCTCCAAATAAAGTTTTCAATCTGACATTTCATTCAAAAAATCTGTTTGAAAAATTTGCTAATCAACTACATCGGACTTTCTACTTGCGGCTGCAAACATCCTGATGGAAACTGATGAATACTCCAAAATGAAGTACATAACCAAATGTAGTTTCCAATTGAAGTTTTCAACTGGATTTCCCAAATAGCCTTTGTAATTAGAGTTTTCTAAAGAAATTTTCAATTTGAGTTTCCAAATGTATTTTTCGATTTGAAAAATACATTTGGAAACAATTCGGACTTTCAAACTGGCCATGATAAATAATTTTTTCAATTTGGATTTTTTGGAGCCGGGTCCTATTGGATAATGTTTTAGAGACAAACTTATTTTACTGTTAATCCTGATTCTCCATTTAAGCTGTTAATTAGATTTCCATTTGAAAAACTAATTGTGTGGTGACCTTAGTTTTTTTCGGGAAAATTTAGCAATAGGTCCAAGTTAACTGAAAAACCAAATGACAAACTCATTGGAAAACCAATTGAACAAACGGCTGCTATTCAAGTTAATTTTCCAATTGGAAAACTAATTATGATTTGTCAGCATGGTTCGGTGATGAGATACTTGAATTGATTGAGTTACTCGAGAGAAGTTTTCTAGTGTGAATTTCCGTGTCCAAAAATCTGTTGGAAAATTTATACAGCTCAAATTGGAACTGTCTCGCAAAGTGCAAGTTCTTTTCAGGACTCGCATGTTTTATTTTTCGATATTGAATTGAACATGAAAATGAAGTATTAAAATATAAGAATACAAAAGAATATTATAAATAGCATGAGGTTTATCTTCGAAAGAAATTACTATAATCATACGACTATCACTAATAAGAATATTTAAAGTTAATATTCTAATACACATTCATCATTTTCAAGCCAAAAGTAAGCCAGTCAAATCAATAAATCACACAAACAAGCCAAGAAAACGAACCAAAACCACTAATCAAAAGCTAATTAATGTTAAATCGTGCGAATAAACAAGACTTGCCAATAACATGAAATCACACAATCTCTGTAGGCGTAATGATTAACAAAACTTAATCGAGATATGCATCTCAATGTCGCGCCCAGAAAACTTTTGTTTTCCATTAATTAATTATACAATATTCTTCTCTGAACACCGCCAATCTTACCAACTTTTTATTGTAATTCGCGTAATCACGCAACTTCGGTACATCTTGCACAAAGACCAGGAAAAAATAACTTCAATTTCAATCATGTCGAGTTTTCTTTACTCAGAACAACTTCAATGCTATAAATCTCTTGCTTTGACTCAATCGATTATGAGTCAATTGAAGTGATTGCAATAGTACTCCTCCCGCGCAATTTTCTGAACAATATCTATGATTTTTCATAACCAGGAAAAAATGTCGAATAGTTATTTATGGTGATACAGGGGAATTCAGTGTGGTCATACAGTAAAAACTCGTTAATTGCGATGAGGTAACTTTTATTCAGTACCTTCTAATACTTGAAGAAACTCGTATGATTTTTTTATTTGTCAATTTTTTTTACCACCAATTCCTTACCTCGGGATTTACATTATTCTGAAATCGTTCACAGAAGTCAAGAGATTAAAAAGAATGTTTCTTATTTTTGAAACTCGAGAAAAATATTTCAAAAGCAAATAAAAATGTGTGGAGATCAGTAAAGTGGAATTTGATAATAAATAAATAAAGACCTCTTCAAAATTATATACGAAAACTCAACGATAACGATATTTGTTACAAACATTCTAAACTTTAAATTACAGTTTTTGCCCCACCATTGAAAAATTAAATAATATATGTTGATTTTTGTAAATTTTACAACATAATGAAGATGATTATAAATTATCTAGAATTTTTTGTAGAATCATTTAGGATTAATTTTTACACTATAATTTTAAAAAAGCATCACTTATGTTTTAAAACTCATGGAAGTTTATAATAATTATCAGCAAAAATATAGAACTATATAAATCTGAAAATTTTCTCAGAAACTCTCTTAAATATTCGTAAGATTTTTTCACATTCTTAAAATCACATTGAAATTATGAAATTTGTCTGATTTTTTTAAAAACTCTCATGAATTTAAAACATGAAAAGTTCGACCTCATTTTCAAATCTTCAAATCGGTATAATAATGTTCTGAAGTACATAGAAATGTAAATTTTGTATAATTCTTGAGTTTAACAATAAATAATGTTAATAATAGGGAACGGAAATGTCGAATTAACATTAAATAAACTTTTTCAAAATATATCGTCTTGCCTCTCTTCATTCATACATTTTTAAAAAATTTTTCACCTACTTTTTGTCTCTATCATTTTTTTATATCTTTTATATCATTTTATTATTTCTTACAGTGGCTACAAAATTGAAAGGAGTAAATTAAAAATAGAATACCAAATAATCGAAACAATGAAAAATAATAAATTTGGGATTCTAATTTTGGTTCAGCTCTGGCAATAAAAAAAGCTTCCCATTAAAAATTTAAATATTTTTCAATTCATACAAGTTAAATTCTAATTCGATTCCTGCGTTTTTTACAAAAACATTTTAAGCTCAAAAATTAGGATACTAAATTCAAGAAGTAAAGTAAAAAAAATTGTGCTCTAACATGTAATATGTGTATAAAGAAATCGTATAATATATTAAAAAAAAAATTAAAATAAATAGCACAAGACTTTCATGAAAAATACAAACGGCTAACGAATTTGGTCACAAAAAACTTTGATAAACTGCAAAGAAAATTTTTTCGAAAAATAATTCCTTTTCCAGAATTATTTTTTGCTTCAATTAAAAATAGTTTTCACAAAAATAATCACGTCTAGTTTTTTTCTTCAGAGGACGTTATTTCTCTTCCATCATCCTTTTTAGATATGATAAATAAAAAAAAGCTCGACTCCACTTTGCATCCTCCAAATTTATATAATGATGATCTGGAGTTCGGAGAAGTAAATTTTGTATTATTCTTGAGTATAACAATAAATTTCAAAAATAATACGAAATAGAATAGTCAAAATAACATTAACTAAACTTTTTCATTCATTTTCTGTCTTAATCATTTTTTTTTTTTTTTTTCATTTTTGTATATCATTTTATTATTTCTTATAATAGCTATAAAATTGAAACGTAGTGAATGAAGAATAGAAATAAAAAATAATAATAACAATAACAAACAATAAATTAAGGGTTCTCATTTTGATTCAGCTCTGACATTTGAAAAAAAAGCTTCATATTCAACTTTTAAATATTTTTCGATACATTCACCTAAATTTTCCGATCGTCTACATTTCTATCTAAATAAAATTCTGCATTTTTCACAATAAAACTGTAAGCTCAAAAACTACGATGAGAGTGAATCCAAGAAGTAAATAAGAAAAAAATTATCCTCTAACATGAAAATCAGTATGAAAAAAAAAAACGAAAATCGAATCCGTTAACGAATTTGGTCACAAAACTGAGTGAAATTCTGAAAAAAATTTACAAAAACAGTAATTTATTTTCCATAATCATTAATTGCTGCATTGATAAACATATTTACAAAAACAACTACATCGAGATATTTTCAGGAAACGTTATTTCTCTCTCTTAATCCTTTTTTTCCTGCGTTTCAGGATGTCCCTGTCAGTAAACCTTTCCAGTGAAAACTGTACTTCTAATGTAAATTTATTATCTTCAAATAGCCAAAATAATTAGTCATGTCACGGATCTTGAACTTAGCCGACGAGAACATCGAGAATCTCGTGTTTTTGGCACGTACAATTCGTCTCGTGTATCAAAGTGCGCTTCTTAAACGTGCATAAAACTTATCGAGTATGACAATGGCATTTACGATTTATCACGCCAGACGAAAATTGGTGGCGATAATTAATTCTGAGAGTTACCAACAATAAGTTCAACGATCATTCCGCGTTAAATTAAATTCTTCTATACAAAATAATCGATTTCTGATTACAGTTTACTGAATTAAAAAAATTGTCTCGATGCAGAAGAGTTTTTGCTTTTTTTTTAGAACGATTTGTGCTGATTTTGGGGTTTAGGGGAGAGAGTTCTCGAATTTCCAGGTCTTAAATTAGATTGTGTTTCGTCAGTTCGTGTAGTACATTTACTGGGAATTTAGATGATTTGTGGTGTGAGGTCGTGAATGTCTGCAAATCTATGCGATTTTATAGAGGGTTTGGCTTACTGTAGTCAATTAAACTTGACTTTTTCAAGGACCAGGGAACAAACCATTTAGAAAATAAACAATTTTATAAATAATTCTTTATGAACAGCAATTATTTTTAATTAAATAAATTAATAGTTAATTAATGTTATTGCCCTTGCAATGACAATTAAAATAATTTGAAACGATCATTTCTTAGATTTAGTCAAATGGTCTTGGGATTTCGCTCGGAGCGAATCATCTTAGGAGACCGAGCTAATCCAGCGATAAATAAAAGCGCAATTGGAGTTTTTTTTTTCGTAATTTACATGAGCGTTCGCGGTCGAGAGTGTTTATATTCACGAGGATGATGTAACGAGATCAAGAAAATTATAACTCCGTGGAATTAGATTTTTAGAAGCTGCGTGCTCTTAAAGGTGACACAGTTTCGTAATTTCAGTGAACGTGGAAAAGCGCAGATGTATGATTGCCATGGCGAACGAATTATCTCGATGATGAGCGAAATTGTCGCATGGACTTTACACCGCGAATTCGGTCGATTCTTTGCAATGAAATAAATCAATTGAACTTAATTAATCGAATCAGTTGTCACGGACCCTTCGCCACGACATCGCTCGTGTTTGTCATCAAGAGCAATGAATGAGTTGAAAATTGCCTGACCTATGGCGATTTAGCAGGGTAAAAAATACCTGAAATTGAAGGTGCAGTGGTTTATTGTTGACATGAGTTAAGAGTTACGTCTTTTTTTATATTTAAAAGTGGTTTAAACTCAGGGAAAAGATTCTGATCCTCTGTTGAAACTATTTTTGAAAAGTACGGATATCTTTTTAAATTCAAAATTCGCAAAATTTTTTGGATTTCGCGACTATTTGTTGCAGTTCACAATTTATTTTGAGTGAATTATGAACATCCTATGCATGAAACATGTGAAAAATAGCAATTGAAATGAATCAAAATAACTTGTGTTAGTTGACTTTTTTAAGGAAGTAGGTGGAACCCGAAAAAAATGAATAAATAGAAAATTATAAGAGTTCACTATATAGGCTACAAACTTTCTCCCTTGAACGTTAATAAGAAATAATGTAATTTATACAGTTCACTGAAAGGAATTTTCGGAGTATCATTAAAAATCGTGTTTTTTTATTCAATAATCCTAGGAATAAATTAGGTAGTGACCAGAAAAAGGATTAATAATATATATGTGTCATGAGATGATGATTTATAAAATATTGTAGTATAGGTATGAAATTTTTGACGAGTAATAAATTATCAAAATTCGAGAAAAAATTTTCTTGAAAAAAGAATGATGAGAAGAAGTTATACTATTATAATTATTGAGAAATTTAAGAAAATCTTCTGAATTGAAAAAACAGCTTATTTTTACAATTATTTATTGAATATAAAAGAAATGAAAATCGACTTTCCTCAAATTCTAAGAAAAAATGAAAAATAAGAGAAAATAATCATAAAACACAAAAATTCATTTGCAATCGTGGATGATTTAATGAAACTATAAGAGAATGAAAAATAGTTTTAGAGACATTTGAATAGTGAAAAATATTGTTAATTTTTTGCAAATCGTCGTAAGTCACAGAAAACCAGAGAAGTTTATAGAAAATCATTGTTAACTATGGGAATTCATAGAAGCCTAGTAAACAATAGGAAATGTTGAAAAAATATGGGAAAACATAGGGGTTTAGAAAATTTTATAGGGTTATATGAAAAATAATAGAAAGCTTTGGCAAACCATAAGACACTTTAAAAAACTATATCCTGTATTTTACTACGATTTTTCATAGATTCTCATCAACTTCCACGTTACGAAAATTATAATATTATATGATATTCACGAGTGATCATAGTATGATCATCATGATAATCATTAATTATAATATGAGTCATTGAAAATTGTCGGAAATTGTAGGAAACAATAGAAACTTATTTTTTTTATTAAGAGGCAATGAAAATTATGAAAAAATTCTAAGAAATAATGGAGGATCATTAGTTGTCATGTAAAATTATGGTAAATAACAAAGACTTACAAAAAATCATGGTTAATCATAAACAGTTATGCAATTTGATTTTGAATAATTATTGAGGTTGCAAAGTCATTCATAGAAAATTAAGTGATACCCTATGAAGATTCATATGAGAAAACACGAACAACAGACAATTAATAAAATTATGATAAATTATTATAAAAAAATTGAACATCATCAAAAATAATGTGCATTATAATAAATTATGAAAAATAATGGAAAACTATGAGAAATAATAAAAAGTTAAAAATATAATCGTAATTAGTTATTAAGCCTGCAAAGTAATTCGTGTAATATTATGTAGAATCTATTAATTATAAGAAAACATAAAAAACTATTGCTGAATAGAATCATAACAAATTTATTCAAAAAAAGTAGAAAAATTATCGAAAACAACAAAAAATCATAGTTGTTCATAAAGAATCATGGTAAACCATCGTTTAAAATGCAAATTCGTTCATGCAAAGTTATAGTATATTTTTAGAGTAAGGTATGAATAAAAAAGTATGAAAAAATCACGCATGAAAGATACCTATGAAAAATCGAATCATGAGGAACAATGTAAATTTATAGTAAACGATAATAATACATAAAAAATCATGTCTGATTATCAAAAATAATGAAATTTGACTGTAAACTATAGCCAAAATTTATTAATTATTATAAAATTATGTAAGACCGTGAAGATGTATGAAATAATAAAAATGCTGAAATTTTATCAGGATATACGAGAAGCTACAAAGTACATCATAAAATCCATGGAATTTATAGCAGAGGTCATAAGGTTACATAGAAAACTACATAAAATATTGACGATCATAAGGAACTGTAAAAAATTATCAATAACCACGAAAAATGATGAAGGCTACGAAGAATTCATGATTGATAATAACTGTGGATTATTCTAAATGATCAAGAACAAAAGAAAAACATTGATAATATATCTGAAACAACGTAGAATCATAATTAATAATGGAAAATAAACAATTTCATAGTAAATGATAAAATATCATGATAATCAATGAGAAGTCATGAGATTCATGAGTTTCAATAGGAATCAATAAAAAAAACCTCAGTAAATGATAATAGAGTCTAAAAAATTATGTGAAACCAAGGTCGATTCGATACATGAAATAATAATTTTCATTGTTTCAAAAAAATCAGCTCCAAGTGACTTCAACAAGTAGAACATCGTCACTTCAGAAATCAACTCATTCATCATGAAAAAATTCCCCTAGCTTAAAAAGTCCTGAACCGAAGAAATCCTGAGTCGAAAAATCTATACTCCTTATATCCTTAATTTTCGAGGATTTGATAAGAACGAAATAAAAGTGTAAAATGACGAAAAGGATACAATTCAAGAATTTTGAGAGAGAAAAAGCTCTCCATTCATACCCCAAACGTGCACCTATGACCCAAAATCCACTTTTTCAGGATTTTCTCCTAAAGTTATCATTAAATCGTTCTCCTAATATCCTCCTATAGTTTTCACGATTTCTTAGCGTTCCCTAAAACCAACATTTTGTCTCTAACCAACCATACTTTCCTCTTCCAGAATCCTCATTTTTCTTTGATATATTTTTTATACTTTTCCTGAATAAATTGAATAACAAACGAAGTATCAAATTTCATTTTCAATATTAAATACGGTTTCAACAATAATTATTTCACCCCTATTTTTCAATATCAACATAAAATGAAGTAAAAAATGGGTAACAGCATTTTCGAAAACTTTACGTTACCTCCATTCTCTAGTGAGTGCAAAAATAATCAATTAATTTACCCTAAGATGTCTATATAACTGATACAGAAGTATTTCTTTTGATTATCAATTAATTTATTTCTTAGGTTCCTTTTTTTTACATAACGTGTAACGAAAAATGCGAAATAAATTAATTAGAATTTTAAGTAATAGTCACTTAAAACGTTGTTATTTATAGTTACAATGAAAAACATATGTTGTTTCTAACGGTTTTTAGCTTGTGAAAGTGTAATTTTACGAAAAAAAACATGTATATAAAGTTTCTTCTCGATATCCTAGTCAATTGTTTATTCTTCTTAACTACATATTGTCGTCAACGCGTTTCAAAGCCTTTTTGGATCCTTTTTAAAGACCTTCATAACACAATAGACAAATTTTCGAAATTTTCTAAATTTCTGGGATATCGAGAAAAAACTGTATATATATGGATAATACCCAGTGACAGAGAACATTCTGAGTTACAAAACAAACATGCTATCGTGAAATTGATCATTTGTTATCACGAAAAATCTTTTCAAAGGAAGTTACATACTCAGGTTTCAATTATAATGAAAGGTTTGAAATGAAATATTTAATTTCTTTCTTGAACCTCCAATATTCTTGCTGGAGAGTTTTTGAGGACTTGACGAAAATCATCTCAAATATGTTCCATCGACCACTAATATTCTTACATATTTGAGAACTTTTGAGGATTTCGAGAGAAAAATTACATGTCCTCAAACTCTCCTTTTTCTTCTTTGAGCCTCATTTTCTCTCGCCAAAGTTCATTACGGGATTTTCCAAGACTGATAATTACGATGTTTAGATATTTTTTCCACTCATCCTCCCAAAATCCTCCTCATTCTCCATTCATCCTTGTTTCGTTCTCCTGGAAGAATCAAACGAATACCAAATGAGTACAGATTTGTCGACTCAGGATGGCTCTACCCTAAAGACCATTGGACACAAACTAAAATACCTAAATCCCCCATCTAGACTCCCCAATACGATTCTCACACCTCACACATTCCTTTCGGGAGAAAATCACTCAAGATAAAAATTCGCGGGGACCGTTTGGATTGGCGAACAAACATTCTCGAGTACACAAGCGCATATGCGCGGGGTAGAAGTTTTCGAGAGCGCCGGTAGCGTCGAGGGGCCCGGAAGAAGATATCCTCCAGGTCGTAAAAACGATTTGTCATCCTCGTTACGAGCGATCCGGCGGTCTCGTCAGCGAGTGCCGATCGTAAAGCGATCGCCGCGTCGTAAAATCGAACAGGGCACGTACCGAGAGCGCCGTAAAACGACGCTGGATTATATCTCGAGCGTCGCACGCGCGTGCTTTTCTTTTCCGCCGGACAATGGGCGAACGCGCGATTTTTCCCACTTGGCTATGAAAAAGAGAAAAAAGCAATGATTGGATAAGGTCGCGCCACCGTGATTCTGTTATTTCAAAAAGCTCCAGAGGCAGCACTTGAAATCCGGTAGAACGGCTCGATTGTTTGCCCATTCATGTAGGTATATTTCAAAACATTCCTTCACTTCATCGTGCCTCGGGATGATGAACTCACCGGTTCTTCAGGGAGGTACAAGAAGAGGGTTACTCCTGCCCAAATGAATAGAGGAATTCCTATGCGAGGATTTCTTCGTGTACAAACTCGTTGAAACACTTTTTTATTCCTCTGATTTGCACTTTCTCTAATGCAATTATACGAGATCGTCAAATATTAGACAAGGGCGAAGATTGGAAAAGCTTCGTGAAGAAATCGTTTTTCGGGCTCTTTCTCTTTTGAGAGTTTGGTATTTATGAGAGGGAAATTTTCGTCTTGAAGTTTTTGAAACGATCAAATATGGGGTGGATTTATATAGATTCTATCCAATAAAGAATTTTATAAGATGATCGGAACAGATTCGTGAAGGAACAAAAGTTTATTGAAAACAGACAATATCGACTGCTTCTGACTCAAGAACGCAAGATGAATCGCAAGTAATTGTAGTAATGACGTTTCACAATTATAAGTCTAAAATAGCTTGATAACACGATGAATTTCGTACTTTAACGGAGTTACATTAAGATCTCGGAAGGATAAGGGTCGATAGTGTATTGTGAAATAAAGTAATTTTCAACAATAACGAAGAAATGACAAGTTAAAGATTTCTTTTTTCATCATGTACTTTAATTATCATCATCCTATACCATTACTTGAATAACAATCCAAACAATAAAAACGTCATGGACCACAAGAGCGATGCGAAGAAAAAAATTCTCAGCAATCTTCCCCTTGAGCATTTTATCCCATTACTTATAGCTCCCATAAAAAAGCGTGTAATTTTCGATCGTTGCGCAACTACAATTCCACCTTCGAGAAACCGTTGACAAGTATTTTCTCTGACTGTGAAAACAACGCTGAAGTGTCTCGCGCGCATAATCATCCGACGGAGAAGAAGAAAAAATCCCTTTTTTTCTTCAAGAATAATAACGGCAAGTGTTTATTCAACAAAACGCTCCGTAACTCGGCCACAATTTGCCGGCGCGCCTTCTCCAGCCGCGGTTTCTCACATTCGATGCGATGGAAAAACTCTGTCGCACTCACATCGAAATGGGGAAAAATGATATTCGTTGTTTGCAGGAATAAAAAGGAATTCGTCACGCTTGATAGAAAAGTAATTCAAAAATTGTTATGAATGGCTCTATTCAAATTTATTCATAATGTGAGTCGTACAATGAATAAGAAAAAAAAAAATAAGAAGAAGTTTTAATTATTTCTGAACTCTCATCTTCCATTTACCATTCATTAGGGAATATATTCCGTGGATCATCAAAAAAATTGTAAAATTCATAACTATTTACAATATTTGAAAAGTTTCCATGACAATAATAAAAATAATATGATAAGAATTCCATTTTCATTCATTCAAAATCTCTCAAAATAACATTTCATCAAGTAATTAGTAGGAATAGCAATAATATGATATTGCAACAGGTACAAAAAACGTATAGTAGAAAACGAAATATATACAGGAGTTTTTACTACAAAATATAAGTATCTACTACTGCAAAATCAATTATTAATATTAACTGAATATTATTATCTATCGAAGATTACAATCAATCACAATACTTCAGACTGATTCCACAGTACAATACATTATTGCACTGAGAAAATTTTTTATCATTTTTTTTTTTTTTTCATAATTTATATGAATTATGGTGTATCGAGCATATTCTTGTGTTTTTCCCTAAACATTTTTGATAATAGCCTATATATTGCGAAAAATATAGCAAACATATCTAGCTGGGTTTGGAAGTAGCGCTTTACTTGTAACGCGTTACTCTAAATCGTTCCATTTTTTACTGTAACGATAACCGGAAAGAGTGACTTTTTTTCAGTAACGAGTAACGAAAATCCCGTTATTTCACGTTACATTTATCAGCCTTATAAAGTTTTGAGAACAATTAGTAACTTTTTAAGGAATGTTCTGAATCTAAGATATAAGTGATTTTGAACTTGCTCATTTTTAAAAATTAAATTGTATATTTATAATTTTCAATGCAACCGTGTGAAACATTAGTCATTGGTGTACAAAAATCGACAAAGAATATATGTTTTTTTTTACATTTTATTAAAAACTTTTACAATTTTTAAGCGTAAAATTTTAGAAATTCCCATAAAAATATATAAAAATACTAAAAATCTATAGATCTGAAAATCTATAGTAAGATATTTAAAATCTACAGATCTCGCTGGAAAATCTTATGGAATATAATGAATACAAAAAAAATACTAAAAATAACAGATTTCGATTAGTTTCACGTTATTGGATTCTTCAAAAATTTATGGTATTTCAGGAATCAAGAAACTTCAATTTCTCGAGTATTGAATTCTAAAAATATGTGTGTATAGAAGTCTATAAAAATACCAGAAAATTTTTCAAATCGTGAAAGTACTGTAAAAATAAGAAAAATTATTAGGACCCTTTAAATCTATAAAGAAACTGTTTTCTACAAAATCGATGGAAATACTTCACAAATTTCAAACTTTTAATTCTAGGAAATCTTATTCTAAAAATTCAAAGAGATGCATTAGAAAAAACCGCAATATTCTACAATATTATATAGATACTTGAAAATACAGGGAGAAAATACGTAGAAAATGGAAAAATAAGTGTAAATATACATATGAAACATGAAAAATTTATCGAATTTCAGAAATTCATACAGCAACATATGTATAAAAATAATGAACGATCCTTGAAATCATAGAAAAACTGAAGCAATACGATGATTACTGCAAGAAGTAAAAAACGATCTATCTAGACACTGTTGTCACGAAAATCCTCTAAAACACGTAAAACTTTATTGAGTTTGAATTCTAGAGCTCAAAATTTTTGAAATGTATACAATAATTTACAAAAAAATACTGAAAATATTTAAAAATAATATAAAATTCTGCAACATATATTATCCTGAAAAATACGAATAGTTTTAGAAATATTGAACAATCCTTCAAATCGTGAAAAAGTACCAAAAAAATCGAAGCAAGTAAAAATCTTTATTGACACTATTTTCTGAAAAATTCTCTCGAATACTAATAATTCAATGCACTTTGGATTCTAAAGCATGAAATATTCAAAATCTATATATCAATGTATTCTATAAATTTTTATACAATTCTATACATATCGAAAAATACAAAAAGTGTCAAAAATTTGAAAAATCCGGGTAGAAAAAATTCTCTCAAAAGTCTATTAAATTTGCAAATTTTTCCCTACGGTTAACATTAAATTAAATGTCATACTCGGAAATTTTTCGGACTTGAAAAAACTATAGAAATTGAAACACACTGACCGATTTTTTTCTCGGGGTCAAATTATAAAGATTAACAAACGCTTCATAATTTTTCTCACATAAAAAAATTGTTCCTGGAGGGTTCGCCCTAACAAACAGATCTCAAAAATACGATGTTTTGATCGAGAAAAACGTTTTGTTGAAACTTAAAAAAAATTAAACACGTCTACCCTTTTTTCGTCTGAAACCATTTTTTTTATATCTGATGTGAAATAAACAGTTTCTATAATAGAACAAAATCATGAGAACGTTGATATTGTTTTTTATCCTTAGTTTCTCGATGTCTTGTTATTTCCATTCAATTTGTTCCAAAAAGTAACATGAAAGTAACGCTAACGATGACGAGTTACTATTTCTATTCAAGTAACGGTAACGTAACGAATTACTTTTTTCTCCTAAGTAACGGTAACGTCGCGCGTCACATTTTTTAAAGTAACTTTTCAAACCCTGATCCTGGGAGTGTTTTCTATAGTTTTACCAGTATTTCCTCAATGTACAGGCAATTATCCAAAGTAAAATAAAAATCAAATACTTCATCGATTTTCTAGTCAAAAGATACCAATTTATTTCATATACGTTTCAGCTCCTTTTTGAGCACTTTTCATGATCAGCAATTTTCAGTGTTGAACAATTAATACTTCTTGAGAGTGTAGAAGTGTCGTACAGTTCGTACGATATTATTGTACGAACTGTTGAACGAATAACTTGTGTTACGACAAATATTGCATTATAATGGTTCGACGAGAGTTTTCGCTGTTGTGTGTTTTTTATTTTTACTCTCAAGAAGTATTAATTGTTTAACAATACCGATGTTTTATACATTGATGATGTTATTATCCTTCAGACTGAAAATTGCTGATCTTGAAAAGGGCTCAAAAAGGAGCCGAAACGTTGATATGAAATAAATTGGTATCTTTTGACTGGGAAATTGATGAAGGATTTTATTTTTATTGTACTCACACTGTGATTATAACTATATATTCGAATTATCCAAAGTGTATGGGGAAAAACACAAGAATATGCTCGATACACCAAAATTTATATAAACTATTGGAAAAAAATGCTTTAAAATTTCCTCCATGTGTAATAATTACTGGGTACCCGAGTCGATATTAGAATCAAACTTTGGACCAAAGAAATTGAGAATATTTCGGTTCTCATCGGTTCAAACTAAGCTCATTTTCAACCAATTTTACACCAGAAACATGTCAGTTATTATCGATTTTACGGATTTTACGCCTAAACTAGGTTTTATTTTGAACCTCATTTAAACCATTTATAACCAACAGCGGCGAAAAATCTGCCAAATTGTGCATGTTTGATTTGGGCATGAAATACACGGCGATTTTCAACATTCCCAAAGTGGTACAAGCTCTAATAACGAAAAATATGATAAAAATGTGACATTAATATTCTTAAAAATATTCGGTTTTCCCATTTTCCTCATAGGGACATTAATAAAAAAAATGTACTAAAAAGAACATTTATAACGAATACTTGAAAATTGACAATAATTTAAATAACTCACCATCGATCGTGAGAATTTTGGCCTGAAAATGCTCGGTTTTCCTAATTATCTACTAAAACAAACCAATTTTTTTTCAGCCCATTTTTCAAACTTTTGATCAACTTTCAACACTTGAAAACAATTGTTAACGCGTATTGACATTTTACATATAAAATGGAAATCGAAACAAAAAACAAAAGACGATCCGGGTCAGAAATGCGCCAGAATTCAAAAAGCCGTGAAAATATAAGTACAGCAGATTGTGGTAGGCATTGAATTGTATAATAAATATAAATTAACTTTCACTTTGAAAATAAATGATTTTCAATTATGTTTCTATAATATATTAGAAATGAATTTAATTTGATCAGAATGAATTTTCTTCTCTCGTCAACATACGATTCTCGTCACAGCGTCAGAAAAAAAATTTCGAAGAGAAGTAAGTTTGTCCAAGAAGAAATCTGTATATCTCTATTGTTTTTAAATTTTTAGAAAAAATAAATGATGCGTTTTTTTCGAAACGTAGATTTTACATTCAGGGAGCTCCCAGTTGACATTAAATATTCCAAAATGTTCCTGAAGTATTTTCAAATGTTTAAGAAACATTTATGAAATATTACGTGCTAAATGGGCTCTTCATCAATAAAATAAACCGATTTTCAGCATTTCTTGATACCTTCCTTCCCTATTTCTGTGTCACAAGCTGTCAAGTCAGCTAGACCCCCCCCCCCTCCCCCCTCTTAATATGGAGGGATCACATTGTCCCTAGTATAATCAATGAAAATTGACGATATTGTATACTTTAGACTATCCGCTAATCAAACGTGATTGAATAAACTTTTGCACATTGTACAATCTCTGGCAAAGTCTATGGAACACTGTAGCGTTGCATTTTCGTTTTTTGCGTTACGTATGATTATGTCAAAAATAGGATAATGTATTACTTTACGCTCAGTATCAAAATAGCACATGCGATTTTGAGAATAAAATGTAAAATAAAAAAAAGTTTTCCTTTTAAACCTAATCTGTCGAAATCAAGCGCCTGACAATCGATTTTTTTCATTTGTTTTGAATATGAAACGTCAGTTTTGGATCCATTGAAGGTACTTATAATCCGATTTTCGATAGAAATTTACTATTTTTACAAAGTTTTTTCAATGATTTCCATCTAAAACACCGAAAACTATCATTTCCCTAAGTTTCAAGGAGGAACGCACAATAAATACAATATTCAAACGAAATAACGTTATGCAACAGTTCTATAGAAATTGAGAAAGGTATTTTATTCTAGTTTTTCTGAAAATTAAATGGTTTCTAGAGTTAGTTTTTGAATAATTACGACAAAAAATTATGTAAACTCCTTCTTTTCATAAGTTTCATGGACAAACACACATTTAATACTCTAATTATTTGAAATAAACGAATGCAACGCAAGTGCAACGCAACTGCAACGCTATATCGTTGCACTTACGTTGCACAAATTTTGCCAGGGAATGCAATAATATTCGCGTATTTATTTAAAATAGCAATATCAATTCATATGCCTTAAATTCAGTGATAATTAGCAAGCGCAAGTAAAGTGATAAATTTTTCCGACTTGAAGGAAAAGAAAATTAGCATTCAATATAGTCTTTTCAATAATCCAATTTTTCAAAGTGTTCATTCAATTTAAAAACAGAGAGTCATGAAAGTTCGCCTTCGTTTTTCTCAGGTTCGATTTGGTTGTACTTTCGATCTTGATTTCGAATGCGTAGGTTAAAATAGTTGAAAAACCATTCACGAGGATAATTGCGTGCTATTTCAGATGTCACAGGTTATAAAGGTTTTGAATGCGATCTAATAGGTTCAGGTTGGTTATAATTCTGATTCCAATTTGGACTCGGGTACATTTTTTGTCTCGGTGCGTCAGTTCTTCTGTTCCCTCGTCTTGGTTTCTCACATTGGCATTAAGAAAGCCGAGGGCAAAGCATAAAGTAGCGCCGCGCAAAAACGCCGGAAGCTTGAGTTAATCGGCGAATGACTGGCGAGCAAAAACGTGCGAAAGACTCGTGCGCGACGTGAGTCATCGCGTGCGCGAAAGACGGTAGCGCCTGCGGATGGCCAGTCAATCGATCCGGGCCCCCGAGGATTTATCGGAGAATCGCCGATCTCCTATCTGCCGATCCCCGCCGCAAACTCGGCCTTTGTGGATTCCTTTTCTTCCTCCTTTCTCGACTTCTCGCCTTTTTTCCTCTTTTTTGTCCCTCGTCCTTCCACGTCTCTCTTTCTCTCCCTCTTGCTCGTTTTCTTTTTTGATTTCCCCTCAAGATCCACTCGCACGCATCAAACCGGATTTTATGACGGGGAGTACATATTTTATCCGCGAGGAGAAAATTTTTACTGCAAATAATCGCGGTTCGCCGATCGAAAAATCGCGGAATCTAACAATTCGCGGATGCGTGCTAAGTTTATCTTTCGATTCGTTGACGCCGGGATGACATTTGCACGTACGGAAGATGATTTTCGTGTCTCGCGAAAAGGAAGATTTATTCAGCTAATTTGGTACTTTTTTCTTTACTCTGAATACGTTTTTCTGAAGGATGCATGAGATCAATGTACGGATCACGAAGAAATCCTTAATCCACAATTTCGAAATAACATCGCATTCGTTTTTTTATAAAACTTCCTTGAAAGTTTTTTCCACTTACGCTCCTGGTATGAAGATCCGAAACCTGCAATTTCAGCGAGTAAATAAGTGAGAATTTACTAGGGATAAAGAACTCAGGCAGTTTTTATTTCAAAGTGAACATTTTCTTTTTTTAGGCTGGTGTTTTAATAACTGTAATTACGTCATAAGTCTTGGTGTATTGCATGGCATTTTGTGTAATTTAATTTCGGTGTTTTTCGCTTGGTTGATAACACACAAGTTTCTGGATTTTACGCGTGTTAACGATTTCGAAAAAATTGAATACCCAATAGTTTGCGCATTTATCACCATCATTATCTCCATGGCCTTAATTTTCACTTTAGGTGAAATCGTGACGAATTGTTTCCGCATTTTTTTCACCTATTATTACAACATTTGATCAAGAGTTTGAACTGCAGTGTTTGAATTTTATTTTCAAAATTATATTTTGATAATTATTTTATTATATCTGTTGTTTGATTAATGTTTGAGACATTAAAAAGCCTGATTTCGATCTCCGATGGATCGCTCTCCATGTCGAATCTTGATCCTAATCTGTTATACTGATGTCTGATATTAAATATCGAATCAGGCTCTTAGATCTTGAATGCTGGATTGAGATCTTTGAAAGCAATGGTACTCCCACATATTGAACTTTGATGAATAAAATGAATAGCTGAAGACAGAAATATTTTTTCCAACAAACATTGATACTGAATGATGAATCACAATCGGGAATCTTGAATAAAAAAATCAAAGTTCTTCTTTCGAGCTTTCCACAACCTGTTATTGCCTTCTTTTGGGACCGAACATATTTCTATCGATCGATATAATATAATACAGATTACTAAAATATATAGCTCTGTATAAACAATCTTTTACAATTGACTGATTCTATTTCGATTCGACGAAGCTTTACGGGTCGACATTTAATTTTCGTTTGAAATTCATTTATTTTATACCTTAAACTATTTTATTCGACAACCGTTTTTTATTTTCCTGCAGAAAAATTTTTTTCGCCAGTTATAAGTTATTTGTCTGAGGCTGTCAAAACTGACTTTTCAGGTAACCCAATGAATATTTTTTTAAAATCCTTACAATTTTAACAAATATTGACCGATTTTTATGATTTTTATGCCAAAGTGCGTGGAAAAGTTAAAAATTTTCAACCATGTCAAAATAGTTGAGATACATATATATTGCCTCGTTTAAATCGTGACAACGCAAAAACTGAAAAAAATTTTCAAAATTTATTTTCTCGAAATGCATTTTTTTTCGTGATTAATTTTTTTCTATGTTAGAACAATGTTTGTTTAACCTTATTTCAGAAAATTTCGGAGTAGCGAAAATTTATTGTTTCAAAGAAATCAGTTTTGGAAGAAAATTTTCGATTTCTTCGTGTAACATCATCTGAATTTACTCATTTTTGTCTTGAATTCATTTTTCGCAGTCCCAAAATGACTTTTCTACTTGGGAAAGTTACAAAGTACTATCTGTCAGTCAGTTTTGGTAAAATTTCATCGGATTGAGATGAAAAGAGCTCTGCTGAGAATCAACGGAATAAGAAAAATATATACATATTATAAAAAAGTCACGTAAAAAAAAAAAATACACACAAACAAATCAGCAATAAGAAATCGAACTTACAGTCACAAATAACAGTATCACTCATAAATCTATGAAAATCTACATATTTTTATTCGGGTAGTTATTTATCATTGATATATCAAATGGATTTGATGTTACACCATTGTCAATTGGAAAATTCCACCTTACGCAGTCCTGGATTTGCAATTAATACGTGTATTTTTTTTTTTTGCGGAACAAAAAATTCTAGGTCACAAACTATATGCAAAGTACGCGTTCAAATGAAGTTTTGAATGGAATTAAGTATCATCAATATTTTCATTAACACAGCTAGGCATGCGTATATGCATGTAATTTTTGCCGAACGTTTGGTAATTTTCATCGTCCTGGCTGCTCATTTTTACCAAACGTTCGTATCCCGCTTTTCTCAGTCTTAGCAGAATGGTAATTTTTCGTGCGTTTTTGGTAAAATTTACTCTCGATTTTTCCCCGTGTGTCCTTTTTCTCTTTTTTTTCACGACATTACAGCTCACTTCAGGATATTGTGTGACAAAACCATATTTACCCAGCTTAAACGTAGGGAAAGAATTTTCGGAATAGTCTACAAAATTACAGTTAAGGTATTATGAGCAGTGATATACTCTGAATATGACTCCAAGTCGTGAAAGCCATCTGTCATCCCATCAACAATATCAAAATTACACATTTTTTAATCAGAAAATCGCTATTTTTTAATATATTTATACATAACTCATACACAACAGCAACTGCGTACCGCAGTATTCAACATTGCTTAATGTCAAATTAAGCAATGACAGTTATCCAAAAATGATGTTTGTAAATATTTTTTACAAAAACTTAATAGTAAAAATTCGTTTTATAGATTGTAACTTGATTGAAAATGTCTAATTTGAAGTCTGGAAAAGTTTTAGAAAAATTCCGCTATTCCTTCTTAAATTATGCACGAAAATAGAATTCGCTCCATAAGAACACGAGTAAATCGACGCATGTTTTGGATTTTTTTGTCTCAAAAACTAAGTATACAAAATACTCGTAATTTTTTTGGGTTTAACAGACGAATAGTAATTTTTTCAGAAGCGTTCCCTTATTTTTGTTTACGCGCTCATTATACCTTAAAACCTGACATGTGCAAAGTTGAAAGCAAAGGTTCAATTTCTTAGAAAAATTCATATGAGCTGAAAACCATCTTGACTAATTTTAGTGAAAAAATACATGTATTTTGCATTTAAAAATTCAGTTTGATATGGTTCGATTTGTTCAAACTTGGGGAAAAATTTTCTTAAGACCTTGATTATCTTTCCGGTTAAATAAGGACCGCCCTAGTACATACATATTGTAATTTGTACAATATTACAGTTATTACTGTACAATTATTGCAATAAGTAAAATTAAACTGACAAAATTTGCAATAATATTGTAAAATCTACAATATTCAAGTATTCGCAGCACAGAAATCCTTTATTCTTGTGTTTACTACTGTCCCGTGAAAAACGAATTCTCTGCCACCGCCTTCCGCTGCTATTTCTATGCCGCTCCAACTTCGAGCGGCATAGAACTCGTTTTTTCACGACACAACAGTAAACAAAAGACTAAATGATTCATGTGCTGCGAGCGTGAAAAATATATCTCGTGTCAAGGAGCATCAAAACTTGGCACTCGTAAAAACGCTCGTTTCTGCTCCTTGATTCGAAATATACTCCATGCAATACAATATCTTGCTGTAATAGTCACTAGATACTTTTCCCAGTACGATGCTCCTCGTTCAGGGGAGAATCATTGTAAAATTAGGATTCGTCCTGGTATTCGGGGATGCTGGACGGCCCCGGCTCAGGTGGTTGCGTGGCGTCTGAAAATAGTGGCTCTCGCCCGCGCAAACCCAACGCGACTCGCGCCGCAAATAGCTCGCGCCCACCGCCTCGGCCAGCCGCGGTAATTTTAGACCGCGTCGTGCCACATTAGAGCAACCGCCGCCACAGCGTATTCGCGCATAACTCGCTTTTTCTTAACCCTTTTTCTCTGCTCTCAAATCCTCTCGCGGCCCTTGGTGAAGGGCGCGGAAAAATTCGGGGGACAAGGGAAAAGTGGCGAACCAGGGCACGGAGCAACCCTCCGCAGCTGCGTGACACCGTGACCCATTTCGCGGAGCATTTCAGCCATTGATTTGCGCGCCTTCCGCGGATACCGTTGCGTTTATCGTGTGTTTTTCGTATTCTGAAATAGAATGTTTACACTTTGATTCGACGGGGATAGTTACACGACGTTCTGATGTAAGATTCTTTAAATGGTACATACGTGTCGTTGGGGTCGATTACTTGGGCGTCGGAGGGTGTGGAGTTTGAAATGGTCGAGTTGTGGGGTTGGCAATTGAACTAGTTTTGGGACATTTTTGCAAGTTGGGTTTATTATTTTGTTTGTCGATATTGAGACTTTTTTTCCTGGCTTCATCTTTTATCTTTAGGTTAAATAGTTGAACTTTTGGTAACAGAAGTTTTATGCAAAGGCCAAAACAGAGATAGTTTTATAGGTTCAAAGACATCTTGAAATTCAAAAAAACATCATCATAATAGTGAATGTCGAAGTGAACTATCGAATATTTTGACAGTAAAGTTTCATATTTAAATCCATGTTTTATTCCAAATGTCAAAATGAGTCATTTTCCAAAATCGAGAAACAAAGTTTATAACTTCTAGCACTTGACGTTATTATTGTAAATCAATGTGAAATGTAGAATCGGAAAAGATGCAAATTTTCCCCGCATTAGTAGAAAAATTGTTTGCTCAAATTTCCGAGCTGGAATAGTTTTTTTTTTACTAAAACTTTGTATGTGAACATGTATTTCGAATGGTCAGTTAAAAATAAAGGAAGTTTAAAAATAACATGTCATCATAAGAAAAACTACATCGTATTCTATACCTTTGAAAGCTAGAAATACATTATGAGTATTGAAGAATCGATATTATAAATAACAGTATATTGTTACTAAAAATATGGAGAAATTTTGGTGGGAAAAGAATAAACAACAGTGTTTATATTGAATCTGAACATTTCGATGTTTCGACACGACAGTTTTATTTATTTTTGATGGATTTTTACGAAAGAACACTTTTGTTTAGAAAGTAAATGAAAATTCCAATACTTCAAGCTTCAATAGTTCAATATGTGATATGTGACCCCTAATTCCAAAAGTGTGAAAATTGAAACATTGACTTTTTGTTCGATAAATGTTCAGAATAAGATACCGAAAATATAACTATTTATAATAAACTATAATGCCACGAAACTTGCACACAGTGTGATATAACAAATTAATTCTCATTATTAATTTTATAATTTAGAAGTTTTTCTTTCTAAATTCGTTGAATTTAGGATCATAGCAATAAAATGTGTGTAAATTTGCACAATCGTCCAGTACACAATAAATACGTTGAACAAAAAAATTTTGCTCAATTGAGACTGAGCTAATTAAAAATGTATACATAGGAATTGGAAAACTTTATATTGATCTTTTAATTCTGATGTGTCTCGTAAATTTTCAAGATAAATATCGTAGTAAAAACAAAATGTCAGATTTTTGTCTGCGATCAACAAAAGTATTTTTGTTGGGGGGGGGGGGCATCGCTTTAAGCTTGAAAACTAAAAAGTTGAATATTTAAAACTCACGAATTGTGCTTTGATAAAAATTTTATGACTAGAAAAAAAATTAAGATTTCCAACCTTAGAACAGAACGACCTTTAAAATAACAGTATTTTATTCTCAAATTACCCTAAAATAATCCAAAACTATTTCAAGATAATTTGTGAGATCCAAAAATCAAAAATTGAAAGTTCTCAAAAAATACAGGAATCTCATTAGTAAAGAAGAAATTCAATCATCAGAGTATTATAAGTATTTTAGGACGAAAAAAATGTTTTTTTTTTTTTTTTTTTTTTTTTCAGAAAACTTTTTTCTAAAAATTGCCCTGCAACCGCTCTCAATTTCATGACATTATTATAAAAGTTTTATGGGAAAAAACTTAAGTCGGAAAAATTTTTTGCATCCCATAAACTTTATTTTTCATTTATAGTTCAAATTTTTGGCATGAAAAATTGTGGGATTTTCATTATCTTGAATTGGGAAACATAATAAAGCACTCATGAATTTTATAATACTAGAGTTATATCAAAAAAAGACAAACATTTAATGCAAATTTTCATACGATACAAAATTATATTGCATGAATTATATCGACTTAAAAAAATCGATTTGGTAAATAGAACAGAAAAGTATTTATTTCCATGTACTAAGAAAAAAGTTTTGTTTTCATTTCATTGTACGTTATAGTTATTAACAATACTTTTTTCGAAAAAAGTTTTTTTCAGATTATTGATACTTCATGACTTATATGGACTCAGAAAATTCGATTTGATAAAAGGAACAAAAAATTATATTTCACATGTACATACTATGAAAAAAATTTCGTTCTTACTCATTTTACGTTTTCATTCTTTACGGCCCTATTTTTGAGAAAAAAGTTATTTCAGATTGTGAATAATTCTTCAAGAAGAGCAAAAAAAACAATCATTTCCAAAAATTAGTTTGTTAAAAAACAATGACAGCATTGAAGGAAAAACTTATCTTCAATCATTGATAATTCGTGTTTATCGATTTCCAGTCAGTTTATTGATAAAACCCAACGTTTCAACCCTAAGTGTGGGGTCCTTTTCAAGGTCTACAAAAATTCAATACAACTATAACATCACTTTTAACCAAAATCATTACAATCAATAATTCGTACTTCACCTCGAATGAATATTTCAGTTCAAAATATGTCAGTGTAATAAATTTATATGTCCTGTACAGAAGAGGAAATTTTCACAACGTCATCTGTAACTTCTTATTTTTCTTTTTCTCTATGTACCTCCCAAATTTTGGGATATAAACAAATTGACTCAAAATAATCGAAATGTTCGTGAAACCGATTCAAATAATCCTGTTAGTCCATCAAAAACCTTCTCAAGTGTCTTGCTCGATCGTAAACAAATACATAGAAAAAGCTTTCAGAACTCTTTCCCAAAGGCACAAAAAATTGTTTGCGGAAGTCGATGTTTGTTTGGAAACGCCTGCTCCGACCATTTAATGAGGGGGAAAGAAAGTCCCCTTAATCCTTGGTTCTCGAGATGAACACGTGCATGGAGTTTTTTCCTCGGCATGTGCACGACGACGGACGTGGCACGCGCGCGACGCACTCTCACGGGTCCCAAGAGCCATGCACGTGGGTGGCGTGATTAAACCGCGATGAAATTCAGGGCACACCGCGAACGCGGATTTTAATTATTTTCTTCTCGAAAAGGACTTGTCTAGTCGAATAACTGCAGTATAAGGTTCAAGCAATTTTCTTGTCCACGTCGTATAACGCTAATAGTCTCCATTAAAAAAAGGACCTCATGAAATAAGTGTTATTTGAACTAACTTTAATTTGCTGAGAACAAAAAAATCAGGGACCCTGATAATTGATTTATTTTCATGGACAACAATGGACAGTAGAACTAACGCAGCACTCTCATTGGTTGAGTAAAATAATCCGGAGCCAATCAGCGAAAAATTCAGGAGTACCCCCAAATATATGCTTGACGTTTTTGAAGAAGTTTCACTTCAAAAAAGGGTCATTCATTTTTCCAAGGAAGCAAGTAATTTAAATTTCAGTCATACATTCTACTATGTGTATAATTTTCCTGTTTATTATAATATTATGCACTCATTTATGATATTAATTCATATTTTTCTGTATTATTTTGTTTCTTAGAAACTTCCTATAAAGTATCATTAGTCCAGGATAATGACCTTATGATTGTTTCGGTGAATAAAATTTAAGTTTGAATATCATTTGCTTTAATATAACGAATTATGGTTCGATTGATAAGTTACTGGAGAAAATATTCTGGAGAAAATATTCAAACTCGAAAAACATGTTTGCGATTGTGAATGAGGTTTTCAAATTTAAGAATTATTGATGAAAACGAATTTATAACATTTACTCGGTTGGGCGTTGAAACTAAATTTAAAATTACATATGTTTATACTTTAGATATTAATTTGATATTCAATTTCAGAATATACGTTTAAATTTCCTATACGCTCGAAAACATGAGATAAATTTCTTATCATGTCTTGATAATTGAAGATTATTAACTCTGCTGAGTTCATAAAAGATAATTACTTTCGCAAACAAAATTCTGATTCTTATCCAACTGGTTTTTTATTAATGAATTTCGATCTAATGATTTGATAAAGTTGGCTTGGAAGACTTTTTTACACTTCGAGCTTTGTGAAAGATTATAAATTATGTGATTATTTAGAATCATTTATTTAATTAAAATCATAAGCTTTAACTCAGTCAAGCAAACAATAAATTTTAAATAAAATTATTCCGTCTTCAACTTGTTATAAAGATTTTATTTTTGATTCAAAAATTTATTCATTAACTGTTGCACTTATAACATGATAATATATTCATTCAAGTTTATTGATTTTATTTATATTTTATCCTCTAGTCAATTACGATATTTCTTAAAATTTATTATACATATGTCATATTTTACCTTTACATAATATTTGTTTATTATGCATTTATTTATTCACAAATTGTTTGTTTTTATAAAAAAATTACTCACATGTATTATATTTACCTATTCCATTCATCCATTTCCTTGTTCCATTCATTTTTTTGATGCATTTATTTATCTTTCATAATAGTTAGTCATTTATTCATTCATTCATTTATTTATTCATTTCTCAAGAACTTAATTTTTTTATTCATACGCGAAATTATTCATTTCATAATTTATTAATGAATATATTTTACGATGAGAACTTTTCCTATCCTGGAAGACATGGGATTCATTTTTTGTCCTGATAGTTCAAGATCAAGACTTAAGCAAAATTCATTTTAAAAAAAAATTTTTGTTATTGAAATTCAATTTTGAACTTCCTTGTCTTCAGATCATAAAAAAGTTTTTTTTAAAGAAGTTTTTTTTGTCCTCTCAAAGAATCATTTGCAATCCGAAAAAACTTTTTTTCTTTCGGAAAATTTAATCACAAGTTTTAATAAAATTTAGTAAGATTACAATTTAGACACAAATTAGTTCTTAAATTTTCAGAACTAAGAGAAACGTAAAATAAAATAAAAACAAACTTTGTTAATACTACATTAAGAAAATACATTTTTATTGTCTTTATCAAATAAAATTATTAGAGTTGATATAAGTTATGAAATATCGACAATCTTGAAAAACTGTTTTTTAAAAAAGTGTTGGTAATAATTTTCTAAAGCCTTGTAAATAATTTTTTCAACCAGTTTCTAGAAGTTTTACAGAATTCGTGATAAAATGGATTCAGAAAATTTTTACACTCAAGAAGACTCGAATATTTATAGACAATGTAATGAAATAACTGTATAACACTTTAATTACACAAAAATATTTAGTTAAAAAAGTTCTAACATTTCGGATGTTACCATGAAAGCCGATCACACAATCCAAACCATATTTTTATTTCGGAACTCACAATCGGAAATAATGAAATGGAAAGGTCTACGAAAACTAATATCTAATTATTCAGAAATCGTGATGTACAAGTTATAGAAACTCGAAAATCGTACAACAAATTGAGCAACTCTCAAATTGGAATTTATTGATATGACGACATGCGAAAATGTAAATTTTAGCTATTAGTAAGCAAATTCTAACAAAAAGAATGAATATTATGCAACTCATTATATTTGAAAATTGAATATATCTATTCTGCCTATTTCTACACGAAAATTGAACTCACGCAAACTTATGAGATAATCATATTGACAAAACGAAATGTTGAAAAGATAAGTATTAGAAGTAAGACTCAAAAATTCAAGTATTATACAAAAAATCTAAAATCCGTTGTTTCCCTAATGAAGTTGAGAAAAAATGAGTAAATATATCATTTTTCAATGTAACCTTACATTCAGCACACTTTGAAAAAAAGCTACTTCAACTATTCATACAGTAATGTGAGGCCTAAAGTAACGCATAAACCCAACGTTTCATTTCATCATGGAAATTTTCACTGGGACCACCAGTCTCTCACCTTATCATTGTACATTATGATATCGATCGATCAGAAAATGAAAATAAATGCACGCAGTCAAGCGCCACCTAAAGAAACCCGATTGAAAAGCTGCAGTGTGAAAAATTGCACGCGAATAATTTTCGTCAGCGCCATGTAAATTAAAGTCGCCCAGGACATTTCGCGAGAATTTCCATAACGGAGCGAAATATGCAAAAAGACCTGCCGATGAAATTCGCGTCGTAATTACAGTTGACATCGAAAAATGGTTCTCTTAAAATTAATCTCCAACGTGCAATTACGTCCAATGGATTCGACCTTGTGAATGTGTTTCGTGAGAAACGCATACACTCGAGTCGATACGAACAAATGCTGTCATAGTGCATGATCGCATTGCCATTCGTACCCAACGTAAACATTAGTTGTAATTTTTTTTGTTGCAAATTTCATTCACCTATTGAATAACAGGTTTCGTAATTGTCAGCGAGTGTATAATTGACTAAGATCGATTTCATGTAGACGCACGACTTAAAATCAGATTATTCCTAGCTTTCTACGAAAAGTTGTTCTTGCGTTTAATAGTGCTGTTGGAAAAAATATTTTTTCTTTATATTGTTGTTTGATGAATCCAGAATAGGTTTGTTGTAACTATTAATAGATCTAATAATCAAATTCGCAATTTTTAAATTTTGTTTTAATCTTTATATGTGACTACAATTTTAAATTCGAGTTTTTATTTTTTCTTTCACGAAGTTTGCAATCAATGAAAATCATCCTCAAAATATCCCAAATTATTTTTCGTAACATTTTGCATTCATTGCTAGCAATCAATTCATATGAACATTATGAAGTCAGCCAAAAGTGTGTTATTTTGGCAATGCAGATTGTTTGGGAGAGATAAATTTTCGTGCATGAATTAGTTTTTGTTTGCAATTCTGTAAGTATAAGATTCTCTTCAAGATTTTTGGCATTGAATGTTGAACGCTTTGTCGCATCTCGAATTGCGAAATGCTGACCAAGACATGAATTACATTCGAGTCAGTTGATGTAAACTGAAGAAGTTCACATCTCAATTTCGTTTACATTAAAGTTCAACCAAAACTGAAAATTATTCAGAAATAAAATAAAACGAAGCAACTTTTTCCAAAGGTGCTTTTTTCCCCAAACGTTGGATTAATTTTGTCTATATTCAAATAAAAACATCTACACTTGACAGCTATAAACAGATACAGGATTCGAATGTTTCATTTTCTTATCGTCGTTTCGACACCGGAAATACATGTTTCATTTCTTCCTTCCTTTCAAAAGATTGACTGGCTCCGTCACTTCCATATGTGTGAAATAAAGCTTGCCTGTTTCTCTTGCCATATCGTAGGAGCTAATTCATGCTAATTAAATTCAATCGATTATCACTTGGATTTCGAATCATATTTATTTGTGGGTGGGCAGTTGCTATTTATGGATGTAGAAGTGAAGGTATAAAAAATTTCACCTCGATAGAAGTTTATTGCATTTTTACTGATACCCTGAATTTCTGAATTTTTAATGTTGAGCTTGGAATATTGGTCAGCAAAAGTCTATGAGCATTAGTGAAATAAATTTTCCTCTGAAGTAGTATTTTTGTACTAGGGATATTAACTATACAATATTCATGGAAGGAGTAAATTTCATGGCAGCTTTTTTTATAAATGGCACTCCAAAGAACTCGGAAACAAAAATTTCAAGACTATAAAAATTAAGTAATCAAAAATGGAAATAAATTTTGAATGATGGGTGAAGTTCTGATTAAAAAAAAATAATTTTGTGTATTTATAAAATAATATTAATCTGATTCTGTTTTATCTGGTCTGAAAACTTCGTTTGATATAAATAAAAGTTTCAGTATACTTGATTTTGACCTTCTGTAAACTTTTATAAATTCTCAAAAAGTATTTTAAAAAAATTTTGAAATTTCTGCCTGAATTGGCAAGTTGCTAAGAAGTTATTAAAACTACAATATTATTCAAGATAAAGAGAAAGAACCATAGCAAGTTATAGGTCCCAAAAAGGAAAATACTGCTAATTTTTCCAAAATCATGAAGAATTCATTGTATATACCACATACAGTAAAACTTGTCGTATTGTCGCTCTCTTTGTCTTCGCCACCTGTCATATTGTCACATTGTAGAGCTGGTTTTACAATGCGAGAATACCATAGGCGATGAAAACAGAGGAAGCGACAGCACGAGAGCTTTTACTGTATTCGAAAAAAAAATTAAAGTTCCATGATAGTTCCCCTAGAAAAAACAAGCATCACATACATGCAAAATATGTTGCTTTTTCAAATTGTAGTACAAGACATTAATTCTCAAAATTGCTACACTCGATCTTATTTTCTGGCAAAACAAACGAAATTTCCAAGCTAAAACTGAAACTCATGAATTATATTAAACGTATCTAAAACGATTGATTATTATTGCCTCTGAAATTCTCCTCCAAAAGTTTTTTTTCCAGTAAGCTCTTGTGTTGAGGTTATTAATTAACAATAATGAATATTATTTTTACTCTCACGTGCGTTAATTCGCGGAAAATTAGTACTTTTTTTACGTAGAAAAAGGCACTATCTGTCTTTTTTCTTGCAGACTTCATATCCGTTGTCAAAATCGTAAAATACTTGATTCCAAAAAATTGAAATTTTTTCTCAGGTTATAATTTTTTATTTCCTAAACGCAGAGAAAAACTTACTAAAATTCATCAAATATTTAGTCACATATGAACCTTATAAAGTTTTTACTCATATCTACTTAAATATTAAATCAAATCGATAAAAATAAAGTCGATATGAGTATATTTTTAGATCGATTTGAGAAAAAACTTTTTCAAGTTCGTATTTGACTAAAGATTTTTTTGAGTGTACTTTCTGTCATTTTTGGTTCTCACTTTACTGAATATATTAAATGCTCTAGGATCCAAAATCACAGCATGTAAGCAATCAGAATAACGAATATTTGAGAAAGAACCTAACTTCTCTCACTTGTAGTTTCTTCAAGTTCAACAACATCTATGAAATCTGTAAGGAAAAACATTCATAACAGCTCTTGTACTTTTAAAAAGTACCAATATTTCGTTAATTGAAATAAATTAATAAGCAAGTAATTTTTTTAACTTAAAAACAAGAACTAATTTTGAAAAACACATTTGGAGAAGCATTCGGGATACTTATAATCCATCCTTTTCGACAGGTTTTGTTAAAATAAAAACAATTATTCTAGCCACAAAATGCTACCGCTTGTCCAACTCACAGCATAACCTAATATTCCCAAACCCGGGATAAACAATCAGAGTATTCTTTGGTCTCAAGAGTATTTTGAGTCTCCAAATGAATATTCCGTTTGGCAAAATTGAATACTCAAGGTACTCTATAAACTCAAATAATACTCTTGTTGTTGCTTCCAAGAAATAGAGTATCCAAATCAGAGGTCGAAGGTGACTGCAGGAGACTTTTGAAGATCCGTAAAAAAAAATAAGTTAACTCTTGGAGACTCACAGTCGCCTTTTTTTAACGTAAAAAACATTAGTTCACTCTTAGAGACTCAAAGTCACATTTTTTTAAAAACTTTGCATACTCTCGGAGACTTCTTTGATACTCTTAGATACTCTTTGAGACTCGATGATACTTATTCCGAGACAGAAGATACTCTTGAAGACTGAAACGATACCCAGATTCTTTATCTCAGTATTGTTTTTGCTTTCAAGAAATAGAGTATTCAAATAAGAGATCAAAGGTGACTGTAGAAGACTTTTGAAGATCCATTACAAAATTAGTTAATTTCCGGAGACTCACAGTTACTTTTTTTTAAAACTTTGTATACTCTTGGAGACTGAAACGCTACTGAGATTTTTCATCCCGTTATTGTTCTTGCTTTTCAAGAAACAGAGTATTAAAATCATAGATCAAAGGTGAATTCGTAAAAAAAAAGTAGTTTACTCTCAGAGACTCCTTCCATACTCGTGGATACTCTTACAAACTCGATGATACTGATTCCGAGACTCGAGATATACTCTTGGAGACTGAAACGATACTCTGATTTCTTATCCCGGGAATTCCCACAAAACGGAGCTCCCACAAAACGGTCCCCTACATTCGACCCTGAAAAACTCCGTCATCATCCCTCTGAAATCCTCCCTACCCTCAAACTCCTAGCGCGTACGCGCGCCGCGGAATACCTACGTCACGCGAACACCTCCCGTAACGTCACTGGGGATCCGCGGCGCTCGCCCGAAGCCGCGATCCCCTCGGCAGATAAGCGCGGCGGAGGAGGGGGAGGAGGTCTCGCAGAAGTAGGAGGAAGCGAGACGGGGAATAAGCGACGGAGAAGCGAAGGGATAGATCTCGCGGTCGATACCGCGACCGAGAGTGGGACAGGCGCGGTAGGGGAAGGACTCGGTGCACACACGCGAGGAACGGGCACCGAGAGCGGGGATTGGTCGGCGGCGGCTCGCCGCTTCCAAATATGGGACAGTCTCCGCGGTCCATTCATAAAACTACGGGGCGCGCCGCGGCGCGGCTCAGTTTGTGCGCGACCCCCACGCACGTCGCGCGCTCCAGAGCCCTCCGCGCCCGAGACGCACGCGGTCGCGAGACAGATAGTCTTCTACCCCGACCTCCCCCCGACCTCGCGGTCCCTCTCTCTTTGGACGGAGACAAAGAGAAGAAGAAAACACATCCAGAGGAGACTCTCCTGTTCGGCCTCACACCCTCGGACGCCCACTCGGGACGCTCCGTCGCAATAAACAACCACGCGAAAGGGTCAATAAAGAAACCCGGCGAACCTTGAACCCCGCGTTTTGACCACGAATGCTGGTACCTTGATAAGCTCGTAGTAATAATAGCGTTCTTGAACGGTGCGACCTTAGGCGAGGACACGCAGCGACCCGGGGAGGAGGCCCCGAATCCGAGGGACGAGGAGCCCTTCCAGAGGATGACGATGGACGGCATGGAGGTGATGGGCTCGCAGCCCCACGCCGCGACCAGCCCTTTCCTCCTGTCCTCGCCGCCCTTGGGCCATCACCACCATCACCATCACCATCATCACCACGCGACCTTCAACCTCCAGGCGGTGCAGCTCAGCTTCGACGCCTGCCTCGCGTACAACGCCCCGGGCACCTCCGTCGCCGCCGCCGCTGCTGCCACCACGACCACGTCTTCCTCGGGCAAGAGCTATCCCTTGACGAGCTGCGGACAGGTCCTGACGCCGCAGCCGATGACGGTCATCGAAGGCGATGAGCGCGCCAGGCACGAGATCCAGAGGGTGGACGGGCCCGTTTCGCCTTGCGACGGGTCCGAGAGGAGGCCCGATGTCAAGAGGGAGGACGAAAGGAGGGACGAGCTCAGGGATTGCGTTGACAAGGACAACAAACCCGGTGACCTCAACACCCCCGTCACCACGAGCGGCGACCTGCCCTCGTTTTTTGGCCCTTCGGCTCTGGTCGAGCCACCACCCATCTCAGGTCAATGATCTTTTGTTTTCGGAGGGTGCTTTTTGGTGGACGGAGGGGACTAACGTGGGGTTGGTGTTGGGAGTGATGGGTTTTTTGATGGGGATGGCCATCTAATGGTGCTTGCTGAAGGGCGATGCCAGAGGGTGAGAACAGGTTTATGGTGGTTCGAGGAGATTGTTTGTTTTTGTTTTTTCGGGTGCTTGTGTTTCGGTGGGGTCTGTGGTATTTTCTACTATCTGGGGGACTAGGTCCTGAGTTGGTGCTCCAGTTGTGATCCTGCGTTTTATGAACTTGAGAAGGAAGAGAAAGTTCATGGTTTGAGCTGTGGAAGTTCTGTTTCTTTTCCAACTTTGGATAGAGTTCGAGATGTCTGGATGGCTCAAAGCAAAGATCTTGAATGATGTTTTAGATTGTACGTAATTGCAACTTTCATGTACTTTTTTTGGGAATGTGTATCAGTGATTTCTGATGGATTCGTGTTCCTGGAGCAGCAACGTAGGGCATGGTTCTTTGGGTACTTTGGAAATGATTTTTCGTGCATGGAGAGAAAAGAAAATGACAAAACTAAACTTCATAGTGTGTAATCGTGCAGCTAATTGTATAGTCTTATATGTTAAATATGTGATTCATTCTGCTGAGGACAAATTCTTATAAAACGAATGGTTGACAATATGAGATGAATAGTGAAACTTACTGAATAGAGAGTTGAGACTCGCAGTTAGTTTTTAGTGTTGACTTTGCATTGGTCATGTGTAATAAATATGAACATTGGCAGCACTACCAATTACACGGTATTTTTGACTACTTAAAAAGTAGATTCCTATTTAAATCTCCTTTAGTATTGGTTCAGTAAGTTCGATTTCTTATACAGAAACATGGACTATATGTTGAGCAAATATGACTCTTCATTTATTTTTCTGAATGTTGTACACTATAAAGTTTAGTCGAATCGACTCTTACTTCTTTCTTGCGTCATAGGGGTAAATTTATGATATTTTCTTATAGAGAAAATTGAACATACAAATTTGACCTAAATACTCCTCACGTAGTTTTATACTATTTTTACAGTTATAAATATTTGACGTATTCCTCTTCTCGTTTTTCGTTCTACAAAATGATTTGCCAGTTTGTTTGTTATTTTTTACCTGCTTCTTGATCTAAGAATGTTGTAATTTTGAGACTTGCATAAAAATGACCATAGTCATTATTTTCAGTTTTCATATAAAACTTGAAAAATTTTGATGGAGTTTCCATACAATTTTGATACATTACTTTGATATGGTTCTGATTTATTCTTCGAATTTGATACTTTTTTCATATCGTATTGTTATATTATTGTATTTGTAATATACATTTTGTTCGTCATATTTGTTTACCATCAGTTTTCGAAAGTTATTACATTCCATATACATGAACGCGAATGAAAAGAAAATACACAATTATCATAAAAGTCATAATATCGTAGCTCGATCGCAAAACATATAAATTCTATTTATGAAACGTTTCACAAATAATGTGAGATATTGAATCCTTTATGTTTTAATCAAATCTTACACAGTCATAATTACTTGTTTAAATTCAAATACAATTCAAAAGCTATATTGATTTCATAGAACTTAAAGCATGAATTAATATTCGAAAATTAGAATATCGTTACTGAATTCTGGAAAATACATAACATATTTAAGGAACTGTTTACGAGTGTTTTTAACGATATTGCGATTGCTACATAACAATTTTTTGCTACTCAATAGCATTGTTGTTAATTGTAATTGATACGTTTTCGAAAAATTCGATTTCTTTATGCAATGATTGTTTTACTGTACAAAAAACACTATTATTTGATATAATTCCTAGTACTGCCGTTAAACTTTCCCAAAGGCTACTTTTAAGCAATATTTGTCCTTCCACCCTAATTAAAGTCCGTGCACCCCCCCCCCCCCCGGAACAGTTTTCGGAACGGAAATAAATAATAAAAAACGTCAGAATGTGTATTTTTTTTTTGTAACTTATTGATTTTTGCATTCAATTTCTCTTGTTCAGAGTTACTTTACGCAATGAGTAGAGAATTTTTTTGTTCTAGCACTAATTATTTTTCTAGGATCCTTTTTTTAATTCAATGTAAAGATTTTTCAGCTCAGGATTTTCTGTGGTACTAAATTCTGTGAAGGAACTATGTAATGTTACAATTTCAGAAAGTTTCACAATTTCAAATCCAAATCCCTTCATCGCACATGAATGAAAATTTGTTTTTTTAATCGTAAAACTTTACAAAGTTTGTACAGCTAATGGTAAAATTCTCAAATGAAAACATAAAAGTCAAAATCAAGCTGTAGGTCCCGATTAGATTCGACGTCAAATTTTTAAATTTACATAGTCTAGCTGTAGAGAAAAAAAATCATCTAAACAAAAACAAAATCATGACAAGGTTGAATTTACTTTCTGAACTATTACTTTACTTGTACATACTGAAAAATAGTTCAATAACATTCTTGTATTCTAATTTTCTGAAAATTTGAAATACCCTGTTTTAAAAATTCATAAAGATTCTCAGGAATTCAATAACCCCTGTCTTTACTATTTATAATTTTCATATATTAGAAACATAAGACTCTTTTCAATCTTTCCATGAGATTCTTTCCAACCCCTCCTCCCCCACCCCAATGTATGTCACGAATTGTCACACTAAGCTGGATTTCTTGCATCTCCCTTCCAACTCGTCTTGAAAGCAAAAAGTAATTTATGAACATTTCCTTATCACCCGCAACTTCATCGAGTCGTTTTTTCCCCGTGAAAAATGCCCATGCCTCACAAGTACCTTAATCTCCGAGCAAGTTGTAGCGATTACGATTTCAATGTCGCCCAGGCGTTTATTAACCGGCGTAGGCGCCCGCTAATTACCTCGTACGCGAATTTTTCCCCCTTAGAACATCATCGTCATCGATAACGCGATACGTTGGTGAATCCACATATACCTTACTGATGATATCATTTGGGTCTAATTTTGACGTGATAAGAGTTTGTCCTGATTAAAGTGAGGATATTTCGCTTGAGTCGATTTCAAACTCGAGTTTTATCAAAATTTCTGTATAATGTTGTGAAGTGAGTTGTAACGATGAATATTATATGATTCTAGAATCATGCCAAAAGAAAATAAAATAGAACTTACGAGACTTCAGATGATTAAGAATATATTTGGTATCAAATTTTGCATTACACTTTGCATGTGAAAGTGAAAGTACAGTAATTGAAAAGGTATCTTCTTGTTTTTGAGATTTTGTGGAAGATTTCGGTAAGTAAACATTAATGTTATGTAAAACATATGGTTGTATTTATTATAGCACTTATAATTTCGAAATGGTTTTCAAGTTCTTCAATTCTTTAATAACAGAAGCAATTTGAAATTTGCTGTGCTCAGTTTTAGGTCAACATCGACAGTTCAATTTTTTAAGTACATTGATAGAATTCATATTTTATAATAGTTATTCTTGATAAAATAAATTGATTCCAAACTATTTATAACTTACAAGTAGTGGCTTGTATAGGTACATATTGAGTGCTTCATGTAAAATTCATTTGATTGACAGAAACAATAAAAATAGTAGTAAATTTTATCATACATTTTAAGAAAATATAGGCATCTTGTAAAGAATCGTATATTAATGAAATAAAGTTAACGTTTCACAAAATAGTTACTTTAATTAACTTATGTAACCTTAATTTAATTACACCCTAGTAATTTTGACCTCTATAAAAATCTTATAAGAAAAGAAAATTTCTTTTAAGAATTCAATTTCATATAATGTGCAGCTTATAAAAACATTATAAAAATTCCATTTCTTAAAAAGTGACCTTAAGAAAACCTTTCTATAAGAAACTGGAATTCCTGATGAAGAATTAATTGAAAAAATTTATAAGGTTTCTTTCTTATAAAATTTTATCAAATACATTCTTATGAGAAATTTCAGTTTGTTATAAGGTTTTTGTAAGGTCACCTTATAATAAATTGATTTCTTATAAGAAATTCTATTCTTTTATAAGGTTTTTATCATGATCAAAATGACTAGGGTCACATGGTAAAATATTCAGTATTTCAAATTTCTGAATTTCGCAAATTATGTAACTTTTTTCATCAGATAAATAATGAATTATATGTTTTCTTCGATTATAATACTTTCCACCTAACCTTACTTTTTACAAAATCGATAAACTGTTTTTCTTTATAAATATATCACAAGATTTCTAGTTGCCTCTATTTTGTATGATGTGGTTTAAGATATTATGTTACTTGTAGAGTTTCAGCATTGAATGTCAAAAACTTCAATATTCTTTTTAATGACAATAAAATTTGAAATATTGAATATTTAAATATAATTTTTTTTTTTATAATTTCATCGTATCCATAAAATACAATCGCACTTTGGAATAAATTTCTTGACCTACTAAAAATTTGACAAGACAAGACAAGACAAGACAAGACAAGACAAGAAATTTTTCATATGTCTATACGCAGTGATTAGAAAATTGTAAGACTTGTATTTTTACATTTTTTATTTGGCTAGCAAAGTTTTAAAGTAATAAAATATTTGCATTTCTTCTACTCCATAGTTACAAGTTTCATGACGTAAACCGTTATATCTGTTTGAATTTATCGAAAATTGTAAATTTAAACCAACACGAAATTTGAACTTCAAAAATTCTCTCATGATTGAAAGATATCAAAATTTAAATTATTTTTCCTTTTTTATTTTATTTCGTATTTCAAAAATGAAACGAATAATCAGTCTCTGCCAGTCAACTTTCTAAAATATTCTTATTATTCCTGATTATTTATTTGTTTCATCAAAATTTTATTCTTAAATGCCTCCTTGATAAAAACGCTCTTAAAATATAAGTCTTCTGTGATTTAGAAGTTTAAAAAATAATACTTAGGTGTAGATCAAGGTCCATTTTTCTATAAAAAGTTAATAAACATGGCAAATATTTTCAAATTATTGTAAATTTTTGTAAAGATCCTGATGAGGACCTAATAAGAGGTCGTAATATTGACGGAATAAATATATTGAAGACAAAAATTGAAATGTGGCTCTGAGAGATCATTTTAGACGTTTCATGATTCATGCATCTATTTGAATTTACGAAAAACGGAGCATACAGATGATTGAAGTTATATTTTCCAATCAAAATTTTTCTTCATAATTTTCTGTTTTTGATTCAAGCTTCATGATATTTTGCATTAAAAAAGCAAAAATAATAAACTTATACTACTAAAAATACTACTACAACTTACTATTCAAAGAAAAATCAAACAAAACTCTCAATAAATAACAGACTTTCTGAGTAAAAACCAATATCTTTTTCAGTTCCGTCCCTTCGAAATGTGTATGTGTAGTATATTATTAAAATATACAAAATGATAATTTTCATTTAGAAAATTATGAGAACGTACAAACACCACTGTTTTTCCTCACACCAAGTTATAATTTCTGCAAAATCACATCCCCCATTTATAAATTTTCAATTTACTCTTGTCCTGAATTCCTTAACACGTATTTCACCCGAAATTCAAGACCCACTTTTCTCTTTCAAAAGATTTTCAACAAACACTCTCGTTCGACGTTTCCGGTATTTATCTCGCAGAGGGTTGGGGTGGAAATTCCACCCTCCGGAGCCCGCCACCCGATGACGTACATTCCGCGACCGATCAATACTCCGCGACCCCGACATTCAGGAGTCCTCTTCCATTGCCACGCTACCTCCCCCTTGCACCCCAGCACCCTCCTCGCGTTTCATTCATGACCCCAACAGACCTCCCAACCTCCACTTGACGCCGCGAGTCATCCACCGGCGCCCACGCAAAAGCTTCCACCCCTCCAACCCCTTCCAGGGTGTTCGGGGGAAGGAAGAGGCGGGTTACCGGATGGGACCTGATATCTTATCACCCCGGCTTTTCCTGTCCGATTAGCGACACTTTCCGGCGAGCTCGGATTCGGCAGGAGCGGCTATTACGTAAGCGTTTAAGATCGATAAATGGCTCTTTAGGGGTGACCAGGGGTTGTTGAGAGGAAAAATTGTGGAGCCCGAGGGGTGGTTTGGTTACCAATGAAGAGGCATCATCGAGGTTGATTACGTTCACAATAATAGTGGTCGAGTAATAATGGGATATTGCAAGGAGTCAGAAATAATGGTTCTTTTGGAGGGTTGTGTTATACTGAAATTCTTGAGCATATTTATCTAAATTAATTGATTCATCGTGAAGTTTGTGAAATTTGAGAAATTTTAAGGGAATCTGGATTTGGTATTGTACGTTTGTAATTTATTAAAAAATTTTATTCGTCGAAGATATTACAAAGGAATTCGAATATTCAGGTTTTTTTATTGGGTTCAATAAACTTTTCAATTTGCTCTCTATTTTTCTATCATTAATCAGTTTCATTTGATAAATAGATTACTTAGAATTTCATTCATCATTGATTACACAGGTCTGCAAGGTTTTGTTGTTGAAAAGCTATGGGTCGTTGCCGAGGTAAATTTTTACGTAGAATCCGAATCCGAACCTAGAATTTGCCTATCACGTCAGAATTTTGAGATATTTGAGGTTATATTTTCGAAAATTGGGGTTTTTCGCTATTTTTGAGGTTATGTGCAGGGCTCAAGAAATTTTTCTCGTCTTTTTCGTGGATGTCGTCATTCAGTACTAATCTTCCTCTCCAAAATGAGCTATTGATCAGTGATGAGCGATTTTTTTTCACAAAGATACAGCTGTAACGAATTTCGACATTCATCTAAACAACCTAATAGGCATTCACATTTACTTTTCAGAGCCTACCACTTTGCACTTGAAAATTTACTTTGAAAATTTGTACTCGAAGGTTTTAATGAACAGTGAATAAGAATTTATCATCAGAAAATTATTATTTATCAGTTTTTGGAAAGCAAAATTGTAATATTCCATGAATTTCGATCCGCCATTTTAAATCCGCCATCTTAAAAATGAAAATAATTATTTTCTGACGGTAAATTCTTATTAACAGTTCATTCAAACCCTCGAGCACGAATTTTCAATGTAAATTTTCAAGTGCAAAATGGTAGGCCCCAAAAAGTAAATGTGAATGCCTATTAAGTTGTTTAGATAAATATCGAAACTTGTTATGGCTGTACGTTTGTGAAAAAAAATCGCTCATAACTGATCAATAGCTCATTTTGAAGAGGAAGATTAGTACTAAATGACGACATCCACGAAAAACACGAGAAAAATTTCTTGCGCCCTACACATAACCTCAAAAGTTGCGAAAAACTTCATTTTTCGAGCACATAACCTCAAATATCTCAGAATCCTGACGTGATAGGCAAATTCGGGGTTCGGATTCGAATTCTACGTGACAAATTACCCTGGAAACGACGCATTGCATTTCAACAACAAATACAAACCCTTTATTTGCAGACTTGCGTTACTTACATTAGTCAGATTCATATTTGATAACTTACTTTCAACATTAAACATTACACGTTTTCAAAATATGTGTAACTCGTGAAAAATTTTAGATTGAGAAAAGACATTGCATATTTTTCAGACATTTTCGTAGCTTCTGGAAAATAATATGAACATCAAGGATGAAGATAATTTTCGTTTTTTTTTTAATTTAGGTATATTCGGGAAAAATTCAAAGACCATTGCAAAATTTTTCATATTAAGCAAAGTTTAAAGAATTCTACAATAAACCTGAATATTCAAGGAAATGCATACTTATAAATTTCCGAAATTCTTGATAATAAAGACGAGAATTCTTTGCTTGAAAATAGTTCGATAAAAAAATGTCATTTAAACAATATTCTATTATATTCATGTTTTTTTATTTTTAATTTGGAGTTGTTTTGACTGACAAAATATTTTCAATTTTATTATATTTTTGCAAAATTTGATTCTAGCTAAGAGTGAGCTCTTGCGAAAAAAATGTTTTTCATAATTCTGTGGCTCCCAGCCATAACGGAGAAAGTCACACATGCCATAACATTCAAAATTTTATCAGAATATCATGTAAACTAAGCCTTATGGCACAAGCGACTTTCTCGATTATGGCGGGAAGCCACAGAATTACTATAATTATTTTTTAGTTTACAAAATCAATCACTTGTGTAAAATCTGAAATAACGAGAAATTCAAGCACGTGAAAGCCTTAACAATTTTGATAGTCATGAATAGTTTTGCTGTTTTCTGTACTATTATTATTTTTTTTACAATCCATTTCAAAATTCAGGTATAGTTTTTTAAAAATTATTACAGTATATCAAATTTTTAACTGTTTTACAAATTTTAAGCAATATCAGCAGTTTTCAATGATTTCAACAATAATCGAAATTTTACAACTTATTCATAGAAGTTTTGACATATTTGACAATTTTGACAGTTTTCATGGTACAAATTCAAATAAAATCTGCCGATTCTTAAACGCTATCAAAAAAATTCAAAATCATCGTTATAGTACCAAGACTTTCGAAATTAATAAATTTTCAAATATTATAGCAACTGTATAAACGATTCGTAATTTACAAAATTTTAAAGAAAATTCATTCATTTTTTTGTTGTTTTTCTATGAATTATTCAGTAGTGGATTTACGGGGGGGGGGTCGGGTACCCCCCCCCCCCCCGTATGGATGGTAATACTTTTTTTTGCAATGTGAAAAGATGATGTCACTGGTTAAAATAAACCCTTCAAACATTCGAACCCCCCCCCCCCCCTCCCTTTTCGGTAGTAAGATTCTAGATCCGCCACTGTAATGATTAATCATGAACATTCAATAATAACAAAAATAATTTTAAAATTTCGATTACGTGAGCTTACCGTAGAGAAGACATGTATTATATTCAATATTTAAATAACAAAATAAAAAATTTTTCTCCGAAAAAAATACGACAAGGTATCAGAACGTTAACTATTGTAAACAATAACGGTAACTAGTTACTTTCCCCCTGAAAATAACGATAATGTGACAAGGTGCATTTTTTAATTAAATAACTGTGACCTGATGTGTTACAATAATTTTAAATCACTTTCAGAACTGAATTCATCATGTATACTACTTCAACTATTTAATGATCTATTTTACTGTAACTAATTTCTCTATTCCACAAGATTTCCTGAGATCTCAATAATGTATTGCCCGAATGTGGTGTATGATTCAATTTAAGAATAATTTGAAGTTTTCAATCAATTCATTCAGAGAACTGTGAGAACTGAAGAAGTTCGTACAAGGTATAAATAGGCCTGACAAATACAGCGAAAAACCCCATCTATTACTGAATTAACCTCGATTTGAATCAATTATATAGTACAGTCAATACGTTTATCGAAATCGTTTCATTTACTCGATTACATGGAAGAGAACTTAACAGTGAAGAATATAATTCACTACTAATAGTTAAATACAGTAACGGGAGTATACAAGTTACGGTCAGTGTAGATAAATCATAGTCGGCAATTGAGAAGTTGCGATAATATCTGCTTTAACTGCGGTAATCATGGTTGTATTTGAGTAACAAAAAATCTTTATATCGATCATCTGTTTTCTGAAGGTAATCTTTAGATCAAGGAGTAAACTTAAGAAGTCTACAATTTATTTTTCGATCAGTATCTTTCGGTATTGAATAATTTTTCTGAATTGGAGGCTCGTTTTTCAAAATGCTGTTAATAAATTTTGAAAAAATCCCAAGCGAATTTCCCATTTTCAAGTATGGAGTAAGCTTATTTGGGAATGATTATCAAAAACTAATGATATGTGACTGAATTCCAAGCAGTGAATGATTGCGTTGAGGGAAGTATGTAAGCCCTTGTGGGACGAAAGTCTGTGGCTCCAGGAAAATTAACCAATCCAAATAAGACTCAAAAAAAGTTTTAAGATAGAAAAGAACATTCATGTAAATGTAATTCTTAAAAAGAAGAGGTCATACAGGGTTCAGAATACACTTTTTCGTTTTCATATGGATTCCCCTATCTACTGTCTACGTAACTACCAAGAAGTAACTTCTCCAAATCAAAAAGAAAAGAAAAATATGCATCAATATTTCGCAATAACATACGAATCAATACTAAACAGGGAACTAAATGTAAAATCGATATCTTCAACCTTAGCTTTCTATTCCAGGCAGCCTAGCCGGAGAAGACCTATCCCTAGAAGAAGCCACCGTAGACGAAGACCATCACCACCACCACCCAGAATCCACCGTTCCCTCGGTCAGTCCGCCACCTCATCACCCACCCCCGCCCCAGGACGACCCAGAGCGCGTCCTTCAAGGTGGCGTCATCCTCTACTCGGCGCCCCATTCCACGGCACCGCCAGCCAACGTCGCGACCTTGACCTACCGCGGGGTCTTCACCACAACCTGCGCCCAGCCAACAACCCTCAACAGCCTCCAAACCCCTCAGCAAACCCAGCAACAGCAGCAGCTCCAACAAACGAATCAAGAAATCTGGGCGTCCCTACCCTCGCCGACCTTGGCCCTACCTGGTCAACCTTTCCTCCATTCCACCTTGCACACGAGTCCCTACGGAGGCGAAACCGTCGAACTCCTACAAGTTGACTCAAAACCTCCAGCCCCTCCAGGGTACCACGACACCCCCACTTCCGGTCCTGGGAACTGGCTACACGACGACACCTACGATTCCGGTCTTGTCCCACATCATCATCACCATCACCATCACCATCAAGAACCTGCTCCCCTCAAGCAGGAACCCCCTGGGAACTACCTGCAGCAGCAACAACCTCAGCAACAACCTCAGCAACCTGCTCAGCAGAATTCCCAAGGATCGGCTGGTGTGCAGCTGGCGGAGTACAACCCCAGCACGTCGAAGGGACACGAGATCTTGTCCCAGGTTTACCAGCAAAGTGCCCAGCCCTTGAAACTCGTGCCAGTGAAGCCAAGGAAGTACCCCAACAGGCCGAGCAAGACGCCGGTCCACGAAAGACCTTACGCTTGTCCCGTGGATGGGTGTGACCGGAGGTTTTCGAGGAGCGATGAACTCACGAGGCATATTCGGATTCACACGGGGCAGAAGCCGTTCCAGTGCAGGATCTGCATGCGCAGCTTCTCCAGGTACTGGTCTTGTTGAATATTGGTTTTTGTGGTGGAAGATGGACTGTGAAGTATAAGGTTGAACACTAGTTTTTCTTATGCTACTCTCTGAATCTGAAGCGGTCAAGTCTGACAGATTCATTGAGAATGAATGAGTTTTCGGCATTTTTGTCGAGCATGTCAGAAGTCAATGTGTAGTCGTCCCGTCCATTTGTCTATGTCATTAGAGTGCTAATGTCCTAAGAATTCTGGTAAAGGGTGCCAAATACGATTTCCGAAGTATTACGACAAGTGGAATTGACAATAGTATAAATTAAAAGCATTATAGGTATGTATGATGTATAGGACTCTTGTATAGGGGGAGGGAGTTTTGTCTTGTGTTACGTAACTAAGAATATATAGAACTTTGAATTTAAGAGTATTGAATTCTTGAAATTTACATAGCAATCTATAATATTACTATAAATCTGGAAAAATATTATAAAATACTGCGAAATACTATAAAAAATGTAGAAAAGTATGAAAAAGACTCAAAAAATAAAAATCTTTAAAATGCACACTGAAATTTTTTCACATGCATTATTTTCTCTAAATTTTTCAAAAACATACAAATTTTTAAAAAATTATTTCTGAAAATCGAATAGAAGAATCTATGAAAATACCAGAGAAATAAATGTAATAATTCAATTTATTTAAAAAATACAAAACGTACTTAAAGTTTCATAAGTATGTAGAATACTTGAAATCTATTAAGATACTGTTTTGTAAAAAACTGTCACCAGCGGGCTTTGCCAGTGGCAGTCCTAAGGGGGGGTGGAAATTAAGGAAATTTCCCCCCCTAAGAGCAGGATATATCCAATATTGAGTGACAATGATTTCTAAAAAGAAAGGTCATCAGCCTGATTTTTTGTGAGTCCCCCCTCCCCCTCAAAAAAAATTGTTTCTGGGACCATCCCTGGCTTTGCTCTGTGGTTACTACGTTGTTACACACGGTTTGGTCAGGAAAAGTCAATTGTATAATTGAAAAACGAAAATTACAAAAAAATCGTCTTAATCCCTAGGTTCAAGGCCTTTTTTTCACGAAATATGAATTAGTTACATGATAATGATGAATTACAACGAAGTGATATTATACCAATATAATGGATTATATTTGTCAAAAAGATGTTACAGTTATTAAAAAATTCTTCCTAATGATTCATATTTTCGATAAAAGTGAAGAATATAATTTATTGAAATAAGGTTGAGGTTAAGTTGATTATAGTTACTTCACATCTATGAAACCTTGAATCCCAAAGTAATAAAAAATATTTATAGAAAGTATAAAAATGCCTAAATTTCGTTCAAACTGTAAAAATACTGTGAAAATACGATGAATACTACAAGTTTTAGAAATTTATGGAATACCAGTTATCTTTAAAAATACTGTTTCTTGAAAAATTAGTTGTAATTCTTTGCATTCGAGATTATCAAATCTTCAAATCCTATGTGACGATTTCCAAAAATGCTTGAAATATGTTAAAAAATTGATCGTCCTCAGAAAATTTTTTAATTTTATTAAATACGAAAAATCCTGAAAGCTTTTTTTCCACTTGCAAAAAACACTTTCAAACTTCAAACATCCCAAACACCTTTTTGAAGAATTTATGAATTAAAAAATGGTATTTGCCGGTTTTCGAGAATTTTCAAAGTATAAAAACTTTCTTTTTTAAAAAAAATTAAAAAACCCTACTAAAAAGTCTTACATCATTGATAATTTTTGATGGAGAATTTCAATAATAACATAATTGTAGATGTTATTATTACTATTTTTCAAGCACATGAATATTTTCAAGTGTTACGTGACAAGTCGGGGCAAGAAGGGGGGGGGGGCGTCAAGCAAAATGTTAAGACGCGTTACGAGGGGGAGAGAAGGAATCATAAATAAAGAAAAATTGCGTTAAATAGCACTTGAACAAGCCCTTAGACACCTTGCGAGAAAGATATACTCGTTTCGGAAACTTATGAAAATTGATAAAATCTTATCTAAAATTTAAATTTCCAAATATAATCCCTGGGTCGAATTTAATAAATCAAGGTTTCGATCTCCCAGTCAATTTGTCTTTTATTCAAATTCGTGTCGTCGACGTTTCGATCTCCATGTGTAAGATCCTTTTCAAGACTGTATAAAATTGAACCAAAACTACCATGAAATTACATCAACAAATCAATAAAATCTAACGTAAACTATTGAAATAAAATCTATCTCACCTTACGAACTACGAACATCACAATAACTTCTTCATGTTGTCAGGAATATATATAAATCTGTATATCTCATGACTTTAAAACACATTTTCAATGAGATCACAACGTCAAAGCAGAATATAAAGCAATCAAATTCAACAACTCCTTCTGTATCTCATGACGGTAGATGTTTATAACAAACGAGATAACAATGTCAAAATTAATTCCTAACAACGATCTTCTCACGTTCGTGTTCACGACACTTATGACAAAATTTTGAGCGTTTGGAGTAATGGACAATAAGTCATTAGGTCTAGCCACGCCCCATATCATCTCTTTAAATAATCCCCACCAACAAACCAATGCCAGATAACAATCACTATCCCCTCAAAAAAACCTCAATAGGGAATCATATACATCACACCAGTCCTTTAAATCTACCTGTTTATTAAGTGAATTTTTACCCTCTTTCCTAATAAACGCCATCTCAGCAAAAAGCCTCCTGTAATAGTCCCTCTCCTCATGTAAAATGCTTATATCCTTCCATTCATTTCATGATCCCCTTTTTCATCATTCAACATCCTATGTTCAGATATCACAGAGAACTCAGAGTTGGAAGCCGATATATTTCTTTTATGTTCCAAAATCCTCCTCTTCAAATACCTCTTGGTCTGTCCTATATAATTCTTCTCACAATTGTTGCACTGTATTTTATAAACTAACCCAGTTCTTTCCTCTTTCATTATCCTGTCCTTCCCTCTCTTTATCAAAGAACATCCCAAATTATTTCTAATCTTGTGTGCAACATGCAAGCCAAATGGCCTCAAAATCTTCCCTATATGTTCACTAAGTCCATTCACATAAGGTAGTGTCACTCTTTCCTCAAGGTCCAATTTTTCCTTTCTGAGTCGGTACTCTCCTGAGTCAACAATTACCTCATTTCCAATTCTCCTTTTTTTAATGGTCATTATCCGTTTCTTAATATGTCTGTTTAAAAAATCTATAAGATAATTATTGCTCATTAAGGTCCTCTTTACAAACACAATGTTCTTCGTATGAAACTGTCTGTCTGCCAGTAAAATAGCCCTGTCAATCAGTCCCATTACCACACCAATCTTGTGTTGGATCGGATGCCCCGAGAAAAAATTGATATAGGGAAGTCTGTGAATAGTATTTCCCACCGAAAGAGAAGCTAGTCGAATTCAACACAAATGGAACTACATGAAGGAACTCATCCATCGGCATATTCGTCTCCCTCTTAATATATTCCCATCTTCTTCTCACTCCCTCAACGATTCTCTCAATCGGGACGTTCGTAAAAAGTGAAACTACATCCAATGAAATCAAAACTTCATCAGACCCCAATTCCACACCCTTTATCATCTCAAAAAACTCCCAACTATCTTTTACATAAGAATCAGGCTTTGGAATCGACCTAGAGAGAATACTCTCTACAAATTTAGCCAAATTATATGTAGGGCTATCCAAAGACGAAACAATAATCCTAAGTGGATTTACTTCTTTATGGACCTTGGGTAAACCGTAACACCTCGGTAAGTGATGATTACCAACAGGATAACGTAAAGTCTTGTACGTTTGTTCATCAATGTATTTTCTGTCTCGGAGTCCTGTCACAATTGAATTTACTCCCCCTTGTATCTTGTTAAATATATTAACTTTCAATTCCTTGTACGTGTTGGCATCACTCAACGCCATTAGCATCTTTGAATAATAATCACCCCTACTCATGACTACAGTAATCTGTCCTTTATCTGCCCTAGATACATGTAAGTCATCATTCACTTTCAAAAAATTGCGACACGATCTTAAATCAGAGTTAATCATCCTATTAATAAAAGAAACATGAAAAGTACTCGATATAAATTTATCAATATTACCTGTCACTCTCGATCTTACCCAATTCAGATCGTCCTTATCTATATATATATATCTAAGTTGCCTTTTTTGGATGTTGGGGTTATTAGGAAGGAAGATGGATGCCTCATGACAGATTGGTATAGGAAACCTACATATTCTGGTAGGTATATCAATTTTTTCTCGGGGCATCCGATCCAACACAAGATTGGTGTGGTAATGGGACTGATTGACAGGGCTATTTTACTGGCAGACAGACAGTTTCATACGAAGAACATTGTGTTTGTAAAGAGGACCTTAATGAGCAATAATTATCTTATAGATTTTTTAAACAGACATATTAAGAAACGGATAATGACCATTAAAAAAAGGAGAATTGGAAATGAGGTAATTGTTGACTCAGGAGAGAACCGACTCAGAAAGGAAAAATTGGACCTTGAGGAAAGAGTGACACTACCTTATGTGAATGGACTTAGTGAACATATAGGGAAGATTTTGAGGCCATTTGGCTTGCATGTTGCACACAAGATTAGAAATAATTTGGGATGTTCTTTGATAAAGAGAGGGAAGGACAGGATAATGAAAGAGGAAAGAACTGGGTTAGTTTATAAAATACAGTGCAACAATTGTGAGAAGAATTATATAGGACAGACCAAGAGGTATTTGAAGAGGAGGATTTTGGAACATAAAAGAAATATATCGGCTTCCAACTCTGAGTTCTCTGTGATATCTGAACATAGGATGTTGAATGATGAAAAAGGGGATCATGAAATGAATGGAAGGATATAAGCATTTTACATGAGGAGAGGGACTATTACAGGAGGCTTTTTGCTGAGATGGCGTTTATTAGGAAAGAGGGTAAAAATTCACTTAATAAACAGGTAGATTTAAAGGACTGGTGTGATGTATATGATTCCCTATTGAGGTTTTTTTGAGGGGATAGTGATTGTTATCTGGCATTGGTTTGTTGGTGGGGATTATTTAAAGAGATGATATGGGGCGTGGCTAGACCTAATGACTTATTGTCCATTACTCCAAACGCTCAAAATTTTGTCATAAGTGTCGTGAACACGAACGTGAGAAGATCGTTGTTAGGAATTAATTTTGACATTGTTATCTCGTTTGTTATAAACATCTACCGTCATGAGATACAGAAGGAGTTGTTGAATTTGATTGCTTTATATTCTGCTTTGACGTTGTGATCTCATTGAAAATGTGTTTTAAAGTCATGAGATATACAGATTTATATATATTCCTGACAACATGAAGAAGTTATTGTGATGTTCGTAGTTCGTAAGGTGAGATAGATTTTATTTCAATAGTTTACGTTAAATTTTATTGATTTGTTGATGTAATTTCATGGTAGTTTTGGCTCAATTTTATACAATCTTGAAAAGGTTCTTACACATGGAGATCGAAACGTCGACGACACGAATTTGAATAAAAGACAAATTGACTGGGAGATCGAAACCTTGATTTATTATCTAAAATTACTTACAATTAGTATTTTCTGGAATTAGGGATCTGAACATAACGGGAAATGATGTCAAATGATCAGTGGTAATTTTAATTTACAAACATGATGAAAAATGATGAAAAACGAATATGAAATACTATTAGGTTCTGGTCCAAGGATCTAAATTTTTAGAAAAATGAGAAAGTGTACTAACTTGTCTTATGTATTTTTTATTTGTGGAGAGACGAATCTGTCAGTAAAGACTATGTGTTAAATAAATAATGATTGACTGATGTAATCTGTTATAATTTGACTGATTCAGATGCAGAGAGTATATTTTTCCCCCAGATTTGTTGCTGGCTTTCAGTATTTGAATTTTTAATTTGAAGAAGAAAACTGTACTTAGAAGGGATCGACTCGAGATATTCAAAGTTCTCAAGGGCTTGGCATACACTTGACATTGAAAATCGCGTTTCTGGAATTCATCCAAAAAAATGATTCTCGTTTTTTTCAGGCGAACTTGAATATGTGTCCTTGACATTCCAGTACCAAATTTTCACTGCAAGTTAACTAGTTAACACTAAATATTTTTACCAAACTAGATTCCTCAATTGTCATTTTTATTGTCGAACTTGATTAGACTCTTATGATGGAGCAGGTGATTCATTTCTAAACTGACAATTCGTCTAAAATTCCAAAGGTTTGAAAGTAAATAGATGGTAATTGAATCGATCATTTTTCATGTTTCTGGAAATAACTAGGAAAAGGGCTCAAAATAATGTATCTGACGTTTCAAACGTTTGAAATTAAACGAAAAAAATTTAGAACTTAATGTGGGAGAAAAAAGTTTTTAAACACTTTTTGATCGTGACAACACACTTGATACTTCACAAAAAAATATTCTTCACACTTCCTATCACGATAAAAAATAAGAGAATGAACATATTTTTAATTTTCGTTTAATTTCAAACGTTTGGAACCTCAGGTACATTGGAAATACAGTTATTTTCGTACTCAGGGATTCAAAATAAGTCTAAAAAACCAATTGTTTGCAATTTCTAAAGCGTGAAATGCGTCTTTGGTTTCAGGAGCGACCATCTGACGACCCACGTGAGAACGCACACCGGGGAAAAGCCTTTCTGCTGCGACACCTGCGGGAGGCGCTTCGCCAGGAGCGACGAGAAGAAACGCCACGCCAAGGTCCACCTGAAGCCCAAGCTGAAGCGCGAGGCTGCCCACGCCAACCCCAGGAACAACCACTCTCAGGCCCACGCCGCCGCGTCGCCCTGCAACCAGTAAGCGCTTCCAGGACGTGCTTTTCTCTCACATTGCCAGTATTGACTTTCTTGGCTCGTTCAGTATTACACTTGGACAATTTTCGTTTTTTTCGAGGGATCAAGTGCAATGTATAATTCGGAACGCGCCGGTGTGCCATGATTTCCGGGCCCGCGAAAAACATGACATTCAAGAGTTCAATCTTTTTTTCTCCAACCCCCTGACTCGTCGTTTTCGTGGGCCCACGCGAGTCCTTTCGGTGATCATCGAATATTTCTTCGCCGCTCTCTTTTCTCCTTTTTCCGTAATTTTTTTTACTCAGACAACAATCGCTGCCGGTGTTTGTTTTCGAATTCGGACGGGGTAAGGTATGATTTGCGAAATCACTTTGACCGGGATAAACGCGAGACGTATCTAAGATTAGACGTGGGAAAGTGGAATGCTCCGCGCGACGCGTCAAAATGTTGTTACGAAAATTTTCGCCTCCTCGGGTTTCGATATTTCGGGCGGCCGATGAAACGCAATCGTGTCAAAAATGGAGCCACAGCGAGTCGGTGAAATTATATATTCGGCTCCAGCGCGATCTTCGATTTCGTCCCCTCGCCGCGTACTCCAAGATTCGATAACATGTTTGATTTCTGGTTTGGAAAAAAGCCGACGGAGACCTTCCGACGGGACACCGTCAACGACTGATTCGTCATTGTTCGCTTATTATCGGCCTTCTTTTCGTTTGGGTCTGTTGGGGTTTTTCCGATATTTTTTGAAATTCGGGAAGAGGAAATCGATTCACGCTGAGCACGAAGGGGAGAAATTACAATTTTAGGAAGTATGAAAGTATCTTGGTGTCTATGACCTTGATTCAAGGTCAATCTTAGCAGATTGCAATCTGGTAGAAATTTTCACTGAAAAATCTGTACTTCAAACAGATGTATCTGTCAATTCGATCTGTTTGTTTTCTACATTGGATAATTTTAAGGGGTTATATACCTTTTTAGGCGGACGAATTGAGGATGGTTTGGTGTATCTTTTAAGGTATGTAGCAATCGTGTTATGACACCAAAGTTATTGTTTTTTCATAGTGTATTGTCCACTTGAAAAAAACAAGTATTTGTTTATAAAAAAATATCAACTATTGGCGGAGTTATGGCACTTTCCTCAAAACAACTTTTTTTTTTAAGAAGCTTGAAATAGAAAATTTAAAAAATTTCATTAATCTAGGAATGTATCTGGTTCTTGAACGATTGAAAAAATTAATATTACGTTTTTTCTGTATGCAAGAACGTTTTCCCTGAGATTTTGATTTTTGGAGCTCTGAAAATGTTATTAAATAATTCTTTTCTGCCAAATAAAAACTTTTCTATAAAAAAAGCGATCATTCAAAAACTATATACATTCCTAGACTGATGAAATTTTTCAGATTTTCTGATTTAACTTGACTTGTTCTACTTGCATCGTGGTCACCGCGAGACTCTTAAAAAAAAAGTTGTTTCAGGGAAAAAATGCCATAACTCCACGAATTGTTGATATTTTTGTATGAACAAATACTTGTTTTTTTCGAGTGAACAATACACTATTAAAAAACTATAACTTTTGTGACATAGCATTGTTGCTACATACCTTGAAAGTTACTTCAAACCATCTTCAATTTTTCCGCACAAAAAGCTATTAGAATACAACAATCTATTGAATTCAACAGATTCAGATTAAGAGAGTAATCTGAAAATTTCAAGCAAAAATGCTTCATCTTGAAAATCCATGTTTGTGTTAAGAAAATATCACATTCTCACTTTATGTGAAAAACTCAACATTTAGTTAAGTTCGAACTAAGAACGTTTTGAATACAATGGCGAAAATTTCTACTGCAATAACCAAAAATTCAGTAGTTGGTCCACATTTTGCTAAATTTTTGGTTACTGCGACAAATATGTTTTCAGAGTTATTCAATAGTTTTCAGGATCTGAATTGATTTAGATAATTTCAGTGTGTCTCTGGCCCTAACTCAAGAATTTCCGGTCGAAGAATAAAAAGGTTTTTTAAAATTGAAGTTCATTTTATTGGTAAATTCTAAGTCAGGAATATCAGAATCACACGAGAAAAGGAAAACTTATTTTTGAGTAGAATATGGACCAACTAAATTTTTGGGTATGACAACTAAAGTTTCTCTTCTGACGATGAATAAATTATTCGCAATTACACAGTGGAGATGTTTTTCAAAGCAAATTCAGAATTTTCTCTGAAATCGATTCATTTCATAATTTCACTACAGATTTTCAGCATTTTATTTCCCTCCATAATTATGAATTCTTTAGTATTTCAAAATATTCCATTTGAGAATTCTTGTGATTGACACAGAAACCTGGAAAATCGGTCGATATTTGTTATTTTGGAAAATAATAAGGTTAAATCCTGAATATTCTACAATGTCCTGCAATATCTTCGAGGTATATTCTTTTAAGTTTATTATTTACTTACCAAGAGACGAATTTTTCGACTTGGTGGTTTTACTAGGTTTCTACTTACAATTAGCTGGGAGTTTGTGCAATTTTTAGTTTATTAGTGATAATGAAATTCTCGTGCTTCTTTAATTAGGTTCGTTTTAAGATTGTTTTCGTTGTCATAATATCAACATTGATATTTAAAATCGTTGAAAGAGAAAATAATGCTCTATTGAACATTTTTTGTCCCTCTTCATTTCGATAAGATATTTGAATAGAGTATTTTGGCATGTGTTGAATTTTGTGATAAATTTTATCATTCGATAGGACAAAGTAGTGCAATAAATTTAAATTGTTGTTTGATGACGTTGCAATTTAATTTTTCAAGTTTGAAAAATTGTAGGAAAAAAATTGTTAACATTACGGTTTTGAGGACTGGTTGGTTTAATGAACGAAATGAAAATCGTCAGTTTTTCTGAAATTAATCAATTACGTGCGAAATTTTTCAACACTGCTTTCATTACGTATTAATTGTATGGTTTTAATGTACAAAATAATTTTATTTCTTATACTCTTTAAACAGCTAATACTTTTAACACTTGTACTAAATCCTTATTAAAGTTAAATAGCTTTTGAATACATAAAATATCCATTTAAGCTTTTTAAACCATTTTAGTCTGTTTTCTAACTATTCTTTTAAATTAATGTCTTAGAAGTACATAAAAAGTATTGCTTTAGGTGCATTTGTATGTTTAGAAAAAATGTAATATTTATTTGATTTTAAATTCCTGCAGAATAACAAAAGCATAAAATTTTCATGAATCAAAAAGTAACTATTTCAATTATTTAGTTATTCTAGTAGCAACTTAATTCGTAAGTAGGCATTAAGTGTTGATTAGATAAAAATTTTAGCATTTCATTATGTTTTGATGTTCCCAATTCCTCTATTATATAATTCATTAATATTATTTTAATTACAGAAAAAATCAGTAATTTCAAGTAAAGAACTTTTCAACTTTGAATTAGAAACTTTCAAATGAATTAGCTTGCATTAATAATGGAAACAAATAATTTGAGTTTGATGATTAGTGATTTTCAATTTTCACGATAAAAATAAGATAATTAAGTTAAATGAAATAAGTAACGGAAATTCAGTTTCTCTGTAACTTTTCACTAACTTGCTACTTTGGCTGATATTAAATTTCATACATAACAATAGTTAACGTGTTATTTTGGTTTCAAATAAAAAATGCACCCTGAAAAATATTTTTTCAAAATCATTTTAGGCATTTTTAATATTCTTCATTGTGATTTTATTTCAAAAAATTAATAAACGCGTACTAAAAATGTATATTAATATAATATTGATACTAAAAATATAAATATATAAAAAGTTATTCCCATCAAAGTCTTTATCAAGGGTTGACAAAAATTGTAAAAAAAAAATTCCCCTTATTACCATAACCAACATTATACCTCTTCAAAAATTAATATCTCTATTGATAATTGGTGCAATACTTAGTTATCCATATATCATTTTCAAAATTTATATATTTTTTTTACTAGGTTAATCACTATACACTTCCAATCTTCACTAACTTTAAATAAGACCTAAAAATACTCTGGAATCAAGCCTCAAAAAATATAACAATACATAACGTATTTTTTTCCCTTCGTGCGTAAATATTCAAGGAATTAGAAATCCTAAAATTTTATTTTCACGCGCGGAAATGCCTTCGAAGGAAAGTACCTGAAACCATAAGTGAGAACAATCATCAGTCCGTAAGTAAACGCTCAAAAAAACGCGTGGTCAATTTTCGAGAGAAGGAAAAATCCGAACGGACCTGTGCCGTTCATTGAGAAAAATTAGAAAACCAGTTGTTTTTTTTCCTGCTGTAACCTAGTCGAGGGCGCGCGTTCCCGGCAATTTTTCCCGTACGTTCGATAATACAATAATGAGCTTTTTTACGCATCTGCGTTGCTTTCGATGGAAGAAATATACATATAAAAAATAAGAGTAAAATAAGAAGGAGAAGAGACGCCGAGGGAATGCTTAATTAGCGCGTAACGGGGAATCCTGAAAGTCCTCGCGAGCGTCGAGATCTCTATACGAAATGTGATAATATTTACTGTAAAGTACGCACGTTGCACTCATCGAATTCTGAATTCATGTGGATTCCGTGCACGTGGTGTCTAATGGTTGAGGAAATTTATAGAATTTTTTTATTTCATCAAAAGATAGAATTATTTCATTTGGGAATCATTCTCGCAAACAAAGAAAGTAATTGGATCAAGAAAAGGAGAAAAATCAGTGTAAGGTTTGGGTCTGAATTTTTATTAATTTAAAATGGAACTTTCGATTGGAGAATTTTTTTCAAAGTATTTTTAGAATTCGAAAATGCAATCTTGACAAATTTTCGGAAATATGAAGTCAAAACGAATATAAAAAAATTTGTTTAATTGTTGAAGAATTATTATTGCAAATCTGTATGATTATTTACGATTATCGTTAAGTTCATTAAGAATTACACTGAGAAGAAAAACTTCCAGTTTTGAATGGAAGTCATTAACCAATTTAATTCTGGAAATGTTCCCTTAATGGGCACGGAAACTTTTCAGTTTTGGAATAAAAAATTCATCAAAAAATGAGAACTTTCCTTCTCGATACCGATAAATCCATACGGAACTGAAAAATTTTCTTCTACTCCAACAGAAAAATTTCAGATATTTTTTACAGTGTATATTGAAAATTCAAGAACACATTCGTGGCGTATTTTTAACCCATTTGAAGTAACTACAAAGAATAATTGGGATATTTTTTCAAACTATGCAATTTGATTGTTAAAAATTGTTTAAATGAAATTTTCAGTAGATAAGTACGATTCGAAATTTCTGTTCGTTGACGAATGAATTTTCAACAATTCTATAAAACTATTTATGAACCAGAAAAGTATTGGAAAAAGCATTTAGAAGTATTCTGAAAATTATTATGATACACAAACAGACAGCAAATTTTTCAAAACTTACAGTAACTTTAAAAAAATCGTTTAATTTTTCTGCAGAAAGCAATTGAATTATATACCTAACATTGAAACTTTAATAATTTGAGAATCGAGTAACGATAATATAGAAAATTTTCAATTTATTCCTGGAAGAATATTTTCATTTATTCTTTAGAACTACGCCAATACGGTCATATATTATTGAAAAAAAAAACATCAAAAATATTGTGGAAATTACGAAATATTCCCATGACACATTTTTGGAAAATTCCGAGTTACTTGGGACAAAAATGGAAAGAATTGTAACCTAGATACAATAATATTACTATCCTCACATATATAGACTTGTGATTTTCGAATAGATATGTGTTTTGATTTTTTTCACTGGGCAGTATACAATGAGTAACCAAATTTTCGATTTCCTAATAAAAATTTTAGTAGATATTCAAAATTTGCAAAAGTATAATAAATGTACTCTAGTATCTTTAGAAGACTAGAAATCAGAAATTAAAACTGGAAAACTATTATCAAAAGTTTTAAAAAGTATTCTGAAAATTGAAAAAACACACAGAACTCAGGGAGAAACTGAAATTATTTACGACTCGATACAATTCAATAATCATACTTACATATACATTGAATAATCGTGATTTTTCAGTAAACATCATTGAAAATTCCCAATAATTAAAAATAAATCTTTCTTAATTCTTCAAAATTGCGTACAAAAATGGAAAATCATTGGTCATAGCTTCGAGATTTCTTCAAAAATGTAATCAAAAAACACACATAATGCAATTTCGAAAATTTCAAGTAAACTAGAGACTAGTGATCGGAAAAATTTTCCACACTCGATGCAATTCAATCATCTTTTTATCTATATCTTCAAAACATAATTTTTCAGACACTCTTCAAAAAAAACTTCTCATTTTTCGATAGTTAATTTCTGCAATTACATAAATTAAAAAATCTGTAAATTTCAAATCAGGAAAATTTTGCACTGATTGAAGTAGGATAATTTTCTTCACTCTACATAAAAAAAATGTGATTTTTCAGTAAATACCATAAAAATAGAGTTGCTCATTATCAGAAAAATTATTTTTCATTCATGTATAGAAATTAAAAATTTTTATGCTGAACTTTTATAATTATTCCGAAAATCATTTACACAAATGACGCATTAATAAAAATTCAAATTATCTGAAGAAGAAACTCAAAAAAATTTTCTGCACACATTGCAATACAATTATTCAATTCACGTGTACGTTATAAAAATCGAATTTTCATAAATACCATAAAATATTCCAACTCTTACGGAACATATTAAAAAAATATTGTAGAATCTTCCGAAATATTTTTTTTCAAACCATTAGCCACCTCGAGCGAAAATTCGGCGTCCTCTCAACCCTTTCTCATTGCGTCCCGAACCTCGAGTCTTTCAAGTGCGTGGTACCGTGCGACCGCTTAAAATGCTCTTCTATTCTGTAACTTTTACTATACGACGTTGCATTATTTTTCCACACTGTGTCGCCGTGCACGATAAAATCACGGCAATTTCCCCCGTTTTTCCTACAACCCCCCACCCCCAAATCTTCCCCCCAGCCCCCGCCTAAACCCCCTAAAAAACAATGATTACTCTTCGACCAGCATTATTGTAATTAATCGTGATCAGCGTTGTTAAAAAAATTGAGATCTTATTGTACATATGTAAATACGAGGAAACTCGAGCTGTAAACAAAAAATAGGATTACTGTTATTATAAACGATGTGACGCTGTCAAACATGAAGAGAATCAAACGTTTCTTACCTCTCTTTTTTTCATCTCGCCCCTCAGAAAGTATTTTTTAAGTGTACACAATTTCGCGATTATTAATATTATGTATATGTTGTTCTATTTATTAACACGTCGTATATAGTATATGTATATAGTATATATATATATATATATATATATATATATATATATATATATATATATACTATACAAAAATTATATATATTATAAATATATATATATATATATATATATATATTGTTAAAGTTGAATGATCATCTTTATTATATAAATGATTTTATTATTGTAAAGACAAGTGCGTGTCACGGTGTGCGTTTATTTAAAAAAAAGGGATTTTCGTGAGATTTCGTGGAGTGTAATTATTATAAATAGTTGAAAGCTCGTTGTGAATTTTCACTTGGAAACGCATAACGCGAGGCGCGCGGGTCTTTATCGCGAGGAAGATACTTTTTTTACGAACAATATTACTCCGTCGCTAGGTGAAATTAAATGTTATTGCATACGGTGCTCCAAGTGCAACGCACGTAAAATTCAACTACCTGTATTAGCGTCGCCTTCGCGCGACGCGCAGATGACGTTCCCACAGTTTTAACAAATACAAGGTAACAAACATTGAACGCCGTGTGTGATTTAATACCTTGCGTTCATTTCCATTTTTTCTTTTTTTTCATCTCACTTTTTTTTACTGCGTACTCTTTTGCAGCATCGGTAACGCCGTTGGTTTTTTTTATAACGGAGATAACAATTATATTACTTTTTTCATAACGCGATGATGCCGTGATTTGGCCTGGGAATGATTTACAGCTGGTGATTTACGTCGAGTTTTTCCTTCGGTGTTTATTGGAAAATGGCAGTTTTTCCGAGGTTTGGGTAGGCATTTTCAAACTAGGTAAGTGGATGGTCTAATTTGTTTTTTTAATGGATTCTAAAGGAGAAGATCGTGGGAACTTGAATTTTTTAAATTTGGAGGCTGATATCGAAAATTAAAAGGAACAAGAATAACATATTTGTTTTGAAAATATTTATATAATTCATAGTTTTGAATAATAAAGCATTATTTTATAGGATTTCAGGTAAAAAATTCTATTATTTTCAATTCTTGCATTTATTTTTTATTTTTAATATGACAGAATTTTTGTACAGTCAAATTCATTTTTTTAATTCATTTTAAATGTTGAAATCGAAGTCATTCCAATCATATGGATATTATACTTGCAACTGAAAATTTCAAGTTACAAGATTTATAAATTTATTGTTTTTATAAGCCTTATTCATGAGATAATGAAATCATTTTTTATCTGAAATTTCTCAAAAAGAAGTTTGAGAACTTTCCACGAATTTCAAAAATTACCTTATTATCGAAGTATATTTCATCATTGAGAGAAAAGATAATTTATCTTTAATAAATTTACAGTTGTAAACGGCAAAATGAAGATTAATTTAACTTGACTATCAATGAACGGTAGCGTTGAGCCAATGTATATACTTTCCTATGTAATAAACTTGTTTTAAGCTACCTTTCATTTCTTTGTACGGAATAAATAATTATCTCGCTATATTTAACTATGTATTGATTTGTGACAAGCGCACCTTTCTCTCGTAACATGCATTTTTTTTTGAAAAAGAAAACTTCGAGTAATTAACAAAAAGTTCTCACTACTAATAAATTGCAATGAAATCTGAATATTTGCTTGATTTATCGTTTTCATGATTCATCTTTGTAATGCAACAAAATAGAAGGGATGTTTTTTAAAATTTAAGAAATGTTGAATGTTCATGAGTCACGACAGTATTTTTGAGAATATATCGACAGCTCCGTTAAGTTTGAAAGATTATTGTTATTTTTGATTTGTTTTGATTGTACTCTTAGAAATGAATGAATAATGAAATGAAAAGTTATTTTATTTCTATCGTTCTAAAAAAACTCAGAACCGTATATATTTTGAAAATTCCTGAAATTCTGTAAACCTGTTCTTTCATTGATAATTAATATATTTAATAGAAATTTTTGCACTCATATTTCGTGTATCTTCCAGATTTCTATTCACTCTACATACTTTTCAATTTTTAAATTATAATTGTTTACATGATTTGAAAAAATTAAGAATATTGTAGTTGATTTAAAATTTTCATGAAGACAGAACAATTTTTCAATATACCAAAAAGTACTAAAACTTTTTTAAATTACAAACATTTTATAGCATTTTCAGGTGTCCTAGATCAATTTCCGAAATTTCAAGTTATCCACGAATTCACTCGAAACAGGATTAAAAATTTGGAATATTTACGAAAATTTGTCCTCAAATCATTCAAAAAATAGAAATTTGGAGTTTGTTACCCATGCAACAGTTATTCAGAAATAATGATATTTTTACAGATTTCAGGTTGTTCGTAGAAATGATAAAGAATTAGATCTTAAGTGATTCCAGTCATTTCTGACAATTCCGCATATGAAATAATCAATTATTAATAATCAGTGGTTATAAAGTACATAATAATATGTACGATTACTCATATGATGATATTTCAATAACATATTATGAAGCATACCTAAATATAATTTTAATTAGAGTATATCGATTCACATTTATAATAATTGAACTCAATTATAATTACTGATGTCCATTAAAAATTATTAAATATAATTTGAAACAACAAATAATGCTTAAGTTATTGATCGATCATTTTTTGTAGCTTCTTGGACAGTTCCTGATTCTTCTACCTGTTCCAGTAATTTGGTGAATTCGAAGCGATAATCATTAAAATTTTCACTGAAAAACCGCGAATCAAGCTGCAATATAATCATTTTTACAAAGGATTTTTTTGCTCATGCATAAATTATCAAAATTCCGAAACATCATGCTGCGGTGATGGGCACTAAAAATAGACCAAATTGATGCGTGCGCTTGAGATTTCATATACCGAAGACCAAATGATACATTTCTGTAAAAGAATTTCAACTACAAAATTCTGTTCTCGACTTGAAGTAATTACACAGTTCAATTTTCGAAATTTGTATGTTATAGGGAGCGAAGAAACTGCTCAGTTTTGGAAAAAAAAATTCATAACAAAAAGGGAATTTTTATTGTCAACACAATTTAATTTTTGCAAGGCTGGAAAATTTCCTTCTACTTCAACAGAAAAATTCTAATTATTTTTTTACAGTGTATATCAAGTACAAATATGAATATTCAAACTCGAGCTTTCAATATGACTATAACTAAAATTACAATTGAATGTAAAAAGAAAATTACAAAAACTGGATGGTTTACTTTCCAGCCATATCATCCCAGAAAAAACATACAATGCTATGTATTGTCCTATCAATTAAAAAACATATATTACTTGTAACTTTAGCAGAAAACACTTCTTTTCTAGTGTTTTTCCTGTCGGAAATCCAAATATTTTCTCAACCCGAAAAAATCGAACAACGATTGTCTCGGAGTAACATCAAGGAACTAACATATTCCCAATAAATTGCGGAGAACTTCGCCTGTCGGATTTGCCTTTCGGTATAAGCGTAAAATTTATCGCTCGAAGTCTCCGCTGCCGCTCGAATACCGTTCGATATTCGTTCCATACGCAAGTACGCACCGCGGATTTTATTTACTGCTATCCTTATATTTACCAGTTATACTATCGGCCGATCATCTTTCGAATCTGCTTTTCTTTTTTTCATCCCGTTCCTTTATTTTTCGGCCAAAAGCTTCCCCGGCGTTTTACGATAAAGCAGAACATGAGCGTCGTGGTTATGAATAGTCATTAACCCCGCGCAGTGTTGCTGAACTTTTCGAAATTCACGTGCTTTCTTCTCCCTCATTTCGTCTCTTTCGAGAAAGAATTTTTTCCGGAATTCGTTTTTTATAGAGGCGTTTATCTTCTCTCAAAGGGGTAATATCCCAGTTCCAATATTTCTCAATAAATCATATTTTTTACATGAATGATCCATCAGAATAGAAATTACCATTCAAGAAAGATCAAGACCTGTCATGATGAATTTTCAAGTAACCAGTATTCAACGAATTATTTTTCCCTGGACTTGTTTTCTTAATCAGCAGAGAAACCATCAGTGGAAGGCAGCCCATTTGTTCGTCATCACACTGTGAGTTTAAATTGTCATGGTGACGATAAGATACTGCAAGGGACAATACTTTTTAGTTGTCCTAGAAATCTGGGCAGATGCTGCAAGGAAAGATACCGAAGATAGCTACCAAGACAATATGATGCCTACAAGACAAATTTATGAATACTTATCTTTGTAACAGGCAGATGTATTCTTATGTCAGGTGTTGAATAGAAATTGAAAACGTATAGTCATCGTGACGATTCCAACTCTGTTGGAATGAATGGAACTGAACCTACCACTGTCTTCTGTACAAGTTCTATTGGGGCTGATGAAGCAATCGCCACAGAGTCTACTGCAATCCAAGCTGATTCCTGAAAACATGGTAAAACGAGGCAAAGCCGAGTACTGCAATGGGGTTCTTGGCTGAAATACAGGTTTCGCGTGCCCGAGGATTTTACGAATCCTCCGATTTGGCTCTCTCGGTAAAAAAAAAGTCGAAAAACTCCCTCTCGATACCAGTTTCTGCTCTTGAAGAGCCTCGGACCGGCCCGGAGCGAAAAGCAGGCTCGTTGTTCGGAACCGATCAATTTTTCATCCCGACAAATAACGTCGATGTATTATTATCGACAGGCCTGGACGTCAACCTCGCCTTGAAGTAACGCGAAGGGTCGTGCGCGATTTCTCAAGCGCATTATCGATCGAACGCGCAATCCGATACTTTCGGGCGCGTAAACACAATTGCGCGCATTGCCACATGCATAGATCTCGCCGTTCCTATGAGAGAGCGGAAAAAGGTGAAGCGAGAAAGAGATAGCTGAGGCTGTGAGAGCACGTCTAAAAATAGGACCCAAGAGCGAGATGAGGCCTCCTCGCATCTTGAGCCCCTCCGCAGCTTCCCTCCCCCCACCATCGATCCGCGGCCTCTCCCACTTTCTTCGCGAAAATATATGCGCGAATGCATACAGGGTGTCGCGGAGCGAAATCCCCGGTCTGGAATATTTTGGGACATAGGTCTAACGAATGTCCTGAGTTTTCAGGAGCGTCCCAATTTTTGAGAAAGGAATTGAACATTGTGTTAGTATGTGATTGGAAAATTTGATATGAAATTTAATATGATTTGGTGATGTATTTTTTGAAGATTGCACCGATTCAGATTTATATGCACACTGTAAAAAATATGCGGAAATTTCCTATACCATAGTACTGAAAATTTACTATTCTTTCATGTTTAACATACTTGAATAGGAAAATTTCATCAAAACATGGAATATTAATATAAATAAACAGGAAAATTTCACCTGCATATAGTAAAATTACAGTAAAATTATCGTAAAATTTCACCATGAGGTAATGGTTAATGACTTTCATGTCGGTACAGTAAAATTACCACAAATTCTTTTTAGAGTGCATCATTTTATAATATTCCAAAGATTTCGTAAATTTCGTAAATAATACATTGAAGGGCTCATGTCACATTTTTTTCGTATATAAAATACGCTAGTTATGTTACAAAAAAAATGGATCAGAAACTTGACAATAACGATAAATGATGTGAAATTTTATTTTGAACCTTAAGAAAAAAAAAACATTTAGATGTTATACAGTGAATTATTTTCAAATGAAGGGACCTGTAAACAAAATCTTTCTTTTGAATTGATAATCATACCATGGGTCTAAGTTATGTCTTTTTGTCTTCTTTTCATTTCAGTCTTCTTTTCTACGCATATTTTTTTCTTTATGCTAATTTTTTACTGTATTACACTCGAACTTATGGTCTTTTTCAAGGCAATACATACAGAGATACCACCGAAACAGGAACAGAATGAAAATGAGAAACTTTTTGTTTGTTTGTTTATTACAGTTCTTAATTTGCTTTTGGTTGTCAATTCCTTTTGATTGGCTAATGTGAATAATCCAGCAATAATTTCATTTTCTTTTAAAGACTAAATTCGTATGATTAACCTTTGACACTCTATCTTTACATTTTCCAATAGTTTGGTTGTTTTTTATGCAAACTTTTTTTCAATTTAGTGAAAAATTTTCAATATATATAAGAAAAAAATCAAATCCCTTTTGATCATCACATTTTTTTAATAAAGTCTTAATTATAGTTATTATCTGACAATATTATTCAAACGTAGTCTAAATTTTATCATTTTTTTAACGCAATTTAGTAGTTTCATCAGCTTAATGACAGGAAACCGACCTTTTTTTATTTGAATATTTGGAATAATAATGATTGAGCATACCAGAAGTAATAATATACTTTCTTTTACAACCATAGTAGTCTGAAAAATACCGAATACCGTAATATCCAGAAGTCACTGAAATTGTCTCTAAGAAGAACAATAAAAAAACGAGTGATTTCGAATTGTGTTTTTGTATATGTCAATAACATTTTGTACGTCTGCATAGAAGTGACTATTATGTTCGAAACTTTCGAGGATCGAGGATTCGAATTATTGTAAGTCGTGGAAGAAGAGAAAGAGATCGAGGAAATTTTTTATCGAGATTTTGTGACTATTTTCATTTCGTATTTAGACCTTGAAAAAGATCAGAAAATTGGTTTGAAACGGTGGCCACTTATTGACAATAAATTGGCTGGGGAAATCTGATAGAAGTGATATTTTTCATATATTTCAACCCAGTGAGAATCAACATACATTTTAATAAAAAAATATGAAGGGTATACTAAAATAGAATCTGGAAACTCAAAGTCTGAATCATTAAGTGTGAAAATTAATAGCATATAGTTCAGAACTTTGTGACTACTTCGATAAAATTTTTTTTAAATCAAATATAAAATATTCAGAACAAGAGTATTATGTCAAAACCAAAAAACGGAATATCAAAATAAATTTAATCATGAGAATTTTGAAACCCACTCAGAATTCAGTCGTCGAAAAAAAAAATCAAAATCAAAAACATCTTGCAGGAAACTTAGCTTAAAGATTGTTGGATCCTTGATATCCTAGTAAATTGACCACACTGTCAAAATAAATTTGAAATTCCAACCATCTTTTATAGACTTTCTCTTAAAATCGTGTTCGAAATTTCATGGACACTTATATGAAAAGGATTTCAAAGAAATTTATGTCAAATTTATTGTTTTTATATTAGATATATTTATTTCAATATTTTTTATTGTTATCAATTTTATTTTAAGACACTACAAGTTTGAATATTTCAAAATATCTTTTGCATATTATCAAATATACATTATAATTTTTGTTATACAATTTATATTCCATACACTACAAATTTTTTGTTTCAATCAAATAGCTGTTGATAAATTAGGGAAAGTCTGCCCAAAAAAAATTTATTATGTCGAAATCCACTAGAATTTAAAAAAATTTGAGTACACATTTTCAATGAGAAATCATTTGAAGGTAAAATGCTTTTATTTCTGCTTTATATTAAAAAAACACTTTGATTTCATAGAAGGTTTTTAATTTTAATAGACAGTGTCTATTTTTTCATAGTAGCGTCCATAACTTTAACAGAAAATTTAATAGACAGTATGTGTAATCTGCTTCAAAGAAAGTCTTATTTAATAGAGAAATTTCTGAGAGTGCATTTCTCAACAAATTTGAGATTTGATGAAAAAAGTTAGGGCTTTTTTGCTCTGTGAATTTAAAACGGTGAAATGCTACTGACGCTCACTGGTATTTCACTGATTCACACAGCCAAAAGATCGCCACTGAGAATCAATGAAAAAACCACTGAAGCAACCAGTCATCTGTCAGCCTCTGGACTAATCAGTTTTAATGCCAGATAAATCAATGAAAATTCACTGATTGACCTGTAATAATTCACTGATGTATCAGTGACGACACATTGAAGAAAAAAAACCTAACCTGAGAATTCCGAACATAGCGTAGAAAACAAAGTTTCTCTTTTTTTCACAGTGATGGTTTTGTTGTTTAGTGAAAATGCTTGTTTGATGAAATTGGCGAATTTCGCAGTTTTCTCGAACGTCAATCACTGAACGATCAGTGTAAATCCACTGTTCAATTGTGGTTACAAAGATCACTGAAAAAAACAGTGATAATTCCACTATTTTATATCAATAGAGAGTTTAGAAACAAAATGACTGAAAAATCAGTGAAAACTCACTGTTTGTCACTGGTTGACTAATTCACTGAGAAAAAGCGTGAATTTCACTGTTTTGGACTTGGGGAGTGAATGCTCTCTCTTTCTGTACCTTGGAATCAAAAATATTCATTAGGAAATGAAATCATCAAGTTTTATAATTCAAATTATTTGTTATAAGTCTTGGGTCTAATCGCTTTCGACGAGGGCACCGCGTACATTCGCATTTCGCTGAGACACTCTCCCCACTTGTCACACTCCCCCTCCCAAGTAACTCGCGCTCTCTTTCTCTCGTCCTCCCACGTCCTCGCGTGCGCGTCGCGTGCTGAAAAATTAAGAAATTTAGATCCGACGCGCTTAAAAGTTGCGTGCGCTCTTCTTTTCCTTCCTTTTTATCTGCCTCCCATTCTTTCTCTCGCCAACTTATGTACATCGTACCCGGCGGGTATGAAAATTTCGTTAACGATGCTGGCGCAAACGTGCCCGTATAAGGTTACCCCTTTATGTCGGGAGAAAAATCATGTTCCCCGGTCGACGACCAGCGCGATTCCTAATTTTAAATTTGCTCGAGAGACTGAAAAAATACACTTCCCCCACGTAATACACCGAAGGCGAAAACATTTGTTCCACTTGGGAAACATGGAAACAATCGGGACATCAGAGTTGAACGTGAGAAAAATTGTTGATTGTACATATCTGAAACTGTATCATTTCATTTTATTATAATTTCTTGAAGCTTTCGGACTACATTTCATTGAAAAAACAAGTCCAAAGAACATTGGTCCACTACATGAAAATATATTGAATAGTTAGATATATGTACATATCTGAACTTTCAAAAAAGAGCAACTGTATTTAGTTTACTTTTTTCCGAATTTTCAAGCCAAGCTCTTGATTTTTCAATGTATCGTCTCTGATATATCAGTGATATTACAACTGATGAGTCAGTGCATTACAGACCACTGAACCCTCGTGCAGTGGAATGCTTCTTGGTTTCAGTGGTATTTCAGTGTTTTGCATGTAGAGAGTTCAAATTGGAAAGTCAAGAGCGTAATTTTCCACTCATTGGTGGGACCAAATGAGAGCAAAAAAAGGAAAGAAAAGGGAAAACCGGGTGTCGCATCGATGATCTCGGGCCAGTCACGCTGAAGCTGGCAAAGAAACGAGCCAGTCAGTCAGTCGAGTCGGGTGCCACACCCCGGTGCGGATTAAACCTGTTGCTGCTTCATCGTGCCTGTATAAAAGCATATGCATGTATTATATATAACCGTGTGCATGCGTTCGAGTCGTGGGTGACTCGACGAAGATATATGGATGGGCATGTATAAGCTGTTAGTGATGCACCCTTTCCTTTTTCAGAACTCACCCATCACCTTTGACATGCCCTCGCTGCAAAGAGGTGCTTGCGATCAATAATTATCTACTACATTTTTTTTCAGGAAATTAGTATGCATATGTGAGGCGATCCGAGAAAAGGGACCTACTATCCAAAAAGCAAATTTTACAGGACGGGCGATTGAACAAATCAAAATACACAACGGTAAATAGGATTAAAGATTTTTAAAAATTCATAGCTTGCAAAAAAATCAAAGTTAGTAAATTCTGATTGCACATAATCGAAGATTGGATTAAAAACTTATAGAATCACTCATAATCGGAAAAACGATTTTTTGGATAGTAGGTCCCTTTTCTCGGATCGCCTCACATATAGATAAAGGCATGGTTATCACAGCCATAGGAATAGTGAGATTCGTGTCCTATTGCCGAAACAATATTTTTTCTGAAGCGTCTTCTGGTGACCGCGATGCAAGTCCAGTAATCCAACTGAAATCAATAAATCTAAAAAATTTCGTTTGTCTGGGAGCAAACCTTATTTTTGAACGATTCATGAAATGAATAGTTTGTTTTCTCTGTATGCAAGAACATTTTCCCAAAGAACTCAACTTTTCTAGTTCTGAAAATTTTTATCCAAAAATTGTTATGTTATGTCCTGAAAGGACATAAACGAATAAAAGGAATGAGTTTTCGCTTTATCATAATCCTGGGATATGCAAGGTGGAAAAAATGGAACTGGCAAATCGGTAACACATAAATTTATTTCGCACTTACATTTCCGGGCGTTGAGGGTGAGAACTTGTAGAATATATCGCACGCATTTGATAGGGATTTTTTGATTCGCAATAATTTAACAAAACTCAAAAGGGGTTCGAAGAGACGTGAGTTTACAAAAACGTATTCTTTCTGAACAATGAAAAGGGAAGAAGAGAGAGAATCTCTTTCGAAAAACACTGGTTTTATATCATTTTGCTGGTATCCCCTTCCACGAGAAGAGAGGGGATACTAAAACTGTTCGTCCAATTGATTTGTAAAAATTACTATCTTTGAGTAATTTCTTCGAGCTTCTATTTTTTACCGTTTATCTAATTATAAATGAGCTGTGATAATATGTGAATTTCTTCTTTTTATAATTTTTCTTTTTTTTACTTTTTATCAAAATTTTACTCGAATATTAGTGATTTATGAATGAGCTGTGATAATATATGAATTTCTTCTTTTTATAATTTTTCTATCTTTTACTTTTTATCTAATTGTACCTTTAAATTAAAAGCCCCTCAATTCTCGTGAAATGTGATGAAGCAACAAAAAATAAAAGATGTAGGCAAATCAAGGCCCTGGCACATAACAGTTATATGCAAAATAGAAAATTTTGTAGAAAAACGGGATCGTTCAAGAACAAGCTATATTCCTAGCCTGATGAAAATTGTTTGATTTTATGATTTAACTAGCACTTACTTGACTTCTATCGTGGTCACAGCGAGCCTCTTCGAAAAAATAATTGTTTCGGGAAAAGGGCCATAACTCTGCCAATTATGGATATTTTTTTATGAAAAAATGGTTGTCTTCTAAGTGGGAATTGTTCTTCTAAGAAATTATAGCTTTGTTGTAATAAAATCATTGCTACATACTTTAAAAGATATTCCTTAATTTTTTGGCAGAAAATGGTATGTGACGTGACCCCTCAATCTGAATCTGTTAAATTCAACAGATTGTCTGTTCTATTCTACAGATTTCCATCTTCAAATTTTCACAACGTAATCTGTGGTAAATTAACGGACTGAATTTATAGAATACGGCAAAAAATCTGTTGAAAACAACCAAAAATCTGTTAGATTCGACAGATACATCTGTTTAGAAAACAGATTTTTCAGTGAAAATTTTTAACAGATTCAGATTAAGAGAATAATTCATATATTTTCTTCGGAATTTTATAATTTTTAATCTCCGATAATATGGTTACAAGAGAACGATTTTTCAATTTTTCATATATTTCGAAATTCAAAGGTTATTCAGAGTCACCTTTTTCAAGTTCATATTGTAACTGAATTCGATTTTTGTGATTTTGAGTAAATCATTGAAATTTTAGTTTTTTTTTTTTTTTACTAATTCCTTTGGTATTCATACATTGATTTTCAGATATTATTATGGATTTCTACGTGCACTTAGATAAAGGTTTATTTGGTGTTAATATGCAGCCTAATTTGGTATTTCAAGGAAATTCATTATCCTTTAATAAATTTTATTTCCATGAACTGTTCTGGAGGGTCGTTCAAATATAATTACGTTTTGATGTAAATGTTTATCATTTCCTTGGCTCATACATGTTTAATAATAGTGAACAGACCATATTTGCGAACAAAAACATTTCTCACCAGTTGACGAATGATCCATTTGAAGCAACACAATAGTTTAAACAAATTGTTAGTTTGACTGTATACAATTTTTATTTGCTCGTATTCAAATATGAGGTTCATTAACAATAAACAAACCTTGTTTGATAGGAATAAAACTTTCCCTCAGTGTAGCTTTCTAGAATTTGATGCTCTTGGAATCGAAATTCTAAAAAGTTTATATATTTCAAAGATTTTCGAGGAAATTTTAACCACACGGATTTGAAGTATTTCATAGATTTCTAGAATTTTCGTGTATTATTAAATTCATTAAATTTTCCAGTGTTTTTCTAAACTTCTAGTATTTCTACAGAATCGCTCAATAGATTTCTGGAAATTGATGGAATTTCTAGAAACCTATACTTTCATTTCATATTTTTTTAGTGTTTATATAATTAAAAAAATGTTCAATGCATAAATTCTATAGATTGATTTAGATGTATTTTCATTGATTTCTATATGAGCCTTCAGAATTATTCAAAGAATTATGACTCTATAAATATATACTCTCTGGAGTTAAAAGTTTCATAAATTTTGGAGAAAATTATATCTACATACATTTTTTGTATAGAAAGATTTCTTGTATTTTTCACATTTTTCTAGTATATACGAAACCTTGGAGAATGTCTCAGTATTTTTACAATTTTTTTGATTTTTAGTATGTTTTTAGATTGCCTCTGAGCGTGTCATGTAGACTAAAAAAATTGGATGCTTCAGAATGCGAACATAGATTAATGAGAAAATCATGTTCATAAAGATTTTTCATGTTATATGAGGTTCTTATTCTTTAATTCATATTATTTAAGTTTTTGAACGATTTCGTCGCGTTTTCTAGAATTTTCCAAGACTTATAGTATAACTATGTATTGCTCCAAAACACTTTTTAGAATTTCATGCTTCAGAAATCCAAAGTTTTTTAGACTTTTAGTAAGTTCAACAAGTTTTAAACTTCTAACAAGTTTTTTAGACTTTTAGCATTGCCGTCGATTTTTCTTTTTCTTTATTATGCACAAGGCGGAAACAATTTTTAAAATCTATATTTTCTCCGTAATCCAATGTTTCGATAATTTTTATTTTTTGATACTAACACTTTCATACGTATTATTTTTTGTAACTCGTATTTTCATTATTAATTGAAGAAAATCATGAAAATAATAGCGACTACTACACTACACGCAAATATTCATTCAATTTTTAAAAACAAAATTACTATCCAATTCGAAGCCTATAAATTTAAAACAATGAATTTTTCTAGAGCTTTCTAATGGCAAAATATATAGGTCAATCAGTGTCTATACGCATTCGTTATGCTAGTTTAACGCACCGTCATAGACTCCATAAAAATATATGACTCATAACGATAGCACAAGGTATAATTAAATAAATTATATTGTCACGTTATTTGAAACTTGCCTCAGGGATTTCAATATTAAATCAGCTTCTGTCTTACGGAGCTTTATCACTCTGTGCCACGCGTGTAAATTAATGCATATGCCCCACTTTTTGCAACCGATTAATGTTTATAAAGTAATATATGTCCAATATCGTAACGTAAAACGACGTGCAAAACAGTGTTGTAATCGATACATAAATAATTCCACAATTTTTCCTTCAAGGTGAATGATTCCATATTGAAGTGGTCAATTCAATCAATTGGTGTACCAAATTTTGAATTATACGAACATAGGCTTTTGCACGGCGGTGTAGATTCGACGATGAAAACCGTAATCGAATCAAAGAAGACCGAATCATAAATCACGGTCAATATTTTGACACTCGCATTCTCATTGTTCCATTATTCGAATCAATGAGCGGGAGGAAAAAAAACACCCATTTCTCATTGAAAATTAATATTTTAATTGAATGGTTCGAACGTCCGAAGGGTATGACACGACAAGAAACGAAGGGCCCCTCGGAGCTACTCGAAAAAAAACGCAACGTCATTTCTCTCGATCCCAACGTTTATACAGCAACAATTTTTCCATGACCGTCGAATATTCCAAGTCATAATATTTCAAAACATTTGCATAATGGTAGGTGTGAACACGGTGTTGAGTTAAAAAAACGAAAACAAACCGAACCCGGCGCTTAACTAGAATTTTGGGTGTTGGGTCGGATCGGAATAAATTACTCTTCACGGAAATTGTAAGTTCGGCGTTTTGTAATTAATTTCATGACATCAAGAGGGGTCGAGTGTATGTTTGAACAGGAAATAGTTTCACGTTTCGTGGCTCAAGTTATGAGAATTGAAGTGTATAAAATTTGAGTCAATTTTTTGTGAAATTCGAAAGCATTTTTCAAATGTCAGTAATGTAAATGTTAAGTTAATGCAGGGTTTGGAAATTACTTACGTGAAAAAAGTAATTGGTTATGTTACCGTTACTTCAAAGTAAATAGTAACTCGTTATCGTGAGCACTTCAAAAAATAACTTTCAGTTACTCTCACGTTACTTTTTTGGAACGTATTGAATGTAGATAATAAGACATTTAAAAACTAAGGATGAAACAAAATCAACGTACTTGTTATTTTGTTATAGAACCTGTTTTTTGAGTTTCAACAAAACCTCATATTTTCGAGATCTGTTCTCTGTTAGGACGAGCCCTCCATGAATAATTTTTTTAAACGAGGAAAATTGTTCGAATTTTCATATTTTGATCTAAGTTCTAAAAATTTCTCATTATGACATTTCATTCAACGTTCAATGAAAAAATTAATTGTTTTTTGAAAGAATCTGATCTACCAAGATTTTTCGGATTTTCGACACTTTCTGTATTCATCAGTATGTATAAAATGTTTCAGGATTTTCTAGTATTTTTACAAATTTGTACATTTTCTTTGTACATTGCTAAATTAAGGATTCCAATAATTTCATATGCTCTAGAATTCAAAGTTCATTAAATTTCTTATATTTGAAAGGATTTTTCAGGTAGGTTTTTATACATTTCAGTTTTTTTTTCCTTTTTAGTTTTTCTACAACTTCAAGATTTGTTCAGTATTTTTAAAACTTTTAGTATTTTTGAGCTAGTATTTTTATATATTTTCAGTATTTTCATATAAATCGTTATATAGATTTCGAAAATTTCGAGCCTTATTATTTGAAATTCATCAAATTTTTCATGTTCCAAAAGATTTTTCAGAAAACAGTGTCTGAATAGATTTTTATTTCTTTCAATGTCAGTATTTTTCGCATTTATGCACTTTTTCTACGATTTGAAGAATTGTTCGGTATTATGTATTAAATATTGCAATATAGATTTCTGGCATTCGATGATCTAGTTATAAAAGTGTATAGATTTTGATTGTTTCATAGATTTACTTGTATTTTTTTATACATATATGTATGTCTTTTCTTTTTGTATTTCTTAGTATTTAGAGAATGTAGTAGAATTTTCTATATCCATATTATCAAGCTTTCTTTTTTAGTTTCCAGAATAAAATGTCCTGGAATTGGAAGTTTAGAATATTTGAAGTATTTTAATCGATTTTACAGGAAACAGCTTCTTTATAGTTTCAGTGTTCTCAATTTTTTTAATTTTTTACAGGCTTTAAGATTTGCAACATTTTCTGGTATTTTAATGGAATTCTATTTAGACACATGTTCAAAGTTTTAGTTTCTCGATTCCTCAAATACCGTAAACTTTTCAAAAATCCAATAGCATTTATAATAAAATAACATACTCGTTACTCGATGCTCGGTGACGGTTTATTTTGATGGTTATGATTAGTAAATCCGAGACATTTAAATCCAGTATTTTCATTTTTCTTTCTTTTTTTCAATTCACAAATTCATTCAAATACATAAGGTTTTCTAGCATGATCTATAGATTTTAAAGATCTTGCTATAAGTTTTGAGATCTATAATTTTTAAATATTTTTACGTATTTTCATGCGGATTTCTAAAATTTAATGCTTCAAATTGTAAAAGTTTCTAATAAAAAGTGAAAAATTATTATTATTTTTCTCTGTTTCATTAAAAACTATAAATAGAGCATTTTTTATTCGAAAATATGGAAGTAGAAAATTTCTTGTATCTCAGTTTCAGAACCTTCCTTATTTCCGATCTGTTGGAGCCAAACGATAAATAATGAATAAAATTTATAAATAAATTAATTAAAAATTGGAGTGTGTTGAATCAACACGCGTTAGAAGAAAAACTTCTCATGCTGCTTTCTTTAAGGTTTTGATGTAAAGATTTTTATTTCTCTTACCATTTTCAGTTCTAATAGAGATCCCTCAATTTTTCTGCGTAGTATTTTTCTCGTTTTTGAAGTAAAACTTCTTAGGCATCATCGTCACTTTTCTAGAATGTAATTTGTGTTGGGAGTAATTTGGAGATTTCACAATGTAAGATGTAAGACTGTGAGATGCAAGAGTGTAATATTTTCGATTGCAGGGAGTAATTTTGAGATTTTGTTGTAATGAAAGGCTGTGAGATGTCGGACTGTAATGTTTTCGTTTGGAGGGAGTAATTTGGAAATTTTACAATTTAAGATGTAAGAGTGTAATATATTCGATCGCACTTATTACATTTTCAATCGAAAATATTACACTCTTACATCTTACATTGTAAAATCACCAAATTACTCCCTACATAAATTACCTTCCAGAAAAGTGACTATGCCGCCTAAGAAGTTTTATTTAAAAAAAAAATGGAAGAAATGAGTTTTATTGTTTGGCTCCAAAAAATAAATGCCAAAATGCAAGTGGTGTAAATCCAGCCCGGTGAGTACAAATTACCTGTCCCTTCTAATTAACCCCTATATTAATTCCCCTGAGGATCATGATTTCATGAATATTCATTTCCTGAAAAAACCCGAGGATTCCACAAATGCCCCGCGCATTCTCTACGATTTTTATCGTCCCTTCAAGTGCAAAAGACTGTAAACGAGAGCGGAAATTACACCAAGATAACATCGGGTTCGCGCAGAATGACAACGAATATTTCACATCATTTTTAAGCTGTATTCACAAGATTAACAATAATTGAAAAACTTTACGAGCCTCGATTTATAAAGGACTGATTAAGTACGAACGCTTTTCGCGATGTTCCTCAAAACAAATTGTTGTTTTCTTGTAATTGGAGAAATGAACTGAATATGCATTAGGACATAATTTTGCAGCATAAATTGTCCTGTTATTATCGAACAGACACTCGCTTTCGTATCAAGTCTGGTTACCATATTCCTTCCGCATTTCGAAGGGAAAACCGGGCTTGAATTTTGCCCGCGGTGTTTTTCATGACGCGCGTGTAATACAGGACATGCTTGTGTTCGAATTTGTTTGTTTTTGTTTGTCATTATCTCAGAAGTGTTTTGAATGAAGGAAAAATTGCTCCAGCGTCTATTTAAAATAATCGGTGACAAGATGCTCGGCTTCATTTTCGAGTAATTTTGATGAAGTACGTAATGACAGTCGTGTTGTTAACAATTATTTCCGGTAATTGACTTGGTTAGGCTTTTGCAAGGGAGTAAAAATCTTGAATGACCTTGATTTTGAAGAAAAAGTAATAGTGGCTCTTATTTTCAATTTCAAAATAATTATGATAAATTGTGCGATAAAATTGATGCTTGCTGTAAAAAGGACGTAAAATTAATTTTGAATATTGTACCTAATTTGAAAATAGTGGAAAATTCGCTGATATGAGTGTTTGAAAATGTAATTCGCGTAACAAGCTAGTGTGTCAAAGTGTATTTTACGCTCGGCGTGTTTACTTTCGTTTTCATTTTTCATCAACTTTCTTTTCGATCAATGAACCAACGAACTGGATTGACAAATTTGACACCTCTAGAAAATTGTGTAACCTCTAGCGAATGAGCTGTATGAAAAAAGCAACGTTCGATCTATTTTTTTGTAATGAATTCCTGGCCTTCATTTGAGGCGGAGAAAGAAACTTTTGTATGAATTCATCAGTATTCTGAAGTTGTAAATTACAGGATTTGGAAGTAACGCGTTACTCTAAAACGTTACATTTTTTACTGTTACTTGATTGTCCTATAAGTTTTTAGCACGATTTTTAACTTTTTTAATGAATGTTCTAAAACTGAAATTTAAGCAATTTTTAACTTCTCCATTTTTAATTGAAAAATTCTATATTAATAATTTTTTAAGGAACAATGTAAAGTATTAGTAATTTGTGTGAGAATATTGACGAAGAACATGCTTTTTCACTTTTTATTAGAAACTTTCACAATTCAAAACGTTCAATTTCAGAAATTCGCATTAGGTATATAAAAATACTATCTATAGATCTCACAATCTATAGCAGGATTTGTTAAATCTAGAGATCGTGCTTAAAAATCTTATGGAATATTATGAATACAAAAAACAAATACGAAAAATACTCTAAATAAGTACTAGATTTTATTAAGTTTCATGTTATTTGATTTTCTAAAAATTTATGTAATTCCAGGAATCGAAAAACTTCAATTTCTCGGGCTTTGAATTCTAAAAATAAATGTTTATAGAAGTCTATAAAAAAATAAGAAAATTTTTCAAATCGTATGACTCTGTGAAAAATACAAAAAATATTGAGGGCACTCTAAATCTATAGAAAAACTGTTTTCTGCAAAATCGATCAAAATTCTTCAGAAATTTCAAACTTAAAATTCATCTCATTCTGGAAATTCAGACAGATATCTTTAAAATAAAAAACCAAAAAATTCGACAACATTCTATAAATACTTAGTAATACAGAAAGAAAATACGTAATCAAAAATACGCGTGAATATATAAAACATTGAAGATCTTTCGAATTCCAGAAATCCATACAGCAACATATAAAAATAACGAACGATCCTTGATATCATAGAAAAACTGAAGAAATACGAAAAGTAGTGGAATAAGTGAAAATCTACTGAGACACTGTTTTCTGGAAAATCCTGTGAAACGCGGAAAATTTCATTATGTTCAAATTCCAGAGTTCTTGAAATGTGTATAACAATTTATATTATAAAAATACTAAAATTATGTAAAAATCCTAGGAAACTCTGCAACATTCTATCATCCTGAAAAATACGAATAGTTTCAGAAATACTGAACAATCCTTCAAATCGTAGAAAAATTGAAAAAGTATCAAAAAAATCAAAGGAAATGAAAATCTTTATAGACACTATTTGCTGAAAAATCCTCTCAAATACAAATAAAATTTAATGAACTTTGAATTCTAGAGCATAAAATTCTTGGAATCTATATATGAATGTACAGAAAAACAGTACAAATTTATAGAAATACTAGAAAATCCTGCAACATCTTATACATACTAAAAAATACAAAAAAATTCAAAAATTCTGAAAATCTGGGTAAGTACTAAGATTCTCTCAGTAATCTATTGAATTTGTGAATGTTTCCTCGTGGCTAACATTGAATTAAATTTTATATTCAGAAATTTTGTGAACTTGAAAAAAATATCAAAATTTAAACAAGCTAATTGATTTTTTTCAGAGTTAAAAAGTAGGGATGAACATTTTTTATTACATCTGAAATAAACAATTACTATAGAACAAAACCACGACTACGTTGATATTGTTTTTTTCAACCTTAGTTTTTCGACGTCTTGTTATTGACATTCAATTTATTCCAAAAAGTAACGTGAAAGTAACGAGACGTTACTTTTTTTAAGTGGTAACTGTAACAAGTTACTATTTCTTTTCAAGTAACTTCCCAAACCGTGGTAAATTATGTGTAACAGTGAAATAATTCTTAAAACAAATGTGGACTTTGGGACCATGTTTTAAACTTGTTTATAAAATCCTAATACCTTACGATTTTTGAAATTGTAGCTGAATCTCTCAATACAGGAGTTTTACAGTCGAAAAATGAATTTCTTGAAATGTCAAATTTTGAAATTGATAGATGTAAGATGTTAAAAAAAGTCAGCCACAAAAGAAGTGAAATAATTTTCACTGACATGTAAAATTAATGAACGAATTATAAAACTGAGAATAAAAATGAAAATCTGAAATAACTTCCAAGTAGCTTAAACTGAGCTGCACAACTTTTATTCAACTCCTTTTCGACCATACGTTAATATTCGCAGTTTTCGAAGGTGAAAAAATGCCAACCATTCATAAACTGTTTGTCACCTTTGGAGAACGAAGAAATATCGAAAAAGATGAAAAACAGTTCATGAGTGCTTTCTCTTCTTTTCGCCTTCAAAACTGCTGAAGTTGCTTTCCCTCTGAAAAAATTTCAGAAATTTTAACAAATCTGCAACATGTTCTAAACTCGTTATTTTGAAGCGTTTCTTAAGTATTACATTTGTCTGGTTATCGATTTTTCAATATAAATTCTCAACATTCCAAAATCACAACGTATTGTTTAAAATTCTAATACTTTAATTTGAAAGACTAATAAATTCTAAAACATATTCAATTTATGATAATACTATATTCAACCATCTGCAACTCTTGAGTAAAAAATATCCTAATCTTAGAGAATTTTCCAACTTTTTTCCTGGTAAATCAAGGACTCAATTTTGTTAAACCACATGGGTGAATATGCAAACTTTTTGGCATCCAAACGTGAAAAAAACGAGAATTTCCCATAGAAAGTTCAAGAAAATTCTATTTCCGTGTTACGTGTTATACTGGATTTATGTTGTGGCAGGAAGAGGGGAAAGTTGATGAAAAAATTCTTTTTGGGTTTCCTTACTCAGGCATCTGGTCACCCTAAATTCCATACATTTCAGAAATCGGTGAGTAAGGATAGCGCGGTCAGAACTCCCAATCTGCTGACGTAAAAAGCGCAAATTTGCCGTCAAGGACGCGTTTATACGGAGGGGTGGCGACGAAGAAGGCGAAGACCATTGAAAAACGGCACGTGGCGCAACTTAGGGTTCCAGAGTGGTTTCAACCCTTAGCAAAAGGGCCAATGTCCTATTCCTCTCCCTCACCCGAATCAACAAAAGTTTGATCATATCTTTTTCTTCTTATCATTTTTTTCACTCTTTTTTTTCCAATCCTTGAGTAGTTTTATTGTATGAATTGCACAGTCTGTATAAAAACTGTTAAAAACTTTCAAAACTGTACAAGTTTTCAAGGGTTTTCATTTCTTCTTGTAACTGATTTTGAATAAAATAATAGCATTATCGAATTTTTCTTCAATAATTAGGATTTTGTATTCACGTTTCGAATGTTATAATTTATATAACTTCATACAGTTTCTGTAGTTCTCTTAAATATATGACATTGTTTATATTTTACAAAATTTATTAATTCTACTAAGAATTATAAAACATTTTTTGATTACAATATTTACAGAATATTTAACAGTTTCTGTTATTTACGAATTTATCGAAATTTTTCATAATGTATATAATTTATCAACATTTTATTGAATCGGACAAATTTTTGAAATTTATAATTTTCCAAAAGGGTTTTTGACTCATTTTTGTCATTTTTTGAGTAGTTTCATTGTATGAATTATACAGTTGGTATTAACTGTTAAAAACTTTCAAAACTGTATAAACTTACAAGGTTTTTAATCCCTTGTTATAACTGATTTTGCATGAAATAATCTCAATATTAAAGTTTCCTTTAATGTTAGAATTTTGTGAATTTCATAAAGTTTCTGTAGTTTTCCGGAAAACCTTACATTTTTCACATTCTACAAAGTTCATGAACATTACGTGGAATCGAACGAATTTGATAAATGTTTCAGAGGTATTAAAGGTCTTCGAAATTTTCTATTTTTTCCAATTTTCCAACGTTTTCGGATTTTCTTGACTTCTATTGGAATTTTCACAATGATAGACAATCTTTGTACGATAAAACATTTTTTTATTACAAGATTTACAGAATATTAAACAGTTGCTCTAATGTTATGAATTCATCGAGAAATTGATAAGCATTTTGTCAAATTTAACAAAATTTTCGAATTCCTGAATTTGCAAGAGTGTTTTTTGACTATTTTTTGTCATTTTTTAAGTAGTTATATTGTATGAGCTACACAGTCTGTGTTTACTGTTAAAAACTTTCGAAACAGTAGAAATTTTGAAAAGTTTACATCCCTTGTTGTAACTGATTTTACATAGAACAATCATATTATTGAATTTTTCTATTCATTCTTACTCTCGATTCACGTTTGAAATCTTATAATTTAAGATCGTTGACACTCTTAAAAATTTATAAATAATGTTCAGAATAATACAAAGGTTTAAAATTTTTCAGAGGCATTAAAAGTCTCAAATTTTCAATTTTTAAAGATTTCTATATTTCTGGACTTCTATCAAAAGTTTCATCATGATGGACAATCTCCGTACGATTACACATTTTTTCGTTTTCATAACTAAACGTATATTGAAAATTCGAATTGATTGAATCATCAAACAGTTTTTGATTATACATAAAATTTATTAGCATTTTGTAAGGTTCAATAAATTATTCAAATTTCTCAGAAATATTAACTATCTTTAGAGTTTCCGATGTTTTTTATTTTTTTTTTTAATTCTAAAAACTTTCAAATGACAATGGAAACTACTATAAATATTGACGATTTTGATACGTGATATTTTTTTTAATGCAGAAATATACATATTAGTACACAGTATATGTAGTTTTAGGAACCTTAGTAATATTTATCCTCATAATATCATGACAACCTTATGAGAAACTAAAATTTCCTATAAAAAGAAGTGATAGAAAAAATTTCAAAAGGTTTTTTTCTTGTAAGATTTTGTCACATACGTTCTTATAAGAAATTTCAGTTTCTTATAAGGTTTTTTAGTCACCTTATAAGCGATTGAATTCATAAGAGATTGAATTCTTATAAGGTTTTTATAAGGTTCATCATATACAATAAATTGAATTCTCATAGGAAATTTTATTTTCTTATAAAGTTCATATAAGAATCAAGATTACTGGGGATATTTCCGAAATTCCTCATAATCTGCATAAGTATAATTTACCATCTATTTTCAAAATTCTTAAGAGATTAAAAACCCTAGTTTATTTTATCCTCATAAAAACCTCATAAGAAAATAAAAATTTCTCATAAGAATCCAATTTCTCATGAGATGCACCTCATAAAAACCTTAGGAGAATTCAATTTCTTACAAGGTGACCTTTTAATAATCTAATATACATAAGTAACTGCAATTTATTATGAGAATGTATTAATTAAAGTCTTAAAAGAATAAAACCTCATGAAATTGTTTTGACCAATTCTTTGTAATAAATTCCCGTTTCTTATAAGGTTTTTATAAGGTGCACTTTATAAGAACTTGAATTCGTATAAGAAATTTCATTTACCTATAATGTTTCCATAAGGATAAAAATGACTAGGGAACCATAAATAGTTCCGAAAAACCATAATTATGATCGTTAACTTATGAATATTTGCAATGTTAGTCAAATTTAAAAAGAAGGTTTTTTAATGCTCATACTCAAGACATTTATAATTTTCTTTGTTATAAGCTGATTAAGTATCCATTTTGTTCATCATTAGAATCTCTTCAAATTGTTTGTATCAAATTTCCGGTAGTTTTATAATAAACCAGAAGATTCCTCATACAGTTAACTTTCATTCAAAAGTTCTCAAGGATTTTTTTACTGCAAATTTTCCTTGTGTCAGTTATACATTCAAATTTTTTTTCTCCATACTTCACACTGAAAAAAGTTCATAGTTCTCAAATCAATATGAAAATAGTAATATTCACGCCAGCTTTATTTATAATTAACCAAACTAAATTTCAACTTTGAAATTAGAAAACCCCTAGTAATTTAGGTTTTTATAAAGTTTTTATGAAACTCCTTATAAAATTCGGGTATTTCTCATAAAATTCCGCTTTCTTATAGTCACTTTATAAAAAGAGCAATGCTTAATAAAGTTTTTATAAAATCACTTTATAAAGACTTTTTAAAATCTTCATAAAATGACGGCATTTTTATCAAGCGGATTTTAAAATCTACTTTATGAAGATTCTGTTTTTTTATAAAGATTTTATAAAGTTTTTATAAAGTAAATTAATAAAAACTAATAAAAACTTTATAAAAGATTGCTCCTTTTATAAAGTGACAAAAAAAAGCGGAATTTAAAAAAAAATACCGAAATTTTATGAAAACTTAGTAACGGGAGTCCGAGAGTCCACTCTCGGAACTCTCTCGGAAGTCTCTCGGAACTATCTCAGACAATTGACCGAGATAGTTCCGAGAGACTCGCATATGTATTTCATGGTTTTTTAGGTCGCTGATTATAAATCTGAGGTCGAAATTGCGAAATTATTTTGTTAACTCAAATTGTTTGAACACAATTATTTTGCAATTTCGACCTCGGATTCATGATCAGCGACCTAAATAACCATGAAAAGCATATGCATCTTAGTAAGTATTTTTTCATAATTTTTAAAGCAACTTGTTTAAACGAAATAATTTCCCCAATTTGACCTCAGATCCATTATCAGCGACCTGAAAAACCATTATAAGCATATGTATCTTAGTAAATTTTTTTTTCATAATTTGTTAATACAAATTGTTCGAACAAAATAATTTTCCAAATTTGACCTCAGATTCATGATTAGCGACCTGAAAAACCATGGAAAGCATATGCATCTTGGTAGGTATTTTTTTTTATAATTGTTAAAACAAATTGTTTAAACAAAATAATTTTCCAAATTTGACCTCAGATTCATGATCAGCGACCTAAAAAACTATGAAATGCATATGCAAGTCTCTCGGAACTCTCTCGGAGCCCCGTCACCAGGGAAAACCTAAATTACTATTAGGGTGCTATAGTTCATTTGCACATCTTATTGTCAATGCACGTGTACACAATCAAATGAAGAAATATATGCAAACATATAAAATATAATCTGTAGCTTTTACTATGGATTGTATAAAGTCAAACAACAGGAAATCCATGACTATTATGACTCTTACAAGGGTGCAGCTTCGAATCTCTATTACGTGGCGCCGGATGCGGTTGCACAAGTTTCGCAATGTTTCACAGGTTGCACACCCCTAAAACCAAAGCTGTTGGGGTCATGCAAGGGGTTGCCTGGCTACAATCTCAGCAGCAGCACGGTTGCCCAGAGCGACGGTTGCGTCATTGCAGCTCCGTCAGTGACGTCACCTCCCGGTCGCCAGTGACCTTGACCGTCACGCTTGGCGCCAACCCCACTTTTCATCCCTCGTGCCGGCAACAGGTTTAAAGTGGTGGTCTTTAAACGGGATATACTCGAATGCCACGCTCAGTTTCTAGAGATTATGCATATCTCAACCCTGTCCTATTGACACGCAATTTTCTAGGAACATATATCAGGAATATGTCCAAAAATATTCTCAGAATATTAAGAAATTTTTTTAAATTGCGAGAAACTCGAAGAAATGTTTTAAGTTACTGTAAAAAAAAGGATCACGCTTTATAGAAAGGTACAGGAACATTAGTGACTGCTTCAATGCACCATGTCATTTATTCATTCGTTATTCGAATTTACAACCAATTTTTACTTATAACATGAACCATATCCTATAATGTCCATTCACACAATAAAATTGCTGCGGAAAGACCCTGCAACAGTTTCATACAATTCTTTTTCCAAACTTTTGAATACTTCAATCATCACTTCCCGTGCTTCAGAATCCTCATGATCATAATTAATTGAGTGAACTAACTTCACTGTTTCCATCAACGTAAGTACCTTGCAGGTTAATACATTTTTTGGATGTCACTAGAGTTCTTAAACTGTTTGGACTAAGATTCACGCCCTTACTTTCTGAAAGTCGTAGGTAAAACTCTCGGTTATTACTGCCCAATTCTTTCTCTTGGTTAGAATACTGAGTTTCAAGTATTGATAAATTAGTCTCAAAACATCCATTTCTGATCAGAAATATTGATAAAGGTTCTGTAGGAAAGAGAAAATAAAAATTGTAAAAATTGAATTGTTTTTTTATGAGCATTGTTTTCTCGTGTACTAAACTTTTTTGTTAAAACCGCATTGCCAGCGCAGTCCGAGCGTTCCGAGCATGGTAGAATTAGCAAGAATTAGCTCTATCTTTAATTCTACCAATTCTACTATGCATGCAATGGTTCCAGGATTTCAGAGTGTTCCGAGTCATCTTAATTTCTATATAATAAAAGATCCGAAGAGACATACACGTCATTTACTTCACTCTAGTGTTCACTAAAAATCGATTTTCATTCGAGTTAACATCGATGTTTCAACTTCAAGTTGGCGATGTTAACGTCGATGCAGGGAAGAACCGTTAAATTTAAAATGTAACCATCAACCGTCATTCAAATTACTTATTGACATAGATTATTCCATAAATAAATTTTTTTCAACAATCATACGACAACTATGAAAAATTCTAGATATTTAAAGCATTTTTAATAAAAAATTTGTTATTATAGTCAAAACTTTTCAATAAGCGATATTTAATTAATTATTGTCAACTTCGACAACATCGATTTATAATCGACAACTTCGATTAATAATCGGTCGCACCGATTAAAATATCGATGATAATCGATGTTTTAAAAATCGATTTTTATTGAACACTACTTCACTCCATCTTCTGGTTTGTTCTGAAACTATGAAACTTCTTTTGCTATACTTGATTAACAAAACTGATGAAACTTCATTTTGATTGATATATTATCATCGATCGATCAATATCCAGTAAAATTCAGTTCGGTTAGTATAGGTTAGTATCTCAATACTTGTCAGTATCAGTCACAACTGGTCACAACATGTCACAATAAGTCAGTATTTTGATCATTTGAATGTTTCCATACTCAGTATTCATCATTGCTCAGTGCTCAATACTTTTACCATTATTTACTTCCCTAGCAGTCCAACTACCACCTAGATCGGTATTTCCAAACTACTAGAAATCATTGCATTTGGTTATTTTTCAGTTACTCACAGACAAATTACTGGAAAACAGCCAGAAAAAAGGCAACATTCGAAAATTTTCGTAAAACATTTGTACCCAATGCATTCTGGCATGATAAATAATCATTGAAATCTACCTTACCAACAGTGGATTAAAAAAAATGTTGGCTACAACTAGTATTCGAAATCGTAGTTGATTGCGTTGTAAACAACCTTCAAAACGTGTTTTTTAAAGGAAAATAGGGTTTTTTAGATATGTTGGGAAGATTGTTTGTACGATCCCGATCGAAAAAAAAATGTCCGAAAGATGTACGAAATCTGTACGCGGATATCCGAACAAAATATCCGACGGATATTTTTCGTACATACGAATGTAACGCTTCCTGACAAATTGGCGGCGATTGTACCGTAGAAAATTGTCTAACATACATCCATCAGATGTATTAAGTATATCCGTAGTATATACGAAAAATATCCGTAGTATATCTTTTATATATCCATATTTTTATTTTTCTTCACTGATGTAATGATTTTCGATGCAGTAAAATATGAGTTTCCCGGACAAATAATCCTTTATTGTATGTTTCTACACATATCAAAGGATTAATTCACCGAGAAAGTCGTATTTTATCACATTGACAAGATATTTTTGATAGATAGGACTTTAAACTGAGGCTGAGGTTCCGAGTCGTCTTAATTTCCAATAAAAGATTCGAAAAATCATACACTTCACTCCATCTTGTGGTTTGTTCTGAAACTATGAAACTCCTTTTGTTACCCACCCTTTGCTACATTGAACCATTGAAACAATGTCATTGATAACAATTGATAAAGCTTCATTTACTAACATTTACTAATATTATATACTGTGATTGACTGTCCTAAACTCAGTTGTAATAACTAAACAAATTCTAAGTCTTCTAAATAACAACCAGAACAAACCAGAATGTCGGAAACGAAGAAGAAAGTTCTAATGATATGTTTGGGTGAGATTTGAAAATAATTTTCCACTCACAAGACACACATTTTTTTTGTAAATGTTCAGAGTAATTTTCAATGTTTTTATGTTTATTAATTTTCCGTATTTGCATAATCAAGCATTTTTTAATTTATTTTTACATTTAAATAACACCCACATCATTTTGATTTTTGAGTTTTTGAGTGATAAAATTTATTTTGCAAATGAGAACTTGAAATTCCTGTGTTGAATGAATATTGGAATGTTAGTTTTTCAGATAAAGCTACAAAACCAGCAAAAAACGTTAAAATAAAACTCAAAATTTTACTGTATCACAACATCAATTATTTTAGAATTAATTCAGTAAATACATACAATTTTTTTTAAATTTCTAAACACGTTTGTAGATGAAAAAAAATAAACATGAGAATTAACAGAAAAAAAATTTCAAATAAATCAACACAACTATGAAGTAAAAAAAATAAAAATAAAACCAGCTTTTGACAAGTCATTGTTAAAATTGCAATCCACTTCAAATGTTTCATTTTATTGACGTTCTTTTGGTGGGTACATACCAAAAGCGCAAATTACCCCGAAATCAACAATGTTAATGACTACCGAAAGCGCACAACGGGCTCATCCAAAAGCGCACATAGCAAATATTCGATATACGTAAAGAACCCAGTAATATTTTAATAAAAAACCAGTAATATTTAGATTTCTAAGGAAGCGTTTATTGTTCAAAATTTAAACACAAGTCGAAAAAGATAGAACGAATTATCGAAATAAAAAAATGTAACAACATATTTTATACGCGACGACAAAAAGAGCTTATTTATTTTAAAAACTGCATCCTATTTTCGGATGTTTTCTCTTGTTGTTTGTATTTTTCTCTTTGACAAAGTATAAATTTTTCTTTCCTTGCTCGTTCATTCGATTTTTTGTATACATTCGTCGATTTAATTTTCAATTCTGTTTGTCTTTGATGCTTGAGTAATACGTCCAGTACTCGCATCACTGTCGGGTGAGGTGCGTAGAAGTTTGTTTTGAAGTGCTTATGAAAACTTTCAGGGCCGTTAGTTGTTGTTTGATGGTGGAAACAAGCACCTGTCGAGATCGATGTAGTTTTCCAGAACGTAGTCACTGAATGCGTGAAGTTTGATATTTTCTGGACATTCGGACATTATATCAACAAAAGCATCGTCCATCTCAGTGTGAGAAAGATACGAAAGTCCAAAAAACAATCGCAGCCACTGTCCTTCAGGTGTCGCTAAATTTTTTTAAGCCTCAGTGAAACCGAGTTAGGCTAATTTTCGGTGCCAGCTTTGTCCTGTAAAAGTTAATTGTTGTAAAAATTTTTTAAAAAGCATCCTTCATAGACATTGGGGAATAATATATCTAAGTGGAATTTGCAGCATTTTATGGTTGCCATTGGGAATGTTGTTCGTGCTGCGGCGTGCGCAGCGAGTTCGAAATTCATTAAAATAGTCTGTGGAACAATCGAAGACGCGCACAAAGATATAAGGTTTTCCCACATTTTCATATAGCAGTCCTTGCTTTTCGATGGTAAAAAACAGAATGCTATCTGATAGTATACTCTGTGAAGGTATAAGTGCACAGTGTAGAGTTGTTGAAAATGCCATGGACAAGTGTAAAAGGTGCCGTCGACAAGTATAATGTTGCCATGTTTGACGAGAAAATTCATATTTGTGTCACACGTAATTATTGCCATATCTTCAAAAATATGACAAAATTCTTCTTTGTTGTGTGTCTGCATTCCACAGTTTTGTAGCTGCTCCAACGCCTCTTCAGCAGATTTAGGAATAGTTGGCATTACCTTACGTCTTTCTCGATAAACTGAACGTGTAATATTTATAAAATCGTGGTTGTTCATCTCTGCGTGGGCTTGTAATGCAAGTACTTTCTTGGAGATTTCCGATGGTCGGGAAAACATATCATCTTCAGCTTTTCTTTTACATGAAACCCGAGCAAGATTGCACTGGATCTCTCGCTGGTTCATAGCATCGTGCCCTGAATGTTCGTTTCGCGATTCAATAATATTCTGCACACTACTGTCCGTCTGAATAATAGCGTTGCAACCTCGTCGACAACAGCGATAGGATCTGTTTCCTGATGCCAGAAAACGAAAAAATCTGAATTTGTATCCTTGAAAAATAAGGCAATCCACTCCTTTGTTGGTTTGTGTTCTCGAAAAATCCATTTCGAAACACTCTAGATACAATGAAAGCGCAAAGACAACTGCTTTCGGGAGGCCAGTAACGGAGAGCAAATGCCTTTATCAGACAAACTGGAAATTAGTCTTTCGTGATGCCTGCAGTAAATATTATTCTCATTCATAGTGAAAAGAAAGTAATGAACCGGCGAAATATTAAATAAAAGCACTCGGCTTTGGAACTTTGAATTTAGATATTCGACTGTTCGATATGTCGACTGTAAACATAAATGTTTGTGCGCTTTCGACCAGTGCTCGTGTGCGCTTTTGGTGTGGGCTTTCGGTATAATTTTTGGGCGATTGTGCGCTTTCAGTATTCTCCGATTTTGGTACATCTAAAAAAGAACTTATCTACATTCAAGTTCATCCCACAATTTTCTTTACAAGAAAAGGAATTATTTTTATCAATTTTTTATTTATTGTCTCGTTAATTTTCTTATTTGAATAAGCAAAATTTAATATTTTCTCCTGTACCACTCAACATTTCAATTTTCATGATTTTTAATTTTTGTCTACAAAGTTTTGAGAATTTCACATTTTTAATTGAGTTTGAAAATACTTGAAAAATATGTCTGTTGGACTGAAAAAATTTATATAGTTGGTTTTTTTTGTGTTCAAAGAACGATGAAATTTTTTTGTTTTTTGTTGCCGACTGTAAAAGTTTTAAAAATATCTAAAATGACCAACCAAGATTTTCATTATGAATTTTCAATAAGAGTATATATTCTTGTAAAATAAGATTTCTTAACAGTTTTCATTCCACCCTAGCAAACGCGGCGGTACCTCATGAGGTACCAGTTAGGTACCCCTTAGGTACCAGTTAAGTACTTTCCCAAATATCTACTTCTTCTTATTGAAAATCAGGGAAACTTTTATTTAATCTTGTAAATGAAGTGTTTTTCTTCATTTTCCAGAGGTCGAACATCCGAAAAAATGGTGCATTAATTTAAAAAAACGAAAATTAGTTACACAAATTGTTAGATAAGTGTAGATAGCGCACTTGTCATACGCTAGATAACATTCAGATAATGCGCTACGCGGGAAATTTGAAATGCGCCATCAACACAGTTGTTCTCACAGGGGCGTACGTAGTCGGAGCAAATCAGCTCGCGATTATTATTTTTTTGGATAGTTCTATTGCATTTCGAGTGTTCCCAGAGTTTTTAAACTTTACCATAATGATGTAATAGTAGACGGTTAACGTTCGGAAAATTTTTGCTTAAGTTTTCCCGAACTTTATACACGATGTTTATCGAAATTAGATTCAAATAATTTTAAGGTAAAATTATAAACTCTTACCGCAAAATGCCGATGTTAATCGTGAATAAAATACAGGAATATTTTACACCTTACTTTTTTATACCTGTAACATTGCTGGCAATCAAAAAATTCTCTATGAATTCGAATAATTTAAAAATAAAATTGGTCGTTAAAACCCCCAACACAAAATTTCGATGTTCATCGTGTATGCAATTCGGGAAAACTTAAGAAAAAATTTTCTGAACGTTAACTGTCTACTATTACATCATTATGGTAAAGTTCAAAAATTCTGGGAACACTCGAAATGCAATAGAACTATCCAAAAAAATAATAATCGCGAGCTGATGTGCCCCGACTACGTACGCCTCTGTGAGAACAACTGTGTTGATGGCGCATTTCAAATTTCCCGCGTAGCGCATTATCTGAATGTTATCTAGCGTATGACAAGTGCGCTATCTACACTTATCTAACAATTTGTGTAACTAATTTTCGTTTTTTTTAATTAATGCACCATTTTTTCGGATGTTCGACCTCTGGAAAATGAAGAAAAACACTTCATTTACAAGATTAAATAAAAGTTTCCCTGATTTTCAACGAAAAGGAGTAGATATTTGGGAAAGTACTTAACTGGTACCTAAGGGGTACCTTATAAGGTACCTCTAAAGTAACGATTAGGAACCGGGGCGTTTGCTAGGGCAGAAAAATTACTTGTATAATTTAAAAATGATTAAATATTTTTTTCTAAGAAGTGACACTATTGTGCAACGTTTTTAAGTTAAATACATGACGTTAAAGTGAAAAAATCCATGAATGTTTGTCTAAATTTAATACGATTATTATCAATGGAAAGGAATATTTAGAACCTAAATTGCCCAGTAAACATTCGTGATTATTTGTGATCATTGATGTCATATGACGTACTGATGCTTCCATATATGTATGTCATCATGGCGTCATGTCATGATATGGCATTATATGACCTTATATGAAGGCATTATGACATTATAGATGCCATATTATGACATGACATCATGATGACATACATATACAGAAGCATTGGTGCGGCACATGACATCAATGATCACGAATAATCACGAATTTTTACTGGGTGTCTTCAACTCGATTCAAGAATAATTATTGAAACTCAGGTGCAAATATAGGGGTGGGGGGGTTGAGGGAGTTAAAGCACCCCCCGACATTTTCGACACTCTACATAACCCATTATAATAAACATACAAGAAATTGAAGCATTGTACATGAATAGTTTGGAATCCCCCCCCCCCCTAAATTTTTCTCTAGATCCGCCCCTGTTGAAAGCGGTACCATTTTTAAGGAAACATCTGTCGTTCTCCTATTGCTGAAGCTGTATTCCAAGATACTGTTGAAAAAAAGGGCTTGCAAGGAAAATGGGAAGTTGACAGTGCTGCTCTAATAGGTTACCACACAGGAAAGTCTCCTGATCGCAGAGTCTCTCCAATTCTCAAAAAACATGGAATTGGCAATTATTCTCACAAAGCCAGAACTGTAATTGCTTTGATCTCATTTTTTTGAAGCTTTTTTTATACTTCTTTTTTGGGCCTAGATATGAAATTTAGCAATATTATTTTGTGAAGTTTGAAAAAATGAGGCATACTTCAAGATGTTGTATACTCGGTTCTTTTCCTTTTGAATTAATTCATACTTATTCATTTAATGACAACCCAGTAAACATTCGTGATCATTCGTGATCGTGATGTCATGTACGCAGACACATGACATCACGATTACGAATGATCACGAATGTTTACTGGGTAGGGTAAGAAAAAATCTAATCTTGAATGTCTCTAAAATATTAAAAAATGGTGGCTTGGATTAGAAGTTATAACTCAAAATTTGAAATATCAATGAAGACATATGCTCAATTTTCTCAGGTAAAAGCCAAAGATTTTGATGACTTTGATTTCATATTTGGCATGGACGAGAGCAACATTGAAGCACTCAAGGAAATGAAGACTACAGGATGTAAAGCAAAAGTTGGGCTTCTTGGCCAGTACGATCCTCAAAAACAACTAATCATTAGAGATCCATATTACGTAGGTTTATAAAATCCAGTGCAATTCTCTTTTTTGGTCTATTTCTTTCATAATTCAATTCTAATTTCAGGATTCTGATAACGCTGGGTTCGAAACAGTTTACCAACAATGTGTACGATGTGTTGATGCATTTTTAGAAGCAAATCACTAAAAATTACTTTGGCATTAATTTATGTTTTTTCGAAAGTGAAATAAAAATATTTTCTTTATACTATACTGGGTTCTAAATTATCTATATCTCCAAGTTCTTTATATCCAACTCTATCTTTGGTTTGCTTCATGTATGTTATATATTTAGTACATTACATATGTGGTTTGCTTCAAAACTGTGAAACTTCTTTTGCTACTCGATTGATAATATATCATTTTGAATGCGGGGAGGTACTTAAAGGAGGAGAAGTAACTTCCATGGATGGGGTTGGACAAAATTCATCGAGAGCCTGGATGACAGTATATAGTTGCCAAGATATGTGTGATTGTTTACATGTTTTATGTGTTTGACGTTTGAGTGCAGTCAAACACATTCGATTACATAATTTCTGATTATTTTCAAGCACTAACAGTTACTTACATTTCTCATGTAAGTAAAAGATTTGTTTTCTACACAAGAATGTAAAGAGTTGGCAAGAACACATGGAAATCTGGCTCATGCGCAGAAACAGCCTGGTACGCTAGAGTATCAGGACTGGTTAGGACTCTTCCCTATATGTACATATTTGACTGCTGATGTGATATATATTCGATTACCGAGTGATGGAGTCTCGATATACTCTTAGACCTTATAGTATACATGGATTGAGCTCTGCCTATCCCGTTCCATTGACGAGAATGTGCCAACATGATTTGGCCATAATGCTAACCACGACCGGGAGGTTACCACCAGCGCCCTTCATCATTCAAGTACAGGGATGAATTGATTAGTTTTTGTTTTTAGAAAATTACATTTTCGATCAATCAATAATTATGAAAAATTAGTAACAATATTAATAATATGTAACAATATTTTAAATGATTTTTTTCCAAACACTTACGTTTCAGGACCGCCCTGGGCCTCACAAGTACTCAGTCCGCCATTGTACCTGTGTGACAAAAATGTTTCCCCTAGCTTCTCTTTTATGCTCCTACAAATACTAAAATAAATGACTATGGATTTTTCACCGTTTGCTGCCACTTTCACTTTAAAAAACGATTTTATTCTATTTTTATAAGATAAATACAGCTGATACCACGGAGGACGCCATTTTGTTTTAGCATTATGGCCAAATCATGTTGGCACACTTTTCGAGCCTGAGAGCTCAGCCCATGTATACCTGTAAGGTCTATGGATCCATATCACATAAGTTTTTTAAAGTCTGGTACAATTTTCTTTATTGGTTTCTTTCTTTCTTTATGAAAGAAAGAAACCAATATTTCATAATTCAATTCTCATTTCAGGATTCTGATGTCGCTGGGTTCAAAAAAACCTACCAACAATGTGTACCATTGGTCGATGCATTTTTAGAAGAGTACAAGCTTATCACCAATTCTTATCCTCACTATATTTATTCAACATGAAATAAAAATATTTTTTTCTACATTATACTAAGTTCTGTTTTTTCAAAAAATTTTCTCAATGTTACTGTGGAATCCCTCCTGTTTTTATTTCAAAATCAATTTTTTTTTAAATGCTGGTAAAAAACAGCAATTTGATTACATTTTATTGGATGAAAAACATCCTTCAATTTCTTATGACTATATGAAATATTCTGTAAGAAAAAGAACTCAGTAGTATGTTTTCATAGGATCAAAATTCATTTTATTGTGATTCCTTAAATTCCGACAGGCAATAGTGCATACATGTTCACAGTGTAAAACTAAATTTGATCCCAAGTTACAAAAGGCGCCCCCTGCAATTTTCGGCTCCGCATTTACAAACAATCACTTTGCCTGGAATGCTGCCAACGTCGTAGTTGTAGTTCCACATTAATTCATGGCCAGCAGGTATGTAGCTGAGAGCAAAAAAAGCTACCCAAGGAAACCTGACATCATGCGTGTCCACAAATACATTTTGAACGAACACATTTGGATCACACGAATGCTGAAAAGAACAGTTTAAATAATTATTATCAATTTTATCTTGAGCATCACAAATTTCAAAACTTAGTTGAAAAATAAAAATTTATTACATTCAAGTATCTCCCAATATTTCCTGCAGTTTTCGCATCCATTATGTACACGGACTCATCTTCCCCAAACAATTTTCTCACAGACTTTGTTTTTTCATCCTTGTCTTTGATTTCTGGTTCCAAGGAGAGATCAAATTTGCTCGGTTCTCTCCTTGATTCCTCGTCGTCACTGATGTTTATGACTAACGCTTCATTTGGGCCACTCTTGGACGACATGGATTTACTTCCCGAAGAACTGTTTGAGTTTGTCGTACCCTCAGTAATACTTTCTGGCATATTCGTCGTCTCTACCTCCTCTCTGATTTTCTTTTTGCGTTTCCTGAGTCGTTTCCTGTTGTGAAATTCAAAACAAAATTGATTGATAAACACATCACAATTTTGTCAATTATATGGTTATCAACAAGCAGAAAAAATTTTTGGTAAGGGTTTTATTTAGAAAAAAATTTTTTTTCAGGATTTCTTTATTTTGATCTCTGACCGTCAGACTGCGCAGTACGATTTTTTTATTTTTCGAATTTCGACGTATACTCTTAGTATCTTATAATTTCTTTAGTATTTATGAATCTTAAAAGATATTCTAATGTTGTTATTGATTTTTAAATATCTTTCTAAAATTTGATGGTCTAGAAATGCAAGTTCTACAAATTAAAACTTTTTTTAGAATTTTGAGAAAATATTTATACAGATTTCTAAGATTTGTACTGTACATATTTATTCACACTTTAAAAAATTTTCTTATATTTTCATGGATATCAGATGTAATTTTTGAAATCTTTGAAATTTGACAACTTGAATGAAACCATTAATGTCTTCTATATTTCACTATCGACACTTTGGATAATATTTGCATATTTTTTTTTTTTCTACGTCATTTTTCATTACTAACGAAAATGTTTTTTAATTCCAATGGTTACCATACAAATCCAATAAACATAAAAATATTTCATACCTGATGCTTTCACCATCCACATTATTGATAAGAGCTGAGTGAATGCTGTTAATTTGGAAATCATCATCAGAATCATTGACATTTAAATTTGATGACTCGTCTTCACTGCTTGCATTGCTAGACGACTCATTTTCATAATTATCTTTTTTGGCAGCATCGTTGGGTTCTATCACATCACTTTCGTATCCATCCTTGATTCCTTCCACGACCTCGATATAATCCAATTCTGCGAGGTACTCATCGCCATAGTTTTTGCCACCTTCGTTCGCACCCTGAAAAATGGCAAAAACAACCATTAAAAAAATGTAAACCATTAACTAAAAAAAGTTACTCAATATGGATACAAGAACGATCTTTACCTGTTCGGTGAGCAATTTCCCAGCGTAGATACAAATGAAAGAACCATGAGGAATGTCATTCAAACACCTTATCCCCCAACCTCTGGAAGCTGTCTTGAATACTTGTAGTTTCAATTTCAGGGGATGTTGTACCACTCGATTCAAGCATGTTTTCACATTGCATTTGCATTTCGAGTTGCATTCATATATCCCCGTCGTTACTTGCTCATGCAGTCTTTTGTAAACATAACCAACCGCGTTGTTAGGGACTTTGCCTCCCAAAGTTGCGCCTTTTATGGTCAATTGCCAGCAAGCACATTTTTCCTTGTCCTGAATAACAATTTCCACGTCATGAGTAACTTGACCAAAAAAATTCATTTCATTCATCCTTTTTACTTCCTCAATCAAAATTCCTAAAAAATTAAGACTTCCACGTTACCTGACAATCATCTTCGCAATCACACCCGCACAAAAATTCTGGGTCTGTATTGAGATGGACGCCTTCTGTGGGTATCCTTTCTGTTCTGTATTCCAAACATTGCGGATGATCATGACTTAGCTCATTGATGCACTGGATGGGCACTTTTTCCATTCCATAGCTCAAGTCCTTGATACACAATGAAGAAACACCACATGAATAAAAAACAAACTTCCAAGCAAGTTTATAAAAAATATGTCCTTACTTTGATGTTGACGAAGCATTTGTCCAGTACGAATTCCGACAAACAATGCACCCAGTGTTCGTACTCAAATAAATCTACGGACATTGTACATTTTGTTGTGCGCAAATATTTATGAACCTCCTCCATGTTCCTTAATCTCCTCCCACAGGGGGCTTTGTACATAACTTGTTTTTTGGTTTTGGAGAAAACGGTGATTTGCCTAGTCCATCCGCACAATAGCGGAACTGCCAGTGGACAATGATTCTTCATTTCTTCAGGAGTGTATTTCACACTTGCCAGGCATTCAGGGTTGCATTTGTGGGCGACAAATTGCTTGGTTAGATCCGTGTTTCGCACACTATAATACTGTTGAGACTAAAGTTACCTTATTTAGATATAGTTTAAAAACAAAAAGAAGATGAAACATACTGGAATTTGCTGACGATACTTACAACAATTCCGTGCGATTTTTTAACATCGTTAGTGGCAATTTGATAAGGTGGGCTGCATGAACCATGAGGGCTGTCCAACATGAGCGGTCTTTTACTTGTACTTTTTTTTGCGACTGCTCGAATTTGTTGTTGAGCTTTCAGTGGAGACTTTGAATCGGACGATTCCGTTTCCGCGTTCAACGAAGTGTACTCCACGTACGGTGAATTTGGTTTCTGCAAAAGTTTTTTGTGATGGTTTTTTAAATTATTTATAAAAATTGATACTCAATATATGTGATAGTACATTACTTAACATGAAAGCAAAAAGAATTGTTATCGATCCTAATAAAATACGCTCTAATCTAGATACCAAAAACAAGCCATTCAGCTTTTTTTTAAATCTTATATCAATAACTTTGCAAAGCACGCAAAAGAGTGTTCAGTATTTACAATGAAAAAGTTCTATAATTTATGGTATTGTTGATTCAGAGATATTGAGTTTACTTATTCTAAAAATCTTACATTAGTTGGCAGCCTCAGACGATTAATAGTGTTGACCATGGGTTGGCCTTTTTGCCTAGCGCTAGCTTTCATGAGTTCGTCATACAGTGGCTTCAACCTTGCAGAACCTCGATAAATCCACTCTTTACGATTGTCTAATTCAAATTGTATATGCACCAAACTCGCATCCACGTCAACGACCTTTGTATCACACCATTTATTATTCCACTCCGTTTTCACAATTTGTCCCTTTGACAATTTCACCATCGGACGTTCCGGGAAAGTCTCCAAATACTTCTTGATAAAATCTTGAGACTCTTTTGGAACATCCAAGTGAACAGAACTGTTAGATTCGCACACGACGAAAACTTTTTCGTGCGCCACATACTGGGCGTAACCATCATCGAAAAATACCAAGTACCTAAAAGATAACGTCAATAATTGTAATTGGTCCAACGTGGAAACCTCAAAAAAAAAAAGGCTCATGTGATTTTTGACGTTGGGGTCGAAAATTTAGATGCTATTATTTATTATCATATGTTTTGATTAATTAAAAAAAATTCAAAGATACCTGTATTTATTGGTACATTTCGGCAGCTCGGCAATAATCCCACTGTAAAAATTACTCGTCTTCGAGTCATAGAAAATTGCCACGACTCGAACTCCGATAGGAATTATGGTTGCAGATGGCTTGGATACGGCCAAATTTTTAGCTGATACAGATTTTATAGCGTTGTTGTATTTTTTAGGTAGCAATTTTACCTTATAGCTTAGCGGATCTCTACTGATGGCAATAACCTGGAAAACGACAAAAAAGAGTGGATTAAATAACAAAACGAAAAAATGTAGAAGAGTGCTAGGCACTAGCAAAGCCTGTAGAGTTAATGTGTATCATCTTTATCAAATTTAAATTAATTTAAAATTTTGATAATTTTAGGTCTTCGTGATATGGCAGTGTTGTTTTTTCAATGGATTAATTTATAATTATCAATTCAATTTTCTTGTCAATAATACTATGGAACACGAAAAAGTTATTGAAGCGAAAATTATTAAATTAAAGAGCGTGACCCTCAAAAACGTATATGCGAAAATGTTTTTACTAGTTTGGCCGCAATTTTCGAGTGACTAACAGTTTACTTTTTTTTCTGCAACTTGGTCAATATTGGCTTAATTCCAAGCGATGACAAATAAAAAACTAATGTTTCAACGGATTTCTGGTTTGATTACTCCACTTCAAAATATTACAGGGAGGGCAACTGTTTTCGAGATTTTTCGTATTAACTACAATTTGAAAATTTCAAGAATATTATAGTTTTTTAAAAATATATTTCTAGCGTGTATGTAGATCGTCATATGGGTTTTAAGAATTTGATGCTATAGAATATAGAGTTTATTTTATAAATTTCTACATAGATTTTCAAAATCGGAAGCTCGATGGTTGAAAGTTTGAAGATTTTTATAAATTATGAAGAAAACAATACCCAAATATAATTTTAGTATTTGAGATATCCATTTTTTTCATATTTATAAGCATTTATGAAATTTCGTCGTATTTTCTAGTATTCTTTTTGAGTTTTAATATATTAATGGTTTACTATGTATATTTTAGAAATTAAATGCTTTTAATTTCAAAGTTTTATAGATTCTTGATATTTTAAACGACCCCTCAGAATATATCTTTTCGCAGATTTGTAGTGCTTCACAGAATTCTTGTTATTCCATCATTTTCCATAATTTTGAATATTTTCAAGATTCGAAGAATATTCTGAAATTTTCGTTAATTCCTAGATCAATTTTCAGAATAAGATGTTCTAGGATGAGAAAGTCTATAGATTTCAAGTAAATAATCAAGATTACATATTTCATTTTCATGCATTGTGTGTATTTATAGATTTTTGTACTTTTCATGTTTTTTATCACTCATAAAATTTTGTACAATTTTCAAGTTCTTTCGTGGAATCCCATATAGACTTCTAGAATTATATGCTCATAAGCAGGGGCGCAAAACGAATGTACTACCCCCCCCCCTGGGAATTTCTTGGGGGCAGATGCCTCCTTAGCCTTCTCGATTAAAACATCCCTAAAAACAATTTAGTTTCTACATCAAAGCAACAAGTTTCTTTCTCAACACCGAGTACATAAGCTAATAAGGATCCGAGTGTAACTGGAAATTTTGTATCTTGTTGAGCCTCCAAACTTACAAGTAGACATATACATTTTAATTCATTTTTTAGTTTCTATCAAGATTTATATGTATATTCAACACCTATAAATTCTGAATGGCATATCAACATTCCATACAATGTTCTACAATAAATATGTTACACAAAAATAAACTGACAAATTCAAGGATTAGTAAAAACCATATTCATTACTCTAAACGTCATAGACAAAGCAGTTACATTCTAGAGAAAATCCTCGATTTCATGAGTTACCGGCATTTTTCTTGCATAACAATGTTTGTAATATTGATACATCGTTTACAACTTATCAATGTTCAATGCTTGGTTGTAAAGACATTAACGTGAATCTCCACATTATTTCACCCGAAGGTTAATAAAAATAATAAGTACCTTCGAATGGATCCAAGGCATCAGAGAATGTTTCATGACAAATACAAAGCCGTCAACTTCTGGCTGGATTTTGATGAGGGTACCCGTAGGAGGAAGATTCGCAGGCACTAATTTAGAATCCCTTCCAACCTCGTGAAGAATCTCAGGTTGACTGTCCTGTGGTGGCAATGATTGTTGCATCGTTGGGGTAGGCGATGCAACTTTCGGTGCAACGATTGGAGAAACTTTCGGTGCAACGATTGGAGAAACTTTTGGTGCAATGTTTGAAGAAACTTTTGGTGCAACGATTGGAGAAACTTTCGGTGCAACGATTGGAGAAACTTTCGGTGCAATGATTGGAGAAACTTTCGGTGCAATGATTGGAGAAACTTTCGGTGCAATGATTGGAGAAACTTTCGGTGCAACGATTGGAGCAACTATGTCTTCCACCACCGTGCAAAGTGGTTCTGGTTGTGACGATAGTTGTAGCAACGATCGTGGCAATGATCGTGGCAATGCTCGTGGCAATGGTTGTGGGGGTGGTTGTGGCAACGGCGGTGGCAGTGATTTTATTTCAGTCAAGCCATTTTCCAGCACATTCACTTCCGTCTTTATCTGAATTTCCGGTTTGTATTGATCGTAAAATTTCGCGCGAACCGAATCTAGTGTATCCATCAATAATTTCACATCCTTGCCAACTTCATTACTTTTCACTGAAATTTCAAAATGATTGGTATAATGATTCTTCAAGATTGTTCAGCAACGTAATGAAAATTTGAGCCGATTATTTGAAATTTGTTATAATTCATGAAAAATTATCAGAAAACAGTTCTTTGTACAGTAGACTTTCATTTATCTACACGAACTGAATATGTAATATAAAGTTTCTAACACTAAATGATCAAATATTCAAATTTTAAAGATTTCTCACATATTCACCAAGCAAATTTTTTCTCATTTTATTTTTATACTTGCGGCATTTCAATTTTGAAAAAAATTCAATTTTTAGAATTCAACATTTTGGATACAAATTTTCAGATGCTAGAATATTTTATATTGAGAAATTTGTAAGAGGTAGAATTCGAAATTTTAATTTTTGTTGAGTAACTGAATGCGAGTTTTTGAAAATCCATTTAATTTAATATTGGTATTTTCGTTATATTTGTTTTTTTATACCATACTCATACTTTTTTATTCAGAATGTTTAAACTTGACTGATTTCTATGCTTTGAAAATTTTTTATTTTGAATTCTTCAATTTTGTTAACAGTTTTGATGTGTAAACATCTTTACTCAAGGGTAGCATAATAGCAGTTGAAATTTCCGCGAAGGACTATAACCAAAATCTGTAGTGTCCAAGTTATTATTTTCACATGAATGTAAAATCAAAATTTGTCGAGTCCAATTCTGTAGTGCCCTTAGAAAAATTATCTCTACTTCCAAGTGAAATCAAAGTTATGTAGTATCCAAGTTTGTAGTGTCCCAGGGAAAAATTTATGTATACATCAGAGTAAAATCAAAATTTGTACCACTCAAGTTTTTTGGTCATGTTGGAGTATAATTGAAATATGTAATGTTCAAGGATGTTTACATATCCTAGGACGAGTGCCTACACTCTGTTTTTTTTTTTTTATATATATGTCTACACACCACTAAAGTTTGACTTCAACTATTAAAAGTTGTTAAAATAATCAACTTTTTAATAACAAAAACTCAAAAAACATTGAAATCAGTGAAAATATGAATTGCACATTATGTGTTTCCAACATTAATTAATTTAGTTTCTATTAGGATGAAAGTTTTATTCATCGCTCGAAATAAGCATCAAAAAGTTTTGATAAATCGATTCCATGTTTTGTGTACTTACTTTCAATTTCGAGGTATTGCTTCTTTAGCTGTTTATTGATGGTGTAGAACTGATAGTCAAAGTTGCATGTTTCTTCTATTTTCTCTGCAGCTAAGTTGAGCTTCTTCTCAAGATCCATTATTGATCCTTCGGATAAATATCCTAACAAGAATAAAACATTGCACATCGTAACTCTTCTTGTAATCAATATGAATTATACTAGGCAACTATTTCAACACCTACTTACGTTACTTTCAAATTTCAAAATTATTTATCTAATATTAAACAATATTCTACCATGTACCTTCTTCAGAAAGTTCTTCTTCATCACTGGAATCACTGTCAGATATTTCCACTTCCATAGTGTGGTCAGGAAATTCGCATTCAAATATTGGTTTATTCTCTTTGAGAGCTGTTTCCAATGTCTGAAAAAGAAAGAACAGTTGATAATAAATTCTTGAAAATCTCAAAACAACCATAGTTAAAGAAAATTTTTTTCCTTCAGAATTTGAGTAATAAATGTTACTGAATAATGTGTCGGATAAAATAAATGTATTATTTTTTCTCCAGTTTGTAGAAAAATAATATAGTTGCTGGAGAAAAAAAATTTTTAGTTCAAAATAGGTTTCTGGAAATCTGAAAAAAGTTGTTGTGAAAACAGGCAATTTTTCCATGCATACACTAAAAAGATCACTTTTTTCTTGGGAAGTATTTTATTCTTACTCTATTCTGAGAGAGAGAAAAAAAATAATCTTATAAAAATTTTGAAAAATGGATACTTTTTATTGAAAAATCTGAATAAATTACGTTTGATAGCTTGATGTGTTACTGAATAACGTTATCAGAAAAAAATATCTCACAATACACTTCAAAATTATAATTTCATGTTACTTCAAGTTTGCATATAAATTATGAAAACCTTCAGATGCTGAACAGCAACTTCGTAGCATTGTGCACAAATTTTCCTTTTCTTTTTCTTCTTCTTTAAATTTGCTCCATAGTAATTGCATACGAATATTGGTGCCTTTTTTATGCCAACCCCAGAGGTGCATTTAAAATTGATGCATTCACTATTGGCTGATCTAAACCTGACCTTTGGAGTGTCATCGTCATCAGAGAGTTCGATGACTTCTGCCATTTTGATACTTTATCAGCAACAGACTTATATCTGGAAATAAATTGTTATTTATTAACATACACTGGCTGCGTGAATTTTGAAATCCTGTGTTTTGAAATGGAACAAATCCATTTCCGAGAGACTGACAGCTTTTTGACAGATTTTGACTAATTCACATTTCGTAAAAATTATAAATTGAAATAAGAAAAAAAAAGGGGGGGAAGATTTTGAACCTTGAGATTCAGATAGTTTTTTGGTCATTTTTGTTTTTCAATTAAATGATTTATTTGTCCTGACCAAACTAATAATGTGGTCACCACGGAGCAAAGCCTGCTGCTGACAGCTAATGCCTAATATAATCAGTTCTATGAATCATATTTTCTATCATTTGAGATTGATTATTTTACTCAAGTTAGAAAAATAAAATTACTAATAATTTTCACTTATTTTTATTGAAATTTCGATAACTGAATTTCAGATGAATAATCAAACAGGTGTTTCAAATACTTTGTTATTTATTTTTATTCATCAGCATTAATTGAATCACGTTTAATTGATATATTTTTATTGCGAGACAATTCTTCATTTCATCCAAATTCATTAAATGCTATTATTAATATTATGAAATTGATTTTTTATTTGTTACACCAAAGAAAATCAGTTCCATGCATAATTTTCAACTCTTAAAAAATCATAATTATATTTAAGTTAGTCTAGTAACCTTGTTTTATTATTATATTTTTTTTACTATTTATCAAGAATAAAATTTAAAATTATTCTGACTTATCTTTGTTCCAATGTTGGTAATTGAATTTCTGACTAATGATATGGATCCGAAGTTTCAAACGTTTTAAAATTAAACAGAAATAAAAAATCTATGAATTTTTACGATTTTTTATCATGATAGGAAGTGCGACAAATATTTTTTCGGGGAGTATTAAGTTTGTTGTTATGATCCAAAAGTGTTCAAAAACAGCTGAAAAAAATTTGTTCTCCTATATTAACTTATTAATTTTTTTCATTTGATTTTGAACGTTTAGAACTTCAGGCACCTACTAATGATTAAAACATGTTCTAAAAATAACTTGTTATATATCTTTATTCATTAGCATTTCAGGTGTTTAAGTTTAATTAATACATTTTTATGGCGAGGAAATTCTTTATTCCATCTAAATACATTAAATGTGATGTGATCCAAGAAAAAGGACCTACTATCCAAAAAGCAAATTATACACGACGAGCGATTGAATGAATCAAAATACACAACGGACAATGGAATAAAAGATTTTGAAAAACTCATAGCTTGAAAAAAAATCGAAGTAATGTAATTCTAATTGCACAAATTGAAAATCAGATTCAAAACTTACAGAATCACTCATAATCAGAAAAACGATTTTTTGTATGATAGGTCCCTTTTCTTGGATCATGTCACAAATATAATTCACATCATTACATTGAATTTTTATTTTAAGACATTTTCAGTTTGTCATTCAAATATTGTAAGTTACATGCACAGGGGGTCTCAAATATGAATTGTCCATAAAAATATAGGAGTGTATTATTGTACAGAGACCAACCGGGAAAATTATTTGGGGCTTTCAGAAATTTCCGATATCTCCCAGTCGTTGGATGGAAAAATTACCGAAATCTCCCAAAAGTTATGATATGTTAATTGTAAAATTATTCCAATAATGAAAAAAAAGTGTAGTATCCTGGCCGGGAAAGAAGAAAAAATTCTTACTTTCATAATATCGAACTTTTTTCCCGGTCAGGTAAAATCCCTGCCAGTAAAGCAGAAAAAAAATTATTATTTCAATAAATTTAATTTTTTCCTGATTTTCCGGCCTGGATTTTTACCTGACCGGGTTAACGAGAAAATATTCAAATTTATTAAAACAAGAATTTTTCCAGCTTTCCTGGTCAGGAAAGTGACAAAAGCAGATATTTCTAAAAAAAAAACCTTACCCAGGTAATGTTGCTTTTCTTTTCTTCTTTTTTTTTTTTTTTTTTTTTTTTTTTAAAGAAACATTACATGGGTTAGATTTTTTTTTTCAGAAATATCCGCTTTAGTTACTTCAACGTACTTTACGTACTATCTCCTGGCACAATACCACATACAAAGTACACTGTTGTCTGCAAACCTAATCTAACCTTTTGACCAAAAGAAACATTTTCTTTAACTTTTTTTTAAATTTTCCTGATTTTGCATTGCCCTGCATTTTAAGAATCTGAAACATAAAAAAAATACTCAGTTAAATAAAAAAAATATTTTTTTGAGCCATCTCTAGCTGGAGTCGAAATTTTATGTAATAATTAATTATATTTTTGAATAATATACACTCAGAGAAAAAGTAAACTTCTCAAGCATGGCAGTGCTCCGCACGTCCGAAGCGCGCGCTGTGACGACCTTCAAACGTTAGAAAGTATCCCCCCCGAGCACGACACACGCTTCTAAATCAAGCGTCTGCGCAGAGGATGCATCGAATCCATGTTCTCAAGCATCGATGGAGCCCTGCCTCGCGCGGCGGACAACATTATGATCGAGAAGTTCATTTTTTCTCTCAGTGTAATATAATAATTTAATATGATAACACACTTTGCGCGTGGTATTGTGTCAGGAACGTCGAATGATAGTACATTGAAGTACATTTTCATATCTCGACAATTAAAACGCCTTTTTTCGTGTTTACGTGTAGAAACCCTACGTCCGCCTTTTTAAAAGATGCTTGGAGCACGTGGAAAATCATATGTTTTTTTTTTACGAGTATGAAAAGGCACCCATGGGTAAACAACAGTGTAGGCTGCGAGGTCACCATTTTCATATCAGTTTTAAGGGACGACCGATTCATCCATTTGGAAAGGCGGCCTTGGGTTTCTACATGTAAACAATGAAAACGCTTGTTTAATGTTCTTGATAATAAAAGCACTGTTCGAATCAAGGTGCATACTTGTGTTCTCAGTGAAAATACTCGTTTATGCCCCTTGATACCAAATAGTATATTACGTAGCAGGTACAAATGTGTGAATTTGGCAAAACGGGGTAATTATGAACCAAGCCCAAGGCAAGGTTTGTAACCTGTTTTGCCTATGAGCACATCCGTACTTGTTCACGTGAGATATTTTTCATCACGATGGCCGCAAATCAGGGGTATGACTCTCTCCTTTGAAACACATGTAAAGCTGTAACCCATTAATGTCCTGGTGGAACTAAACCACCGGAGGCGCTGGCAGTGATGTTGCCCGAGAGAAAAGTATCGGATGTCTCTCTTTCAGAGTCTGATTGGTTGAAAGCAACCTATCAGAATCGTAGAGAAAGAGACCCATCACTTTTCTCTTAGGCAACATCACTGCCAGCGCCTCTGGTGAATTAGTTCAGCAGGGACGTTCATGGATTAACTTTTTCAGCGTCCTATCATACTCCTGCGGCAGTCACTTCAAAATGTCAATTTCGAGGTTAGAGCAATGAAAAATACTATAAAGTAACTTAAGCGGACATATCTGAAAAAAAACCCAACCAAGGTAATGTTTCTTTATAAAAAAAAAAAAATAAAAGAAAAGCAGCATTACCTGGGTTAGGTTTTTTTTTAGATATGTCCGCTTTCGTTACTTACGAGGCCGAGAAAGCGGGAAAAATTCTTGTTTTGATAAATTTGAATTTGTTCCCAATGACCCGGTCAAATAAATATCCTGGTCGGGAGAAATTTTAATTTATTGAAATGATAATTTTTTTTTCTGCTTTTCTGGCCGAGATTTTACCTGACCGGAAAAAAGTTCAGAATCATGAAAATAAGAAGTTTTTTTTCTTTCCCGGCCGGGATAATGTACTTTTTTTTCATTATTAACATTTAACAAATCACCCCTTTTGACATAAGTACCTCTGTTTCAAATTTTCAATAATGCCTTTTCAATATTTGTTGCTTTTTATACCATCACATAAATTGTCACAATTGTCACAATGGTTACGAATAACAATTGTTTAATTCTATAATTTATATATTTTGTAGCAATGTTTGGATATTTCGGTCGGTTATCATTTCTTCCGCTTTTCCCGGCCGGGAGATTATTGTAATTTTTCCATCTAAAGACCGGGAGATATCAGAAATTTATGAAAGTCCCAAATAATTCTCCCGGTCTCTGTACAATAGTACACTCCCTAAAAATATATTATTTGTTTTTTTTTTTTTTTTTTTAAGAAAATTATACCTGATAAAACTAGTTTTATTCATAATTTTTCATTCTTCCAAGTTTATTATTTCATTTGAAATAGTCTAATAACTAGTTTTAAAAATTATATTCTATATATTACTTATTACAAATTGAAATTCAAATAAATTTGACCTAACCTCCTTTACATCGCATTAATTGCATTTCAGCTCAAAAATTAAAACACAGGCTCAAAATATATTTGTATTGCAAGAAAATTCATAATTCTATTGGAATTAATTGGATTCAATATCCGTATTCATAAACTTAATTTTTTTTATTTCGAATAATTTAAAGTTAAACTCATTAAAATTTTGTAACTAAAATATGTATGGTGTCTAATAAATACAAACTGTACACACATTTTGTTTATTTTTTATAAAAATAAATTTTTTTTATGGAAATAATTTTTTCCGATCATATAACAATGAACGATTTAGAAAGTCAATTTCTCACCAAAATGTTTTACAAGCTTCGTTACTATGTAAACTTATTGAAAAAAAAAAAAACATTGCTAAAAAACGCGACAACATAACCTCAAAGTTACTATATGCTTTTCCGGATAACTTTATAGCAAAAAATAATGTGTAAATGTGTAATAATCACCTAGCGTTGTAGAGCGTTATATATAACTGTATATAACTAATCCTTTGTATTTTGATTGAACTGTATTTAACTCTAGCAAATATCTGAATTTGAAGATTTTGAAGCTCACTGACTGCTCACGAGAGCTGCAAACGTCAAATTGCGGCACGAAACACTGCGAAACACACGCTGACATATACGAACCTACTGCAAACTGCAAAAATGAAGCGATTGTATACAATTTTTCAAAATACTGGCATTGAGCAATTGAACTTGATTGAACTAAAATGAACTGGATTTGACAGTACCAACTAGTACTGAGCACAAACACTGTGTACACTAGACTACTAAATTTTTTATAGTTTTACATTATTACCAATTACTGTTGCAGAATTAGCTAAAACTAGCAATGCTCCGAACCGCTCCGCACTGTTCTGACATGTTCTGAATTGTTTTGAACTGGTTAAGGACAGATCGGATTGACTTTTTCGATACTATATTGTTGCAACATCGGCACAGTATTGGTACAGTACTGGGGTATGGTAGCGCAAATATTGGGAGGACAATATCGCACCAATGCTAACCCAGTATCTTTTTATCCAGTGCATCGACGTACATATAGAATAGATGCGCGAGCCCAGATAGCGTTTTCAAGCATTTTCAAGTGACTGCTCTCGGAGACCGGAGTGCTCTGACATGAACTAAGTTGAACTGAGTGACACCGAGCACTGCTGAGCACTGAGCACGAGTTGACATCAAAACAACCGTATTTGGATGTGTTACATTTGGTATCATAAATAACAATTTCAAGCGAATAAAAATCAGTAAAAGTGATTAGTGAAGTGTAATTGAAATTAGCTGTGAATCGATAATTACAAAATGTCACAAATAGCATTACAAGAAGCGCCGCATCTGCATCAAATTGATCTCATGCAGTTGAACATCAAGCAATTAGCTCAACTAAAGCATCAACTCGATAATGAAATTCCTATGCTCCAGGAGTCGCTCCAGACCTTAAAAATGGCACAAAGCAAATTCCAGGAGTCCGGGGCGTGTCTGGATAAATTTACCCCAGAAGCTCAAGGTACATTACCCAATTATTTGAAGGTTATGAAATGTGGTGTTTTTTAAAAAAAACACCACATTTCATAACTTTTTTAAAAAAAAGCCCTACTATTTTTTTACTTTTTAAATTACAGTTTTTTTTTTCAATTGTATGATTTGATACTTCCTCTTGAAATTTTTAGGAATATGTATTTCATATTATTATAAAAAAGACGAAAAAATTGAAGCGAAAGCATTTTTATCTTGATAATATAGTTTTTTGAATAATGTTGCTATATTGTTATTCACATTGTTATCCTTTATTTGGCAATTTTGACCTTAATTACGCCACTATCCTTTTCAAAATTTATTTCTTGTTATTTACATTGTAATCCTTTATTTAGCATTTTTTATCTTAATTTGTAATATAGTTTTTTTTAATATTTTTGCCTTTAAAAGCTAGACAGAAAATATCGCAGGTAAAATTCGGCTCAAAAAAAGAAGCAGTGTGCAGCAGCACGAATAATTTTTTGGGTAGCATCAAGTTTGTTGTTACAATCAAAAAATGTTGAAAAGCAGCTAGAATTTTTTTTCTCCTATAGTAACTTTTTTTTCATTTAATTTTCAACGTTTAAAACTTCAGGCACATTTCAAACTTATATTTTCAAATGTCAGCAAGTAAACACAAGAATAAATGATTTTCAACATACGAGCGTGAAAAATACTCTTCATATCAAGGAGCATTTACTCGCATTTACTTGTGTGATTTGCACAATACATACAGCTGAATCATTTTACCTGATTCTTGTCCAAGGTTTCCTAATTCAAAAGATTTGTCTGAATGAATTCTTTTCGACCAAGGCGGAAAATCTCGCTTATTCATTCTTGATAAAATTTATAGCTTTTTGATGGGACCGATTACAATTCTTGTCTAAAAATGAACGGATGACTATAGATGACTAAAAATCCACCTTCCCTATTGTAACAGGTTCCATGAAAAAGTATTAAATTTTATCAAGATGAATATTTAAGATTTTCCATCCAGGTCAAATAAAATTCATTTAAACCTTTTGAAATGGAAAACCCAAGATAAGTATCAGGTACAATGATTCAGCTATAAAAATCTTCTCATTCTTCGGCCAGATTTTACCCGAATCTTACATTCAAGTTTTTCAGCCGTTTAAGAAAAATGTTATAAAAAAACTTGGGTCTTCTGAAAGGAAATACAACTTTCCGAGTTTTAAATTTCAATTTGTAATATAGTTATTTAATATTTTTTCTACACTGTTGTTTTTTAATACTTGTTATTAATATTGTTATTCTTAATTTTGTAATTGTTACCTCAATTATGCCGCTCTTTTTTTTCACTTTTAATACTTGTTATATTAATTGTTATACTTAATTTAGCATTTTCCTCTCAATTCGTGGTATAGTTTTTCAATAATGTTGCTACAATGTTGTTTTTTATCATTTTATACTCATAATTCACAATTTATTATTTTAGTTTGTAATATGTTATGATAGATAAAGATTTTGGCAGCTACCTCTTTATTTTCTGTATACTGTAAAGTATACTGTCTCTTTATTACTGTAAAGCACATTACTGCACACCACTAAAGAGACATGCACGCCGCATATCACTATACACAGTGAACACGTTAGCCCGCTGGCCCGCGCACCCTCTCCTCCGCTACCCTTTCCCCTCCATTCAACCGAGTTACGTCACAGAGTTCTGTCTCAAAAATCCCATTTCACTCCCAGCCAACTTTTTTACACAAGGCGCCATAGGAAGCTTTCGCTTTAAAATTTGTATAGAAGAAATAGGCAAGTGATTGAGTGGTATTATGAATTAATCATTAATAAAGACTTTCAGTTTTTCGCATTTTTATGTTTTCTATATTGAAAATCTGTAAATGATTAATTTTATTAAAAAATATATGTTAAATAATGTTATCATTAACAAAGAATTATAAAACAAACTATCCTCAATATAAAATTTCTTTAACGTTAAGATGTTCTATAATAAAATTGAAAATTTTAATTCGTTTCTAGAAAAAACTTGCCACTGAAGTTATCTAAAAGACTACAAAAATTTATGACAATTCAAACTTAAAAATTTTGAAACTGAGCTTAATGAAATAATAATTATTGCTAAAAATGTTTTTGAATTCTCAATAATTTAAAATACATTTTTCTTTATCTAAAATTCTCTTTCATGGAAATCTTGAACATTTTACTAAACTCTGTAATGTAATCAATCATATTAGAAAATTTATAAAATAAAGTTTTCATGACCAATTTATATAATAAATTACTTTTCCCGATATAAAAACTTCTTTATAGTTTGGATGCTCTACGAAGTTAAATTTTTTTAAAAGTTTAAAAAAAACTTGTCACTAAAATTATCTAGAAGACTACAACAATTAGTTCAAATTCAGATCTAAAAATTTCAAAATTGTGCTGTATAAAGCAACAATTATTGTAAATTTTAAAATTCTCAGAAGTTTGAATGTATTTTCCTAAACTTAAAATTTTTTTGAATCTGTGACATTTTACTAAAATCTGTAAAGTAATTCATCATATTAGAAAATATTTAAAAAAAATTTTATTATGAACAACGAATCATTATTTTCTATAAAATTTAAAACTTTTAATAGTTTGAAGAAAAAACTTGTCGCCTAAGTTATCTAAGAGACTACAAAAATTTTTGAAGCTCAGATTCGAAAATATTGAAATTGCTTTCATTAATGAAGCGCTTTTAAGAATTGAAAAAAAAATTTTTTTTTAATACTTCATAGTTGAAATACATTTTCCTAAATATAAATCCAATACATTTTCATAACATCCGTAAAATAATGTATCATATTAGAAAATATTTAAAATAAAGTCACCATGATTATTAAAATTGCAATATGAAAAAACTACTCACCGTATAAAAATTTCTTTGATGTATGGATGTTCTACAAAATTAAAAAAACTGCAATGTTTAAAAAAAGAAATTTATGAGAATTCAGACCCAAAAAGTTTGAAATTACGCTAAAACGTAATAATATAGTGCGAAACAATTTTGGAATTCTTGAAAGTTAAAATACATTCTCCTGAAGTATAAAAAATATCCTGGAAAAATTAAAAAAACAAGAAATACTTAAAATTTTTTAACATGATTCAATTTTTGAAAAAATGTCATTATAATCACATTGTAACAGAAAAAAAAAAATTAGAAAATTCTATCATTAATTTCGGCACTTTCTTCATTTTTTGAGAATTTAAAATGTCTATGCTTCCCTTACAAATCATTCATTAATACTTTTAGTCCCATTCAAATCATTTTTCTTCTTTATAACATTTCAACTCTTTTATATAGATTCTTCATCAGATAGTTGATTAGAATTCATAAATTATTTTTAAGTATCTTATCATTTAAATACAAACACAATAATATTTGAAAATCATGTAAAGTATTTTAGAGGATCGTGTACTTTATAGTTATTTGTCAATTCGAATCAATTGTCTGATGGAGACTATATACAAAAAAAAATTGTGATTAATAATGAATTATTTTTACTGAAAAATAATTGTTGGATGATTTTCAGGTAAGCCAATGCTGGTACCATTAACGGGTTCGATGTACGTCCCTGGAAAATTAGCTGACACAGAACATGTCCTGGTTGACATTGGAACTGGTTACTACGCGAAGAAAAAAACAGCAGATGCACAGGACTACTTCAAAAGAAGGGTAGCCTACGTTACAGAGCAAATGCAAAAAATTCAACTCATTGGTTCAGAAAAAAGCAAAATTCGAGATGCAGTCATCAGCGTTCTGGATATCAAAATCCAAAATATGCAACAAGAGAACCCAAAACGTACATGAAATAAATCATCACTCAACATTAACTGAAAAATCGTGGTCGCAAGTGAGCGTTATCAATCTCATAAGTTTTTGCGATTTTTTGCTGTGATTACAGACTGTACTTGTTCTCGATGCGCACTGACAACCTGGAATCTATAATTTTAATTACAAACTTTATTGAACCGATCTTCATTTTCTCTAGTTCCATCGCCCATGTTTGTTAAAATTCTTTCTGGCTAAAGAGGTTCTGTTGCTCGATTAATATATTAAAGATGTTCGTTAGAATAACAGATAACATTTTTACAATAAAACTGTTGTATTATTGCAAATTTCACTTTATTTCGATATTGTTATTTCATTTGCCATTCCTGAATTACCTGGATTCAGTGGTTCCTTAAAAAAGGTTGCCACTACAATTATAACGAATGTGTTAATATATTTTTAATACATTTTACAGGATATTTTAAATTCCTCAAATTTGAAGAAAGTTGAATGGGTTCTCCAAAGATTTTTTTTTACGAAAAATTAAAAAAATCATATCAAGTCGAAAATAAAAGTAAATTGTGTTGATTCAAACAAATTTTGAAATTTTAATGAAGTACACTACATGGTCAAGTGTTTAAAAATAGTACATTTTGAAAATGATTTCAAAATCAAAACACATTCTTGCCATTGGTACGTTTCATAAAAAAAAAAGTCGTAAAATTTTTCTTTCAAAAACGCGAAACAAGTATCAGTAAATCTTATAATTTTTATAAAATTTTATTACAAGACTCCCATCATAAAATTATACGTAAGGTTTGTTTACAAATTAATTTGAGATTCATCAAAATCAACCAAATAAAACCTTTACTTTTGTTAGTGTACAAATTCTAACAGGTGCGTGAGTAAAGGGGGTTTCAAATCCCTCGACAAATTTGGATAAAATAATTATTATACCATGTAAAAACATAAAATCTACTTTAAGGAAAAATAAACATATGAATTATAAAAAGTTAGCATGAGAAATAATAATGTAAGTAAATTGAAAATAGTATATTATTGACAGTTTTGGAAATGCCTGGTTTGACGAAACGAAAAAGGCAATTTCCAAAACTGACAATACGATATTTTATTCGATTTCACCTCGAAAATTACGTCCGAGTATCCTTTTTCGAGGTTAGAATCGAATAAAAAATTTATTTACTGAATTCTAAAAAATGGCCCCATGTAGGTTCTTTAAGTTAAAATAATTTTCCGGATTCTTGATTTTACTAACTCAAAAATAACAATAATTCTGGCTTCGAAAGAACTTTCTTAAAAAAAATTTTAAACATGAATGTTTGGCTAGGATAATGTATAAAATGAAAATTTGAAAAATTGTTTCAAGCTAGTGAGTTCTGAATAAAAACTAGATTCTACGAAATTGTCAACAATCCATAAACCTTTCAACCCTAGAGCATCGAATACTGAAAATCGTCATAGAAATTCATATATAAAAGTAACAGAAAAGTTTTCAAATCATACAAAATTTTAAGAAAAAATACTGTAAGTAATAGAATTATATGGAGGAATTGTTTTCTAAAAATCTGAACAAATACCTATGATCTTCAAAACTTGAATTTCTAGAGCATTGGATTCTAAATCTTATATTCTATTACAGAATATGATATATTATATTCGAAATGTGAAAAATACGATACTGCAAGAAACCTATAAAACGTAAAAATCTATGAGAATGTAATTTCTCCAGCAATCTATAAAATTACATACTGAAAATCAATCGAAATTAAAATTCTAGAACATCGAATTCCAGACATTTATTAAAATACCAAAAAAAAAAAAACAAAAATGTAAGAAATATTACAAATCTTTTCTCGCTCAAAATCGATGGATTATTAATTTTCTCAAAAATTCATTAAACTTCGAGCACTCAAGCATATAATTTCAGAAATCTATATAAAAATCTACAAACATACCAGAAAACCATTCGAATTTTATAAAATACTTGAACGTTTTTATTTTTCCAGTTTATAACTGTATTTTTTGAAAAATTTAGTAATCTATGCATTTTTCTCTTCAATTATTTATAAATTGAATTTATATTCTTTTCAAAACAATTACATCTTATTTAATTTTTTCATTGATTATTGATGTTTATTTCATTTATTTTTAGATTCTCCATTCCGATTTATTATAATTATTTCATAAATTCTTCATGTTTTCGAAAATTGTATGTTCATAAATTTGTTATTGTATAATTGGCGCCTTACAACTATTTCTTTAAGCCCTTTTGAGAGGTTTTTTTGGTGCTTATGATATGCCTCAAAAACGACTATTTTGCGCTTTCGATATCCAGCCTAATGATGAACCAATCTCTGTAAATGGTGAAAAATGAAAGTCGCAGCGTATTCAACAAAGGCTATTTATTCATTAGTCTTCGAAATGAATTCCCATGGAAAAGGATAACAACACCTTGAGATTTCTATTAGGACGTAATCGTTGGTAGCGATGTCCGCGTCGAGGTAACAAAGTAATTATGAAAGGATAGAAAAACGTCGCAGGCAGTAATGCTCCGAAAAAAGTCGATCGATTTCTGCGCAAAAACACATCGGTGATCTAATTATGCGATGACAGAGTCGATTACAAATTCGTCGCGGCGCACGCGGACGTCGATTACATTTACATGATCTGCTAAATTAGTTCTCTATTTACACAAACAACATCACATTTTCGATATTCGATCATTAACGATACCCGCGCCTCGAGTACTCTTATTTTTCTTCATTTTCACAAAAGAGTCCACCGCCTATCTCGTTTCTTATGTTATTACACGCTCTCTTTACACGTTCATTTTTCGCGTCATTTTTGCAATCTCCTCGATACAAGTCGTTGATGTGATCATCAACGTTATCTCGCGATACTTGATAATATGTACATTAGCATCATCGTGCTTGTCCAATTTTCCAAGCGCCTCCCTGAACTTCCTAGAACGTAAGAAAATGAATATTATTATAGTTTTTTTATTTTCTCCGGCGTTTGAAAATCTAGGGAATCTGGATGGATTTTTTTTTCTTGGCAATTTGATTCGTTTTCATCTTGACAGTTATTTATCAGTTTTATGTAACCGTTATTGTAATTTTTGTACACTTCTTTTATCCAACTACTATAAATGGAATTTTATTTTATCATGAAAAATTTGATTCATTTAATTTAAATCGTATAGTAAAAAAGAAGACTTAAGAATATTCGAAAATATTTATAGAGGTCTTTTAACACTGAATCAGATTTTTTCTGAACATTAAGCTGTAGACAATGAGAATGATTTTCACTTATATTTTCATCTGTAGAACTAGTATACTATTTTAAAACAATTATATAGAATAGTATTTGGTTATTAACGGGGTGTAAATAACGATCATGTGATTGATGCTGTATTTAAATTTTGTTTTGCATTTCGCCAGCCTCTTACACCTAGAGGAATTTTATAACAAATTCACAACTTCGAAAAATTTAAAATTAATATAAGACCATGATTAATTTATGATTTCTAGATAGCTTTTGTGATAATTTTCCTTGGGAAAACTATTATCATTTCAATTATCAACATAAATTGTTTATGTTGATAATCCTTTTTTGTTAACATTTGATGATTTTATATTGAGAATATGTAAAATTGCAAGTCCTCAAAAAATATTTTTTTTAATTAGGCGGGCTCGTTCAAGTATTACGTAAAGCACTTTTTGTCTATTTTCGACCCCTCTTTTCCCCCTTGTAGCGTATTGACCCCCTCCCCCTTTCCCCCGACTTGTTACGTGACACTTGAAAATTTCATGTGTCTAGGAAATAGTGATCATAATATCCAAAATTATGTTATTATTGTAGTTTTTCATGGGAAAATACCACTGATAAAAGACTTTCAAGTAAGTTTTTTCACTTTTTTTCAAAATAGAAAATGCTTGCAAATCTACAAATACTTTTTTTCAAAATGTTTCAAGTTTTGAAAATGTTTTTGTAAGTTAAAAAAAAGGCTATTAAGGGAGGGGGGGGGGTAAAGGATAACTTAAAAAAAAACACTATTTTTGCTGATTTTTCATGAAGATATAGCTGGAAATAATTAATGTAAACTCTTTTTAAATTTTAAAGTATCACCTGAAGACATTTAGTTGAAATTTGGTGCTAAAATATTGGGAAATAAGCCGGTGACAGAGCATTTCCCGAAACGTTTTTTAAAAAACACGTTGTACGGTAAACACGATAATTAAGCGTGAAATCATCTTAAGTTCGAAATTTTGAAAAATTTACTTAGAATATGAGTTTATTCTACCCCCTCCGTCGTTTTTAAGATTTTATTTACATTTTTTAACTGTTCGTGGCCGTTCAAAGCAAAAAATGCAATTTTTCGCCATTTCGTTAGTAAAAAACCACCTTAATTTATAAATAGAAAGGAAGAAACGACGGAGGGGGGAGAATAAACTCATATTTCAAGTAAATTTTCAATATTTTTAATATCAGATGATTTTACACTGAGCTATCGTGTTCAGCGTACAAAACGGTTTTTTCAAAAGACGTTTTGGGAAATGCTCTGTCATTTTCCAATATTTAATCAAAAAAATTGTAACTAAATGTTCTTCAGATGATGTATTATAATTTTGAAAAAGTTTAGTATAATTTGCTTCAACTATATATCCGTGATAAGTTAGCAAAAAAAGTGTGTGTGTTTTTTTTTGTTATCCCTTACTCCCCCCTTAAAATTTTTCGTATTTAGTACGATTTATTAAATTTTGAAGGGTAATCGATTTTTTTACATATTTCTAGCAGTTTTGTTTATTGTCATATAGGTTTATAATTTGATGATCTAAAATGCAAAGTATTTTAAAGAATTTTTCAGGAAACAGCATTTTCAAAGATAACTTTTGTATTTCATACATTCCCAAAACTTCTAACATTTATTGTATTTTGGGTATTTTTAGTATTTTTCATATTTTTCAGTTTCATTGAAATGTAATAGGATTTTATAGGTTCTTTCAGAGTATTTAGTACTTATAAAAAATCAATCATAGATTTCTTCAATATTATACACACTAGAATAAAAAATTTTAGAGGTTTCAAGTATTAAAGATGACTTTTAAGAAAACAGTATCTTCATAGATTTCAAGTAGTCCACAGACTCATTAAATTTTTAGTACATTTTGAATTTTTTCAGTAAATTCAAGAATTTTATTAACCTCTCTAGTATTTTGATAGATTTTCAGAATCGGATGCTCTATAATTCAAAGTTACAAGAATTTATATAATTTTGAAAAATTTTTTACAAAAAAATATCTATATAGAATTCCAGTATTTCAGAGATTCCTCTTACTTTCAGTCTTCATACTTTTCAGCATTTATAAAATTTTGTAGTATTTTCTAGTATTTTTCTAGATTTTTTGTATTTTTATGGATTGCTGTGTAAATTTTAAGAACCCGATACTCTAAACTTCGAAGTTATACAGGTTCTTAGTTATACATGACACAAGACTGACCCCCCCCCCCCCCCGCCCCTCAAGTGTTACATATACCCGAACGGACCCTTACTATGAAATACCTAATTTCGAAATTTATTTGTGTCATACTTCTTACAAAACGATGAAAAACTTGAAATCTTAATGTTTAATAAGAAATTAAAAGAGTACAGGAAGTGAATTTTTATTTATTGAAAGTTTAAATAAATTCTACTCAAAAATTTGGAATCAATAAATCTCTTCGAGTTCATGTTCTGGCGACGGTGCAAACGTTTATCTCATCCGTTTTGAACGTTATTTACCAATATAATTGGATTCAAGAGTACCCAGCACTGAGGCTAATCTTGGACGTTCCTCCTCGAGGACGATGTCAACCTTCTCGTTGTAAAGCCGAAAAACGTCGCCGTGGCAAGCGATGTGTAGCTTCCCATTTTTAAAACTGTCAGGGAACAGCTCGAAATCTAGTCCAACAACGGTTGAGTTCAGCAACGTGTTGTTTACTCTCAGCTTCGGGATGTTCTTCGCGTAACTTGAGTTTATCTAAGATACCGATCAATCCATCAATAACATTGCCAATTAATAAAATTAAGATAAACCTTGATTTGATCAGCCACTATCTTTTGAAACTTTCAGTACTTTTTTTTCAAAAATATATTTTATGCATTCCAATCAGAGGCGTGGGCAGAAAAAATGTTCGGGAGGGGTTTTTACAAAAAAGATTCATCCTGCGGGATTTCATAATTTTTAATCTTTGACAATATGTTACAAGAGAGCGATTTTGAAATATTTTACGTCTCAGAATTTAAAAGTTGTACAACTTTTGGAATCCAGAGTTGTACATTTATCATGTTCGTAAATGATGGAATTCGATTTTTGTAATTTTCAATTGTTAACTAAAGTTTCAATTTTTTTTTTTTACTTATCGGATACTTAGAATTATGGATTTCTATAAAGCTTTCTTAAATTCGATGCTCCAGGAATTAGACTTGTAAAAAGTTTATATATTTGAATTGATTTTTTAACAAATTTTCACACCAAATTTTGTAGTAATTTTTGTTATTTTTATGTATTACTAATATTTCTATGGTCGCTCAAAATATTTTTAGAAATCAATGCTATAGTATTGAAACTTTCAACGATTTTGAAAATTTAAATTGATTTTTCAGACGACAGTTTCTTTTATGAAAATTTCCAACTCTTTTCCTCCACATTTTTTTTAGTCCTTGTACAGTTGAAGTGTATTTAATTCTATATACTGAAATAAATGTATTTTTATTGTTTTCTATATGAGTTTCTAGACAAATTTCTGAAATTATAGGTATATAATTTTTGTATTGTATTAATAAATATGCTCCAGGACAGAAAATTTTCTAAATTTCTAAGAAAATTAATTTTTATATATTAAAAGAATTCCAGAAAACTAGTAATCTAGTAAACTACTCAAATTTTAAAATAGTACAATAGTAAACAAGTGAAAAAGTCAAATAGTAAACTAGCAAACTCGCAAAAAAGTGAATTAGTTCATGAGTAAACTAGTAAACTTGTCAAATTTGTAATAGTAAGCTAGTAAACTAGTAATATAGTATGCTAGTGAACTAGTAAACTCGTTAACAAGTAAATTAGTGAATTAGTAAACTGGTAAGTTAGTTAAATAATAAACTAGTAAACAAGTAGGCTTGTAAATTAGTGAACTAGCAAATTAGTAACCAAGTTACCTAGTAAATTAGTTAGCTAAGAAAGTAGTAAGCGAATAAATTATTGAGCTAGTAGATTATATAACTTATTTTTCACATTATTTTAGTATTACATATATAATATACGGAACCCTGGAGGATTTCTAAGTATTTTCAAAGCTTACTTATATTTTTGTAGATTGCTACATAGATTTTAAAAAATGGGAGTTTCTATCTATTCTCAGTAATTTCGAAAATTAATGATAAAATTAAATTAATACAAATTTTTCATGTTTTATATCGTTATTATTTTTTTGTATTTTTGGAACATTCAAAAGATTTTGTTACGTTTTCCATGATTTTCATAGATTCATATTATATTTTGAATTTGATGCTCTAGAATCCCTAAATTTATAGATCGTAGAGGCATTTATCGAGATTTTTCAGAAAACAGTTTTTTTCATAAAATCCAATTGATTTCATTATTCTTTTAGGGTTTTGATAAACCGAAAGATTTTCAATATTTTTCTATGGATTTTATACAGATTTCTAGAATTTGATGATCTAGGATTCAAAGTTTTGTAAATTTTCAGCATTTTCGTAGACTTTGATTTTTCTTGATTATTTACCAGGTTTCAACAATTATTCTGATTCATATTTTCTACGTAATTCTACGTTTGATAATTTTTACTGTTTTATTACATACATACTGCTAAAATTTTTATACATTTTTCGTAACTTATATTTTTGTTGTTTATCGATGACACTTTCTTCAATTTCACATGAAATATTGATTGATTTTATCGAAATTTCGGGAGGGGTTCAAACCTTAAAACCTTCCTCTGCCTACCCGCCTGATTCCAAATCCCAATACTTATTTTTGATTCCTTGGTTCTTTTGAAGAACACATTAATGCAGTGTTAAGGTTGGAAAAAGGAGAAGATGTCGAGAAAAGAAAAAAGAAAATGGGGAATAAGCTTTGAAAAATCCAGGCAAGTCTCTGTTTAATTCAGCTGGCTGATTTTTCCCGGCGATTGTCGTAGCTCGCAGCATGTCGGCCCCCTTTTTTCCCCGTTTCACGGATAAGATATGGATTCGCGGGCTTAGTTACGAACCCGCGGCGCTTCAACACGTAAGATCTGCACGACTTTTCGTTCCTTAATAGCCTGACAGATCGCCTTAATAGGTGCGCCTCTCGCAAAGAACCAATTAACAGAAAATCCCGGGAATAAGGATACGTTTCGTTCGGTCGTTCACTCCCTCGCCAGACGAGAATCTCACCTCTTGTTAACCGCATATTCGATTATTGCCGACATCACTGCCGATCAAATTACCGCAAAAACTAAATCTACACCGAGAACACTTCCTAGATATGAGATCTTCAGAACGTTAGATCTAAGTTTTCCGAGTTCAACGAGAATTCATGTTTCGCAAGCTTCGAGATCTTTGTTCTCCTGCATTACATACCTACTTGAAAAAAAAATGAATTGACAGAATAGAATCTGAGGTCTAGGCTATGGTATTTTCATTTTGTATTTACTTTACGAGTTCAGTTTTATTTTGCATTCCTTTAAGGTTCAATGAGATCTTTGTATCGCGGAAAGCAAGATCCGCGTTTTGATTTTTTTTTGTTTGGATTAGTAGAATTAGAATCGTTTTTGGAAAAATTTGATTAATTCTTCAGCGAACAAATAGTACAGTTTAAATTTTTGACTTGGTCAACATTTTGATGAAAGCACTTGATCAATATTGACCAGGCGCGTAGGCAGAGGGGGGTTTTAGGGGTTCAAACCCCTCCCGAAATTCTGATAAGATCAATCAATATTTCATGTGGAATTGAAAAAAGTTACATTGATAAACGATGACAGTACAAGTTACTAAGAAATACATGAAAAATTTGGCAGTATATACTTAAGAAAAAATTGAATAGCCGAAAAAAAAAAATCTACGAAAATGCTAAAAATTTACAAAACTTTGAATTTTAGATCATCGAATTCTATAAATCTATAAAAACTCCATTCAAAATTGTTAAAAATCTTTCGATTGATACAAACTCTAGAAGAAAAATGAAATTAATTGAATTCTATGAAAAAACTGTTTTCCAAAAAACTCTACAAAGCCTCTACGATCTATAAATTTTGGGATTCTAAAAGGTAAAATTCTAAGTATACTACAAATCTATAAAAGTTCTAGAAAGCGCAACAAAATCTTTTAAATATTTCAGAAATACGAAAAAGAATAACGATATAAAACATGAAAACTCTGTAGCAATCTACAAAAATATAGGTAATCTATAAAAATATTTAGGAACTCTCCAGGGTTCCGTATATTATACTAGATAAATGTGAAACATAAGTTTACTAGTTTACTAGCGTACTAGTTTACTAGCTTAATAATTTACTCATTTACTAGTTTACTAGCTAAGTAGTTTACCAACTTAGTAATTTACTAGTTTAGTAGTTTACTGGCTTACTTGTTTTCTTGGTTACTAACTCACTAGTTTACTAGTTAACTAGCTTACCAGTTTACAAGTCTTATAGTTTTCTTGCTTACCAGTTTACTAGTTTACTAATTTACTTGTTAACGAGCGTTAGTTTACTAGCTTAATAATTTACTCGTTTCCTAGTTTACTAGCTAAGTAGTTTACTAGCTTACTAATTTACTAGTTTACTAGTTAACTTTATTACTTGTTTACTTGTTTACTAATTAACTAGCTTACTTGTTTTCTGGTTTACTAGCTTACTAACTTACTTGTTTTTATTTAAGTATTAGCTCAGTAGTTTACTAACTCATGAGTTTTTTATTTAAATAGCTTACTAGTTTACTAGCTTACTAGTTTACCAGTTTACTTTTACAAATTTGACAAGTATACTAGCATACTATATAATTTATTTACTTAACGAGTTTACTAACACATGAGTTTACTAACTCATGAGTTTTTTATTTAAATAGCTTACTAGTTTACAAGCTTACTAGTTTACCAGTTTACTTTTACAAATTTGACAAGTATACTAGCATACTATATAATTTATTTACTTTTTAACGAGTTTGTTAATTTACTATTTTTCTCTCTCACTTGTTTACTATTCTACCATTTTACGATTTCAGTAGTTTACTAGTTTACTAGCTTACAAGTTCAATAGAAATCTTTTAATACATATAAACTATGTAGATATAATTTTTTTTTAAATGTATACAACTTTCTGTCCTGGAGCATATTATATAATACAAGAATTGTATATAACTTTGTATATTATTCTAAAAATTCATGCATAAAACATTAATAATACATCCAATTCAATTTATACAATTTATTCGATTTAACATACTTTTAATTGTAGCAATACTAAAAAAAATATGGAATAAAAATATTGAAAATCTTCATAAAAGAAACGGCCGTCTGAAAAACCAATTTAAACTCTCAAAACCGTTGAAAGTTTCAATACAATATCATCAATTCCTAAAAATCTATTGAGCGATCCATAGAAATAATAAAAATATATAAAAATACCTGAAAATAGAACAAAATTCGATAAGTAATATACCATATAAAAATAATATAAATTTATGAAGTACCTTTTATCTGTGTGGTTAAAATTTGCTCAAAAATATAAATTTTCAAGAAGTTTGATTCCTAGAGCATCGAATTTTAAAAAGCTCTATAGAAACTCATATAACTTAATATCTCAGATAATCCTTAAAAAGGTATAAATCCAAAAATTATTTGTTGTTTTTATAAAAATATTCTTCAGAAAAACCCCTCCCGAAAATTTTTTCTGCCTACGCCCCTGATATTGACTGATAGAATTAGATATTTTGACAGTGAATTAGTGAATTTGAACAAATTCGCTATTCGGCATTTTTACGATGAAAAAGTCGATTTTGCTTCACTTAGTAGTTGAAATTTTTGCTATTAAAAAGTCCATTTTGACAGATTCATGTGTCGAAGTATTAACTCTGAAATTGTCGATTGAAACTGATTCGTCTAATTCTAACTATTGATTACCCAGATAATAAAATGATTTCCCTCTGATATCACGTCGTCCTCAATCGTGATAAATTTTCTCACGCGTGATATTACTGATGCATGCAACTGCCATTGCATTTGTTTATCACCTGGAAATCATGCGTGATAAATGAATTTCATATTTTTCTCACTGTGACATCTCGAGTGATTTAGCAGAAAATTGTTTCAAAACTTTACTTTGACGATATATGTGAAAACATATATTTTGCAACCTTTTACTTTTCTCGACCATTAGAATAGTAGCATAATATATTGTATGATAGCGATACTTTTCATCTATAACTTTTCAGTAAAATTTTCTTCAAACAATTGTTTTTTCTCCTAAAAAAGATGAAAACTATTTTTGAAGAATTATTATAGGACAAACCTTTTACATGCAAACTATATTTACCATAACATATCTGCTTGAGTTAAGCATCATTTATACTCTGCTGAGAAAATATTGATCAAATGATATAAATTTATATTAAAATATGGAAACATATTTATTTTCATCACAGTTAGTTTTTTTGTGAATGGTAATAATACACAAAGTTCAATTGCGGTGAAGTATTTTCAAGTTTCAAGGTGTATCACAGTGAAAAGATTTAGGTTTTGTATAAAAATCGATTTTTTATTTCATATTGCACAAAATTTCTATCCCATGGGTAAACATTTCCCTCGGGTTCGACAGTATTTTCAAACATAAATCATAAATTGAAAAAGAAGAATTGTCGCCACTAAAAATTAGTAATTTTTTACTCGTCTGACCTGAGAGAGAATAAAAAATTTGACAGTCATTTTTTCGATTCATATTCGGTCATTTCCATGATGTTTGACGAATTTCTTGAGAGATTTTTTTTTACTTCTGAACTATACGATTACAGGTCTGTATAAAAATTACCAATAATTTGCTAAAAGCTGTACCACAAATTTAAGTTGAAATTCACGAAAAAAACAGTTAAAAAATAGACTTTCTCAGTGTGAGTCAATATGCAGTATGCACGTACGCACTAATCAAAATAGTTAAATCTGACAAGAAACAATAAATGATTCCTCGAAAATGACTATGCTACTAGTCAATACTAGAAAGATTATTTCAAATAGTCAATTTTTCAGTAATTGAAAACTAATAGAGTAAAATTAATAGAGTATAAAATGTTTGATATGTAAACATATCAAATATTTTGTATATTATGTTTGAACCGTAGCTGACAAGGAGAATATCCCTTTTTACATCCCTTTACCTTTAAATTTCGTATATGTACGAAACTTCATACCCAACAAACGTGGTATTTTTTCGAACCTTCAAAGGATGCTATTGAACAAAAATATGCATAATGATGGAAAAAAATGCAAATAAGTCCTACGCGCCATTTCAACAACAAAAAAGAAACAGAAAAAAAACCTCTCACGTTTCTTTCGTTCGAATTCGCAGCAGTTTTCAAAGGCCGCGGTATAATAAAAAATGTTTATTTTGCGTGCAATTGTTCACCACGAACGAAATCGAGTAATTTCAATCATATAAGAGCTCTCAACTGTCCGATACCCGTTCGACGCTTTTTCTCCCACAGCTGTTACAAAATTGACATTGCGGTATAAACAGCGTCTATGTAAATGAAATTAGGAACGTCGCATTGTTCGATCGATAATCAATTCAGTTTTCCCCCGGCATTTCGCGGCTCGTCTCTTTTTTATTCACTCCATATTTTTCAGCCGTGACACGTTTCAGCGCGTGGTTTTTAATTGAAAAAAGTAGCTTGTTACCTCGAAATGTTTCAATAAGCGAACACCTTGCAATTTGTGATTAAGGATTCGGTACAATTTTTACCGAATTTTTGTAATCGCGAGTCCGAGTGAAGTTGAACTAATTTCGAGCTGGACAAATCGATCGTATCCAAACGCGTGTGGGATGTGCTTTCGTCTGTAATTTTCCATTAATTTCCCGGGCGCGTAATGTGTCTCATTATAGAGCGTATTCGTGGGGACTTGGAGGTAATAAAAGCACATCAAACGCGAGCGCTGATTGGTCCGTGAGACGAGGCTCTGTAATTTCTGTGTCCGGGGTGTTGATCAGAGAATGCTTTGCATCAGGAAAAAACCTCAAAGTCGATGATTGTTAATGAGATTGTTGCGTGTGTGGCTGAAAAAGGCTTTTCACAACTATAATGGCCATTATGGAGATTTTAATTGAAAAAAGAAAAAAAAAGGATTGCATCGATCAGAATTTTTTCTAGTCTCATTTCCATGAGGGGACAATTTTCGAGAGGGGTGGTGCACGAAAGGGAAAATTGTGTGTAATCAGGGTTCTTGAAGGGCGCGCCCTTTCTGCGTGACTCTGCTTATTTGGGGCAAATTGATTTCATGCTTTTAGAGAAAATAAATATGCAAATCGGGTGGATCCACATTGAGAGCGGCGACAATGCAGCGGGCCACATTATTCCGATTATGCAAAGTCCCTCGTCCTTATCGCGGGTCCTTACGCGATGGCCCATAAATGCACGCGCCAAGTGTTGGAGACCCCTCCGAACGCAGCTTACCCCTGGCACCCTATGGATTTCCATATTACCCAGATTTTACGATTCGCGAATTCGCCTTTATTCTATGGAATTAAAATACTTGCGAACCTTTGCTCGGCGATGAGGCGTTTATACATGAGTTATTTCCAGGGTTCGGAAGTTACGCGTTACTCTAAAACCTCACATTTTTTGATGGAAGGATAACGTAACGCGTTACATTAATTAAGGGGTTATATACCTTTTTGTACGGAGAAATTGAGGATGGCTTGGAGTAACTTTGAAGGTATGGAGCAATAATGCTACGTCACGAAAGTTGTGAGTTTTTTAATAGTGTATTGCTCACTTGAAAAACAAGTATTTTTTCATAAACAAATATCAACAATTGGCGGAGTTATGGTCCTTTCATCGAAACAACTTTTTTTTTGAAGAGGCTTGCGGTGACCACGATGCAAGTCGAACAAGTCAAGTTAAATCAGAAAATCCAAAAAATTTCATTAGTCTAGGGATATATCTAGTTCTTGAACGGTCGCTTTTTAATAGATAAGTTTTTATTTTGGAGATAAGACTTTTTAATAATAAAATTTTCAGAGCTCAAAAAATCTAAATATCGGGGAAAACGTTCTTGCATGCAAAAACAACGTAATATTCATTTTTTGAATCGTTCAAGAACTAGATATTTTCCTAGACTAATGAAATTTTTTGGATTTTCGAATTTAACTTGACCTGTTTGACTTGCTTTGAAAAAAAGTTGTTTCGGGAAAAGGGCCATAACTCCGCCAATTGTTGATATTTTTTTATGACAAAATACTTGTTTTTTTAATTGGACAATAGACTATTAAAAAACAATAACTTTGGTGTCATAACATTATTGCTACATACTTTAAAATATACTCCAAACCATCCTTAATTCGTCCACACAAAAAGGTATATAACCCCTTAAAAGTAATGATAACGGGAATGAGTTACTTTTGTACGGTAACGAGTGACGAAAAACCCGTTACCAATTTCACGTTTCTTTTATTAGTTTCATCAAGTTTTTAAAACCATCTGTAATTATTTTAAAAAATATTCTGAAATTGAGGTATGAGTGTTTTTAACTTCGTTATTTTTGAATAAAAAATTCTATGCTTATAATTTTTCATTCAATTGAGTGAAATTTCAGTAATTTGTGTACAAATAGTGATAAAGAATATGGTTGTTCGCTATTTATAAGAAACTTTTAAAATTCAAAGCAGTTAATTTTATAAATCCGTATGAAATAACATGGAATTCTTAAAATCTATTGATTTTCAAATATCGAGCTAAATCTTCATAATCTATAAAGTTTGCTAGAAAATATTACGTAATTTATCGAATACAAAAAGAAAAATTCCAAAACACGCCATAAATAGTAAATTTCAATCAGTTTTTTATACCTAGATGCTATTTAGATTCTTCAAAAATTTGTATAATTTCAGGAATCGAGAAACTTTGGTTTCTTGAGCATTAAATTCTAGCAATATATATATAAAGAAGTCCACAACAATAGGCATCAGAAAATTTTTCAAATGGTGAAAGTGTTAAAATAATGCGAAAAATAATATAGGCTCGATAAATATATTAAGAAACTGTTTTCTGTAGGATCGATCAAAAAACTATAAATTTTTTAAACTTTCAACTCTAGAAAATCTCATTTTAGAAATTCAAAGAGATGATCTCAAAAAAAACCAAAAACTATACAACACTGTATAAAAACTACGAACTACAACAAAAAAAAATACATAAAAATACTAGTAAATATTTGAAACATTAAAAATCTTTACAGCTCTAAAGACTATAGCTTCAAATTACATAAATTTATATAACAATATATCAAAACACTGAACGATCCTTCAAATCGTAGAAAAACTGAAGAAATACGAACAATACCGAGAGAAATAAAAATCTACTAACTCACTATTTTCTGGAAAATCCTGTGAAACATGAAAAATTTATTGAACTTTAGATTTTAGAGCACGAGATTCTTGGAATCTATATAGCAATTTAAATAAAAATACGAAGAATGTATTGAAATCTTCGAAAACCTTGCAACATTATTCTGTCGAATACGAAAAGTTTCATAAATACTGCACAATCCTTCTAATAGTAGAAAAACTGAAAAAGTAAAAATAAACTAAAAGAAAAAAAAATCAACTAAGATACTGTTTCCTGAAGAATCCTTTCAAACACAAAAAAAGTATTAAACTTTGAATTCTAGAGTACCAAACTCTTGAAATCTATATTGCAATGTTTATGCAAATAGTTTATAAAAAATCCTGCAACATTTTATACACACTGAAAAAAAAAATAGTATCTAAGTATTGAAAATCTGGATAAGATTCTCTCAAAAGGCTATGAAATTCGCAATTTTTCTCCGCGGCTAACATTGAATAAAATGTCGTATACAAAAATTTTTTAACTTGGAAAAAAAACTGTTGAATTTGAATGTGTAAACTGATTTTTATTTTCAGAGTCAAAAAGTACAGATTTGCATGTTCAAAATGATTTTCCTCGCTTAAAAAAATTATTCATGGAGGGCTCGTCTTAACTAACAATAGATCTCGAAAATCGAAATTTCTTCATTTTTACCTCCATTCAATATCATTAATTGATTATTGTTGTAAGTATAAGGATTTGAATAGCAGAATATTATATCCCATCTACAAAAAATTTCTGAAATTCAAATATCATGAATTTAAATTCTAGAATTTCTGATTTTCTGATATAGAATTGTAAGGTTCTGGCCTTGGAATATACAATTCTAGAAATCCTAATCATCCAGCATTCAATTCAGGATTTTGAATTCCAGAATATAGATTCCGGAAAATCTCAATTTTTATGGTATCAAAATGCGGAATCTTTAAATTACAAATTTTTTATCTCCTACTCATTCGTTTTAAATTGTGGAATCCCATACGCGTTTATTATAAATAAGTAAATACCAAAATGAACGTTCACGATGAGAGAATCTTATAATTTTAAATTTTAGAGACTGGAGATTCCTGGAATTGAAAATTCTACAATATAAATTTTCACGATTCTGTTACCTAGAGATTTCAATCTGATACTGTAATATCGAATTTGAAGTCATAGCATACCAAATTCTACAAATATGTATTGCAGAATATTAAGTTTAAAAATTCCGATTTGTCTAGCATAAACTTCAAGAATTGAAAGATGTGAAGTATCTGTAGAAATACATAATTCCTTAAAAAATACATACATAATCTAACAGAGTGTGAAAAAATGAGAATATTTTTCAATATGACATCCCCTTGAAACATATTTCTTGAAGAATTTTTCATGTAGATATCCTGTTTCTACTTTAATAATTTTTTGAATAAACGAAAAAAAAAAATGGAAAGAGTAGGATTGGCAACTTATGACCGACTTTGATGAAAAAAATTGGTTATTAAGGTTTTAGAGTACGAGTAATTTATTTCAGAAAAAATTTGAGTGAGAAAAATAACAAGAATAATTTTGGAAAAGCTCTGAGCTGAAAATTTTCCGATCAATGTTCCTATTACTTTTCCAAGTGAATAATGTCACAAGTACAATAAGTTTTTTTATTTCGATTTTGAAAACGCATTGTGTTTTTCACGTGAGTTTTTTAAAAAAAATGCTCCAATAGGACAAACCCAACTGAATGTACAATTGAAAAACCAATTGGAAATTTTCAGCAGACCTTTCCAAAATTACCATGACACTGTTTTTATAATTGAAATTTTTCCGAAAATTGATTCCTGATATTGTAAAGCATCTACAACAAATTAACGTTCATCAAAACCAGTCAAAAATCATTCATTCTACAATGACTATTTTTTTAAAACAAAATCGTTTGTTTCTTAAAAATAGTCTATCTACCTGTAAAATCCTTCTAGTACATGTTTCAATAGGTTGTCGACTACATGTTATTGTAATAAATACAAATTTTTTTGTAACCTGGTAGGATTTCGAGTTCAGACTCCACGCTTCATACATTCACAAGACTTACAGGATGAAAATTAGTAATCCAAGATGGCCGTTCTGACTGGAGATTAGCTCCTTTTTCCCTTCAGGATATAAGTTTTCGTCATTAGCGGAGTTGCTTTCACGCACTTATTCGGCTCGCCGCGATATTTCGTTGAAAGCAATTTAAATGCTGACAATTTGCATTACAGGGCGCTTCGCAGACTGCTGGAAAAAATGCGGAAAATGTTTCCGTGGCATATTTCAAGTCGCGAGATAGCAATGCCTTTTATATCCTATCCGCCCTAAGACTCGAGAAGGGGTATCGACTCTTGGCCAGAATAAACGACAACGAACAACTCCGCGCAATGAGCGTAGATTGCGAAGCCCGAGAATTTGAAAATCTGGTTGCTCACGTTTGTCACGTACTATAGGCATGTTCATGATGCTATTGGGCTTTGCGAAAATGTAAATCGCTAATTAACGCGGGTCGCACGGCGCTCGCGGGAAGTTACAGTGAGCGAGATCCGGAGTTGTTCTGGAACGTTTTAAAATTCACGATAACGTGTGTTTTTGCTTGTCAGCGATAGTATATTATGCTGCAGGGTGGAAAAGCGACAGATCTTGAACGAGTTTGGGTAAGTTATTTCGAGCGTAGCGAGGGTAGCCATCACATGAATTTAACATGAAGCTTTTTAGCGTGGGGGTGCGATATATTTTTCATGATTCGAGAAATAATGTGTTAGTTCTTACAAGTATTGTGGATGGTGTTTTTTACAAGAAGAAAAACCTTGTTCAGTGAGTAGGAAAAATTTTCACTTTTTTATACGTGCAATTATTGAAGCTAGTTGAATATTTTCTGAATTTGTAAATATTTCCTAATTTTTTCAGATCAGCTCGAACAGTTTTCACTTACGAGAAAATATTTTCTTTTCATATTGTGGTTTTCAACTACAAAGTAAGAATCGATTTTTCACTCATTAGAGTATGCTCTCTGCAAGTTTTTCATCCAGTTTGTTTCGTTCATAACTGAACTCTGAATTTTCTATGCGCTTACAAAAATATTACTCTTAACAAGTAAACATGCCTTCTGGTGGTTCATAAAATGCCGATATTATGAATTCAACATCAAGGATTGAAATTTCCATAACGTATGCAGGAAAAAAAAATTTTTAAATGTGTTTTAGAATGTGCTTATACTTCTTGAAACCAGCTTTTAGCATGATGATGGTGTAATGCAGCGTGTCAATGTGGGGTATTATCGAAAAACGGGGAATTACTTGAGTGCGCGTTACTTACGATCAATGTTTTTTTAATACAAGTGAAATTGGATACGTATTAAGTAGCTTAATCAGAAGTAGATGACAAGAATAATGTTTAAAAATAAACTATTACAGTTCACAAAGTTGTAAAAATTAGAAATCCAATTCATGATGATGGTTCTAACTGAATTCTTTATGAGTACAAAATGCTTACAGTGGAACGAAAAAAACATGATTCATAACATCTGTGAAAAATTTAAACAACATAAATTAAATATCACATTTTCAATCATTCAAAAATTACATCATTTTTTTTTTAAATCATCATTCAAACTAATGTATGCACTAAAAACTCAAAATGTATATAATGCTCGAGCAAAAAAAATTATGGTTATTTTATTTTAAAGAAAGTAAAAGGAGAAAAAATTGTTGAAAAATTAATTAGAAAAATATATTTTCTTTAGTATTTTTAAGTTTTTACTGATTCTTCATTTTCAAGGGAGTAGACAGAAACATTTTCGGGAGGGATTGATTGGAAAAATATATTTTTTCGGTATTCTTCAGTTTTTACTTTTCAAGTATGTATCTATATATTTTTAAGGGAAAGATTTTTCAAGTTTTTCGAACCTTTGAATTTTCAAGTTCTCCAACTATCACAGTTAAGAGTTGCATAAATTTTCATTTTTTTCGTTTTTCATTTACGTTTTAAATATCAGTAAATTTAATTTTCGTGATTTTAAGGTTACTGAGTTATTAATTGTTGTAATGTTACAGTTAGTGAAATGAGAAATTATTATATTTGTGTTACTTCAAGACTTTAAAAAAAACTAATGCCATTTTTAAGTTTAAAATGTCAAATCTCGCAAATATAAAAAAATCAAAAATTCCATCAAAATATTTGTATTTAAACACTTTTTTATTTTATTCTTTTTTTTTTACAAAAAAATTATACTACCGCCGTATTTTATTCTTCAAATGTGCAGAGGGAAGTTTAAAGAATTTATAATTTTCAAATAGTTTTTCAAAATTTGGAATGAAAAACGCTTTAGGTGTATTTGATTCATTTTTTATATACTTGTAGTTTTACATTTTGTACATGAAAAAATCTTAATATGTGAAGTAGTAGGTTTCACTTTCCCAAAAAGAAAAACATCAAAAATAGTAAATTGAAAAATTAGAATTATTAAGTATTTTCATGGCTCACAAAAAACGTTTTTATCGCCTTTAAAGTGAAAAATCTTCATTTTTCGAAAATCGTGATTCCGAAGTTGTTAGTTCCTCGATGTAACATTGAATTTTAAAGTTAAAAGTTTAAAGTCATTTTGTAAATCTCGATTTTTTAAAATTATTTTACTTGAAATGATATACTATTTTACCAAATTTTAGAATAAAATTTGACCTACAAAATCTTCCTCTGCCTAACCTCTGGTTATGGATTCATGAGTTATGGTTAAGTCAAGATAAAGTTCTCCAAAAATAATAAATTTTATCAACAATATCTGAGACTCTTCAAAATTTTCTAATTTTCATGAGTTAAGAAATAGAAATTTGGCACTTGGAAAAGTTAAACTGTCATTATAGTTACTACTTACACTTTCATAAATCATAGAACTAATATCTAATAATAAGATTCAGACAAAATCATTAGAACGAAGCTTTTATAGAGTCAAAAATATTAACAATTACGTTTTTTGTCTTGAGAGCGACTTAGATTGTAAAAACTCTTACTTAGAACGATAACATTAACATGAAATTTTCACCCATCATGAAATTAGTCAATTTAATACACAAATATATTATTTGTCACGTACATCCAACTGATGTACACACCATGCTGACCATGCCACGAAAAAATTTTGTTCACAAAAGTGCAATTAAAATGTTGGGATAATAAAACATATTTCTGTACAATTTTATTGATATGTTGCGAGATATTAGGAACATCCTCTAGCTTTATACATATATTATTTTCATTGAAGAGGACTCAACTTGAGCTCGAAAGCTTGTAAAATAATAGAGTAAATTAATACATGGGATTTTCGAAGAATTGAGTTTCCCCTTATTTGTTGGCTGCTAATGATCAAAAGGAAGTAACATATGTTCAAATACTAGAATGAGCAGAAATTAGACTTACTTTATAAGACATACATAAAATGACTGCACAAATTATCATAGCATAAAAACTACTTGCACATTTAATTTTAGTTTGTTCATGCGATGCATAAACTCATTCAAATTGCTCAATGCACGAAAAAATGATCGTGCATAACGCCCTGTCATCAACATGAAAAAAAAACCAGCTCCTTTTCATTTCATTGAACTTATCTCACACACTAACTCCATGAGGATACTGCTACCTAAGCTCCATTATCTCACGCCTCCGCTCCACACGACTTGCTTCCGTTTTAGCTTCTGTCAAGCTCGGAGCAGGAAACTCGATCTTCGCCAAGATTACTAATTAATGCGCCTAATTACACGTAGAGTCACGTGAGAAAAAAAAGTCAGCCTGCGGCGCGCAACAAATTGGCCGAAAAAGTGAGAGCGAGAGTATTGTTCCCAGACCGTACCAAAAACTTTCTGAACCTGCATTCAAGCATACTCGTAATAAGGTTGAACGCATCAAAGTTGAAAGCCCGAGGACCATAAACTGTAAAGGCGAGGAGATCTCTGTTCCACTTTTTTATAATATCATTAAAACTATGCTTATAACCTTAAGGACAAAAGGATTTGCTTTTCGAGGTTATGTACGCCCTTAAAGATTTTTACGATTCATCTTATACTCATGACAAAGGGTGAATTCACAGTGAGTCGTTTTGAATAAGGCCAAATGTGAGGATCGTCATAATATTCACTACAAAAGTACGTTCACTTGTTCTGTGTGCTGGACTTATAATTTTCGTTGTAATTAAACGAATATAACAATCATTGATGGTTTTTATTTTCATTTAATTCCTCCAGGAAGAAATTGTACACTGAAAAAAAAACCTCTTAAACAGTACGATAATTGCATTCAGTATCTATTATACTTCCATCGCGACGTGAAAACGAAACGAATTTACAGTTGTTTTTAACTTACTTTTCGTAAAAAGTATCATATGAAGCAGCTGTTTTGAGTAGATCACTTACACAAAATGTGAAATGTTGGTATAGCAGAAGTCAAGACAATGGAATTATACTTTATGCAAAATTTCAAATTGTATAATACGTGTTCAATATATTTTAGTGCATCATCAACGAAAATTTACAATTTTGATTCTACATTAAGCTATTTAAAAGATCAAATTATCCGATCTCATAAACGACAAACTGCTATGCTACTTTGTATGAATTCATATATAGTATAGCACTTTCAGACAAAACTTGCTCTGTGCATGCACAGATGTGTCACCTGACAAGCTTCTTCCTCGATGAAACAATATGGCTGAAATCGGACGGATGGAAGCGTCTATTTACGTCTAAATTGTGTTGAGCAGTGTGTCGAATAGTAGGAATTTATTGCATGGAAATACAGTCCTTCGTTTCTGTTTCCTATTTTTTTATCAGTTTCGTGCTTCGTGGGTGCATTTTTAAAGGATCGTGTTCACCAACTTTGGGAAACGATATTGATTTGTTTTGATTACGTTTTGTTAATTATGTTTGTTTTTTTGTTGTTGTGATCATATATTGTTGATTATGTTTTGAGCTTTTGGTCATTGGTCAGTAGTCTTTGATAATCGGTGATAACATATTCACCTTCATAGATGCCTAATTTATGCAATCTAAATTTAATATTTTATAATGATATGTGAATTACTTTTTTTACGACAGTAGTGCTTAATTTTTCAGTATAGCTTATATTACTTTTCATTACACCATAGTCTATGAACAAGTACAAAACTATAACGTAATTCAAATACATGTACTACCTACATCAGATTTTGCTATACCAACTATCATTTTCTAATAGATATTCATCTCGTGTTTCCGGAGCAAGACTAGTATAGCACTTTTTAAGAAAAAATTTCGGGATTACTAAGAGATTTTTTTTTTTCAGTGTAAATGTTTCCCTGTTCGTTTGCAGAAAAAAGTTGAGCTTGCGGTACGTTTACAGTCAAGCGTTGTAAGACTAGCGAGGACATGCCCAGCTTTGCCAAACACGCCATACTGAGCATGAAATTTCATCACCACTTCGATTGGCGCTGCATTCTCTGGTGGAAAATGCCGGAGGGCGATTGCGACGGCTGCTAAAAACATTCCTTGAGGCATTCCCAAATACCAGAGATGCATTCTGTTGCGATTTTTTCACGGGCAACGAGTTGAGCGGTTTGGGATTTGGGGAATTCGTGAATCTGGGAAATCTGATTTACGGAAGTTAAGCAGCTATTAAAGTCCCTTGAAGGGCCTTGATTGCTCCATGTGAAATTTTACAAATAAATTTATTGAGAGTTCTTTCATTAGTTTGTGAATTTCAATAAAAGAAATGTTTTTGCGACAAAGTGTCTAGACGCGAGAAATAAAGAATAGTGAATAATAAAATTCTCAATACCATTCATAATTAAAGGAATAAAAAATTACACTGAAACTTAACAGATGATCTTTAATGTCACTTACTATATATTACTTTTATCTTAGGATTAGTTGAAAAACCAATTTTTCTTCTTTTTCGTTTAGTTTTTAAACGTTTGTAATTTCAGGAAAATACAGGTATAAAAGCTCCAAGTGAGCTTACTACTATTCCACAGTATATACAAAAAATCTTTCTAAAAGCCTTTAACATTCAAATACAATAATTCTACGTAAAATATGACTCAATGAGTAATAATTTATCTTCAAATTCTTAAAAGTTTTAACAACTAATAGCAGACTTGACGATTTGGACTATTTTCTTATAGCAAATTGAAAACTTTGGTTTTTGGATACTTTTGATAGTTTCAAAAAGTTTTAACAGTTTTGACAGTATATAAAGCAATTGAACAATTATAACATTTTTTGAACAAATTCAATAACTTTAATAGTTTCTTGACAGTTATGAACGTTTTAAAATCTGATACCATGTTTGACAACTTTGACTGTTTCCAAAAGTTTTTGCCACTTTGACAATGATTCAATCGTTTTTATACCCACTTTTTTTAATTCTTAGAACATTTATAGTTTTTTTTTTTTTTATGTTCCAACTGTCTTTTTATTGGATTTTAAAATTCTGACATTTTTAGGTTTTCGAAACAGTATTATTATTATTTAATAATAAATATTATTATTTCGACAACTTTTAGAAATATTTGGATCTTTTTGACAATTTTTCGGCTTAGAGTTTTTTAGTAGTTTCCAAAAGCTTGGGTCATTCTGGCGGTTTTTGATAATTTTGAAAGTTATAACAATTACGACAGTTTTTGAATAAAATTTGAAGTTTTCCACAGTTTATAACTTCTTGGAAAAGTTCGACAAATTTCAAAAATATTCATCAGTTTTTCAACAGTTTAAGTAATTAGTTTCAATAGCTTCGACAGTTTGTCAATAGTTCTAGCAGTTTATTCAAATAAAATATACAAAAAAAGTTATAATATTATCAAATGTACAAATCTGCTATAAATTTTTAAAACAGTTTCAAAATGTCAATATTGCTAATTTTGTATCCAAAACTTATATGAATAAGAAAAATATGTATTAATAATATAACATGTTGTCAACTTTTTACGCAATTATGACTTGTTTTAAAAGCTCGTGTCTGATAATAGATCTTTGTTCAATATTCTCTATTTCACGGCCTTGTGTGTTTGATAATTGATTTTCTCATATAGAAAACTCGTTTCTTGTCTAGTTCGAAATCTCTAAACTCGTTTTCTAGCCGTCGATACACGAAATACTGTACGCAAATATAAAATTAAAGTACTAGTTACGTAATATATTATTTTTTGAAGTTTGACCTTTATCTTGTGTTCTTTAACACACAAACCAATTTTTTTTTGTAGTAGAATTTCACGAAATTATATTATGTGATTCGTATCTTCAATCTTCTCTTAGCAAATGTATAAAGGCTAGAGTTGATAAAAAGAGAGAATAAAATTAGAATCTCGTGTGAACCTAATGAAAAAAGTGAGATACAAAAGTATTGAAATCAGTACTGAATTAATACGCAAGGAAAGTATTTAACTGTTAATTAATCTTGAAACGGATGGAAAAAGTGTGTTAAGTTCAAATAATATTCTAATATTAGTATAAAAAATGCTAAAAAGTAAATCTATAATACCGAAAATGATTTCAATTCATTATGTGATAAACAACTACATTTTAGTGACGAAGAAAAAAAATGTTTTAAACACCAGTTATTACGGTAAGTAAATTAAAACGGCCATGGGAAATTTTCCAAAATTAAAGTTTAGTGAAAATCTAATGTAATCTCAGAAATAAAAGCGGGTTAAAATGATTTCATGCACTGAGAATAAATTAAAAGTAAATTTTACTATGGGGAATGTAATTTACATGCGTTTGCAGTAAAAAAGGAATATTTGCGGCAATACTATTGTATTTTGTCATATGTAGAAGAAAAAGTACCGTGAAAAAAGTAAGTTTTCACTTTGGGCGGGAGGTGCAAAATACACAAGGAAACTTTTTGTACCATCAACAAAAAAGATCTAGTGGTCTGATTCGATTAGAAGTCATCTATTTTGTTGATTAAAAGCTTCTACAACATCACGCGATAAACGTTATTTTGCATGAAAATTATATGTTATCATGCTTCTCGATGGATTGCAAAAGATTTCCCCGACCATCGAAGATTACTAAGTACCGACTGCTACTAATCTCAAATTATACAGGGTCGGGGTAAATTCTAGACGGATATTTGGCTGATCAACTTCCCAAAGGCCTACAATCTACTTAATCAAAGCCTAGGCTCATGTCCTAACGAAATGAATTTCATGTATTTTATTTATCGAATTTCATTTTGTTCATTATTTAAAGTGATTTTCTTTTTTTCATCAAGTCTCAAAAATAAGATTTATATCTGAACCATGAAGAACAATGGAGAATGAAAATTCTAGCTTTTCTTCCTAAATATTTTCAAAATTAAACAATCGTACTCGGAGATTCATAGCTAATGTAAAACCGGAAAAAAGATTTTTTTTCTTAATTTTAGACAACTCAAAAGATAGGTGTACCACAAAGTTAAGGGGTTATGTACCTTTTTATGCGGAAAAATTGAGGGTGGTTTAGAGTAACTTTTAAGGTATGTAGCAATAATGCTATGTCACAAAAGTTATAGTTTTTTAATAGTGTATTGCTCACTTGAGAAAACAAGTATTTTTTCATAAACAAATATCAACAATTTGCAGAGTTATGGCCCTTTCCCCGAAACAACTTTTTTTTTTGAAGAGGCTTGCGGTGAACACGATGCAAGTCGAACAACTTAAATCAGAAAATCCAAAAACTTTCATTAGTCTGGGAATATATCTAGTTCTTGAACGATCTCTTTTTTATAGAAAAGTTTTTATCTTGCAGATAAGAATTTTTTTTAAACATTTTTAGAGCTCAAAAAATCGAAGTCTCGGGGAAAACGTTCTTGCATACAGAAAAAACTTGATATTACTTTTTTCAATCGTTCAAGAACTAGATACGTTCCTAGATAAATGAAAGTTTTTGGATTTTATAATCTAACTTGACCTGTTCGACTTGCATCGTGGTCAACGCAAGCCTCTTAAAAAAAAAAGTTGTTTCGGGAAAAGGGCCATAACTCCGCCAATTGTTGATATTTTTTTATGAACAAATACTTGTTTTTTCAAGTGGACAATACACTATTAAAAACAAGAACTTTGGTGTCATAACATTATTGCTACATACTTTAAAAGATACTCCAAACTATCCTCAATTCGTCTGCACAAAAAGGTATATAACCCCTTAACTCAGGCATTTTCGTTAGTGCCAATCGACCACTTCTCAAGGGCGCAAAATTTGACACACGCGAATTTCATTTCTCATATTTTGATTCAAAACATATAGGAAAAAAAAATCATCTTAATATCTTTTATAAATCCCTCACAATTAATGGAAACAAGTAAGGTTTGAACTTGTTTGCATATATATACAGCTCTCATTGTTGCTAAACATTAAAAATTGCAGGATTGAAGTATAGAATGGTGTGGTTGTACCTCATGAAAGGTTTATGAATTTTTGTGAATTTTCATCTGTAGCAAATGTAAAACGAATTGTGTTTTACTAAAACTGTAAATTAGGGCAACTCTCATAGTAAGGGAGGTTTAAACATTTTATAGAAATGGTAATTCAACCATTTATTTTATATTTAATGAAATTTTAGCAAAGGTTAAGCATAATATGATATCATTGTAAATAAAGTTTGGTTGTTTTTTTGTTGTTTAATGAGTTATTCAATTTTCCTTTTTCTTTGTACTTTATGTAGATCGCTGATTTCATGTTTTTAAGGCGTTTAGCCACACTTTTTTTCACTGTTACAGTTTTTCCGAATAATTCCAAGAATGTTGCATTTTCATTATTATTGCTTTAATTTGATTAACAATTATTATTATTATTGCTATCAATATCATTGTTGTTATTATTACTAATAATATCGTTGTTGTTGTTTTTGTTGTAGCTGAACACAAACATACAAAAACGCCTGCGCAACATACACGTACGCTTGAATCTGTCGTCAATGTAGGTTCAAACCTCTCGAGTTGACATTCTGTTAATGAATATGATAAAAAATAATGAAAATGACGTGAAAAATTTTCGTTCCTTCCACATTGTTTCTTGTGACTATGTTGAGTAACAGTTCATACAATTTACTGAGATCCGCTAATTTTAACATTCACTAAATGCTTACAAAACAATCTGAAAAAAATATGATTTCAAACTCATATTTCGTTTTCTAATAACGATTCGGTGAAAAAGTTATCGTAAATTATGAAATGATGAAAATAAACTATATCTATAGCAACAAATTTGGAAATACATTTTGCGTATTTTTAAAGAAATAAGTATTGTAAAAAACTGACTACGTTCGAACCTCCCGTACGTTCAAACCTTCATATACTGAAAAAAAACCTCTTAAACAGTACGATAATTGCATTCAGTATCTGCAATACTTCCATCGCGACGTGAAAACGAAACGAATTTACAGTTGTTTTTAACATACTTTTCGTAAAAAGTATCATATGAAGCAGCTGTTTTGAGTAGATCACTTACACAAAATGTGAAATGTTGGTATAGCAGAAGTCAAGACAATGGAATTATACTTTATGCAAAATTTCAAATTGTATAATATGTGTTCAATATATTTTAGTGCATCATCAACGAAAATTTACAATTTTGATTCTACATTAAGCTATTTAAAAGATCAACTTATCCGATCTCATAAACGACAAACTGCTATGCTACTTTGTATGAATTCATATATAGTATAGCACTTTCAGACAAAACTTGCTCTGTGCATGCACAGATGTGTCACCTGACAAGCTTCTTCCTCGATGAAACAATATGGCTGAAATCGGACGGATCGAAGCGTCTATTTACGTCTAAATTGTGTTGAGCAGTGTGTCGAATAGTAGGAATTTATTGCATGGAAATACAGTCCTTCGTTTCTGTTTCCTATTTTTTTATCAGTTTCGTGCTTCGTGGGTGCATTTTTAAAGGATCGTGTTCACCAACTTTGGGAAACGATATTGATTTGTTTTGATTACGTTTTGTTAATTATGTTTGTTTTTTTGTTGTTGTGATCATATATTGTTGATTATGTTTTGAGCTTTTGGTCATTGGTCAGTAGTCTTTGATAATCGGTGATAACATATTCACCTTCATAGATGCCTAATTTATGCAATCTAAATTTAATATTTTATAATGATATGTGAATTACTTTTTTTACGACAGTAGTGCTTAATTTTTCAGTATAGCTTATATTGCTTTTCATTACACCATAGTCTATGAACAAGTACAAAACTATAACGTAATTCAAATACATGTAATACCTACATCAGATTTTGCCATACCAACTATCATTTTCTAATAGATATTCATCTCGTGTTTCCGGAGCAAGACTAGTATAGCACTTTTTAAGAAAAAATTTCGGGATTACTGAGAGGTTTTTTTTTCAGTGTGGTACCCATGTATCCCTGTCAAATTTGGAATGACAAAACGCGATCCTGCAACCTCGTCAAGACCCCTCCAAGTAAATCATAATTGTGTATCTCATCACGATCATATCCATTACAAGATAGAAGCCGCGATAATGAGCTCGCCTCAACGCCGCTACCCACGAGGACGCTGATAAAAAATCTCGGGAAAGTGTGAAAAATCCCGGTGTACAAGCTCACGAAAATTCGTCAAGCGGCCTGAAAAGTTAACGAGATTCTCGTATAAGCCTTTCGCGCGAGGCGAATTGCATTTTTGAATAAAAGGCCTCGCGAACGGAGCGCGGCGTTGCAGCCTTGGAGTTTGTTTCTCGGGGTTTGCAGATCCCTCGTAAACGATAACGTTTAATGAATCGTTTCGTGGCTTGATACGCGCATTTAGATAGTTACGCGTGTACGGGGGAATGAAATTCTGCATAAGAGATTATAGGTGCGCTGGTGGCGAGTTGGTTATTACGAAACGGCCTTTAAATGGCGATTCACTCGTCCGTTAAAGGCGGGGACGTCGACGCTATTAGAGGTGGCTGATCAAAATCATTTGATACCGGTTCATCTCGTCGGGCGCAAGCTCCCGAGCTTCCTAGATTCACGCTGCGGTGCCTACCGGATGTCCGTTGACGATCCAGGTGACATTAGCTGCTGGGTACCCGGGCGGGGCCGTACAATTCCCGCGGACAGTGTCGCCGACCGCGTACCGCGGCTTCTCCACGCTCGCTGACATCTTCCCTTCTGGTAGCCCTGCAAATTTATGACCCCATAAAGTTACGATGCCTGCACACCGCCATGTTCGGGTCTTGTATCGCGGTCACGATAACGCTTGACCAATCGCTAGTTCAAGCACCGTACGAACAGTGTCCTAGGTCAACATTTACCACGAATTTGAGCTTACATTGACGCATACCGTTCGGCTGGTGAACGTAAACGTGACGTTACATGCTTTCTGCACAGATTGATAGAGTTTTGATCAGGAGGGCATAAAAACGACATTTTTCGGAAGGGGTTCCTTCAAAAATACATGTATTTTTGGAGGGTAAGTGGAGGAGAAATGGACGTCGAGCCATTTTAGAAGTGCTTTACTGATTGAGCTCGTTTTTTTCCATATTGACAGCTTTTCTTACTAATCAGATTGATCCCGTGGATTATTGCGAATAGTGCTAGTAATTTTTTCGGTGCATTCGTTCTCATCAGTTATTGCTGATCAAGACTTTGTTTCTTGGAGATTTGCTGCATTTATCGAAACATTGGCTTGTTTTTAATTTCTTTCTTTCTTCGCCCTCGTTACTTTTTTTTGCTATTTAAGGAGAGATGGATGAAACTCTTTTGAAAGAGACTTTGACTTTTCATTTTCTTGTTTCCTGCTGTGTTGAGTTATAAATTTTGTGCTGAAAAAGTAAACGAAAAAGAAAAAATCTAAAAACTGAGGAACACATCAAGTATCTGTTGGGTGCAAAGATTCTTTCAGTGACAATCCATTTTTATTGCAAAAGATAAGTACATTGAATATACTTTTGAACTACGATTGTAAAGCATTCTTGGGCAGAAACTTCATTATGTGCAACGTTTATTACAGATTTTTCTACGTCATGCATCTCTCCTCATCAAATCCATCTATTCTCTAATTTCTTTTTTTTTTTCTTTTTTTGAAATTCGATGCGTGATTTTTGCAACTGAAGCGATTCATGGTTTAGATCAAAAGGGTTCAAATTAAAACTTGCACTGCCTGAAATTTTTTCTCGTAGTATATCAACAGCTCGATTAATGGAAGTATAAAAAATCGTCCATCTCTACTCCTCTCACTCTATTGTGTCTTAGAGTATTTTACACGTAGGGACGTTGCAACCATGGGGGGGGGGGGCAGTATTTTCATTTTGGTACCCTTCTTGTAAGCATCTAATTTTCGAAATCTATATAATTTTATGCAAAGGAACTTGGAAATCGTACAATCTAAAAATAGACAAAATGTGTGAAGTTGAAATGATTCCGATGATACATTTATTTACTTGAAATCTTCATAACTTCAATTCTAGAGCATCTCTTTTAACTAATTTATGTCGGGATCCATGGAAATATCAGAAAATAATTCAAGTTTTGAGTGTAACTGAAAAAAATGAACACTAATTAAATAGCAAGAATTCTTTGAAACAGTAAAAATATAGGAAAAAATAGTGTTTTGAAAAATAGTTTATAATGACTAAGAATCTATAAAACTTTAGAGTTTAGAGCATCAAATTCCTAAAATTCACATAGTAATTCATAAGATATTGAAAATCAAGAAGAATACATACTCGAAAATAATGCGAAATTTCATTCATACTGATTAGTATGAAAAAAACTCTAAAATAATAGGAATCTCTTAAATACTGAAAATCTATAGGCTCCTTCCATTTCGAGACAACCGGTCAGCCCAGGACGTGATATTAGATTTCGATGAAACTTAAATATGTTGTTCGTTAGTCCATTTCATTAGACACTTATTTTTTCATTTGGCCAAGAAAAATTTTTTTCGAATTTTTCGGCATTTTTGTTTTAGGGGTAAATTATATTGATATTTTTCGTCTGAAGCAATCACTTTTTTCTTAATGCGCATAACTTTGTCAAAAATTTATGGATTTTGGAGGTTGAACCCTTGAAATGTTTGTTTATTGGCACTTTTTGAACATTGTATAACGACTTATCCAAATGTTAGTAAAAAAAATTCATTCAAAAATAAACAAAAAGTGCAATTTTTTTTCAAAATCAAATATCTCAAAAAGTGTATTTTTCTTTTAAAATGTTGTGTGGATGAAGTAGACCGTTTGTAGTTTCATATCCTGGAATCCTTACTAGCAAATACGCTCTGTTTAAAAGCTACGATTTTTCGAAAAACAAGCGTTTTTTTCATACTGATTGCACGCTGCCTGATATATTCGATTTATTAAGTTAAATTTTGTGTAAAATTGTCTTTGGTCATGAGTTTTTGGATGTGAACAGTGAACTTTATTAATTTCAAATGCATGCGAAGGTAAGAAATATAGTTCAATTGATGAAATTCATTATATAAATCAAAGGTCTTTTTTATGTATCATAAGCACGATGTTTCACGTGTGTCGATCTGTTACCACCCGTTTTTCCGAATCCATTCTTCCGAACAAACATTTCTCCGAATGACCAAAATTCCGAAAGACATTTTTCTGAATCGGATTTTCTGAAGGACGATTTTCCGAAAGTGCAACTTGCAACAAATTTCAAAATATTTATTAATTAACAATTAAAAGCATTTGATGCAAAAGATTATCAAACAAGTTTATTTTTCAGTCACATTGAAACATTGGCAGCTATTGATCGCAAAAACTGTAACTCGTGTCCTCCGTTTTTGTATTCGTCATAACCCTCTACAAAAATAGGAAAAATCCTCTACATATCCTCTAAAATCCTCTACATACAAAAAAAAACCTCTACAAAAATAGGAAAAATAGATTTCGGAATTTTGGTCATTCGGAAAAATGGTCAATCGGACACATGGATTCGGAAAAATGACATGTAACCCTTCATGAAATTCGAAGACCAATTTTCCTTTACCATTTTTCACAAAACTACAAATCGAAAAAGATATTTCAATTGTAATTGGAAACAATCAACGCTTTCTCTCGTCAAGTGATGATAAAAATCAGAAACTACAAATTTATTAATATTTTCTCTATATTTTTCTGGGTCCAATAGTTTCTTACCACTTTTTGAAAAATGAAAAAGCATAAAAGATATTCGAATCAAAAGCCGTACGAATCTGATAAGTTAGAATTTCTAACTTATTAGAATGTTTTTTGTCATGACATAATTTTCTAGTTTTTAATGCATTGAAATTCGATATTATTATTTTTTCTAGTCCTATAATCCACATCAAATAACTATAAATTAGTTTGATGTATTTTTTTATTTAGACTGTCAACATCGAACAGTTTTTTAAAAAAAATAACATTTATTTATCGAACAGAAGTTTTGGGAACTATTTTATCTACTGCATTTTTTATCTTGAAAATTTGCAGAGAATGATAACAATTTGAAAGTTAGAATAATGAGCCTTTCAGACCCAAAGTTATACTTTTTCAATTTCCTTCGTGAATGAATTTTCATAATTTAAAATATTCTTGATAATTGAATTTCCGACTGTGGCATATTCTGCTATCGTTTCCAAAACGAATGTATGTTCTGGAGAGGGCCGAAAAAAGGGCACGAGTAGCGAAGAAAAGTTTGACTATACGGAAATAATTTGTAAATTTAAATATACTGGAAGTAACTGAGAGACATTCCTGCATGTTCGCAGGTCTTTCTAACATTTCAAGATTACTAGAATGAAATTTTACGTTCATGCAGTTTAGAGAAGAAGCTTTACTTCATAGTTGCAAAGTTTGATTTGCCAGTTCCAAACGAACTAAAAAATTATAATAACTTACATTTCAGGATCAAGAGAGTATAATTTTTTCATATTCTATATTTACTTGGGCTTTGCTATCTTGATCCAATTTTCGGATAAGATTCTCGAAATGTCGTCTTCTTCGACAATAATTTTAAAACTCAAAATAAGTTCTGAAAAAATGTCAGCATATTCTGAAAGTTCTAGAATCTCCCCTTGTTAGGAGGAAATCATGAAATGGTTTTCATAATTCTTTATTTTTCAAAGTATTTTCATAGATTCCCAATAATTTTCAAAACAGATTCAGAAGTTTTTTGCGTTTGATGAGAATAAACTTTAAACGAACTCAGGTGTTTCGTTTGCTTAAAAGTGTCTGAAGAACATGCATGTATAGAATTTAACTATAAATGTAATTTAAGAATCAGTAATGTAAGAAAAGTATCGGAAAACGTGAATTTTAATTAATCCTGCAAATTTTAATCATGAACGCGAAAATAAGCTTTTGTTAAAAAAAAGTATAACATCGATATAACAGATATAGAATGCTGGTAAAATTTGTAACCTTTTTTTTTTCTTATTCTATAGATACAAAAAAGACCTCAATTTTCCGACAACAAACGTTAAGAACGTTTTTAACTTTCAGTACAGAAACAGAATACACACTCGACTATTAATTTCCACTCACAGGTGGTAAAGCATTGTTCCGAGGGTTTTAAGAGACCGTTATGGAAAAGAAAGCTATTCTAAAAAAGTCTAAATCATCGGCACTAATATCTGGCAGACGCTTGAATAGTTGGGTCGACGCACCGAGTGAGCGAAGCGAGGGCGCCGGGAACGAGTTCGGCTTGTCTCCGAGTAACTGCGTTTTAATTGGGCGCGATTACGGGTGACAATGCCGTTCCGTCTACATCTGCAGATTGAGGAAGATAAAGAAAGGATGCGACGTGCGTGAAAGACACGTTGCTGCATCTCGCGAAAGGCGTGGGGGGCACGAAAATTTAGCGCTTAAATTACCCGTACCGAGACTTGTTCCACGCCTTGCAAGAAGCCCACGAACTTTTGCGACAAGTCACGACAATACCTGACAAATTTCACGTCTAAAAAAACTTTACCGAGTTTGCTGTCTAATTGTTATTACATATCCGTCACGTTAGCCTCGTAACTATGGTCTTACGTTTTCCCGAGAACTTCAGCACAGAGACGTCGCAATGAAATTTTACATGGAGGAGCAAACCCAAATTTCAAGAGGGTGAATTTATGTTTATTTCAATTTATTGATAAGTATTTATTCTAGCATTATGAAATCTTGGAAATCGATTTGCAAGATTAAGATTTTACGTTTGAAAATACATTACTTTCCATGTGCAATGAGAATGTTTCATTTCTATCGTCTCTAATTACTTATTTTTATAATGTGAAGTCTTTGGAGAATTATATCTTTTTTTAAGAAATTTCCAGATTGATTTCTGAGATTCCAGGTTTTATAATTTTTTTAGTATTTTCATGGATTTTCAAGAAAATCATGTATGCATACATTTCAGGTATTTTATACTCTGGCTTCCCTTTTTAAGCTATTTCATGGAGTGATAGTATTTTAAGGATTTTCCGTAGTAAATACTTAAGGAATAGTTCATAATAGCATTTTAGTTTTTGTAATATTTTTATATCATTTTTGTAGATCGTTATCAAAGATTTGGAAATCGCATGATCTAGAATTTGAAAATTATAAGATTTATAGGATTTTATAGAACTTCCCACGAAACAGTATTTTGAAATATTACTTGTATTTCATAGAGTTACAGTACTTTTATTATTATTAATATTTTTTTTTTTTTGTATTTTTACAGTTTAGACGATTTTCTGGCAGTTACTTGGATTTTTATATCGACATTTATAATTCGATGTTATTGGATTCAAAGTTTAATCGATAAGTTATTGAAGGAAATTATATCTACATGGATTTTTATTACTTTCTTAATTATTAGTGTAGCTAGTTTGTTTCATATTTTTTAGTATGATTATTGTTCAGTGAAATTTTCTAGGTTCTTTACAGGTATCTGGTGTTTTTAAAAATTCCAATATAGATACTTCGAAATGTATACTTTAGAATAAAAATTTAATGGATTCTTACTATTCAAACAAATGCTACAGAAAAATGTATCTTTATAGATTTAAAGTATTCTACAGATTTACTGAATTCAAATCTCATTTTGCAGTTTTTGAATATTTCAAATTTTTCCGAATTATATTCTTGGTATTTCGTGGTATTTTCATTGATTTCCATGGAGACTTCCAGAATCGGATGCTTCAGAATCAAAAGTTTTATACATTTTCGGAAAAATTATACCTATATAGAATTTAAGTTTTTCAAAAAAATTTCCATTATTTTCAGTTTCGTTGTTAAATGTAACGTGTATTGTTCGATTTTGAGAAGTTATTCGTGCTCTTGATTTCAAAGTTTCAAAGATTTTTTGTACTTTAAACGATTTTTCAAAACAGTTTTTGGTAGATTTCTAGTGTGTCGAAGAATTCTCGTTACTTCAGTATTATTCATTTTTTTTTATCCGTAAAATTCAGAAGATTTTCTGATATTTTTATACATTACTATGTATATATTTTGAATTTGATGCCTCATCAGAATAGAAAGTTGTACAAATTGTTATGATTTTTAATAATTTTTTAATAAATGATATCTATATAGAATTTCAGAGTATTTTTCTGTATTCTTCTAAATTTCTAACTTTTTCACAATTTGCTATCTTAATTCAAAAAATAAGATGCTCTAAATTTCAAAGTTTTATAAATTCTTATTATTTTGAACAATTTTTTTCAAAACAGTTTTTCGCCGATCTCTAGTGTTTCAAACAATTATTCTTATATCAGTATTTACATATTTTTTAAGTATACGTAAAATTCGAAGATTTTTTAATATTTTCATTGATTTCAAACAGATTTTTTGGGTTGGATGCTTTAGAAATAAAAGTTGTATAAATTTTCGTTATTTTCCTTAAAAAAAAAAAAAAAACAATGTACAAACTAACCTTCAGTATTGAATAAATTTATATTACTTATAGCCTTTTTAATATTTTCGACAATAATGAAACTTTGGAGTTTTTTCTATTATTCTTTCATATTTTCATTCTTTTCATGTACTGCTATCAGAATTCTAATAATTTGATGCTTTGTATTTGAAAATTTCATAGATTCTCATAATTTTCATCAATTTTCTATAACTCAGTTTCTTATTGATTTCTAGTGTTTCAGAGAATTCTTGTCATTTGAGCAGGTATTTTTAACATTTTTTGAATACTTGTAAAAATCGGAAGATTTGGTAATAATTTGAAAATAATCATGGACTCATAAACATTTTTATAGTTGGATGCTTTAAATTTAAAGTTTGTATACATTTTTATTACTTTCAAAAACTTTTAAGAAAATAAAAACTATTTCGAATCACAGTATTTTACTCTCTTAATCTAAATCTGTTCAATCTTAACAGGCTGCACTCTGTTAAAAATAATTTTCACCGAAAAATCTGCACTTTGATTAGATGTATCTCTCAAATTCAAAAGATTTTCTGTTGAATTTGATAGATTTTCTGTTATATATTCAAGAAATTAAATCTGTTCATTACCCACAGATTACATTGTGAAAATTTTAGCATGGAAATCTGTAGAATACAACAGCCAATCTGTTGAATTTAACAGATTTAGATGAATAAAGTAGACATTTCTGTTATTTTTGTCCTTAATATATTTTGTTCAATTTATGAATTTTCGTACTATTTTATAGACTTCTCTCAGATTTCTAATTCTTTTATGGGGCGCTATGTTCAATTCAAGAATTGGATGCGTTAAATCGAAAAATTTCATAGATTAGCATTATTCTAAACAACTTTTTGAAGCGAAATTTTCATTGATTTCTAGCGTTGATGAGAATTCTTGTTATGTCAGTATTTTTGTTATTTTACTTACAAAATTATTATAACAAACAAAATTATTGTTTGTTATATAAGTATTGTTATAATACTTACAAAATTAGAAAAGTTATCTAACAATTTCATTGATTCTTACATGAATAAAATGCTCTTAGATTTGAAGTTCTGAAGATGATAGATTATCCAGAAAATTTTATCTCCTTAAATTTTATGCATGCATAGATTTGTTGTACTTGCTGTATTTTTTATGGGTATTCCCAAAAAAATTCAGTACGATTTCCTAGTCATTTTGTGAAATATTATTTAGATTTCTAGAATTCATTGCTAACAAACCGAGATAAAAAATAAATATACCCCCCCCCCCCCTTCAAAACTTCTATGGGGCAGGTGCGACGTCCCTACTTTCGCAGTATAAAGCTCATCTCGTTTTGGTAAACATTGACTACCCCCCTTGCGTCGCTTCAATTTTTTCCATATCAAAAAGTAACGTTCCCAGGGTAATTTTCCGTAAAAATTGAGACCTCGAATCGAGGTAAATTCTCTGGTAGGAAAATCAAACGAGACCGGGGAAAAACGCTATTTGAACAGGTTTCTTGAAATAGAAATTTCGTCGACCTACACTCGCGTCCTTAAATAAACTTTCTTTCAGTGTAACGTAGACTAATATTGATGTTGGAATAAACGTTTCCAGGCCCTGCACAAACGACCCTTGAACTTATGGGTGTTTTGATTCGATATCGAACGGAATTTCAGGGGCATCCGGAACTACACAGATAAGGCTTGAACAAGATACCATCTATAATGAAGTTTGATGTACAGCTATAGTAACGTTGTTTTAAAATAACCCTGGGGTAATAAGATCACATTTTATGCGCTCGATAAATTAAGGGTGCGAGAGGAATTTTCTATTTAGGGATATGAAGAATATCGAAGGAAGAAATATTCAAAACCAAAATAATCCAAATTCATTATGTTATATCTTAAATAATAATTTATTATGTAAACATGAAAAAACATTTTTTTTGCATATACACTCGAAAAACCAACATCAAAAACTTACTCTCTATATTCCAGAGAAAACAAAGTTTGATTTTTTTATTCCTGCGTGTTAAAACTAGCGTAATTCATTTTGCGTGACGCTTCTGTGTTATACGGCGACACGTCGTAGCGAATAAATCGAACGAAAACAATGGATGCCATTACAAATAACTGGCAGATTCACTGAACCAAAAAGCTCTCTGTAGCAACGCCAAAATACGCGCGTATATTTCCCTTATTCATACGTTCCCTCAACGTAACGCCCTGAATTACATTCCATCGAGCGTAGAGCTGGAAAATTATTATTGTATCGGACGATTGTTTAAGGGTGCTCGCAAATACTCACTCGCGACGTACATGTACCCGTAATCCTGTCGTGTGTAAAAATTCGGGTGGTCCGTAGATACCTCGCAGGTGTATTTTCCCGCAAGATCTAAGCTGACGTTGTTTATAACCACGTTCTCACTACTGCTTTTATTCTCCTGAAAGTACAGACAAACAGTACATGAGTACAAAATGAATAAATTCCCAGCCAATTGAGTAACTGTCATTATACATCTAAAATGTTTCAGTTTCATTTTTTTTGTGAAACTCGTAAGCTCCCATCTTATGAATTATGCAATTTTTCTCCGCAGCTACTGCACTGTATTTACAATTTTACTGCCGAGGCATCAATCAATAAACCCGCGTAAAATGTTTTTCCGATTCACAGGGAAAGCATCGATCACCGCGAGCGGAATCGGACTCGGAATTGGAATTTCATAATTTCCCTACCAAAGTCCATCGTAAACCGAAATACATTTTTCCCTCGACGAGTGCAAATGAATAAAATATCCGTCGCGAGATGACCACGTCAAAGTTGTCGCGCGTTGTTACATTCGAGCCGAGAAAGTTTTTCGTGGCATATGTGGGTGCTTCCTATATTCATGATTCCACCCAAAGGCTAACTATTGTCGGTACATCGCATTTTCACTTGGGTGTTCTATTTACGCTTTTATTGTATTCGCTACCGCGGGCGCTGCGAAACGCCTGATAGTAAAAACCGTCTAATACAATCTGTCAGTTTTTCCGAGCCTCCTCTCAAGAAACATGATTGTGGTAAATTATTCATCATTTAGGTTATTTTGTGCTGACATTTGAATTGGAATTTAGAATCTTTTGAGGCAACGAAGTAGCAATTTTTATGGACGTTGGGTGGAATGACATTTAATTAGAGAAAACGGATGGGTTTTTTATATTGATTGTTATAATCTTTAATGACCGACCATTTTCAAAAGTTACTAAAGTAATAAGTCCAGCAGTAATTACCATTGCATTTAAGAATTTGCTCACTCGTCTAAAAATGAAAAATCTTAACTAAAAAACCTTGAAAAATCAAAAAGTAGATTATATTGCAAGTAACAAATACATTTTTAACGGTATTAATAGTACACAAAAACAATATACTCAGTACCTTCTTTATTTTTTAATAATATTGAAAATAGTCTATATTTTTACTAACCCAATCACTTTGATTCTGGATTTTGGTAATGAATAAATGAAAACTTATAATTTTTTTTAATCAAATAATGAATTCATCTTCTAATATCTTTATGTTAAAATATAATTGAAATTTTTTTTATCTAGTACTTTTAGTATTCTTTATCATTTTTTAGTATTCATACAACTCATTTTAGTTTGAGATGAATTCTTATATACATCTTCACACAATTCAATGCTCTACATAGGATTAAATGTTCGAAGAACTTTTTAAAATATGTATTTTTGAAGATGTTTAAGGATTTTTATCTACAAAGATTTAAAGTATTTCATAAATTTAGAGAATTTTCGTATTGTATGTTATTTATGAAAATTTTATCATATTAATGCTTTACATATAAATGTAAGTTTGATTAACTTTTTAAATTATTTTCCTAATGATTTTTGAGGGCAAAATATTTGCAAAAATTTAGAGTGCTCCATAAATTAACAGAATTCTCGTGTTGGATGTCAGTTATCCAAATTTCGTAAAATTTTCTAGCATCTTCATAAATTTCTTATATTTTTATGACTCTCTATAGGTTTAAAGAATTTGGTGCCTGCGTATTGAAAGTTTCAACGATTTGAATTATTTTTTTCAATTATGAAGAAAATAGTATTTTTTTAAAAGATTCACTTTTTTTTGTATTTTTTTTCCATTTTCGAAATTTAAAGAACTTTCTGGTATGTTTATGGAACTCTATGTAGATTTGTGAAATTATATGCTAAAAGATTAAAATTTCTATAATTTTCCGAGGAATTAAACCTATATGGTTTTGAATATTAAAATATTTCTTGCATTTCTTGCATTTTTTATTATTCCTGATACTTTGATGGATTTTTTGGCGATTTTTCAGATTTCTCGTATTCCTGTAGATTGTTATAAAGGTATTCTGAATTTGATGTTCTGAAAATCAAATTTCGATCGATTTTTAGTGATTTTATAGATTTTCGGCAAAACTACATCTACATATCTAGATTTTTCCTGTTTTACATATTTTTTTAGAAGCTATAAGATTTTGTAGCTTTTTCTGGCAGCTTCATAGATTTTTAGTACTTCTGTACATTGCTCAATACGTTTTTTAGAATTTGGTGCTCTTGGAATTTACAGTTTAATAGAGCTTAAATATTCCGTTTGATTTTTCAGTAATCAGTACTTTGCTAGATTTATATCATTTTTAATATTTTTTCAGTGTAAGAATGATTTGAAAGATTTTGTGACCTCTTTATGAATTTCTATGTCAATTTTCAGAATTCAATGCTTCAGAATTCTGAATAGAAATAATTTTTCAAATTTTTATTTTGTACGTTACTCTAGCCAAACGTTTCTGATTAAAATCTCGTTCAAGAAGAAATTCTTGCGATGTCAGGAACATTGTTATTCCTTATTAAGTAAAATTACCAATTCCGAATATTGTCTAACTTTCAGAACTAACAGCAACTACTCGTTATTCCTTTTAGATTTCATTAAGTAAATTTTCGAAAATTCTCTACCAATTTTATTGTTATTTTTTTCTTTTCATATTTTCAAAATTTTATCATTATTGATTGTAACTATACCATATTTGTATTTTTACTTGAAATCGTGATTAACTTTATCCTAATTTCGGGAGGGGTTCGAACCTGTAAAATCCCCGTCTACCTTGCGCCTTCGTTCTTATAATACTGTTTTTTCGAAGATGAGTCGCAGGAAAACCAATCATGCAATCAAGGCGCATTTTTTTGCATTAAACTTGCTGATTATCATTCTTTCAACATAATTTTTGCTGGATTTTTAACTGTCTCCTATTTGTCCCTAAATGAACATGAAAATGCCCTTTCACAAAAAATGCTATCGTTCGACGGAGGATTTTTAGACATTTTTCATTTTAACAATTTTTACAATTGTTTTCCACCTCGAAAATCTGAGATCGGAAAAAAATTGTATTTCCAATGTTGAGTATTTTGCGAAATTTTCAAACCCTACGAATTTCATCAAAAAATTAAATCATTCTGGTTTTTTTTTTGTGTCTGACGATTTTCATGAGCTGAATCGTTTATTTTTAGAATGCATATTTTTCGCAAGGGGTATTTTGAACTCAAATTACGTCCAAATCAGGAAAGTCAAAATTCAAGTAAAATTCGCGGTAAACTTATAAAAATAAATCAGTTAAATGCAAAAAACTGCATCTAAATTGCATTATTATTTTAACTAAAACTCATCCTCGAAAAATAGTATCAAAAACAAGGCCAGAAGGTAGAAGACTCCATCAAGTTCTTACCACAGCCACGCCTAGCTTTGGAACATATTTGTCCCGAATCCACACTATTTCTAGTGCAGGATGTGCATCCAAACCGATGGAATATTTCAGAATCCAGTTAGTTCGGGTTTTATCTTAATCTTGATTACTGAATCTTCTCGACACGTGTACTGGAGCGCTATTCATTACGAATCGATCGATGCTGCTTTGCCCCACACGCATTGGTATATGTGTTCACTTGGTGAACACACACCATTGCGCCGCAACAACGGCGATTAATTATATGTTGCCGGTAGCGGGGTATAAATCATATAATCAATTTTCGCCCGCCTCAACCGCAACTGGCGTTGTACACGACCTGCCCCAAACTTCTCGCGACGTCGGCGTAGTGCTGGAATTAACTTGCTTTTTTCCTCGGCTCCAGAAAAACAAGCTCTTTCACGAAAATCCATCACACGCCTGAAACGCTACAGAAAGTCTTTCCTATTCCCGGCCTTAAATTTATTCGACGGCATTGCAAAACAAAACTTTCTTGGGGTAATGAACAAGTTTCGGAACAAACACTGGAGTCGATGGTGCGGGCGTCCTTTTATCTTCGAAAAGAAGAAGTAATTTCAAAGTTCTGAACGATCTTGAAAAACCGGAAAAAATGCGGAATGTGATTTTCCTCCGGCTGTTATGAATGGATTCGGAAATCCTTACCAGGGGCGCAGCAACGGAATTTTACATGGAGGGGGAAATTCAAATGACGATAGGATCGATGTGTATTCGTTATGATGTGTAGATGAATATTTGTTCTAGCATCATGGCGTCTTGGACATGGATTTGCAAGCTCAAGTTTTGACTTTTCATAATATATCAGTTTTCGTAAAAAATCAAAATATCTTATTTCTAACGCCTTTCTGGTTTCATTTCTCCTGTATGTACAGCATTTAAAGCATTATCCAGTATTTTTAGGAATTTTGTAAATTTATTGCTCGAATCGGAAGCTCGAGAGTTCAAGGTTTGATAGATTTTAAGTATTTTTAGATTCTGAGAAAATTATCTCTATATTCATTTACAATCATTATTTTTTATTCTCTGGCTTTCCTTTTTAATGTAAATATTTCATGAAGTTTTAGCATTTCTATCATTTTTCGTATTCATTTCCATGAGTAAATTTTTTTAAGAAATTCCAGCTCTTAATATATTTCCAGCATTTTGTGAGCTAAATTGAAAAAATTACAAGATTTTCGATCTTTTACAGCGTTTCCCAGGAAACAGTATTTTTGAAGCTAACTGGTATTCCAAAGATTTTCAGTACTTTGTACTAAGCATATTTTTCAAGTGTTTTTTATAGATATCTAGCATTAGATCTTTTACGATTCAAGGTTCGATATATATTCAGTAATTGAGTAGTTATACATGAAAATTATATCTACGTAGATTTTTAGTTTTTTATTGATTTTTGGTATTCTTAGTATTTTTTCATGTTTTTTAGTATTATTTGTATTACGTGAGAATTTCTAGGTTCGTAGCAGATATTTAGTATTTTTTTAAATTTCAATATAGATTTATAGAATTTGTTGCTCTAGAATATAAAATTTTACAAATTTTGAGAATTTCAACAAATTTTTCAGAAAACAGTATACCTTTCTAGTTTTCAATTGTTCCGCAGATTTGTATTGATTACATAACATTTTGTACTTCTTCAATAATAATGAATAGTATTTATTTTATGGAATTAAAAGTATTTCGATTGATTATTCAATAGATTTTCAGAATTGGATGCTCAAGTACTAAAAGTCTCGAAGCTGTGTCTTATTTTCAAAAAGTTTTTAGAAAATAATATCTATTTTGAATTTAAGCATTCGAGAGATTTTAAATATTTTTAGTCATTTTCATAATTATTAGAATTAATAAAATTTCCTTGTATTTTTGAATAATTTACTTTGAGATTTCTCAAACTATCAGTAACAATTTTGTATTTTCTCAGCATTCATAAAGTTCATTGAATTTTCAGATACTTTGATAGATTCTTATCTAGATTTTCAGAAACTGTTGCTCAAAAATCACCAGTTTTAAAGTTGTTTATTATTAAAATTTCAGAATTTAAGATATACATATCATACATACTTTGAATCATACTTATATATATATATACGAACACTTGCAGTTATTTATGAAAAACGCATCTTCATGAATTTTGAGTATTTCATCGATTAGTAGTATTTTTAGTATTTTTCATATATTTTAATAAAATAAAAATTTATAAAGATTTTATAGACTCTCTACAGATATCTTGTATGTTCATTAATTCCAGTATAGAATTGTAGAATTTAATAAACTAGAATCTGAAATTTTAACGAGTCTCACTTTTCCAATACATTTTATTAAAAGCAGTATTTTCATACATTCCATGTAATATACAGTTTTCTAAAACTTTAGGTTTATTTTTAATTTTTCAATATTCATAAGTTTATTTCATTTTCTAGGATTAAAATGAATTTCCACTTAGGTTTTCAAAATTGGATGGATTAAGAATAAAAGTTCTATATGTCTCTGAAATTTAAACTTTTAATAATAAACAAAAAAAAATATAAATAGTTTTCATCATCTCTAGCAGCTAAACTAATAAATTATTATTGATATTTAACAGACATATATTATCCAATGTTACTAACTTTTTTTTTACCTCAAACTTACGTGCGAATAGGAAAACAATTCTGTTTTATGTTTTCGTAAATCTCATAAACGTATGCGGTTTCAGGCACATAAGTTAAATAAATTTGTATTATTTCCATAAATTCTCGAGAAAATAGTAGCTACGATATTGTAGTGATTTTATTATTTTTACTTTTTTTTTTTAATCTTTTAGAACAAATGAAATTTCCTAATATTTCAAGAATTTTATGATTTCTAATATTTTTAAGTAACAATGTGAATTTCACAGTTCTACAGATTCTTAGTATATATTACAAACGATTTTTTAAAACAAAGTTTCTCTTATATTCCTAGTATTTCAAAGAACTCTTGTTATTTTATTATATTCTATGTTTTTTGAATATCGATAAAATTACCATGATTTTTTATGATGTTTTCATGATATCAGAAAACTTAACTATCCAAAGTTCTCTAGATTTAAAGTAAATAAATTAATTATCGAGAAACTTTTATCCTTATGAATTTCGTGTCTGTATGGATTTGTTGTATTTTTTGCATTTTTCAGCACTCATGAAATTATGTACGATTTCCTAGGTTTTTCATGAAGTTCTACATGGATTTCTAAAATTCGTTGCTCACAAGTAAAGAGGTCAACTCGAACATTCTGCCCCCTTCCCCCTTCAAAATTTCGGAATTTCAGAAAAAGTTCGATATCGTGAATCTGAATCATTTCTCGGTGGCAGATAACCCGTTGAAAATTGATTTCAGATTATCAGGTGTAATAGGTGGGTTACATTAGTCCATTAAAGTCAGGAATTCCGGCTTCAATTAGCGTTACTTGGACGAGTATAGCGAGTAGCTAACGTCAAAACGAGTGGAGCGTGACATAAGTACTGGATGTTTGCGTTTCGAGATTATCGAGCACATTTGCTTCTATGTAAAACACGGCGGCCTCATTCGACAGGCATTTATTCATCCGCACATGGCCCGGATATTTTCATAATATAATGTTCGGTGACTATCGAGCCGAGCTTTGTGATATATTGCGATCCTGAATTTATCGACCATGCGCTGTCAGTGCTTTCTGCCCTCTCTTCACCTAATTGTAAACTGATTCGCGGCCGCGAGCGTTTGACTTTTCCCATCAGATCATCGCACCTAGGCGCGAGCAAATGTTTTCGCCAGTTGTTTTGTACCTTGTCGGTGCCACTGAAGTATACAAACTCATCTGGCTATCATCCTCATTTTTAAAAAAATTGAGACTCATTCATTGAAACGAATTATAAAAAATTAGGCTATGTGGTCGTATTCTTCTTCAGGCGCGTAGGCAGATTTTGGGGGTTCAAACCTCTCCCGAAATTCTGATAAAATCAATCAATATTTCATGTAAAAATAGAAAGTAACATCGACGAACAAAAAAATATGAGTTACAAAAATATGCATGAAAACGTTTGATAATATATATTTCATAAAAAGTAGAATTTTTAAAACGTAAGGTTACGTAGAAAATATGAATAAGAAAAATTGCTACATTACCCAGTAAATAATCAAGCGATATAAAAATCTACGTAAATGCTAAAAATTTATAAAACTTTGAACCTTAGATCATCGAATTCTAGAAATCTGTAAAAAATACATTTGAAAGTATTCAAATCTTTCGATCCATACAAACTCTAGAAGAAAAGTGAAATTGATTGAATTCTATGAAAAAACTGTTTTCTAAAAAATCTCGACAAATGCATCTACGGTCTATAAATTTTGGGATTCTAGAGTCACAAATTCTAAATATACTATGAATCTATAAAAATTCTAGGAAACGCAAAAAAATCTTTTAAATAACTAAAAAATACGATGGAAGAATAACGATACAAAACATGAAAAATCTATATGAATGTGATTTTATCATTATTTCTTGAAAAAACTGAGAATAGATCAAAATTCGCGTTTTGAAGCATCGAGTTTTTTTAGTCTCTATATCAATCTAGAGAAATTTAAGTAATCTATTAAAAAATACTGAGGTGTTCTACAGAGTTTCGTAAATTATACTAGATAAATGTGATAAATAAGTTAACTAGTTTACCAGTTTACTAGTTTACTAGCTTAATAATTTACTCATTTACTAGTTTACTAGCTAACTACTAAACTAGTTTACTAGTTTACTAGCTTAATAACTTACTTGCTAAGCTGACTAGCTCACTTGTTTACTGATTAAATAGCTTACTAGTTTACTAGCTTACCAGTTTACAAGTTTAATAGTTTACTCGCTTACCAGTTTACTAGTTTACTAATTTACTTGTTAGCGAGTTTCCTACGTGACTAGTTCACTAGCTTATAAGCTAACTAGTTTATTAGCTTAATAGTTAACCAGTTAACTATTACAAATTTGACAAGTTTACTAGTTTGATATTATTAATTTGATAAGTTAACTAGTTTACTTATTAACTAATTTACTTCCTAACAAATTTGCTAGCTTACTTGTTCACTAGCTTACAAATTTATAAGCTTACCAATTTACTTGCTTACTAGTTTGCTAGTCTAATAGTTTACTAGCTTACTAGTTTAATAGAAATCTTCCAATGCATAAAAATTATGTAGATATAATTTTTTTTTTTATTTATACAACTATCTGTCCTAGAGCATATTTATTAATATAATACTATAGCTATATATAATTTAAGAAATTACTAGAAATTCATATAGAAAACAATAAAAATAAATCCACATAAATTCATAAAATATATACGATTGAACATACTTTGAATTGTAGAAATACCAAAAAAATATGAAACAAAAGTATAAAATATCTTCATAAAAGAAACTGTCGTCTGCAAAATCGATTTAAATTCTTAAAATCGTTGAAAATTTCAATACTATAGCATCAATTTCTAAAAACCTATAAAGTAATCCATTAAAATATTAGTAATGTATAAAAACACCTGAAAACAGTACAAAATTTGGTAAATAATATACCATATGAAAATAATATGAATTTATGATGCACCTTTTATCTGTATGGTTAAAATTTGCTCAAAAATCAATTCAAATATAAAAATTTTGTAAAAGTTTGATTCCTAAAGCTAAAATAACTTTCAACCTCATTTACTAATTGAAATTCACGAAAATCGAATATTACTTACGAACATGAAAAATGTGCAACTCTGGATTCCAAAAGTTGTATAACTTTCAAACTCCAGAATGAAAAATATTTCGAAATTGCTCGTGCCTAACCATATTGTCAAAGATGAAAAATTATGAAATCCCGAGGGAAAAATATTTTTCAGAAAAACCCCTCCCGAAAAATTTTTTTGCCCACGCTCCTGTTTTTCTTATTGGAAGATCTGCAGGTCAGGTTCTGAAACCTCCAACACGTCAATTTAAATTTTCACATACAATACTCCATTAGCAACTCATGAAATTTAGTTTAGTTGTTTGAGACTTGATTGTAACTTTAGGTTCAATGCTGTCTTCGATAAAATAAATTTGGACTGGACGATTTCTGAAGAATCATGGTCTTCAGCCTTTTCTTTTGTGCGTTTTATTCCTTGCTACTTTAAAGTGTTATAAAAACGCGAAAACGCAACTCTTTGAAGTTTTCTCTGTATTCTCGATTCGCCAACAGCTTTTCGTGAGCCCATTTGCGTTTCTTGGATGAGAGACTTTCTGGAGCCCACAGTCTGACTTGACGACGACCCATTGATCTTGAGCCGGTGGGTCGGTAATGCACTATCTGCCAAAATCGCTTACTGAAGTTGTGAATCAAAGATTTCAAAAGTTGATAACTTCGGAGTACGTCCTGAAGACGTCTTCGGTTCGTCCAAAGAGACACTTAAGATGTCTGAATTGAATGTGATCTATTTGGAGTCATTCCTTGTCAGACAGGAGAATCGAAATGGATAGATTTGTTTGAAAAAAAGTATCATATAGAGTTAATACTTGTTTAATATACATAACTATTTATATACTCACGTTAACTAAAGGAGTGAAGGGCGCAAACACAGCGATTGGTGGCATTTCCTTAGGTATAAATCTGAAGAACTCTTTGCGCCCTTTGTACCATTTGACGGAATATAAAGTATTTTGGAAAATATTGTACGAGCACGTCAAATTGACCGTCGTGTTCTCAGCAACAGCTCTCGGGATGTTCACAGCGACGTCGATTAATGGCGGCTCCGCTGAAACAAATCAATTTAAAATCTTATTCATATCATCTGATTGATAAAATACCCTCGCCCCCGGCGAGCTGATGATTCCAAAACCTGCATTCAGTCATTCATCATTCACATTTATTAGCTACCTTTTTCATGAATACCGTAATTGGAGCGATCTCGATTTACCCCGTCTAATCTGCGTGCGCATGGGCAACCAATCATCATGGATTTACTTACATACTAACTACGAGGGGGGACCCAAAAGTAACGGGAATTGTGTTACAACTTTTTTATTGACAAATTTTTTCACACACACTTTTTATCACCTTCAAAGTAACCCCCATTGACTGTAATACACTTGTTCAATCTTTTTTTCCAGTGTTCAAAACAGTTCTGAAATTCATTTTTTTCAATGTTTTTTAAACCTTCCAGCGATTTTTGTTTCACCTCTTCTACAGTCCCAAAACGTTTTCCTTTCATGTCCCTTTTGAGTCTAGGGAACAAAAAAAAGTCACAGGGGGCAAGGTCCGGTGAATAGGGGGGGTGAACAATCGATGTCATGCCGTTTTTGGTCAAAAATTTCTTCACGGACAGCGCTGTGTGGGCAGGTGCATTGTCGTGGTGGAAGAACCAATCTCCTGTGCGCCAAAGATCCGCTCTTTTCTTCCGGATGTTCTCCCTCAACCTTTTCAAAACCTCCAAGTAGAAGTGTTGGTTGACCGTTTGGCCTGGAGGAACAAATTCTGCGTGCACAATACCTCTGCAATCGAAGAAACAAATGAGCAATGTCTTGATGTTGGACTTCACTTGGCGTGCCTTTTTTGGACGAGGCGAGAGGGGTGGCTTCCATTGGCTTGATTGCTGCTTTGTTTCGGGGTCGTAGCCATAGCACCATGATTCATCGCCAGTTATAACCTTGAGAAAAAAATCTGGGTCTTCATCCAACTGATTTTGCAGCTCAAGACAGGCCTGAAGTCGACGCTCCTTTTGATCGTCGGAGAGAAGGCGAGGAACAAATTTGGCTGCAATCCTCCTCATGCTCAAATCTTCAATTAAAATCCTCTGAATTGAACTCCATGACAATCCAGACATCTCACAAAGTTGATCGATGGTTCGGCGATGGTCTTCATGAACAAGAGTGTTGATTTTTTCAATGTTTTCGTCCGTTCTTGAAGTCGAGGGGCGCCCAGAACGAGGTTGGTCTTCTATTGACATCTCTCCATTCTTGAAACGCGAAAACCAGTCGTACACACGCGTTTTACTCAAAGCATTATCCCCATAAGCTGTTTTCAGCATCACAAGGGTTTCCGCGGGTGTTTTTCCTAACAAAAAACAAAATTTTACAGCCGCGCGTTGCTCTCCGCACTCAGCCATTTCACGTTTTCGCCGAAACGGAAAAAGTCGTTTCACTAGAAAAATTCTTACGGACGAAGGAATGCACTCACAGCAAATGAACTTTGCACACTGACTTGGGAGAGTAGCAGCTTGGAAGAGAACCAGTGGAGAACCCGATCCCCCCCTCCGCGGTCCCCCCACCACCTAATTCCCGTTACTTTTGGGTCCCCCCTCGTATAGCGTGACAAGACTCGTTTTTTAAAATTGCCAAGTGCGTTTATTTGAGAGAAGAACGTCATTTTACACGAGAAAAAAATGTTTTGCAGTGGTTACAGAAGATTGCTGTGAAAGTATATGTTGAAAAAGTAAAATGTAGTATACGAAAATTGGACTGTCGTATACATAGTCAGTGGAGGAAAAGAGGGGAGGTTTGGGGTTGAAACCCTTTCCAAAGTTCGGGAAATATATACCAAAAATAAAACTAAAAGTAGGAACTAGTGTTTTGATTTGTAAGTCAAAATTTCATTCTTTTTGTGACTGTCTGAATGGACAATTAGTTTTAAACAGCACACTATTGCAACTTTTTCACAAATGCGCAATTTCCACTGTGGAATTTAATAGATCCGACAAAATTTGAACGGTTGAATTATGAATTCCAGTAAAATCGAACTCTAGGAATATTAGTTTCGATAGCTAAAATGTTAGGTGAGAAAGTAAACATCTGTTCCAAATTTTTCTTGTTGAACTTTGGAAAAATGAAAAAATTACACGTTAGTGTTAAAATTTTCCATATTGCATATTTTTAAATTCAAGTGATTATTTGTGAATTTCAGAAGGTAAAATTTCAAGTTACAGTTTATAGTAATTCAAGAAAAAGGGAAGGATGGATGGGAATATCGAATGAAGGTTTTTTCAAATTTGGAATATTCAATTTTGCTGGCTTCTTCATTTTCATATTTTATTGTGAGTTTCAAAAATGAGGAACTAATAAATAAAATTATGGACAAATAATCACTTGTTTTGAAAAAGAAAACATTTAAAAATATTTAAGGTGAAATTAATAAACTTCAGAAGTGCAAAAGATCTGGGATTTTATATTTTAGAGGGTAAGTGCATGTTAACTTGAACTTTTAAAGAGGTCAAGTGCGTCACGAAAATTCTAATACATCACAGAATTTTGAAAAAAAGTGTATTGTATAGTCTTTATGGCACTTATTTTACCATGTTAATATTTCGTCAAAATATTGTCGTTTGCTGATGTTATAAACAATGAAACTTTTTTGTAAGTCGTGTTCAAAAAATTCATAACTCTAAAATAACTCTATATATTCAAAACGACAAAATTCTAAAGATAGATAATTGAATGTAAACGTCTTCTGTACTATTGAGCAAAACAATTTTTTTAGCGTGAAGAAAGCACTGGAATATGCAATTTTTAAAAAAAAATTAAATTTCAATAATTTGTTTAAACAATTATTACTTGTTTTTTTTTGCAAATAATACAGTACACGCTCTCGAGAAAACAAAAAAAATTGCTTGATTATGTTGAGTTATTTTCGAGATACGAGTTTTGTAATCAAGGCTTACAAAAACAATTTATTGTCTATAACATCATAAAAATAACAATAATTTGACAAAATACTGCCCTGGTGAAATTAGTGCCATAGAATTTATAAAATACATTTTTTTCGAAATTCCATGATGTAGTAGAATTTTCGTGACATACATGACGTAGTTTGACTCAAAGTGAAAAAATCGCTAAATCAACTTCTTGCTGGATACAGAATGATATTGAGGTACTTAAATTGAATTATAAAAGAAATAAAGATATAATACCGAGAAATCAGAAAGGCTGATACTATTAACTTTTTATTATTCTACCATTTCGTACTAATGAAATGAGAGTTGAATCATAATTTATTTATGAAAAAAGAATAATATATTATGTATTATTATACTCATATAAATGATTAAGAGTTATGAAGATTCAAAATCAATTTTTATGGCAAGACTATTCTTTTAGGTATACAAAAATTCAGCGCACATAATATTTTGATCAAAAAGTTTTATTCCATTACTTAGCAATTTTTTGATTTGATGTGAATCATCAATTTTGTTACAGTAAAACTGCTAATTATTTTTATTCTTAATACGTTTCACTCTTATATTTTATTTTCGTACAATACTTTTTTTATGTCTTAGGGGCCGTCGACAGAAACGTAGTTTCTATTTTGGGTTTGATGAACTACCGCACGCGAACTTTGTAAAACCGTCAATAAATAAATAAAGAGTAGGAAGCATGAAAAATTGCGGAACTTCAAGACAACAAAATACTTCCCTCAAATTCAAAAATGTTTATCACAATGTGTGCTTCATCATGTATCGCAATTCAACTTGGTAGAATCCATGATTGAAAACGAAATTCTAAAAGTTTTACTTCAATAAAACTTATTAAAAAAAAAAAATTAATGATTCTTTATCAATTATGTCGAAATTCAATGGTTGAAGTATCTAAAATATTGTAAAAGAAAAAAAAGCTTTATTTAAAAACTCTCCTGAAATATTTTACTGGATGCACCAATGTACATTAGTTTAAAATAATTACTCCTGTTGCCGACGTGTGCTCGATTTCCCCCAATACAGCAAATTGAATTGCGAATTACGAAGTGGCAGTAATCATACACGACTGTGAATGAATCGCTGAATTCTAGTTTTCGTGAGACCATTATCGCTTTTGGAAGTCGCTCGAAATACGCCCGTGTCCCAAAGTTCACTAGGAACCTTTCACATGTGTTACCTGTAAACGCGAATTCACGAGGGCGTGTAATGAGTGGCGCTGGCGCCCGTTTCACCCCGAGTCCGAAAATTAGTTTTGCCCGCGCAATCACGCCCACGATTGTACACTCACACGATACGCACACTCCCGGATTTTCGTTCCCCAAGCAGCGCCAAATCTCGGGAGTGCATTCGCGTTCCTTAATTACTTATCTGTAAGCATGATGAATCCGCGTTGCGCGAAGGTACTCCCCCCCCTCCATGAAAAACCCTCAGACCATTATGCGCATCTTTGGCGAAAATTCCCCACGGCCACGAAACTAAAATAGACAGAGATCGAGGTAGGAAAAAAATAGCGAAAGCGTAAAAAGCTCGTACTTTGAAATGAGAAACCTTTTCTCCATTCGAAGCTCGAACGAATGAAAAACCCATCCGTTTTAGCGTTGGAAGCTTTTATTGTCCCGCACGTAAAAAGGGCGGAAAAGGCGAAAAAAAATTGTTCCTGAGATTGCTGGGGGGGAAAAAAAATTTGTGTTTTCCCCCTGCTTAGGCACAATTTAACAGCACCGTCACGTTGAACTCTCCGTCTCTTTCTTCCTCTCGAAATTTAAATCGCTGAAATTTAAAAATGCGCACACGGGACAAGGGAAAGATTTATCACACGCCATCAATGCAATGATCATCTTTGGTTCGAAGGCGATTGAACGTGTTTTTCAGGAACTCGTTCCAGGGCATGGGTGTAGTGGGGACACATTTCGATTTACTTCATTATCGGGAGGCGAGGCTATATATCAGCCCCGCGAAAATAAAAGAAAACACGTGCAATCCGGCACGTAGCGCGAAACCGTCGACCTGCCTCACGTTCCAAATTGTAGACCTTCTCCTGTGAGCGAAAGCTGCCTCAGCAAACATTTCCACTGACATTTTCGTATATTTGGCACCGAGGAAGCAGATGGCTAATGGACCCGTAACCCCTCCTGCCTGTATCCAGCATCCTCCTACACTTCGTCGAGAGACTTGTTCGTATCGCGCATATCTGGGGATTCGCAACTGGATCAGCCGGAGATTATTTAATTTGATAAACGATACGGGTGCTCTCCGCTTTCGATCCATTTATCCGTATCTCCTTCAATATTCAAACAAATTACGCAGGTGACGCGGGCGTAATCAAGTGACGTGTTTATGGCAATTGAGCGGCTGTTAAGGTGATTGGAAATTGAAAGTTCTTCCAAAGGTAATTTTTTGCGATTCTGAGCTCCAAAAAGCAATTGGTTATGTATTTTGAGCGGCAAGTTTAGGTGTTTAATTGTAATCTTTTTAATTGCTTGGAGCTAAGAAGGTAGAGTTTTTTTTTTGTATCTCTGGATGTGTCCAATTTATTGACGAATATTTCTAAGGAATAAGTCTTGAGTAATTAAACGAATATTTCAGAATATGAGTTTATTACTTGAGTGTAAATTTTGAGGGAATATATTATGCAAGCCAACTTTGGTACACTTATGGGTTTGCTTGTTTCTCTAATTTAGGCAGATTTTGTTATGCAAGATTTGGAATATTCTTTTCTTAAGTTATTCAGTTTCATTCTTTTTATCTTTGTTAGATATATGAATGATATTTTTACCTTGATACATTAAAGTAAGATTTCAGAGATGCTCACCATTACAATTCATACGATTCAGGATTTAAGGGGTTATATACCTTTTTGTGCGGACGAATTGAAGATGGTTTGGAGTATCTTTTATAGCATGTAGCAATAATGTTATGACACCAAAATCATTGTTTTTTAATAGCATGTTGTCCATTGGAAAAAAAGTATTTGTTCATAAACAAATATCAACGATTTGCGGAGTTATGGCCCTTCTCCCGAAACAACTTTTTTTTTGAAGAGACTTACGGTGACCACGATGCAAGTCGAACAGGTCAAGTTAAATTAAAAAATCCAAAAATTTTGTTGGTCTAGAAATGTATATAGTTCTTGAATGATTTAAAAAATGAATATCACATTTTTTCTCTAGGCAAGAACGTTTTCCCCGAGATTTAGGTTTTTCGAGCTCTGAAAACTTTTCTATAAAAAAGCGATCGTTCAAGAGCTAGATATATTTCTAGACTAATGGAATTTTTTGAATTTTCTGATTCAACTTGACTTGTTCGACTTGCATCGTGGTCACCACAAGCCTCTTAAAAAAAAAAGTTGTTTCGATGAAAGGACCATAACTCCACCAATTGCTGATATTTGTTTATGAACAAATACTCGTTTTTTCAAGTGAACAATACACTGTTAAAAAACTATAACTTTTGTGACATTGCATTATTGCTACATACCTTAAAAGTTACGCACAAAAAGTTATAAAACACCTTAAATTTACTTCAGGGTAAGAAAAAGATAATGCCATCAATTTCTTGCAGCTAAAAATTATAGGAGAGAATTCAAAAATTAAATTTGATTTGTTTATTAAACCTACTTCATCAAAGATATTCAAAAATAATTTTTCGAGACATCCATTAGAACAGAAGATTGCAATCATGTTTGGTTTAGTGGATAAGAATAAGAATTTGGCTGACAAAGAATTCTAAAGCAAGAAATTTGATATAATTGAATCTGTGTGGTACAAAAATAATGATCCAGAAGATTTTATTAACAAATACATTACATAGTGGGTTCAATGGTTGTGTAATAGAAAGAATAAGGGGTTTCAAATTTATTTTCAGCGAATGGAATCGTATGTTTGTCATATTTTGAGTTGAAACTAAATTCCAGAATGGAAAAAGTTCTTGATAAATATGACGTTAAAGTGGTCAATAAAGTAGATTGTAAACTGAATAATGATATCATTAGAAATGTTAAAGACAAGCTAGAAAAAGATGACAAACAGGGTGTAGTTCATAAAATAAATTGTGAAGATTGCAGTTGTTGTTACATTGGACAAACAAAAAGGAAATTATGTACAAGAGTAAAAAAACACAATTGTAACATTAGGATGATGACTGATAATCATACAGTTTTGACAAACCATACAGTTTACCCTGGCTATGAATTTTATCGAGAAAAAGTTAAAATGTTAGATAGGGAGAAAAAATTTTCAAAGAGATCTATTTCGGGTATATTACACATTAAAAAGACTGGAAATACTTTGAACAAGAAAGAAGATACCAAGGATTTGAATGTTATTGATGATGAGTTTTGAGATACTTGTGAGATGAACGCATAAAAACCTGGCATACATTTTTCAAAAATTCAAATGTTAAGGATGCGATTAACCAATCTTTAAAAAAAGAATTAGGAATAAAATATTTCTTAACAATATTACTAATAAATATTTCGTGCTATGTTACCACGCTAATTTCAGTGATACTTTTCGAATCCATACGAATTTCGAAAACGTTTGGTTCTCGACTTTTTCAATTTTATCACTTCACCAAGGAAACAACATAGGATTTTGTTTCTTTTCGTGACGTGATAGATAGAAAGATGTCAGAATCGTAGGGATAAACTTTATATGGATTTCAGAAGAATCTCAAAATCTATGTTCGAACGTAAAATCAAACAGATACTCACTACAACTGTCAAAAATATTTTTCGTTATTATTTGCTGTACACGATTGAACAAATGTTCAAAACTGAAAGTTCAACAATTTAGCAAAAAGTGAGTACACAAATTTCGAAACTCTTGACAATATAATACATGAATTAAAAATTTACAAAGTTTAAAATTTGAATTACGGTACAATAATTTAGATCCCAAGCTGGAAATCTAAGCAATAAAATTCATAATTGCTGAGTTTATATTTTGCACTTTAAGTTTTAAAACCTAACGATCTGTCAATTACACAATTTTGAAAACCAAACATTGAAACTACTGTTCACCGATCTAGGAAAGTATATTTAATTTTTTAAATTTGAATGGTTTCAGAAAAAATCTATTTTTCAGAGGATTAAAAAATAATTATTGTTCAAAACCTGCCAACATACAAAATCGATGTGATTATAAACTTGAGTGTCACAAATATTGAAATGTCAACATTTTTATTTCATTTAATGTTTATAGTGGAATACACAAACGCAACAATTGTTACCACTTCATAATATAAATATATAAGTGTGTCAAAATACCTACTCGCATGTATATATATAAGAAATCATAAAAAATATACGATCAATTCAATTATGTTCGATGTGAACTTCCACCTTCCATAAAAAAATATTATTAGCAAAATCCTTCGTGTTACAAACTTTTTAATGATGATGAGGAAAGGGTACAAAGACCGAAGATGTAGATTAGCATAAAAAACTTTGGCTTGGAAGTTCTTGTTCGAAGATGCCTATAGAAGAATATAAGAAAAATATTTTCTGAACTATAGCACACAGATGACGACATAACTTGTTATACTACTTGAGAAAATGCAAGTTATATCGTTAAAAACATAATTATTCCTACTGTAGAAATGTTTATGAAAAAAGCTGCTTCAAAGTCCACTGAAAAAAGTGCTGAAATTTCGAAGATTTTTGTTTTTCTTCTTTTCAAAATTACAATTTTGATTCTCTATTCAATAGAATCAAAGATTACATGAAAAACCTTGAGTGTCATCAAAAATCATTTTATTTAAAATACTTTCAGTTGCCAATATTCCAGTAAAAACTCTACATAATTTTTTTTTCTACAAATAAGGTAATTAAAAAAAAATATGACTGTTCATCACACCTTTCAGTCTAATTTTTCTGAGGTTTCAATAATTTTTCTTACCACTCTTCAGTGTAAATCTTACCCCTAGCCTTACCCAACAATTAGGCATTTTTTTCATCCCTCAGACGCGTTGTAACGAGCTGTATTTGAAAAGATCATTTTATTTGTGTCACTGAATTTTGCATTCATACCTTTTCAAGCGTGACAAAATCAACCGTAAAACCTTGCAAATCTGCAGCATATACGTAACCTAGAACGAAGAAGACACCCTTCCATCCAAACCCTGCAGTGGACATAATCTGTCTAAAGGTCATCAGAAGATGCCTCTTCCAAATTTCAGAACCCCATACTCATTTCCTCATTCCATGTATGAGTATTACCCAAAAACCTCCAATTCCACACAAAACTTGCAAACATTTCGACACCCGATTTTCGAGCTTAATCGCTTCCCATATGAAATTAATCGATCGGCATTCGAGGTGTTCCGCTGGTTTTTCCTTCTGCGTGCGGAATACCTGATCCGATTCGTGATGCTCAAAAGATTGAGCGGGAAAAAAGATCACCCATGAAGTCGAATGTTTTTCAGATTCCGCCCTCGTGACGTGTTTGGCTTCGAGAAAAATGGCGGTCTCGAAATCTCGAGCTTTTCCGTGGCGGCTGGGTAAAACGAAGTTCTTGCAATAACGTAGTTTTCTCCATATCGGATAGGTGACGTAGGATGAGATTTTCGGGGATTCGCTTCGGGCACGTACGTTTGCCTCCTCTTCCTCTTTCCTCAAGCCCCTGCTGCAGGGTGCAGGGGTTCGAGCCCCGTCCTCCCTCATTCTCTCTCACTTCCTCTTTATCTTCCTACGACGTCGCGCGTATAGATCGGCGGTGCGGAAAAGCGGATATCCGCTGCTTTGCGTGCCACTGCCGCTGCCGGGTGGAATTTATTTCCCGCGCGAGTTCATAAGGCCTTCGCGCGCGGTCTCTCCGAGACTTTGGACTTTTCTCGAGTTACGACGTCTCATGCATATCACATTGACCGGAAAATCGCGAGTAAATAGTTTATAAATCAGCCATTCATAAATTCAAGTACTCCATCGAGATGTATTTCTACCAAAAAGTCTTAGCATGGAGTAGAAAATATGTGACATGTAGAGCAATATTGTAATACAGCTGTTAATGTCTGATTGTCGAGAGTGATTTTTGAATTAGAATATACGCTGAGACAATTTTTTAGAATTCTTTCCTATAGTTTACATAAACTTTGGTGTATCGAGTATATTCTTTTGTTTTTTCCTATGCACTTTTGATGACAGCCTATATACTGAGAAAATTCTGCTAAATCTATAGGAAACATGCCAAGGATCCTGGGAGTGTTTCGTCTAGTCTTACCAGTATTTTCGTAGTATATAGGCTGTTATGAAAAGTGTATAGGAAAAAACAAAAGAATATGCTCGATACACCAAAATTCAGATACTATAGGAAAAAATACTGAAATATTTTCTCAGGGTAGGCCATTTTGATTACTTGAGAGGGAGCAGAAAATCGTGAACATGAAGTATTTTTATTATTTCTGAATTGAAATAAATCGAAACAGAAAAGTTCAGTATAGTAAAACTTTTTTTCTCATGCATTAATCATGTTGACTGGAAAATCGTGCGTAAATAGTGTATAAATCAGCCATGCATAAATTCAAGTACTCCATCGAGATGTATTTCTACCAAAAAGTCTTAGCATGGAGTAGAAAATATGTGACATGTAGAGCAATATTGTAATACAGCTGTTAATGTCTGATTGTCGAGAGTGATTTTTGAATTAGAATATGGGCTATTCTGATTAATTGAAAAGGAGTAGAAAATCGTGAACGTTTGGTCATTTTTTTTATTCTCGGGTTGAAATAAATCCAAACAGGAAAATTCAATATAGCAGATCATTTTTCTTCATGTATTAAAAATTTAATCGGAAAATCGCGATTTTATAGTTTATAAATCAGCCATTCATAAATTCAAGTACTCCATCGAGATGTATTTCTACTTAAAAGTCTTAGCATGGAGCAAAAAATATATGTGACATGTAGAGCAATGTTGTGACAGCTGTTGATTTCCGATTGAACGTTTTTCAAAATGTGGTTTATGAATTAGAATGTACACTGAGAAAATTTTTTAGAATATATTCCTTTAGTTTACATAAATTTTGGTGCATCGAGCATAATCTTTTGTTTTTTCCTATGCACTTTTGATGACAGCCAATACACTGAGAAGATTCTGCTAAATCTATAGGAAACATGCCAAGGATCCTGGGAGTGTTTCGTCTAGTCTTACCAGTATTTTCCTAGTATATAGGCTGTTATGAAAAGTGTATAGGAAAAAACAGAAGAATATGCTCGATACACTGAAATTCATATAAACTATAGAAAAAAATGTTCAAAATTTTTCTCAGTGTAGGCCATTTCTGATTACTTGAGAAGGAACAGAAAATTGAGAACATTTGGTAATTTTTATTATTCCTGGGTTGAAATAAATCGAAACAGAATAATCCAATATGACAGATCATTTTTTTTTCATGAATTATCACGTTGCCTGGAGAATCGAGAGTACAAGATTTTGAAATCAGCCATTCATAAATTCAAGTTCATCAAAATTTGTTTCTACAAAAAATGTTAACATGGAGCAGAAAATATGTGACATGTTGAACAATTTTGTGATAGCTGTTGATTTCCTATTGAACGTTTTACCTAAAGTGTTTTTTTTGACCAGAATAGAGAATAATATGATTTTATAAGAGATAGTAGAAAATCGTTAACATTTGTTTTTGTTTTTGTTTTTTTTTTACATACATTTGGTTATTTTTATTCTTCCTAGGTTGAAATGAATTGAAAATTATGAGCTGATATAGAAATAGCGAATTACGATATCAAAATTTTTTTGTAGGCAAAGTTTAATTTCACTGTAAAAAATCCTTGAACTTTTTTACATGCATATGGTGAAAAGAACTGGCATATATTGCAAGTTTTACGATAATATTGCAGGCTTCACAGCATTATTGCAAATTTCATCATTTATTTTTTACTCATTACTATGTTGTATAGTAAAAATTGTTATCTTATACAAATTCCAATATGTATAACAGTTTTACTAGATGATTTTGGAATATATAAAATCTAAAGAACGCAAACAGAACTATAAAAATTTGAATTTTTATTATGCTAATGCACAAGATTAAAAATCTGTGTAACTGTATAGTGAAAAATCAAATAAAATATTTTAGCTGGTTATCGTTTTTTTTTTCAGTTCGTATAGTATGATAATTCATGTACTTAACTAATAGCAAATGTTATAAAGGTACGTGTATGAATTGCGAAAATTTGTATAAAATTGAAAGATCTACATTATTATTTCTACCTTTACCAACATTGCTTTATTACAATATGATATACTGGAAGCATACAAAAATACATGTAGCAAATAGAACTGTACAGATTCGAATACTGTCAAAAATGAATAGCATTTTCTGAAAAATGCATTAGAAGGAATAACATAAGTATTTAGTATGCAATATGATATTGCAAGAAGTACAAAACAAGTATAGTAGAAACCGAAATATGTATACACATTTTACCGCATGCATAATTCATTTACTACTACAATATCATTTGACAATACTTATCGAATATTATGACAAAAACTGCTATAAATATCTAGTAAAAAGTCAATATTTGAGACGTTTCCACAGTACAATGTAGGATTGTCAGAGTTACTATTTTTTTCTCAGTGTACGTTTAAATCCTTATTTGTTGGATCCTATTCAATACTGAGATCATATGTATTATGAATTCAAATTTTTCCTCATAATATGAAGTACTCAAGATTAAATTCCATTTCGTTGCTGTACATCCTTGTAATAGAATTCAGTTTCATAATCATGATTAATTTGTTGTATAAAATAAATATGATGAAATTGATTCAATTAAGATAATATTGAAGAATAACATACCTACAATAAAACAATACAGATATAAAATTATCACACTAAAAATATCATGAAACTGAGGATGATGATATTCTTATAATGAATCATAATGATTTAAATTTTTCAACCGCAACAGCGTGCATGATAGAATAATATTTTATATTGGGTGACTTTATAAAATGATGAAAGATTTTTGTTTGGAGTGTATGCGTTTAGTCTTGACAAAAATCCTACACATTGTAATTAAAACGTAGGTAAATAATTGAATGTTAATAGTACGTAAAAGAATGTACTAGGATTATACATTTTTTGTTTATACTAAATCACGAATCGTTGGAACATCCTACAATCCTATAAAACTTAATTATGTAATAGTCAGTAGTATGGATATTATTTTATCAACAATAAACTTATTATTATGTATACCTAATACTGAACAATATAATGTAAAATATATTCAAACCCTTAAAAATATTCTACTACTATGCTAAAATACTTTCAAAGAAAATCATGTATTAAAGAAATTATTCATAATATAATGAATTTCTAAACAGTGAGGAAGATGTTATAAAAATGATAAAAATACAAAATTCGTTTCTCTACTTTATGCTAGGAAAATTTCAAGGAAACTTCAAAGACGAAAGACAAATAATAGATTATAAAAATAGTTTATTAAAGAAATGAGGATAATTAGACAATAAGTTCTTATACACTTTGTGAAAATAAAATGCGAAAATAAAAAAGATTACACGTTGCTCATCATATTGATTGCAGTGATGGCGAGATTAAGCATACTGGATTGGCACTCAGATATGTAAAAAAAATATTGTTAAGGAAACATTAACAAAGTATATCTACGCCTATCAGTTATTATTGAAATGACTTTCTCTCCTTTTTCATATTTTTTACATGTAGAAAAACAGTCATTCGAGTAAAATTTGGGAAACTTGCTGTCTGATGATTCATATTTGATATGTTATTTTCCTGAGTCTGACGATACTGCCAGTTACTCTCAATCCCGCAATGTTTGGATCCATGGATCGAGCTTCAGCCGATCACTGCGTTTCATCGGGAAAGTTAAGTCTGAAAAACTTTCGTAAAATTAAATTCCTCATTTTCTCTTGCCAGAACTCCTTCATACAACTCTAAGGGTATAAAAGACGTTGCAAAACTGGCAGCTCCGGAAGTTTCCTTTCCACCTCAGCATTCTCCGCAGCTTTTCGAGGTTGGAGAAACCCGAGGTAAGGTACCTCTTCAAAAATCACAGTCCACATACTGACCTGACGATTGAAAACTCTGATGATGCAAGCAAAAACAAAAACACCCAACGATTCTGTTCTTTTATTTGTTACTTCAAAGAAAAAGTAACTCCTACGTAAGATCTACTTGCAATGATTCACAATGAATCGTTTTTTTCCCCACAAAACCCCATGACTCTGTTAATCAAGGGTTTATCCAAAACTTAATTACGCGATAAGGAGATCGAAAAGAAAGCGTAATAAAGAGTGCAGGTAAAGGGATGAAAGAACTAAAGCTTTTGTTGCGAAGGCTATTCATTCTCATTTATATGGTTCCATTCTTTTCTCCGTTTCGCTCTTATCTATCCCTTTGACACTCCGCGCAGCAACTTTTGTACCATTTCTGGTTACTTCACCCCGAGTAAGCTCGACTTGGAAAGTATGTGAACCGTGATTTACTGGCGTCTTCGGTTACCAGAATACCCTGCCAGCAGTAGAGGAAAAATTTGTCGAATTCCCAGAACCTCGGCGCCGCGAGGTTTCGTCGATATCTCCTCCGGGGCTCTCACTACTCGAAACAACTACTATCAGCCTTCTGATGGACGCTTTCAAAATAGTCTCTGTCAGAAGTCATCGGAAACTTTTTCCCCGGGATTCGCAGTCTTATTTTTCTGCTTCCGAATAGTTTGCCGAGTTTTCGTACCGTGTACGTAAGTTTAAACTTTTTTTTGAAGCTATTGTGTTCTTCGACCATTAGCATGGAACTTTTTTGAATTATACTGAAGAATATGTCCAATCACCATAGAGTTTTTGAGCATCTTTTAAATAGGTTTTGACATTTCTAGTTTTTTGCTAGTACATATGCCAATAATAAAGAATTTTGCAGGATGATTCTGTGTAACTTAAACCTACGGTATAATGAGATTTTTTTTTTTTTTAAATAAAAGCTAAATAGTGTTGAAACTCTACGTACGTTCTCAAATTACAGTAGTCTCTAAAAGAATACCATGATAATAATGGAATTCTCATACACCGCAGGTATTCATCAGAATAATGTAGTATTTGTCTAATTACTCTGCTTCCATAAAATTCTATATAGACTAGGGTTTCACTTATTTTGGCGATGTCGGAATTTTTTCCATTTCGGACCTTATTTTTGCGAGCTTTTGATCATTTTCTTTTCAATAAGTTATAGTCGTATATAATTATTGAAATTTCAGACATATTGTTTAATATTACTGCATATTTTTCATTTGACTCAATGGCGGAGTTGTAAAACCAATTTTTTACTGTATCCGTTTATTTTTCAAACTTTCGGAACTTTAGAAACATGTGCGGCTATAATTTACCTCATTAACTTAGAACAATACATAATATGAATTTCAATGAAATTTCAAGACGGTTACGGACATACTTATATCAATAAATTAACAATACAATGACTTCATATTGTACTACATATTTGTAAATTTGAGATCTCATCCTTTTTATTTAAGAACCTTTTCATCCAAAATATAAAGACCTGAATTAGAATTTCAAGGTGCAATGACTCTAGATATCATAGGAAAAATGATATGCAGTACACAGCAATAAACTGCATCGTCGTAATAGATACATATTGTTGTTAAAACTCCTATACGCATTTTGTTTCGTAATATACTATTTTTTCACTTTTTGCAATATTATGCAGTAATTTCAACAGAGAAATTTGGAGTATACCTCATTATCCTATGGTATAAGAAATAGGAATTCTTTTCCTGTTTGTAATTGAATGTGCAATATACTATAAACGAAAAAAATTAAGTCTTCTAAATACACAATCCTAAGTTATTATGTTACGAAAAAATATATTGTGAAATATGTTTTTATGATTTTTTTTGTCTACATTTATAATCTGAAGACTTGAAGATTTATTATAAACATTTTGATATTGTATATTATATATCATACTTTTAAGGGGGTGTTCTCATGGATTGGCCGTTTTTCGAAGCGTTTTTTGGAATTTTATTGTTAGATAGGTGTTTTTTTTTTCAATGCGGTTTTTTGCTATAGTTTTATTAACCCTTGGACAACAAAACACAACAAAATTTTCAAAAATTTGTCTCGTTTGGCCACTACGCCCTTGCGAATACAGGCCTTCGAAAAAAAGGTGGATTAATGGTGCCCACGATATCTCGAAAATGGCTAGTTTGAAACATAAGTAGAGATTTGTTTCTTCATCTATGGTCATGTGGCTATCGTCTGACAGAAGTTTTTTTTTTATAACTTGCTTTTAAATAGCAGACCTTGGAAGTAAAAAACCGTATTTTCACGGTTTTTTTTTTCATTTATAGAACCCGCAAAACATTTGTTATAAACAATTGTCAAAAATCGTTCGTCAGACGATAGCCAGTACATTTCCAAATATTTGAAATAAAAGTTTATCAAAATCCTTTCACTGGTTCCTGAGAAATCGTAGGCAACAGTTTGGGAAAAGTGGTTTTGAGAACAACTGCTAATGGGTCATTGTCTTTAAAATCAGTTTAGTCAGCACTGAGCAAATAACCGATTTCCTTTCAAATTTTTTAAATAGTCACGTAAACTAGTTTTAAAACATACGTATTTTCTATTTTGGGCTGATAATTGGTTTTTGTCGAGAAATTCAGATTTAAGATTAGGCTTTCAAATTTAGAGTAACCTCACTTTTTTCGAAAACTTTTTTTTTTTTAATCCTTATTTCTCATTAGAAAATCGATGGATTGTAATAATTTTTGTATGAAAACGTTAGAAATTGTACGAAATTTATGAATAATATGTTGAAAATATTTCTTGTAACGTTTTCTGTATTGTTATTAGCGTGAATGAAAAAAGTATAAAAAATTTTTGAGTAAATAGTTTCCATATTAAATCATTTTTTTTTCCTCCCACTTTTTTTTATTGATTATTAAAGGTATGAACTACATTCTGTAAAAACCGTTACACGCCAAAACGTTTCGTTCGTAAGTGAGAATTTTTTTCCGATTTTCCAGCTTGTCATTAACAAGAAATTATGTAATTTCAATAAATTTACATTTTTCTAGATCTTGAGACGCTTTAGTATGTTATATTCGATGATAATTTATATTTTCAATGAAAATTTCTTAACTTTATTTTTCATTTCCCGGGATAAAACATGACATTAATTTCTCGTGCGTGTCTCTTGAGAATAACTTTTATATTTATATTTACTTGCGTGGATCTGGTATGATTGTAGAATTTTTTTTTCATATTGTTCATAGATGATAATCACTAGATTGAGCTTACATACGGAATTCCATAAAATGCATTTTAAACGCGAAATTATTCGAGAAACTGATTAATGGTTACACATCAGATATTATACTTTAAGATTTCACACGTTAAAAAATACTAAAATTCAAGAAATTTCCCCAAATAAGTTTACAAAAATAGAAATCTTTTATTCTTTTAAAAAGTGATTCAATGTATTTATATTTGAAGAAAATGGTATAATGACGAAAGGCATCTTTGTTTACCGAAAAAATGTTGAAACCTGAGCACGTTGAACATGTTGAATAATAATTTATTTAGTTTGCAATAAAATGAACGTTTCTCAAATATGAAATATCTTTTTTATAAGTATTAATTTTGCTTTAAAGTGTAAGGAAATTTTTCAGAAAATTGGAAATATTGGACAAAAAATTGATGACGTTATCGCATAACTCCACACTTGAGGATTTTTTCGATACATAATAGAGAACTACCTTCATATTGTTAAGTGAACATAAAAATTTAATAAAGTGTTTAAGAGCGATGAGAACGAAAGTATTCTTATGGAATAATGTGTGATAATAAGTATTTAAGCAGTCTAGTGATATACGCGAAAGCTTGATTTCAAGTTGTATTTCGAGCCATTGAACATCTAGTTAGGAATTTTTTGTTTATTATTTTCGTTTAGAATATATATCATCATTATATGGAACACATTACAATGTCTTAAGATCAAGAAAAGTTAAAATATATTGAAATTTTATAATCACTTGTCGATGACAGGCTGGAAAATCGAAAAAAATTCTCACTTACGAACGAAACGTTTTGGCATGTATCGGTTTTTACAGAATGTAGTTCATACCTTTACCAATCAATGAAAAAAAACGGGAGGAAACGAAAATAATGCAATATGAAAACTATTTACTCAAAAGTTTTTTACACTTTTTTCATTGACGCTAATAACAATTCAACAACGCTACAAGAAATATTTTTAATACATTAATCATAAATTTTTTACAATTCTGAATGTTTTCATACGAAAATTATTGAAATCCATAGATTTTCTGATATTTGAAATCACTGAATTTGACAGCCTAATCTAAAATCTGAATTTCTCGACAAAAACCAATTATCAGCCCAAAATAAAAAATACGTATGTTGTAAAACTAGTTTACGTGACTATTTAAAAAATTCGAGAGGAAATCGGTGATTTGCTCAGTGCCGACCGAACTGACTTTAAAAACAATGACCTTTACATAAACGGTCAAAAAATATGTTAATGTCCAATATGTGCTAGATATACTAGAATTATTACAAGAGTTCTAATAACATCCAACATTCAACAGTCTATCACATATTTCTGCAGTTTTTGCCTAAGAATACACATAAAATAAAGACTTTTTCACAGCAGTGTACCCCGGGTAATTCAAATATCCGAAGAACATTGAGATACAACATATTGAGATACAAAGAAAACACGAAACGTGTTTCCCAACACAGAGAACAAGAATGCAACGCAAACAAGCAGCCGAGTCATGTCAAAACCCGAGATATCAAAGACGATAGAAAAAAATAGACCTCGGTACGTACGAATCAAAGCCCGTTAATGCGGTTAAGAAAACGACGCGAAGAAGCGAGTAAAGATCATCGAGCGATCCGCGAGGAAGTAATTTTTGCAGGAACGGCAAAAAACGGGCTGGTTGCTACGGAGTAGGCGGTCGAGCGAGGAAGTTTCTTCGCCAAACGCTGCCTGTAACACTTCTAAGCTGTGCACTTTGTACGCCCAAGTGGTTATGCAGCAGTAATTCAAGCGAGTGAACATTGCCAATTGCTTGTCTTGTGCGTAGAACACTCGAGCTACACAGCAGCGCCCGAGAGTGTTTGGCCAAGAAGTGCGCGTCCGTGTAATCCTCCGAGCTTTATCAAAGTGCACAAATAGTCATCGATGATTGGTACCACAAGTCAATCGTCTTCCAGAAATGATTTCTTCAACCTCTCCTCAAAAAATGTAACGAGCGATTCGACACTATCTCAAATTAAAAGGAGGGAAAATAAGGGTTGATTTATTCCCAGTTCCCTCTATCAAACGGATGTAACGGAATTTTTTTATTTTATTTTTTCCTCGTGCTCGCCAGTAACGTAGTCTAATGAAGCTGTAAAACAAATCAAGGTCAACGGAGATAAGCATGGAAAAAAAGTTAATTAATTTTGCGTAGTAACCTTCGCGCGAAACTCGTGAATTAATCGAAGCACACCAACTAACGCGAAAAGAGCGCGTTTTGGCCTTTATCTGTATAACGAGTTGAAAATTAAAGCTCGTTATTCGTGCATGCGTTTTTTTATCTCTCGCCGGAAATGCGAATTCGCGAGTTTACTCACCTTTGTGCAACACTTGGAATGTGTAATTCATGCTCTCAGTCATTTCTAAATGAGTCAAAGCATTTTTCGAATTACGAGCTTACTCGCTTTGTTTCTTGGGTTACCTTTTGCCGTTTAAAGTTTGTGAGTTGATTAGATTTTGAGTTGATGAGTTTCTCGGTGGTTGGGAAATGCATTATTTTGAAATCTTGCAGAGCCATTTGTTTTTATCTTGATTTTATTGTGAGAAATGTTTCTGAAGGAAGATAGAGATATTTTGAAATTTAATGCGAGAGTTTGTTCGAATGATTGTGAGGACTTAAATTTTCATCGAACTAGAACTTTTCACGTAAAAATGAACTTCTTAGCATTCATTAGGATACTGAAAAATTTAGTAAAATTCTTGAATTTATTGAAAAAATTCGAATGTACTGAAAGTTTTATAAGTCCGTGGAATTCTTAAAAACTATGGAGATAAAGTTTTCTAAAAAAATTATAAAAACACTCAATACCCCTGACATTTTATATTGTAGTGAATGTATATACATATTGTAGTGTATGATAAAAATTTGATATAAAATTGTAGAAATCTACATTGGAATTTTTACAAATACTAGATTCACTCAAATAACCTAGAAAATCTTACTAAATGAAAATAAATCTGAAAAAAAAAATATGAAAAATACTAATAATTAGTGATTCTCTGTAATATAAAATAATAAAATACTCAAAATCCATCAGTCATCATTTCCTTAAATAACTATAAATTAACTGACATTTATGAAACCTTGAATCCTAAAGTATCAAATTATAAATTTTTATGGTAAGCACATCCATAAAAATACCAAAAGAAATTTCAAACTGAAAAAATACTGATAAAATAAGCAAAATACTTTCAGTCTTGGAAATCTTAAATACCAGTTATCGATGAAAATTCTGTTTCCTCAAAATTCCTCATAATACTTTTCAGTCTAGATCATTAAATTTTTAAAACTTTCACGACAATTTACATATTGCTAGAATGCAGCTAGCTAAGCTGCTAGAAATAGGTAAAATTCTAGAAATAAGTAAAATGCTAGAAATAAGTAAAATGCTAGAAATAAGTAAAAAATTGATTTTACTTAAAAATTTCATAAATCATGCCAAGTACGAAGAATCCAAAAAGTTTTTTTTTAACTCACAAAAACCCTTTCAAACTTGAATTATTGAAATCATTTTTTTCAACATTTTATGAATTTCAAAATGGTCTTGCTAGATTTTCAAGCATTTTCTAAACCATGCATTCAAATGAATGAATTTTAATGTACAAATCAAATTCTGAAAAAAAAAATTAAAAAATTTATTCAGAAATCTTTTATAAGTGATAATTTCCGGTGAAAAATTACAGTAATAGGTTTGGATATGATGATCTCTATTTCCCAGGCACATGAAATTTTTGAGTGTGACGTAAAAATTTGGGGGAAAGGGGGAGTGGTCGAAAATACACAGCGAAAAAGTGCATTACGTAATATTTGAACGAGCCTTAGCTTGTTTCAATGACTGTCATCAAAATTCATCATCTATGTTGAATTGCAACGAATGCTACAAAATCCATGAAAATTCATAGAATTTTGATCTACTAAATATTTTTTTCTAAAATGACATATTGTATCATTTCTGTTACATTCCCTAAAATTCGCTATACGTCAAAAGTCATTGTTGTTCGAAAAATATTTAAACTTAGTTGAAAAATGTAGAAATCCAATTTCATGCAAACGCAGTCACATAAAAAAAAGGGGTTCATCGCGTATGCGGGGCGAAAAATAATTTCCTGAGAAAATTCATGCCACGAAATGAAGATAAAGTCGGCGCACGGAGGGACAGAAAAGTAAAAGTTTTCGTTCGTTCCACTTCCTGACACTGATTTTTAATAGCGAAATTTGAAATTCGGCCAAGCGAATCGAAGCTGCAGAACAAGCGCACTGTTTCCATTCCCGGTCTTTTGCATTTTTATGGGAAAGTACAAATATAAATATTTAACGTCTTCAACGGGCATAATACGGGCTTGGTTGAAATAGTTGATTGTGGGGGAAATAAATGCTGTTTTTCGGTGACGATTACAACTTTAATATATTTGCTAGGAAATATAACGTTAGACAAAAATTGGATTACTTCTATAGTTATTTGCCTACTCAAAATATAATCTATTACGTAAAAAAATATGCCGTGCTTTTATGATTCAAGTTATTTACTACAAATTTTCATCTTCAACATACTTTAATTATAGAGATGGGAATCGGGACAAAAAATATAAATATTAGCTTATCTGATATTCAACATCGATATAATAGAAAAAATATTGATATGCAGATGTATTGCATTGATTTTGATGAATTTTTCAGAATACAGTTAGTTAATTCATTTATAGTACACAGCATATTTTGTATTTTTCTATAAATATAAAATTTCTAGGATTGTTTATTATTTTTAAATTGCTACGTAGAGATCTAGAATTTGACTCTTTTGGATTCAAAATTGGAAAGAATCTTAGTGATGCTATAGATTTTTGAGACAAAACTGTATATATTGTGATTAAACAAATTTTTGTTCTGCTAAAAACACAATTATTTGAAATTTTCAAGTACTTTTATAGATTTTTGATATTTTTACGGATGGTTATAGTTTAGATTTCCAGAAGTTTGTGCTTTGGATTTCGGAGTGTTATAAATTTTTTTACCTATTTAAATGGATTTTCCAGGAGACATTATCTTTATATATTTATAGATCTTTTAATATTTTTAGCATTTCTTCAGTATTTACATGAGATTCAAAGGATTTTCAGTATTTTTCTCAATTTCTCTAGAGATTTCTTAGATTTCTACGTTCCACTTAGTAAAACTTTCCGATTTTTAGTACTTAACAAATTAATAGTACTTTTTGGTATTTGTGAAATGTTATAGGATTTCCCAGTTTTTTAAGAAAGATTTCCGGTACTTTTGTACGTTTGTAGATGGCTATGATTGAGATTTCTTCAAATTTGTAGTTTCGAATTCGAAGTTATTAATTAACAATTACATTTATTGTATATTAAATGAATTTTCTGATAAAAATTATCTTGCCGAATATATGATTCTTTGAATCTTTTTCATATTTCATCAGTATTAACATAAGATTTAAAGGATAAATATTTATCAGTATTTCTATGTTTTGATGTAGAGATGTTTTAGATTTCTACGTTCTAGGTAGTGAAATTTCTAAATTTTTAGTATTTTCTATTTCTAGTATTTTTCTATGCTGTATTTTTAAGTATGTATAAAATGTTAAAAGATTCGCTATTTTTCGAAGATGGATCTTCAGATTTCTAGAATACGATTTCTTTAGATCCGAAGTTTAAAATAATATTTCGATTCGTTTTATGGATTTATCACAAAACATTATTGGTTTCAAATAGAAAGTTTCAATATTTTTTACACTTTTCAAAGATTTATTCGATTCCAAGGATTTTTCGGTATTTTTATGGATTCGTAATTTATATAGAATTTTAGAGTTCAATTTTAGGAAGCAAAGTTTCATAGAATTGAAAATTCTGTATTGATTTTAAAAAACATTTAATCAGCAATCACAAGTTTATCTTATAAAATTGTGGCATTTTCAGTGGTTTTTAAATTTTTTTGTATATTTATCGAATTTCGTAACATTTTCTGAAATGTTTACAAATTTTGATTTTTTTTATAGATTTTCATAAAGATTTCTTAATTTCAGTGCTCTAGGAATCAAAGTTCTATGTATTTCTAAAATGTGTAAAAATTTTCAAAATGAATAAAACAGCATTTATAGGTATCTTTTTTATTTCTAGTATTTTTGGTGTTTTTGTGTATTTACTGATTTTTGTCAGACTTTCTAACAGACCTGGAGACTTTTATAGATTCAGATATGAATTTCTCGAATTCAATGCTCTAGAATCTAAAGTTTATTATGTAGATTGTTAGTTTGTTCATTAGTTATTGTCAAACTAGTTTTTGTGTTACAGATTAATAATTTTAGTTTTAAAATATAAGTATTTATTTATAAGAATAAAACTACGAGAATGTCGTAGTTTTGAAAAAATCTGCATGTCTATTGAATATTCCTGCAAAAGTATTTTTGAAACCACAGTTTATCCCCTATATAGACGATGTCACTATGATATTTATAAATTTAAAAAATTTTAAGAAGCTTAATAAAATCGATGTTTAAAGAAATCACTGACCCAAATGCTGGATGAGTAATTTAAAAAAAACAACAAAACAAAAATTTACGTGTCAATTTTTCTCACACGGAAAGATTTCAATATCATTTAATATCTCAACAAAAATATCGATATAACGATAATCAGTTGATGAAAATATCAATAAAAAAGTCTGATGTATCGTAAAGAAATGTCGATATTCCGATACATCAATACGTATCTCTTATCTTTATTTTTATCAAACAAATCTACCTATCTTTACTTCTATTTTCTTTAAATATTTTGAAAGAATTTCACTTATTGAATGCACCTGTATCGTTTTCAGATAAAAACCATTCAAAAGCGTATTTCCGCGAGTCAGTGGTCTCCCACTATATAAACTTTTACGTAAGCCAAATGCGGTCTCTGTCCACTGCTTCGAAATTCCACGTGGCACGCCCCTTTGATGGCTTTTTTAATTGGAAATAACGAACCGCCAGGAAGGTATATAAACAGGGTGCAAGATAAACCTTTATCGAATCGGCGCCGAAAAGAAGCGCGGAATTAGAACGAGCTCGAACGTGTCTTGCGCCTCTGCCAGGCGTTCCAGGATATGTGCCTTCGTTTCTTTTTTTGCCGTTTCACAACTCGAGCTACCAAATATATTAAAAAGCAGCGCTGTGTGGCAAACATGAAGGGCTCACTGAGATTTCTTTCGCGTTATACTGAAAGAGGAAATTAAAAGCCTGCGATTATTCTATTCGATTTACTTTTTTAATTCGCTTTTGATCTTTGTTTTCGCGAATATTTTCATGAAAATAACCAAACCGGGGTTTATCATCGTGAATCAATGCGGGAAATTTTTCGTAATTGAATTTTATTCCAACTTGGAAATGTTGATGAAAATATCAATTAACTTTTTTTGTTTCGAGTTTGGTTATAATCTAGAGTTATGTATTGAGTTCTAAAAATGGAAATTGTCGGCCGTTAAGCAAACCGGGGGATTCTAGGTTTCCTCTTGATTACGAAGGAAATTGGATTTAGTAGAGTTTGAGTTAGTCTTTATTAGAACTCAAACAGTAGAAGTAATCAGAGAGTGCACTCTTGCCAGCACTGGTTTACTTAATGTGAATCAAATGTGCCTTTTTTTATATTATTGAGGAAAAAATAGTGAGTTGATTTTTATGAAATTCTAAGGGTTTGAAAAATATGTCCATTGATGGAGAATGTGTCTTGTAACTGTAAAAAATTTTCCAAATATGTTCTGAAACTGAGAACTCGATTCATATACACAACATTCTCGTTTCACAACACCAAGTCTCTCAATCCCCTCGAAGGAGGCTCCACCCCTTTGGTATACTTTTGCTTGCCCCTGGTTGCTAGATCTCTATTTCGGAAATCCTTTAATCTTCCACCACATAACACTGCTTCGGCCTTCTTTCCACGTACAATCGTACATGCGATCGTTCTGCTGGCATTTCGCTGGCTGCGAACTGCCATATTCGATGATTTCTTAGTAAAACATAGCGTACGCGGCTCGTGGCAAAACCTCGCACCGTAGATTCGCGCGATGGTAGCTTCCTGGTGCAGCCAACATTGCACTCGTTTGTGCCCTTTGGCATGTAATATTTCGCGATGCTATTTTCAATCTGCGGATTATCTTTTCTCCCAGATTTGTCTCACCGCATCTGTAACCTATCTCTTCAAATCCTCTTATCTGAATCACACCGTTTTTCCTCGCATCCCTTCACATCGAGAAACAATTTTTTCATTTTTCTCATTGCCTTGACTGGTTTTTTTTATCTTTCGTTGAGTATTTTTCGAATGTTTCTTTTCGCACAGTTGATAACAAGACGTGAAAAATAATTGTTTACTCTTAAATCTAAATAAGCGAGAATTTTACATTACAGAATCACTGATTTTTCAATGCTCAATGCTGAAAAATCAGTGGAAAGTTACGAATTCACTGGCGCAATCAGTAGGAAAATATACTGCTGAGCGAATTAGTAACATGACAATTGATTCAAATAGTAAATTCTAGAATGATCGATTGCTCAGTGCTTGAAGCCAAATCTCTAATTTAAGCACATTGTTTTATGTCATACTTGCTTATATAGCTCATATAGCTGCTTTTTAAGGGGTTACATACCTTTTTGTGCGGACGAATTGAGGATGGTTTGGAGTATCTTTTAAAGTATGTAGCAATAACGTTATAACACCAAAGTTATTGTTTTTAATAGTGTATTGTCCACTTGAAAAAACAAGTATTTGTTCAAGAAAAAAAAAAATATCAACAATTGGCGAAGTTACGGCCCTAGCTTTCCCCGAAACAACATTTTTTTTAAGACGCTTGCGGTGACCACAAAGCAAGTCGAACAGGTCAAGTTAAATTATAGAATCGAAAAAATTTTAATTTATCTTGGAATGCATTTAGTTCTTGTATGATTTAGAAAATGAATATTACATTTTTTCTGCATGCAAGAACGTTTTCCCCGAGGTGCTTGATTTTTTGAGCTTTGAAAATTTTATTAAAAAATTCTTATCTGCGAAATAAAAACTTTTCTATTAAAAAGCGATCGTTCAAGAACTAGATATATTACTAAACTAATGAAATTTTTTGGATTTTTTAATTTTACTTGACTCGTTCGACTTGCATCGTGGTCACCGCAAGCCTCTTCAAAAAAAAAGTTGTTTCGGGGAAAGGCCAACTGTTGATATTGGTTGTTGATATTTTTTTATGAACAAATGAACAAATACCTGTTTTTTCAAGTGGACAATACACTATTAAAAACTATAACTTTTTTCACATAACATTATTGCTGCATACCTTCAAAGTTACTCCAAACCTTCCTCAATTTTTCCGCACAAAAAGGTATATAGCCCCTTAACTACTCATCCGTCATTTTTACAATGAATTCATTCTATGATTTAGATTACTGAAAAATATGTTATTTTCCACTGAAAAATTGATATGATATTGACTTCGTCCAGAAAACGATAAATTAAAGAATGAAAGAATAATTTAATGATAAGTCATCGTAATCACTGTTTTCATCAAGAACATCTCCACTAATTATAACAGAGTAATCTCAGTTAATTTCGAACAACTCTGATTTCAACTGATTTGATCAAATATATTGTCCCTGAATTCAACAGTGACATCTTACTGATTGAGATAGTGGCTCTTATACTATGGATTTAATCAGTGAGATTCCACTGATTCTTAGTGAATTGATTTCCATTCTTGTAATCAATTGCATCCAAATGATGTTTATCAGATTCTCACTGATTCAGATATAGAAAGTAGGTTCAAGGGTCTCTTTATGGTTTTGATCGTAGTACATAAAAAATGACGAATTAGTTTAGCGATTTTTTTATTGAACATGAATTCAATATGTTTTTCATATATTAATATTGTATAATCAATTAGCGTTATTTCAATGCAAAATGTTGGTGGAGCAAGTACAAATATAGATGAATTATCTATTCATGTGTTTTGAACAAATAAATTAATGACAACACTTTTATAAGTATGAAATTTAGATTTTCAGAAGCAAGGTAAGAGAAAATTTTTGGTTAAGTGTCATGTAGTACATAAAAAAAAAAAAATAAACTTCATAAGTTTGTACTAAGTTACCAAACAATGCTAAAAAATAACATGTACTCTTCAAAAATAGCAAAGAATATGAGCATATAAAAGTTAAAAAATTTTCCAAAAATCGGAACAAAATGATGAAAGTGTTGAAAAATATTGAGGAGTTGCATGTAACATTAAATAAAATTTGGTGACATATGTATCACATCTCTATCACAAACTTTTGAGAGCAAATTGCATCTGTCAATATTTGATATTATAAGAATAAGAAAAAAACCGTGTCTAATTTTTTTAAATAAATTAACTATATCAGCAATAAAAGAATTATTGCAACTTCCCGAATGTAGAAAATGGCAAAAAAATACAGAAATACAAAATTACAAAAACCTACTTGAAGCTGTGAAAAACAATGCGCGTCTTCAAGGATTTTAAAAACATGTGATTTATGTAGAAATGTTTATAAGAAACAATGAAGAATACAGTAAATATGAAGACGAAAACACACGAAGTAACACAGATTACTTAACAATTTTAGAAAAAAATTACGTATAATAAAACTGCGTTATTATGAAACTAATTAGAATGTTTGAATAAATATATAAGATTACACAGATGCCCGCGGAAAACTATAAAAACCTGCAAATATTTAAGACAATATTTTGAAGTTAAGAATCTTTATTTACTCTTTCTAGCAATTTATGCAAATTAAGAGAAATATCGTATTCCTATTTTAAGATTCTTTAAAATTTTTATGATGCTTTTAACAACATTCAGTAAAAATATGGCTCAGTGCCATCACTGTGCATCTCAATTTTTCAGAATTGATTTCACCTTTAAGGTTGTGTCCCTGCATGTTGAAAACTCTAATTAGGTGAGAATAATAGAATGTAATCTGAGTCTACTTTCTTCGCTGAAAAACAGAAGAAAAAAAACTAGTAATTCTGATCCTTGTAAAAACCTTACAAGGAAATGAAATTTCTTATAAAAATTCAATTTCTTATAAAGTGACCTTATAAAAACCTCATAAGAAACTGAAATTTCTGTCAGAGAATTGATCGGAAAAATTGTATGAGTTATCGTTTTTTCGCAGAAGATTTCATCCAATACATTCTTATAAGAAATTTCAGTTTCTTTTGAGGTTTTTCTAAGGTTGCCTTGTGAGAAATTGAATTCTTATGAGGTTTTTATAAGGTGCAACTTATAAGAAATTGAATTCTTATTAGAAAAAATCATTTCCTTTATTAGGTTTTTACAGAGATGGGCATAATCGATTGCTTTTCGTAATCAATTACATTTGGATTATCATTACATTTAATTGAAGTATCATTAGAATATGGAGTTATATGTATCCCTGTATTCCCCTTACTAACGGATTATGAGATTCCAGTTATTCCAAGAATTCCCGAAGGTGGAATACATGCAATTGCATTTTCCATTTTGTAATCCCTTAAAATAACAGGATCGCGTTTGGGCATCCATACTGATGCACTGTAAATGTATAATGTTTTGCCACTTTTGTCATATATTATCACTAAACAAGCTATTTTCTCGGCTGAAGAGATCGAATCGTAAGTCAGATTTGCAAAATGAATTTGTTTACATTTTTTATCATAAAATTTGTTATGTAACCTCATTATAGGGATCTAGTATGTAAAAGTAAAAATTTATCTTTCTTAATTGTTAATAAAACATTAGAAAATTGAGAAGTTTGAATGCATTTGAAATGGAATTCCATTACTTACGAACATGAAAAATGTACAACTCTGGATTCCAAAATTTTAGAAATTTTTCTAGAAATTTGTATAGAAAACAATAAAAATACATCCAATTCAATCGATACAATTTACACAATTGAACATACTTTAAACTGTAGCAATACTAAAAAAATATAGAATATAAGTATTAAAAAACTCCATAACAGAAACTATCGTCTGAAAAATCAATTTTAATTTTCAAAATAATTGAAAGTTTCAATACTATAGAATCGATTACTCCAAATCTATTGAGCGATCAATAGAAATATTAGAAATACATAAAAATATCAGAAAATACTACAAATTTAATGAATAATATACCGCAAGAAAATAATATACATTTATTATGTACCTTATATCTGTGTGATCAACATTTGCTCACAAATAATTTCAAATGTATACATGTTTTATAAGTTTGATTCCTAGATCATCGAATTTTAGAATGCTTTATATGGAATGGAATTCCATTATTCACGAACATGAAAAATGTACAACTCTGGATTCAAAAAGCTGTATAACTTTCAAATTCCGAAACGTAAAATATTTTAAAATCATTCTCTTGTAACCACACTGTTAAAGATGAAAAATTATGTATCCCGAAGGAAAAATACTTTTCAGAAATACCCCTCCCGAAAATTTTTTCTGCCTACGCTGCTGTCATAGTTCAAAGAAAAATCTAGCCTTTAACGATGAGAAACAATTTACAGCACTCACACGGCGGCATCACCGCGTTCGCTGCCCAGATAAACTTGAAGGTTTTCACTATCGCCCAGTGTTTCATAAAAAAGGCGGGCCGTCGCATTAACCGACCCTTCGTTACAAACAGGCCGCGATACATTTCTCTTGTTTTCATGCCAGATCTCATTTCATTCGGCGCAAAGTCACGTCGTTTTCCCGGGATTCACGGCGAAATAATAAAGTGCAAACAGGTAGATGGAAAAATGACTCTTTTGAAGTGCCCGAGTACTTTATTACTCCTCTCCGTTGCGAGGCAGGCAAGTACGCCAGCATTCATTGCCCGTATGCATATCCAGTAAATAGCAGAAAATTGCCGACAGCCTCTTCCCTGAGTTGGGCCGTTGATTTCCAGGCGCAACGTGTACTTTGCTCGGTCTTCGCCCTTTAACTATGCATGCAACGCCGTTGAAACAGTGACCTTCGCAGGGACGATATCTGAAGAGCTCGGAAAGAAAGTTCTTCAGCAATTTCGTTACGTAATGGCCTACGTGACGTTAACGACGTAAACCCCCCCGAAAAAAATCCCCGCGCCGAATCCGAAAGTAAACATCCACTTCTAGTAAATTACGACTGCTTCTCTAATAATGAGAAAATTTCACGTTTGCGCGAGCTGCAACGTGCCCTGACGTGAAAAAAGTCTAATTTATGGAATTACTGGATGAAAAAAATATTTTCGTGTCTCGAGTGGTGAAGTCCAATTAATGTCTCGATTGGGGACATTAGAGTGCTGGGTACGGAGGAGTGAGTCTTTGAGTTTTTTTTCTTATTGAAGATGCTTTTATTACAAGTGGTGCTGAACACAAGAATTACTGCATTAGTGCTTCGATAAGAGATGATTTGGCTGGAATAATCATCATGCAAATTTGAGGTTTTGAACGAGAACTGTTGTTAGTGACTTTCGATTCATTTTAGGAATCATATTGTAGTTTATAGTGTGCATGCATATTTTATTAATTTTATGCGATATTTTATATTAACAGTAAAGAAATTAGAATAAAAAAGTAAATGAAATGGAAAGAACATGAAACCTATCAGAGATTAAAATCAGGCTTGGGTATCGCAAGAAAATGTAATTGTACAGTAATTCAAAATAGTTGGAAGGTGAGTATAAGAAATCGTAAAAGATTATTCAGAAGTATATAACTTGTAAATTTTGGGAAATCAATGATGCTAATAGAAAATAATAGAGAAATATTGGATATGAAGGATATAATTACTACATACATAATTTACGCAAACTTTAAACCAGGAAAAAACTAAAAATATTGAAATATGAGAAGCATGTGGAATTTAATTAATAAACTCTTGTATGAATATCAAACATTTTATAGTAAAACCAGAGATAACAATAGAGAAATATCGAAAAATAGAGATATTGTGAATAAATATATTAATAGAGAATCGTTGAAAATATATCAATTAAATTGCTTTATAATATTACATATTATAAGGATCAAAATTACTAGATAAACAGTGAAAATACATCTGAATCATTTTTTGCAGTTTATACCATTGAAAATTCCTTCAATTGTATAATACTAATGAAATATGAAATACAACTATCAGAAATCTATCAAAAAGATACTGTTTCCGGAAAAATAAATTGATATAACCAAAATCGTGATTATTTTTAATATTATAGCATCAGTGTCTGGAAATATATTGAGCGATCCCTAGAAATAGTAGAAATTTATAAAAATATTTACGAGAAAATACTACAAAATTTGATGAATAACATACCATACTAGAAACCGACGAATCTAAGAACTTCTTTGAAGTTGTGTGGTTGATGTTAGTCAAGTTCCAAAAGTTACATATAATAAAATTAAATACAATAATGGTTTCCATTATCTTTCATAAGTATAGAAGAAAAAAGTTATTTAAATTCCACAAATATTGTTTAATAGTACTGAATACTTTTACTCTACTTTAAGGTGGAATTAAAACACTAAATTTTACTGTATTTGTTCGTTATTCAAACGCTCGGAACTTCAGGAACACGTGCGGTTATAATTTTCTTGATAATCTTATAATAATATTTAAATTTTTTAGAATTTTAATCCCTAAAACATCGAATTCTAGGAATATTATAAAAATCTATAATGATACCGGTAAACCCTTCAAGTTATACAAATATTGAAAGTGTTGGTGAATAAAATCGTAACATTAGGGACTTACTAGAATTCAGAAAAATCGAACTATATTTCACATGAACATTAAAAATACGTAACTCTGGATTGCGAAAGTTATTTAATTTTCAAATTCCGAAATGCTATAAATTCTGAAAATCGTTGTCTTGAAACGATATCGTCAATGATTATAAATTTTATTTTTAGATTATTATTTTCATCAGATTTTCATCATTTCCTACTTCACCCGACAATTTGCTACTCCACCCGACTTTCCCCTATAATTTAACAACAATAATTATAGACAATTGTGAGATACAAGTTCTGAAAAAACGCAAAAATATGCACACTAAGAAAAGTTTTCACAATATTTGTGTCCATTTTTTTTAAATTTCTAAGTCGTCGTTAGTACGTCCCTCATACTGCTGATTTTCTCTATTTAATTTTTTTGACGTACTAAAATTATAATAAGGCTTTCTAGATAGAATTCGTTGTGAAAAAAATGACAAAATAACCAACGAGTGATTTCTAATTCGAATAAGGGCGCAAATTCCAGCCGAAATATTAATGAATTAAAATAAGAAATAACTATTTTAAATTAGGTTCTGGAATGATGCAAAATCAAAGTAACGAATAGGAAATCATGGGAAATCATATAAAATCATAGTCGATCATTGGTGATTAGTTGAAACTATGAATTATCATCATTATATCAACTTTTGAAATGTGATACACGTCGAAAATAGAAAAATTTTCAGTTAATCTGTCTTTAAAAAAAGAGCCCTTCACAATAATACAATAGTTACTATAGCGAGGAAATAAAAAGATGAAAAACCGTCATTATTAATTGAAAACTATAAAAATAATGTACAAAAATAATAAATTATCAAAAACTTTGGAAATCCTCGAAAAATTAATGGCAAATCATGACAAATCATTACATATAATGGGAAATCATAGATATTGTTAGGTTTTTTTAGGAACTACAAGAAATCATCAAGTACACTTGAAAATGTTTGTCTTAAATTTAATATAAAGTGTGTAACGCAAATATCACATAACTTGTATTAAAAATGTATGAAAAATATAAAAAATATATACACACTTACAGGCGCGTAGGCAGAGGGGGGTCTGGGGGTTCAAACTCCTTCCAAAGTCCTGATAGAATCAATCAATGTTTCATGTAAAATTTAAACAGTTACATCGATAAAAAATAAAAATATAAGTTACAAATAAACTTATGAAAAAGTTAGCAGTATATATCTAAAAGAAAAGTAGAAATAATAAAGACGAGGATTACATTGGAAATATGAAACAGAATATGTAATTGTTAAAATCTAGTGAATAATCACGAAAAAAAAATCTACGAAAATGCATGAAATTTACGAAAATTTGAATCTTAGACCATCGAAATCTAGAAATCTATATAAAATCCTTAGAAAATTATTAAAACTCTTTTGATTTATACAAACTCTAAAAGAATGATTAAATTAATTGAATTCTATGTAAAAAACTGTTTTCTGAAAAATCTCGACAAATGCTTCTACGATCTATAAATTTTGGGATTCTCGAGCATCAAATTTTAAATATACTATAAATCTATGAAAATTTTGGAAAACGCAACAACATCTTCTGAATATTCCAAAAATACGAAAAAAGAATAACGATAAGAAACATGAATAATCTATATCAATGTAATTTTATCATTTATTTTTGAAATTACTGAGAATCGATCGAAATTCGCATTTTAAAGCATCGAGTTTTTGAAATCTATATAGCAATCTACGAAAATATAAGTAATCTTTGAAAAAACTTAGAAATTATCCAGGTTTCCGTATATTATATATATAAAATTTAAAAAATGTGAGAAATAAGTTTACTAGTTTACTAACCTAATAGTTTATTTGTTTACTAGTTTACTAGCTAACTAGTTTGCTAGATAACTTGTTTACTAATTTACTGGTTCACTAGTTTACTAGTTAACTAGAATACTAGTTTTTAGTTTAATTAGCTTACTAATTTACAAGCTCTAGGTACCAGTTTACTATTACAAATTTGAAAAGTTTACTAGTTTACTCATGAACTAATTTACTTCCTAACGAGCTTGCTAGTTTACTATTATTCTTTCTCACTTGTTTACTATTTGACTATTTTACAATTTAAGTAGTTTACTATAGTTTATTAGTTTATTTGTTTACTAGTTTAGTAGTTTACTAGCGTCCTAGTTTACTAGTTTACTAGTTTACTATAAATCTTTCAATACATAATAATGAATTTTCTTAGAAATTCATAAGACTTTCTGTCCTGAAGCATAATTATTAATATAATACTGTAACTATATATAGCTTCAGAAATTATTCTGCAAACTCGTATAGAAAACAATAGAAACACATCTAATTTAATATATATAAAATTTATACACTTACACATTATTTAAACCGTAGAAGAACTAAAAAAATAAGGAATAAAAGTATTGAAAATCTTCATGAAAGAAACTGTCGTCTGAAAAATTACTTTAAATTTCTAAAATCGTTGAAAGTTTTAATACTATAGCATCAATTCCTAAAAATCTATTGAGCGATCCATAGAAATATTAGAAATATATACAAATACCAGAAAATACTACGAAATTTAATGAATAATATACCATACAAAAATAATATCAATTCATGATGTATTTAGATGCCTTTTATCTGTGTTGTTCAAATTTGCTCAAAAATCAATTCAAAGGTATAGATTTTTTAGACGTTTAAATCCTAGAGCACCGAATTTTAGAAAGCTTCATAGAAACTTGTATTTCCTAATATCAGATAATTCCCAAAGCGGTATAAATACAGGTATAAATAAAAAAAAATTGTAACCTCATTCACTAATTGAAAATCATAAAAATCAAATTCCATTATTTACGAATATGAAACATGTGTATCTGTGAATTCCAAAAGTTGTAATAATTTTAAATTGCGAAATGTAAAATACTTCAAAATCTCTCTCTTGTAGGCATATTGTCGAAGATTAAAAATTATAAAATCCCGAAGGAAAAATATTCTTCAGAAAAACCCTTCTCGAAATTTTTTCTGCCTACGCCTCTGCACACTTACATTACTTTAATTTTAATATATGGGTGTCTTGAATTTTATACATCATGCGTGTTTGAATTCATACATGACAATAATATATACGTACATTACATTCCAGATGAATTTAAGTCAGATTTGTATTAATGCACTGATGTATTGAAATCATAGAAAAATGTTTGAATTAAATGTAATACAAGTTATGTGTAATTTGCGTTATACCCTGACAAACCATGTCGACTCCAAATTTTTTTCTGTTAAAATTTAAAAAAAAAAATTTTGTTACATAAAAGAAAATATTCACTAAATATATTTTTATAATAAATTTCCTTTTAATTTGTTTCAGTTATTTGTATTTTTAAATTTCAGTTGGATAAAACACTTTCAAGGATAAATTATTTCTTCGCATTGTGTGCATGTAATGTTCCATCAGACCGTTCACCTTTCTACAATAATTAACATTTGAAAAAAAATTTCATGTAGTCGCCTAGCGAGCACGAGCGTAGTAACCAACTTGTGTGAAAAATGTATTTTACTCAAGTAAGTGTCTCGAATTTATACACATTTAAAGGATGTGTATCTTACTTACGTATCAAATATCAAGTTTATGAAATTTCATGTACATTTATTACAGAATCTATGGAAAGTGTATTAAACTCAAGCAGGTGTCCCTAAATCATACACTTCTAAAACATGTGTATCTAATGTACATTTCATACAGCTGGCTTACGAAATTTCAAGTACATTTTGAATAAAAATTGTATGAAATTTAAGAACATTTTTAATAGTGTACTATTGTCTTCGATGGAACACCATACTAAATCAATAAAAACAATGACTATTCATGAAATATCATCGCAATCGATAGAAAACTCTAGAACATCATATCGAAAATCGTGTTTTATTAGCAACGATACAGAGAACTCATTCCTTCGAACGGTCCAGTGTCACGCAGTTCACCCTATGCTCGGCATTATCGTACATCAACAAGTCACGTCGGCCTCCGAATTCCAATTCACAATACTTTGATACCAGCAGTTTGTTCCTTGCGGAGGAAAACCTCCCTAATGACACTTGCGGTATCGCCCCACATCCGCCTTTCGCTGAAAGCAAGTATTGATCCGGAAACCGCGCAAACTTTGACACTGTAAACCGGTTTAGCGAAAAATGGCTTAACTTTGAGTAGCCCAAACCATAATGTTCGCCGGCCGTGTATAGCGGCTGATTGTGATTTACCGCGAAGCTGGAGCAAGTGTTTGATCCCGTAATTGAGGCACTGGCCAAGTATACGTTGGCCAATACTTGGGCTAAACTCTAACGACGCTAACTTTTCATTTCTCGGCCACTCAACAATCGCTTCCTCCATTACGCTCCTGTACGACGTTACATCTATTATCGGCCCGAGCCCCGGCTCTTATATTGGATGTTTCCACTTATTTTTATCTTCTCGGGAAATCACCCGAGAGGCGTTCATTCAAGACGAAGCGAAAAGACGGGAAAAGATTCGGGAAATTTTGCTCTCGAGATGAGCCGAAGGAAGATGCCTGGAATTTTTCACGTCCATGTTTGATCATAGGTGATTTCAGGATGAAATTGACTCGACTGGATTTCCACGTGATTAACAGCTCTGCGGTTGGCTGGGGAATATTTTCGACTTCATTGATGAAACAATATATTTCGCGGGAAGAAACAGTTTTCACTGAAACTCGTGTGAAGACTTTCTTTCATCGTTATTTCTCTTTTTCCTTTTCTTTCTGGAGCGAACGGACATAATTGGCGGAAACACAGGCAGGGAAAATGAAAAATTGTGACGTCGTTTTTGACTCTAGGCAGGATGAAACTTTTTACAGCTTGTCCAGCTTCATAGAACTGACACGCCCCAGCGAACAAAGCTGAATTCCGCGTCAAATAGTGCTGTGTGCTCGCACGCGTAAAAGTCATTGTAGGAAAATATTCGATTTCCTTTTCTAGCATTTGCTGCTACATTGGAAGCCAGATTCGGTATTGATTTGTAATTTGGCGGATTGATAACCGTGGCAGATGGGTGCCCTATTGATTTCATGCAGTAGGGATTATATGTACAAAAGTTTGATGTTGATTTTTTCATCTGGAGGAGTCATAATATTATGATTTCAATAAATAGTTCTTTAGGATCAATATTTTCTTACGACTCACGTTTTTTGTTTTACTTCATACAACAAAATTATCTGATTGAAAGCTTTTTAATGCAATGAAAAGTCACCAGTTTGAAATTCAAATTTTTTCACACCTGTCAATGGAATCAATGCTGCTAAATCGAATTTTTCGTGTCGTAGTAGTCGAAAATTTGGACGCATTGGACGTTTCCCAGTAATTCGATTTCATTTCGTTTCACGTGATTTACAACTCGACAATTCAATCCGTCAGATTATCTGTTCATAGAGTGCGATACAAAAAAACTGATGTTCCCCAGTTGCTTTTCTGTACCTTTTTATTCGTGTTTTTACTGTCAGAAGTTTGACTAATGATGTTTGATATCAAGATAGTTCATTCGATTCAGATTTATTGAGCCTGAAAATTTAATTCACATACAAGATAAAAAGTTTGTAAGTCGTTTGGAAAAGAATAACCTTTAAAAAAATTCTTTTAAATAGTTATTGCTGCTACTATAGTGCAAATCTGGTACGACAGGAATGTTCAACATTCAGGCGCGTAGGCAGAGGGAGGTTTTTGGGGTTCTAACCCCTCCCAAAATTCTGATAAAATCAATCAATATTTCATGTAAAAATGAAAAAAGTTCAATCGATAAAAAATAAAAATATGAGTTACAAAAAAAAACATTAAAACGTAAGCAGTATATGTTTAGTAGAAAAGTAAAAATAATCAAAACGTAGGGTAACGTAGAAAATATGAGTCAGAAAAATTGTTGCGCCCAGTGAATAATCAAGAAAAATGAAAATATACGAAAATGGTAAAAATTTACAAAACTTTGAATCTTCTAAGATCATCAAATTCTAGTAATCTATAAGTAATCCACATAAAAGTATCAAAAATTTTTCGATGAATACAAATTTTAAAAGATTAATGAAAATAATTGAATTCTATAAAAAAACTGTTTTTTGAAAAATCTCGACGAATGCCTCTACGATCTACAAATTTTGGGACTCTAGAGCATCAAATTCTGGATATACTATAAATCTAAAAGAATTCAAGAAATGCAACAAAATATTTTGAATATTTCGAAAATTGCGAAAAAATAATAACGATATGAAACATTGAAAATCTGTATGAATGTGATTTTATCATTTATTCTTGAAATTACTGATAATAGATCGAGATTCGCGTTTTAAAGCATCAAGTTTTTTAAATCTCTGTAGCAATCTACAAAAATATAAGTAATCTATAAAAATACTTAGAAATCCTCCAGTGTTTCGTATATTATACTAAAAAAAATATGGAAAATAGGTTTACTAGTTTACTATCTCGATAATTTACTCGTTTACTAGTTTACTAGCAAACTAGTTTCCTCGCTTACTTTTTTACTAGTTTATTTATTTACTTGTTAAAGAGTTTACTAGTTAACTAGTTGAGCAGTATAATGTTTTATATTTTTACTTGTTTACTACTTCACTATTGTACAATTTCAGTAGTTTACAAGTTTACTAGCTTAATTGTTTTACTTGTTTACTAGTTTAGTAGTTGACTCGCTCACAAGTTTACTAGATTACCAGTTTACTTGCTTACTAGTTAACTGAAAATCTTTCAACGTATAAAAATGATGTAGAAATAATTGTGTTAGAAATTAATGAAACTTTCTGTCCTGAAGCATAATTAATAATATAATACTGTAACTATATATAGTTCCAGAAATCATTCTAGAAATCCATGTAGAAAACAATAAAAATACATCCGATTTAATTGATACAATTTTTACAATTAAACATACTTTCAATTGTAGAAATACTCAAAAAATATGGAAAAAAACTATTAAAAACCTTCATACAAAAAAATGTTGTCTGAAAAAGCAATTTAAATTCTCAAAATCGTTTTAAGTTTTAATACTATAGCATCAATTTCTGAGAATCTATTGAACGATCCATAGAAATATTATAAATATATAAAAATACCAGAAAATACTACAAAATTTAATGAACAATATACCATACGAAAATACTATAAATTAATGATGTACCTTTTATCTGTGTGGTTAAAATTTGCTCAAAAATCAATTAAAAATATGAATTTTTTAGAAGTTTTATTCCAAGAGTATCAAATTTTAGAAAGTTCTATAGAAACCTATATTACTAAATATCATATTATTTTATAAGTGCTACAGATATAAAAAAATTTAAACCTCAGTTACCCATTGAAAATCACAAAAATCGAATTCCAGTTATCACGAACATGAAAAATATGCGACTCTGGACTTCAAAAGTTGTAAAACTTTCAAATTCTGGAATGTAAAATATTCCAAAATCACTCTCTCGTGACCATGTTGTCAAAGATTGAATATTATGAAATCCCGAAGGAAAAATATTTTTCAGAAAAACCCCTCCCGAAAATTTTTTCTGCCTACGCCCCTGTATACATTGGTTCTTCCAATATAAAATTGTAATTACACACGTGCATCACATTACATTCAATGCACTCGAAGTTTTTTCGATCGAGCAGCATGATGTCGATAATAATTTGTCATCCACTGCGCTGGATATTACGCACATCCGTTTCCCCTTTCATCAGGAAAAATTCGAGTGGAAGTAAGCTTAATCCCCGCGATTTCTTTGAAAGTCGCGATCGCGAGCTCCATCGGAATCAACAGGGGCTTAGGGGGGTTATGACACCCGTACTTTGCGACTTCACGAATCGCCTTTCGAAGACGTTCATCCCTAACTACTCGTCGAGTTCACCAATAATCCGCTCGAGACGATTCAAGGGAGCACAGTCGATCCGAAATACGACGATAATCAATCCTCGCGTTTTTCGTCTTTGAAAAATTGTCACTCATTATGTACGGTTTATTGCTCCCTTTCATCTGTCATACGATATTTTTCATTCGTCATTATTCATGAAAATCCATATGCTTTCAATTCATTTTATTAATGAATATTATTCTACGAATAGAAATAAGTGTACTTCAAAGTTCACCCCTTTACACTGAAAAATTTTGTTGCAACATGAGATGGATAAAAAAAAATATTTGAATAATCAAATTCGTTTCTTTTTTCACCGCGAATTCACAATTTTCGACTTGGAATTTTATCTAATATCATATTTTTTGATTTCGCTTTCAATTTTAAATTTTTAGATGTTAAATTTCGATACGTTTGTCATGAACAAGTTCAAATTTAAGAGAAGTATTTTGTAATTTAGAAGTACTCAACTTTTCCAATCGTCTTTATTGATAGTTATAAATTTTCTTTTATATATAAAGGTCCACATCAAATCAGCATAATCACAAGGATTGATATATATTTATTTTTCGAAATGGTAAACAACAAACGGTAATTTTTCTACTTTGGGAAGTAGTTTTGTTGTAACTACTCAAATATATTTGAAATTGATAACCTTGTCTAAGTGGATATTGAAAAAAAATGTTTAGTTATATCAAAGAAATTATTGTGAATTCGACTAAAGTTCTTTCATATCTGAAATCACCGTTTCATCCAATTCAAAGAAATTTATTTCGCATAAATAGCATTTTTTTAACATACGCACCTACTAAGGTTAATAAATTTTTGAAAAGTTTCATTTTTGAACTTTTGGACTACATACAGAGTCGTCATTTTTTCCAAGCTCGAAATCAATTTTGCGCAACTTTTCTATACTATAATTTGAGCCTTGAAAATTCACTAAGAATTATTACAATCAAAAAGTTGAATTAGATTAAGAATACTAAGTATAATATTTTAATTTCTCTCGTACTCTGATTTCACCTATTTCAATATCATTCTGTATGCAAAAACAAGTTTAGTTTGCATTATTTTTTCGTTTTCAAAACTATTTGAATTTTTTGCATTTCTCACGTTTTTCTTTACTTTTTCTGTCTTAAAATGCCTACTTTTTTAACGAAAGTTTTCATATATCCCATATGTCTATTTACTGTACTAATGAGTTCTTAATTTTCAAAACTCACATCAAATGGTGCAAATGTTATACTGAAAACATTGAATCTTCCAAAATTTGAAAATATCTCCGGTTTTTATTTCATGTTTAAATTCTATTTATTCTTGAATTACAATTATAAAAATAATGTAAATTATCACGATTGATAACTTAGATAAAAAAATATGGAATATTAATTATATCTGATGAGGACATTTATTTTATTCATTTTTTATATTTTTTACAACAAATATCGAAAATGAATACTTGCTTCACTCTTGAGTTTTTAATCTTCAAACAAATTACTTGAAAGTTTAATTGTTCTTAAATTTATTAGTAAAAAGTTAAAATTTAAGATTGAAACTGGGAAATTTTTTTGATTCCATAAAATTGCTCGTTCTTATTAAAATTTTCAATGGTAAGTTATATGGTACGGTTTATCCATTCAATCGATCATGGAACAAGATTTTGATTTACGAAACTAAACATAGATTGAGGTAACAAGTTTTTTTTGGCATATGTTTTCTGAATTTCAAAAGGGGTTTCAATCTCCGAACCCCCCCTCTCCTTTATGTTCATCAGACATATAATTCACCTTAACCATGATTAGATCAAAATTCTTTTGATTATTTCAATGTAAAACTTATGAATTTTCATCAAAATGTAGTCATCATTTTCTAATAACAATGAGAACAAATCTAGCACTTTCTGACATGGGTAAAAAGTACTAGAATACCGTAAGTTCATAATGCTGTTGCAGGTTTTACAATAGAATTAAAAATTTCGTTATTGTTATTCAACTCATCACAATATTGCATAGTTAAAATCGTTACATTGTACAAATTACAATATGTGTGTCAGTTTTTATGAATAAATTTAGAAAATTTGAAATCTACAGAATGCAAATTGTGCAGTATAAAAAGTAGGTTTTACTATTTTAGTACATAGGATTTAATATCCGTGTATAATGAAACATCAAAAGAAATATTTTACTTTTTATAATTTGTTTTTCAGTTTGTATAACATGAAATCTATGTACTTACATAAAATATTGTACATCAAAGTATACTTATCGCAGAAATACGTATCATGTAGTACAATATACGATAAATTTTCGACTTTGACCAGTATTGTAAAAATTACAATATGATATACTAGTAGGTACACGAAAATATAGGAAAGAGAACTATAAAGATCTGAATACTTGCAAAACTGAATGGCATTATATGAACTCTGGATTAGTATAGGAATTAGGAATCAGAAGTACAAACAAAATATCGCAGAAAATATATCTACTACTGCAAGATCATTGGTCACATTTACTATAGGTACATTATAACAATAACTACTATAAATATCTGTCAAAAAGTACAATATTTCAGACATTGTAATAATCTCTACATTTTTTCTAAGTAAAATTTGTTCTCAATAACAATACGTTCTAAATTTTTTCCAACAATGAGACACTTTAAGACAGTTTTTTCCCTCGCTCTTTAACATCATCCGAATTCATTATTTGGTAACGTGACAAGTGCATGACTGTCTTTTAAAACACGACTTGACGTGTTCATGGGAATGGAAATTTCACAAATTTAAATCGTCGACTCGCCGAGTTGCCGAGTCGTACGCTCGGAGGGTTCGATTTTCTTCCGAGCTTTTTTCCGTGATTCGAATGTGGTTCGCATTATCATGACGAATGTTGCAATCTTTGCGTTCAAAAGACGTTCGCGCCTTGCGGTGCATACATTATCGCGAATATAAAACTCAAAGGGATAAGTCACAGTCAGTTGTAAATTGCGGTTCACATGGCACGCTGCCGCGTCTATGTCGCGCTGTCATGCTACGGACGTCTGAAGAACGCCGGGCATTCAGTAACAGTGGCTAACCATTACGCGAATATTCAATCACGTGGAATCATACCCCGTCCTCGTTCGCACTCGTTCATGCATTTTTTATCCGATTCTTATGGTCCAAAAAGCATACGTTTTTTTTCTAGTCGATGGTGGATACAAGAGTGTGGGGAGGGGAGGTAATATTCCTCTACCAGAGTGAGTAAAAAAATGTTTAATCTGTCACTTTACTTGAACACAACTTTTTACAAAAATTTGTGACGATGTTTTGGACCAAATGGCGATGAAGAATTTTGACTATATGCATTATTTGGTATTTCTTGCCCACGTATTTTATGTGTTAAATAATACTTTTTTTGCTGTGATTGTTACTTTCATCTGAGTTGATACAAATTTTGTCGGAACCTCTTTTTATACCTTCATTGATTTTTCGAACATGAAAGAAATTTCGAGATTGCAAAAAGGTTTATGATTTTTATTTATGATTGATAATATTCTCATGCATTCTCTTATTTGTGATTAACTCAAAACTTTTAGATAAAATTGATAATTACAATAAATTTCTGTAGGACTGGTGTGATTAACTATTTTTATGAGTGAGAAATTTGAATACAAAATATTTGGATCGATTTTTTTCTTCTCTTGAAAAGTTTTCCAGAATATGGAATTTCAGGATATTAACTATTGTTATATGGTTTGTTTTCTTTTTTTTCTAAAATTCTTTATCACGCATTTGTGATATTAACAAAACCGAATCGAAGAATCTGAAATTCAACAAATTCAAATTATTACAGAAACAGAATTCTGGAATTTTTATAAGATTCAGGATACATAAACTATAATTTTAAATTACACAGGACAGAATTCTAGGTTTTCGGATCCCAAAATCAATAAAGTAAAACATTCGAAATATGGTGATAATAAATAATGGAATCATAAGAGGAAACATTGGAAATCCTTAACTTCATATCTCAGAATACAGAATACTAAATTTTTTTATTACAGAGACAGAAAAATGTATGACAGAGCTTTTAAAATTCAAGAATTTTACGAGTTAAAATTTTGAAGAGAAGAATTCTGAAATCGTAGGTTCTTAAACGTAAAATTCTTTAACTTTGATACCTGAAATTATGATTATAATGACAACCAGTTGTATCAATCAAATTCTAGAATGTCGGATTCATAAAATTTTCATTGTGCAACCAAGAAATTCAGGACTCTGGTTTGTACAACAAAATCATAACGTAACATTATTTGAGGTTAATTTTACAGACTTCCAAAATTTATAAAACAGATTCAAAATTTCAGTAAATCGTATTCAAAACTCCAAATTAATGAATAAAAATAAACAGAAAGTCTCAAAATCAAGAATATTCCATTCTAGAATATGAAACTATCGATTTCAGAATTAGAGATTCTAAAATTCTAGGATAGGGAATCACAGAATCTTCGGTTCTTAAAAACAAAATTAAGTACTGACTTAACTATTTCAACTTATGAATCATTCATTATTGATATCCAACTTACAGTATATATCAAACAATAGTAATTAATACAATGAATTAAACAAAACAACTCAAACAAGGACGTAGGTAAAAAAAATTTTTAGGAGGGGTTTTACAAAAAAATATATATTATAATCGGGATTTCGAAATTTTCAATCTTCAATAGTATAGTTACAAGAGAACGATTTTTCAATTTCCCATCTTCCGGAATTTAAAATTTATACAACTTATCTAGTCCAAAGTCGCGCATTTTTCGTGTTTGTATAGAATGAAATTCGATTATTATGATTTTCAATAAGTCACTGAGGTTCAAATTTTTTTTACTAATACTATTGGTAATATTTATAAAACTTAAAGTATTTACTGATATTCTAATGGATATCTATTGAGTTTTTTAGAATTCAATGCTCTAGGTATCAATGTTCTGAAAAATTTTAATAAAAGATTAGATTTTTCAGTAAATTATAACCCCACAGATTGAAAGTGATTGATTAGATTTCTAATACTATTTTCGTGTACATAGAATGTTACTCATAAAATTTTTAGTATTTTCAAGTATTTTTTGAAGTTTCTAGTATGTCTAGAGATATTTTAATAGGTTTTTAGAAATTGATGTTATATTATTCAAACTTTCAACGATATTTAGTATATAAATGGATTTCCTATGAAACAGTTTCTTTGATTCGTATTTTCAATACTTTTATATTACTTTTTTCAGTTATCATGTAATAAAAAAAAGTTTCAATTGTATGAATTTTATATACTCGATTGCATGTATTTTTATTCTTTTCTGCATGATTTGAAGAAGAAAATATAGTATTTTTTCAACTTATATAATTATATAAACAATGATATTATTTTGTATTCTTAGGATTTAAGTTTTTATTCATCGAAACAAAATTATGCCTACGAAGTTTTTATTCCTTAAAAAGTTTCAAACATTTTTCGCATTTTTCTAGTTCGCATATATGAAACCTTGGAGGTTTTCTCGGTATTTTTATAGACTTTTAATATTGTCGTTAATTGCTACATAGATTTCAAAACTCGATGCTACAGAACGCGAATTTTGTTTGATTTCTCGGATATTTCATAAATTTATGGGAAAATCACATTTACATAGTTTTTTATGTTACATCAAGTTCTTGTGTTTTCGTATTTTAAAAGTACATAATTCAAAGATTTTGTCGAGTTTTCTGAAATTTCCATAGACTGAAATTACAAGTATGTATTGATATATGAATTTTTCAGTTTGATGCTGGATTATCCGAAATTTTATAGATCGCAGGCATTTGTTGAGATTTTTCAGAAAACAGTTTTTTGATAGATTTCTATTATTTTCAGTATTTTTCTTTATAGATTTTCTATGGTTTTCTGGCAGTAAATGAATAAAGATTGAAAGTCGTTGAGATTTTCAGCATTGTCGTAAATTGAAATTTTTCTTTATCATTGACCGGGTTCGAACATTTTTTTAAATTCACGTTTTCTTCGTAGTCCTGGCGATTTTATAATTTATATTTTTATAAAAATATATATGACTGACGTTTATATACAGTAAAAGAGTAAAATGAAAAAATAATTGATTTTATCAGAATTTCAGAAGTAGTTTACGACCCCAAATCCCCTTTTGCTTGAGTGCCTGAACTCAAAGAAAAAATATCAAAATTCATTGTCAGAGTTTACTAAAAAAGCTCACTGCTAAAAATTTAAACATAAAAAAGTAAAATCCCAACTTCATTTTGAATTTTTGTCAAATTTCCTACAGAACTACAGAAAAGGCACTTATCTCACGAAAATAATGACGCTAGATATTTCTCCAGCCCGAGTTCACGAATTCATATATCACGAGCAGAGTAAAAGTACTCTACAACACTACGGCAAAAAATATGCATATATTGACGAAAAGAGCATTTTCTTTGTTGACTTTATCCGAGTGGTACGAAAAAATGTACGCGCTTTGAAAGCATGCCCGAGAACTGGAAGTGGTAGGTAGGTGGCACTTAAAAAAAATGTCATGCGATTTACGATCTCTGGCTTAATTATTCTGCGAAAAATTATGAAGCCGCCAACTTTTCCGCGTGAACCTTTTTTCGAGCACCAATCTTCAGTTTCTTCGGTTGCTTCAGTTGCTGAATCGCCTGGTTTTTTCGAATCGAGGGTGACGTTATTGCAACGACCCCTCGCACGCTTTTCAACGTCTAAATCAAAACAGCCTCGCTCGAAAACTCCCGGGACCCGGCACTTAAGTCGCTCGCGGCTTAATTGCTTAATTTCTCACAGCTGAATTCGCGGCGAACAAAAGCACGCCTCGTTACTTCGGGTTCTTACTTTCATGCGCGATCAACATTACTTCTCGCGGGTGACATTTTAATTATGCCGCTACGTAGGAATAGGGGACGATAGTGAAAATCTATTCCGCATTTCCGCGTAGCCTGAAACTTTTGCCGAAAACTCGTGCACTTTGTGAAAAGCAAGTTAATTGAGTTGACTCTCTTATTCGAGCGCGCTTTCGGTGTTACGAGTGAACATTCGATCAAGAAGCATCCGAGAACAGGGACAACGCAGCCGCTGGGGCGGGGGGGGGGGAGGGTATACTCATTTTTTCAGTCACATTCCTTAATCAATAAACAAGAAGTGTTATTTGAATTTGTAGAAATTCGTTGAACGTTTTGATGAAAATGCATCAGAACGTTTGAGAATTTTGTGGTGTGAAAAGTAGGAAATGCTTTTGTAGACTTTGTAAATTGTAAGACAGTTGTGACCAAGAGTACAGGATGAAAAAATTTGAAATTTCAAACATCTTTTGTAGACTTTTTCTTTCAATCGTGTTTGAAATTTCGTAGACATGTACGCATATAAAAAGAAATTCAAAGAAAGTGATGTTCAATTTATTGTTTTCATTTTGGGTATTTTGAGTAATTTTAATATTTCCATTGGTAATAATGAATTTGAAGAGAATTTGTTTAAAAATTTGATTTTTGAAATTCAATGTAATAAGTTTATATCCAAGTAAATTTGAAAAAGTTGTACTTTACTTTTTCATTGAGAAGTCATTTGTAGGTAAAATGGTTTCAATTGCTGTCATATATTTCATTAACACTTCGATTTCATAGAAGGTTTATTATTTCCAGAGACAGTGTCTTTTATTTTTCATAGATGCATATATAAATTTAATGGATAACATGGGAAATCTGCTTCAAAAACAACTTCTCAATTTTAATCTTTCTCTTTCTCAATTCAAATCTTTTTGGTATTTAAACAGAAAATGCAGGAAAATTATTTATTCTTCAACAAATTATGCTTTTTGTTGTAAGGAATTGAAATTTATATTTAATACATCGAATATATGTATTGTACTTTTTGCAACACTTGTTAATTAATCTTCGTAATTGCAACTAATAAAAAATCTCTCATGAACTGTATACAATCGTATCAACTTTTATTATATAAAGGATATCAAATCTTAGGAATTATAATATAAATAATCTAGCATTGTCATTATGTTGACAGAAATTTTTTTTCTTGGTGCCTAATAATTTATTTTCTCCCTGTGCTTATGTTTCATCTAATGTACCGTTCCTTATTCAAATGAAAAATCGAAAATGCCGAAATCAAGCAAGTTTTTTCAAAAAATTTTAACGTTTTTGATATCATCATGAAGTTTTATTTTGTTTAATATGTAACGAGCAAGTTTATTTCGGTCAAAATTCTCGCTTTTTTTTCTAAAAATATACAGGTCTAAGAACACCATAAACTTTCATTTATACATATTTATTTGATAGTATTCGGAAAACGCAATTTATTGCAGCGACTTTGTGAATTAAGTGTACACTCAATTTTTATGAATGTACCAATGCATTTAATTAGCATACATTTTTCCTACATATTTAACTCTTTTTCATTGAAATCGTTAAGACGTGTTTCCGGACATTTGTAAAACCTTTCAACTAGTTCTAATTATATTCAAGGATATCAAAAGTATTTTCCATTTTCAATGTAACTCGTGTATTTTGTTTTGACATCGTAGGAAAAGGAAAAGTTTTAATCGATTTTCAATACAAAATTTTGGCGTTTCAGTTAATTTTCTGAGATACCAGAAAGGAGAGTCGATTTCAAGTCTTTCAACTTTCAATGTAACAAGCAAAATAAGTTCATGATTTCAAACATTCTACAAAATTTAGAACAACGTATGAAATTCACTGGATATTTTCAGAATTCGATTAAAGCTATGTCAATTACAAATTTTCTACATGACTTCTCACTTTGCGTTTGGAAGAAGAAGAAAACCTATGAAAACTTGAAACAAACTAAAGTTCGTCTTAAACTAACAATCTTTAGAAAACGTAAAAATAGCAAAAAAAGCATAATGGCAACCAATGGGACATTCTACAATTTGTATTTGTCACTAAATTTTATAACGTAGCATGCTGAAATTAACTGATATTCATCAGGCTGATAAGTATACAAGGTATTTTTGTAATTTGATTTGAGCTACATCAATCAAAAGTTTCATGAAAATTTTTTAAGTGCATGATTATTAAAAAGAAGGAAAATTTCTAGGAATTTGAAACAAATAAGATTTGTCATGTTTGTTAAATACGAAAAAATTCACGAGAAATAAAGAAAATGCTTTTTTCAACTGAGTGAAAATTTCAATACTTGTTTTTGCCGCTAAATTTTTATAATTAATAACAATTTGAATTCTGAATGATCATTCATGAAATTCACTTTCGTCGTGTACAAAATGACACCAGTTTTGATACAAAATGCTCACAAGATTTCATTTTCTCAAAATTTTGGCAAAAACGAGATCATCATTAGTAACTGTCAAACTAAAATTTTTAAAAAAATTTCAAACAATCTTTATCAAAAATCTCGTGAAAAAAGATTATCATCCCATTTTCACACGAAATCTTCATAAAAGAAGTAAATATCTTATCTATTTTTTATGAGGTGACCTCATAAAAGTTCCTGCTCGTATAAGATTGCATAAATTCGCCACATAAGGAACGCTATTTTATCAGAACAATTTACTCAACTTTATATGAAAATCTACATTATTAGGAATTCATGAAAATCAAGGAAAATACAAACATATCCGTAAATCTTCAAAAACTTGTTTTATTCAAATAATAAATAAGCTGCATGTGAATCCTTAAATATAAAATTTGAGAAAAAATAATAAGCAGTTATGACCCAAAAATTTCTCTTGAAAAGCAAAAAACTAGCGGTACAGTTTTTACCACGGGAATTTGAAGTCGAGTTTTCACTTCTTAACGGCGTTAATCCGCTTTAACTGCCTCGGATCTATTAGCAATATTTACTACCCTTGTAGTGTGGATTTTTTACGAGTTGTTCCTCCATCATTCTTATCAACTTTTACTATCGGGCACTTAATTTTAACGTTAGAATCGTGATCAGGGTCCACGAAAATCTTTTGATAGCCTTCGATTACAAAAATTACACAACAATCATGTCAAAATTATTATACGTTATATTTCACTAAAAATATCTTTTTTTACCACTCTTTTTCAAATTGTGGATTAAAAAAAAATCAAGTGTACTGACTCTTGTCTATTCTAACAGATTTTCATGTTACTGGAGAAAAAAAGAAAATATTTTCAGAATCCAACAGAACGTAAATAACGATCCTTTTTGTTATAAATGCAAGAAATTTCCCCAATAACTGTAAAATAAAAATATTTTACTTGTTAGGTGGCGACAATGAGTGCCAAAGTAACGAAAAAATGGCGTCAGAAACGCAACAACTCCCGGATACCAGGGAGTAATGGCTCCCAAGGGAAAAATGTGACGCTACTCTTTACTCTTCGTGAGTACCTTAAAAAGGAGCCTTTGTCTCTACATTTCACGAGAAAAAGGAGCTTTTTTCTCGATGCTCTAAAAAGTAAGAATTTTCGTAAAAGGTCAATGAAGCAAAAAAAAAACTATCCTGATCACTTTTCTTTCATCGATAAAATCCTAATCATGATTCGTTAAATAATCTATAAATTATTTCACTGTACAATTTGTTACCATAGTAGGTAAAAAGTTTGTAAATTCGAATCTCTTTTTTACAGTGAGTGTAAGTTTGTTTTAGATCCATTCAACAAGTTTAACTTCTATCCGTCTTAACCTAATGAGCCAGGCTAATCAAAAATAAATAGAGTCTCTGTCGTTGCAATGAATTGTAATGGAAAAACTTTCATAATTAGGCAAGAATTCCCACAAAGATGAACATCGTTGAGTGTACTTTGTTACATGAAGTTGAAAGCTACCATAGCAAAAACTTTGAAATGCAGTGGTTTAAAGAAAACTTTGAAATTTCATTCAATGACATAAGTTTTAATTTTTGATGTAATTTATAAAATACGTATAATAATTAACGTATGAGTAAAGGAATACATGTTTTGGATTTTGTTTGAGCACTGAAATTTCATCTGAAACCCTTTTTAATCGCCAAACTATATTTTTAACAATAAAAAATACACGTGTAATCACTCTACCATTAGCAAAGTTTTTTTCCAGTGATGGAACAGTAGATACAATCAGCTTATCACGTTTCGAACATTACCAATCATCAACGGAATCCGTATTGATCATAACGAAAGTATCGTATTTTCGCTACCTCATAACATAGTCCGAGAATGATACTGTATGATCGTATCGCTTTTTTAATACCGCCGTAAACAGTATCGGAATTCGCAAAATGAATTACATTGATATCAATCGGGAAACTTTATCGTCCGTTTTATTTTTCAATTTCAAGGCAGCACGAGAATCGCACATTTGATTTTATCGACGAACTGAATATTGAATTCAATCAGTTGTTCATACTTCGTTTATTTTCCTTTTTCAGTAGTAGTTTCCGCGAGTGGGCAGACATTCCCGAGCGAGCAGTTTTTTGCTGCAGCTCCAGAAACGCAAAATTTATCAAACGCAATGTTATCTCTAGCAGAGACGTTGCTTTTTTAATTCAATTCAACCATCCCCTCGCCACTTTCAACAATTTAAAATGTTATTCCAGTTTCATTAGAGTCTACAATGCAATTAGAAGCTCCTTCAAGGAAGAGGTGAAGATTGAAAATATCGTCACTTTGGACGACAGAAATTGAAAGTACAAGAAGCAAGCAAAAACCCAGAAAGTCCCATCGCCTTCAGCGCCCTGGAAACTCCACCGAGTTTTCCTTAGTTTTTGTAAAAACATTTAAGCCCCGTCACCGCAACTTTTCCCATTTACAATTTTTCTTCTACTCTCCTCCTTTTTTCCATCCAACCATTCACAATGTTCTGAGGCACGTCCAATTCTTACCGGTAACAAGACCGATGACGAGGGCGAGAAAAATGCCAGATCGGCGCGCGTGCCGTCTTTTCGCGTTACTCCTCATGCTGGTCACTCGACGATCATATCACAACACCACGACCGATCGCGCGGTACTTAACCGTTTTTTTGCTTCGCATGCAATCCAACTCGAACGCGAAGTGTATTCATCGAAATTCCAGGGCTTTTCACAATTGTTAGCAAAACTTTCCCGCTTTTTTTCGCTTTTACTCGTGATTTCGGACTTGGGAAGTTCGCTTCCGTTTGAAGACGAGCCGGAAAAACGAGCCTTCGTCGGAGCTTAAACGGCTACTGAGCTCCCACCGCAAGCGCAACGAGCTTGCATTGCGTCGACGCCGAAAGCTCGGCCATTTTAGTGTCCACCCCGCCGCTGTTGGGGGTGCGCGGGAGCTTCTCCCGACCGAGAGCGCCCCGGGTGATTGATTGGCGCTGAAACTTTGCGACTGATTGAATCTTTTTCACGTTTCAATATCGATATTCTTCCACGGTGCTTTGCGATCTGTGGTGTGTAAGATCGCCGGTCTCGAGATCGTTTCACATCTCATGGATCCTATTTTGATAACTCCTGTAATACCCTAAAAATTTTCTTAGAAGCTTTATTTTGTGCATAGGAAAGTGAAGAAATGTCTTCTGTTACTAAGGATTTAAGTGATTCCAAAGTGTGAAAAATAGCTTTGATAATTCTTGGACAACTTGATGAAAAGAAATTACAACATAGAAAATATTATTGAAAGTAATAAAAAACATATGTTTTTCAATTGATACTTTTCAATTTTGGTATTTTTCATTTTTCATTTACGATATTAGAGAAAAACTCTCTTCATATTATTAATATAATTGATCTCTAGGAGCCATTAATAATTCAGTATCTTGATCATTATTCTTCTCTTTATTTCTTCAAGCTTTCGACCTTATAATTTTCGGTCCTCTTCAGGAAACTAAGTATAAATATAAAGTATCAATTCATTTTTACATAAATAAATATTAATAAAATCAGATTTTCTCACTTACATTTCTCATTTTTGTAATGCTTTCTTTATCTAAATTGATTTGTCAATTACGTCACGATATTCAATGTCTTTTTTGCCCCCAAGTCATTTTTTCTTCATTTTCTATTCTTTTTACAAAATGTGTCCCTTATTAATTGTGTGCTTTGTCTTTGGGGGACGAAACGTGACTGATCAAGGAATTTCAAAATTCCTTTAAAAAAAAAATTTAAACAGGGCTTAGTATACGAACTAAAATGTAAGGATTGCGACTCTGTTTATATTGGGGAAACCAAAAGGAAATTAAAAACACGAATCAAAGAACACGAGAATAACATTTGACATATGGCTTCAACACACAATGTAGTAACTGAACATCGCCTGAAAAATAATCACAATTTTGATTGGAATAACACGAAGATTTTGAATTTCGAAAAGAATTATCAAAAAAGACAAATAGCAGAGATGATATATATTAAAACAAGAAGTAATAATATTAATAAACAGACGGATACTATAAAATTAAACGCTAATTATGACAAATTACTGAAGAAAATTAGATATTAAAACATTTCAATTAACTAGGATTGATTCTTTGGCCACTCGATTTTTATTTTTATTTTATCTTATCTGTTCTGGTTTGAGTTTGATTATGGAGACTTTTGAAATTCCTTGATCAGTCACGTTTCGTCCCCCAAAGACAAAGCACACAATTAATAAGGGACACATTTCGTAAAAAGAATAGAAAATGAAGAAAAAATGACTTGGGGACAAAAAAGACATTGAATATCGTGACGTAATTGACAAATCAATTTAGATAAAGAAAGCATTACAAAAATGAGAAATGTAAGTGTGAAAATCTGATTTTATTAATATTTATTTATGTAAAAATGAATGGATACTTTATATTTATACTTAGTTTCCTGAAGAGGACCGAAAATTATAAGGTCGAAAGCTTGAAGAAATAAAGAGAAGAATAATGATCAAGATACTGACTTATTAATGGCTACTAGAGATCAATTATATTAATATTTACTACAAAAAACGGAGCGAATGAATAATTATTAATATATTCTTAATTCACATAATCTCTTCATATTGTTTAATATTTAAGTCTAGGATGGCCACACTGCACAGTGGGCCAGAATCCCAAATTTCTAGCCAAAACCTCGAAAATCAAAAATCATTATTCGAAGTTGTGCATTCTAAAATTTGATATAGAGGGTATTAGTGTATAAGACTGTAGAAAATTAGGTAGCTACAATGAATGCTCACTTGTTTACGACAGCTGAAAGTTGTTGTTTTCCGAGCGCTCGCGAAAAACAGCATTTGACGTTAATTCAAGCGCCTCGATTAAAAATTGTGTATCATGTATCCGGAGTGTCTAATATTCATTTATCAACATGGAAAATGATTATCAAGGTACGCAGTAATATTCATATACGTGGCACTTGTATATCTGTTTACATTCAATTATAAATTGTTATCCAACATAACGCTTACTGACATTTTTTTTGTTTACATTTCGACAACTGATCCCACGAAATAGTTGTGAACCCGTGAGATCCCACCGAGCTAGAAAGTGTTTTAAATTCCAAAAAGTATATATTTTATCAACGCGAAGGCAAATCTTCCATTTTTTTCCCCTTTTTTTTAAATAGAATTTTTCTGACGTCATGACGTGTCACGCGCGTTCAAGCCTGGCTCTCGTCTAATGCTCGCATTTATAAAAACACAGTCATTTGTAACAGAGCATATGCATTGTATCGTGTTCAAAAGAATGAAGTTTTTATGAGGCGTAACACCAGATTTTGCAATTCAACATTATTTTTGTATACTATTCACAATCAGAAAACATTAATTTTATGATCGTGTGGGTTTTTTTGTATCGATTAATAGCATTTCACACTTCATTTTTTAGGATCGAGTACTGCCGAAGTGGCTTTGCGTCGTTCGAAAATTTTTTCTTTAATAAAAGAAAATTTAACCACGGACCTTGACAACCTAGTTTTTACTATAGAAAAATCCCAAACTGCCGAAAGACAGGACATTGTGACGATTTGTCCAGAATCAAAAATTACTTTGAAAAAAGTGCTTTCAAAAATGAAACAAAAATGGAAAGAAGCTCATTACATGGTGGACCGATTTAATGAAAAAAATAGGCAATGGCTTGATGATTTCACCACGCTCATGGTAATAACTGCAGTTTATTGGATTAATGTTCTTATGTTATTCACTGTGATTTCTGCACATGGATACGTTTTTTATTTATTTCTTATAGTGAGGATTTCATTTGATTCGAGTGAGAAGCCTGCAAATTACGTTAAAGTGAAAATTTCACTCCTACTAAGTGACATGTAATACATTTTACAGTGATTATTTGCTCTAAAAATGGAAGTTAATATTCACTCTCTTTTTAGAAGAAATATTCTCTAGAAACGATTGAAATTTCACTCATTTGGCGTAGACTTTTCTTTTGAGCTTGATGTGCAGGATTTTCATTCAAATAAAGTGAAATTCAGTTCAAAGAAATGTAAATAGTAGATTTATACAAAATTTATGTAAAATTTGCGGAACAGTTTACATGAATTTTTAGCCAAACTGTTCACGTCGAAAATTTCACTGCTTACATACACATTAATGTTAACATTGTATACACACTTTTTAAAAGTTATCTTTTTTCTATCACACAGTGCACTCAATCAAGTACAGTTGCAAAGAGTAACAACGCTGGTTCATGCGACGATGGATCAAACCGAAGGAGCAGTGCAGGACGCCCGAGCACATCTTTTGCAGAATCAAGCGATCGCTCCTAGGGAAGAAAAACTGAAAAGCTGCGCGCGGAATTCAGCGCTCAAGAACTTTCGTACGCGGCTAAGATGAACCTTCGTTTATCAGGTGCTTCTCATGCAGCAAAAGTTGTCGAGGAAGTGACACTAACATCACCAACACGAGCTATAGAATACAAAGCTGCTATGAAGGCAGCCACAAAACCTGCAATTCAAATGTCCCCCGACACGGCTTTGTCATTCATGATCGAGACGAAATTAACTAAGCAACAATATTTGCTCATGCGCGAACTTGCAAAACAACATAACAGTTCGATTTATCCACCGTACTCAAAAATTGGAGAAGCAAAAGAAAGGTCGTATCCACAAGATATTTTTGTTTCTGAAACGTGTGCTGAGGTAAAATTACAATCGTTGCTCGATCATACGTGCCGGAGAATAATGGAAATGCAGAGCGAAGTCATTGATCAATTGGACATCGAACTTTTGCAAAAATTTACTCTTATTTTGAAATGGGGCTTTGACGGTAGCTCTGGGCAAAAACAGTACAAACAAAAATTCAGTGACCCTGACATCGTTGATACAAATGTTATTTTGACCTCCCTCGTCCCACTTCAAGTGACAATTTTCGATGACCGCGATGAATTACGGAAAGAAATTGTTGTTTGGAAGCATCCTTGACCTTCTTCGCCCCGTTTTTGTCGTCCAATTCGACTACAGTTCAAACGAGAAGATAAAATCTCTATTCTTGAAGAAAAACGCCACATCGATGACCAAATCAAGAAACTGCTTCCATTCCAAATCATTCTTGGCGGAAAAGAAATTTCGGTGCACTACCAATTACTCTTTACCATGATTGATGGCAAGGTCTGTAATACTGTTACAGAAACGGCATCCGCTATGCGTTGTTTTTTGTGTAAAGCAGTGCCTTCGCAGTTTGATGATATTGAAGCAATGACAAAGAAAAAAATTGACGAGTCGAACCTGCAGTATGGTTTATCGACTCTTCATTGCTGGATCCGATTTTTCGAATGTTTATTGAATGTTGGTTACAAAAAAAAGCAAAATGGCAATCTCGAGGAAAAGAAAGTAAAGAAAAGCTTGAGCTGCGCAAAACTGCAATCAGAAATAGTTTCAAGCAAGAATTACATTTGCTGATCGACTGCCCGAAACCAGGAGGATCAGGTCACACAAATGATGGAAATACCGGTTGCAGATTTTTTGAAAATTTCGAGATAGCTGCACGAATTCTTGAGATTGATGAAACCTTAATTTATCGCTTTTATGTCATTTTGCAAGTAGTGTCATGTAGTTTCACGGTGAACGTTCCTCTATTTGAAGCATACTGCTTAGCAACTGCACGTATGTTTGTAGATTTGTATCCATGGTACAAAATGTCACCAACTGTACATAAAGTGCTGATTCATGGGTCAAAAATTATTGAATCAATGATTTTGCCTATTGGACAATTGTCTGAAGAAGCGCAAGAGGCCAGAAACAAAGATATACGCAATTACCGAGAAAATTTTTCACGCAAATCTTCAAGAACAAATACGATGGAAGATGTATTCAAAAGGCTTCTTGCATCATGGGATCCAATGATATCAAGCTTACGAAAAATTCAACTAAAAAAAAAGCAAAACGTTGTCATCGGATGCTGTTTGTTTGTTGTTATCCGATAAGGGTTCCGAAAATGCACATGATCCAGAAGTATACGATAGTAGTGAAGACGACAGCAAAGAAATGAAATGATTTGTCAAGCTCGATTTATTATTTTTTGTACACTTTAAAAATCATGTGTAAACAAAATAAAATTATCTGTCAGCTGTGATGAACTTCAAAATAAGAGTATTTTATTAGTCAATGACAACCCAAGTAATATCTTTATATTGATGTTTCGTGAAAAATATTATTTTTCGAGGGAAAAACATGCCATTTTTAATCTAAAATCACATTTTATAACACTCATTCCAAGTTTAAAACAAATCTGAGAGAAATTTTTTAAAAGTTCCCAACTTTTCATAGCCGCTATTTTGTTTTTGAAAAATCTAACTTTAAATTTGAAATCAACAGCCCCAGAAACCCACTTACATTAAGTTTCATTCAAATCTGACAGAAGTTTTCAAAAAGTGTCCGCCATTTTGTAGCCGCCATTTTGTTTTTGGAAAATCTGACTTCAAATTTGAAATCAGCGACCCCGAAAACCCCCAAGTGTGGAATCTTACTAAAAAATAATTGAGGTTTAATGTTTTGGCCAGAAATTTGGGCTTCTGTCCCACTGGGCACTGGATGAAATTCACTCACAAGATTTTATTAAGTTTCTCGTAGAGTATGTTTTTATATAAACATTAAGTATCGAAATTTATAATCATAGATATTTTGATCAGATTATTGGTCATAGAAATAAGTCACTAGGATAATTTTTGCAATTAAAATTTTTACATTTTTTTATGCTTTTACATGGTAACTCTTAGACTTTACACACTCATTTATTTATTTATAATTATTCGATCAATTAGTGTAATTGTGCACTGGGTATCGTATAATTATAATGCTCCGATTCCCCACTGAAATTAAAAATTGTTTATCTACAATCGGTCGAAGTTTCGGCTCTGGTTTTGAGCCCTTTTCAAGACCTGTCAATTTTTTTACAATGTATTAAATAATTTAAATTATCAAAGTAACAAATTATTCATATCACAAGCGATGTTTAAATCGTTTAAACTCATATCTTAGTTATGCACAGTATGGTAAACCTATTAAAGCAAAACATGTTTTTTTATAATTTCCCAAATTCAGGGGAGTGTCGAACCAATTACGTGTTGCTCGTTCGGGTTGATGTTGGACAACGTTGGACACTAAAGTTCTATCCTCGTATATTTCTTAATAAAAGCCATTTCAGTGAACGATCTTTTCCTTTAATTCAGTTCTTTATCCGTAATTTCAATGATGTCCCATTTAAAATCATGATCATTATTTAATCTATTTTTACTTTACACACTAAGAAAACTTTTTTTCTTCTTCATTTGTACAATTTTTTTTATGTAAAAAGGATTTTTTGTTGATAATGTTCAACAGTTTTTATTTTTGGGTTTTTCGTAGGAACTCCTTTAGCATAAAATTTTTTATTATTATTAGAACTTATTGCTTACACTTTTTTGGAGCTTAGGTGAATTCACTCATTATGACTTTTATGCAATTCTACTGAAGCGTGACCAATCATTTTTGAATGAATAAAATTAAAGAAACGAAATCATGAAAACTTCATTGAAAGTTAATAAAAACATGTATTTTTTGTTCATAAAATTTTTATTACGCTATGAAAAGTAAATGAAAAAACACCTTCATAATTTGGAATATTTAATGATTCTTGGGAGCAATAACTTTTCGGGGATAGTAAAAAAATCTGCCGAAGTTTTTGTCTTAATCTACCTTTTTAGGAACTGTTTCGTGAAAAATAAAATTAATTTATAGTACTAACAACAAATTTAATTAAGGAATCAATGATGAGTTAGTAAAAATGGATAAACAAGATGTTTATTATTATTATTATTATAGTGATTGTGATTTTCAATACGTGGGACAGAGGTGCTTAAAGACTAGAATTTTCGAATATGAAAGTGAAATTAGTCATTTAACTAGGGATCGCTCAACATAGACTCGAAAACAATTACGATTTTGAATGTAATAATGTTAGAATTTAGCACAAACATGGTAATTACAAGAAAAGATTGGCTTCAGAGATGATTTTTATCATAGGAAGAAGAACACGTTAAAAAACAATAATATACTATGTTTCTGTGTCATGTTCATGATCAATATTTCGAGCAAATTTGAAAGCATGATTTTTATTTCTTTGATATATATAACCATTTTTTTTCGTCTTATACAAATATTAATGTATTACCTGATTGGACGTCAAGGAGTATCTGGTTCTCACTATGATTTAATTAGAAAATGTAGTTTTCAGTAACGACATCATTTTGTATGACTGTATGGAATATAGGAATCACATTTGTATAAATTAGGATGAGGCTTTTGCATAGTATTTCTCAGTGCTTGAGGGTTTATTTTTGTAACAATTATATATTTTTTCTGATTTATCATATTTTTTTAAGTTTTCGAAGAGAGTTTTTTTGAAGCCGAAAACTTGAGACTGAAAAATCAGTGGATTTAGTTATATTTCTTGAAAATGATTGCTCTCGAGAATCATTAAATATTTTAACCACGATTTTTTGTTACATTATTTATAATATAAATATTTGATTGGAATAATAGAGCTGTGTATTGTGTGCCATTGCAGAAAAAAGGAATCGATATCAATTGAGTATTTTTCACATTATTTCTATATGTATAGGACAGTCTTATTTCCTAACTGAAATGTAGTTTAGAAAACTATAGAAAATTGCGAATCCAGATTTTTTGTCGTTCTAAACTTGATTGTAATAACTCGCATCCAAACGCAAAACCTGAATTTTTTAAAAATGTAAAGTTTTGCATTTTTGTACAAAACTGTTACTTTGATACAAGTCCTATCTTACATTTCCACAAATATTTAAAATTGAAAAAAAAGGCTAAATGATCAAAATAGGCAAGAGGATAAAGAAACCACTTTCGGTAAATTAGAATAATTTTTTTATTGCAAAACTTTTTGCAGCAATATTTCAAAAACATACAAAAAAATAGTAACTGACATATATTTTTTTACAATAATAATTTACCATCGTAAAACAATTTAAATAAGAAATAATATTTATCCTGGTGAATTATAAAATAACAATAATGAAGAATAAAGAATGATTTTTTTTTCTGATGAGATAATAGTTTATTATTGATGGTAGATTCCTGAATAATACCACAATCGACAGTCAAAGGCTAGAAATATAAGAAAATGAAAAATTGATACTTTTCACTCTTTATTCAAGTTAATTCTGTTCAGCCTAAATTAAATAAAAGTTTTCACTGATGTCACTGATTTCTTTTGACACGTGATAGCACATAATTTTCCTCATTATTCCCGAGTTTATTTTTCATCGCGGAAATTCATGCAAATTTCAAATCGTGGGTTTTATGGAAAACAAAGGCTATTTCGAGTACCGTTTTCTGTAACGTCATAACTATATTACGGTATTCTGAAATTGTGATGAATTTCCAGAACGCTTCGTTTGTTGGGTAATAAAGAGGATCGCACAGAGTGTAGATGAATTTCGCTAGTTATTATACACTGATAAATTATGTATGCATCGAATGAAAGTTGTTGCACGAAGTAAGCTTGGGATCATAATTTGAAAGGTTTTTCCTGTAAAAGGCATAAAAAAGTGCTCTAGATAGCGGAGAGTGAGCTTCATATTTTGCTCGGCAAATTTTATTTATCGACATGATATCATTTTGAACGTGACGAGGCGAAAAAATGTACATTTATATTCATTTGCCTAATGCAGAACCTGCATCGATCGCGATATTTACGAAACGCTGGGAGCGTGGTGTAATTCAGTGGAAAAAAGCCCTTTTGCAAGATGAATGGAAATAACGCATCTGCATATTCGTGACATTGATTTAAATCGAATGCTAAGTCAATTAGCGATTGCGTCATAAACACTTAAGTTTTCTCGATCAATGGAGCATTGAAATATGAAAGAATTGGTTTGAAGTTAGACGTGAACCATTTTCTTTATTTATGAAACTTCATTGAATTCTCAGCTCATCTCCGTTAGAGCAATAGTTATATATAAAATTTCAAAATAATTTTATTGACTTTCCTAATATAATTCCAAAGATTATTGTTTAAGATATGAGCTAATAACGCCTCAAGTTTTTTATTTTGAATAAATTTAATAATATTTCTGATGATGTGTAGTTCAACTAGATATTTTCGAAAAATGTATCTGCAAGCTAACGTTTTCGGAATTTTTAGTTAATAAAAACTATTTTCAACTAGTGTGAAATATAAATTGATGAATTTCTTCCTACACATTTTATTCGTCTTTTTTTGATATGGTTCTTCAATTAAGAAGTAAACTAATCTAAAATTTGAATTTCTGATTTTGTTCTTTGTTGAATAACTTTTTTTTTTAAACTTGGCATATTCATAACTTAAAATATATCGACCACATTTCACTAAAAGGGAATATGAGAAACTTTATGGATTCTATTGTCAGAAGTTATTTTTTCCCAGTTTAATTACCTGAAATTACAGATTTTGGAATTCTCAAGCATAACAGTTGATAGATGTAAATTTTATTCTAATGTTCTTCATTTACTTTGACATTTAAATAATTAATGAACTCTCAATAACATTGAGCAATAATAAGGTTAATAACATCAAACAACAATTACAACGATAAACATTCAATTATTAATATAAGAGACATAAATTAAACAAATTTCATTGCTCAACATAATTATTAACATTACATTCTAGAAATTCTTTCTTACTATGTTTGAAAATTACGAAAAATAAGAGTTTCTTACTTAGTTATGATGATTTTTAAATATTCTTTAAAGAAATCGATGATTTCTACATGAAGAAACCATGGTAAAATTGGTCTTATGTTTTTAATATAGAGTAGATTTAAGAACTTTTTAAAGGTAGCCACATAAAATGAGCGTGTTTTGCTGCTCGCGGATTGAGCGTAAGAGTCCCGTTTTCGAGCTGTGAAAGGTCCCGTGGCTAAACAACGGTGTTCACGTGCACCCGCGGCTAAACACCGTTGTTTAGCCACGGGTTCTTTCACTGACTCGAAAAGGGAAACCTACGCTCAATCCGCTACGCAGCCAAACACGCTTCTCATTTTGTGTGGCTACCAAAAAAAGTATAGTGCATATCACGGAGGAGAGTCTTTTCACGGCTCAGGCAACATTGTCGGAACGAGTGAAAAGACGCTGTTCTCCCCCTTGATATGCAATATACTATTATTTGAATATAGTCATTTTCGATTCATCTTTAAAAAAAGTGATAATTTGAAAATGTAGCAGAAAAAAATCACGAAAATTCAAATATTACGATTCTTACTGTTAGTTTAGGTAGGATATCATTTTTTCTGTAATAAAATTTAGAAATGTTAAGGGTATCTTTTTTGAGTTTAGAGTTATGAGACGACTGAATGAAAACTTTTAATGTCTTGATTTCCAAATCACCAAAAGTCGTTATATTAGTGATAGTTAGAAATTATACGAACGAATTGAAGGGGTTATATACCTTTTTGTGCGGAAAAATTGAAGATGGTTTAGAGTATCTTTTAAGGTATATAGCAATAATGCTATGTCACAAAAGCTATAGTTCTTAATATTGTATTGTTCACTTGAAAAAACAAGTATTTGTTTCTAAAAAAATATTATCAATTGGAGGAGTTATGGCCCTTTCCCTGAAACAACTTTTTTTTTGAAGAATCTCGCGGTGACCACGATGCAAGTCGAACAGGTCAAGTTTAATTAGAAAATCCAAAAAATTTCATTAGTCTAGGAATGTATCTAGTTCTTGAACGATTAAAAAATTAATATCACGTTTTTTCTGTATGTAAGAATGTTTTCCCCGAGATTTTGATTTTTTGAGCTCTGAAAATTTTATTAAAAATATCTTATCTGCAAAACAAAAACTTTTCTATAGAACAGCGATCGTTCAAGAACTAGATAAATTCCCAGACTAATGAAATTTTTCGGATTTTCTGATTTAACTTGACTTGTTCGACTTGCATCGTGGTCACCGCAAGCCTTTTCAAAAAAAAAGTTGCTTCGGGGAAAAGGTCATAACTCCGCCAATTGTTGATATTTGTTAATGAACAAATACTTGTTTTTTCAAGTGAACAATGCACACTTAAAAACTATAGCTTTTGTGACATAGCATTATTGCTATATACCTTCAAAGTTACTCCAAACAATGCTCAATTTTTCCGCACAAAAAGGCATATAACCCCTTAAATTTGTTCATATAATTTTTAACCACCACTAATATAACGACTTTTTCAAGAATATCCTATTTTATTTACCATCCAATTTACAATTGTTGATTACAGAAACATCAAATTTTTAATTTTTATTCTGAACACCTGAAGTTCCAATACATCTATTAAAAAACTGTTTCTACACTAAGTTTCTGACAGACAGAGTCTGTTTTTAAAAATTTCTAAAAGCGCAATGAACTGTCTCAATCGTTAGTAATTTCGCTGTCCGAACTGCCAAAACGATTGAACTCGCCAATAAAACTATCAAGCATATTGAATTTGTTGTATATCAAATATATTTAACGAATTGTTCTAAATATACCAAAATGACACGTCAACAGTACAAAAAGTTCGAAAACAGTCGTATTTAAGAAGATTTATTCATTCTTCTGGTTTATATAACTTTACGTAACAGCTAAATTTCTAAAAAAAACTATCCAAATCTGTACGAGCTCATTTTTCAAAAAGGACTAGCAACTAATTCACCCAACAAAACAATGAACCCAAAATGCAAATTCCAGAAAACCCATCCAACCAAGAACAGAAATCTCGTTGATTCGTCATAATGAGCCCACACTCGTCAAGCAACTATGAAATCATGCTGCACCAAACGTTCGCTGAATTCGCAGTACTCTCGGTATCCGAAATTATATCTCCGCAATCTCTTATGTGCATGCACATGCCGTGATAAAGACAAGACTCGTGATCCGGTGGACCGAGGCACAAAAGACGAATTGAATACAGTCGCTCTGCGTTGGACGCTTCTGTTGCAGAACTTTGGCGTCATTAACGTGAGTTACCTTCAGCGTCGCTGAATTTTCCCATTCGATCGCGGAACTGTCTCAACTGTCGAAACGTAGTCAAAGAGCGACTCGGCGATACGAAAAAGCAGGGGTAGGTCGCGGGGGAGGTGAAGGGTTTCTGGGTACAATGCTGGCGGTCGTCACATTGCGACCGTATCTGGGTGACTAATGAGCGCTCTCCAAAGTACTTACGTGCACAAATGCGTCCGCGAGGACACGCACGTATACACGGGGATCTTCGGCGCCTACGAAGCTGATAATGTACGAAAAGAAGAGCTGTCCAGCGAGTGCCCACTGAAAAATGCTGATTGCAAGAGAGGAATTCCAGTAAGAGTGAAGGACTAGGATTTTCGGGTACTCTTAGTTTGAATATTAGTCGAAAATGGACTATTTTGAATAGTTATTCTAGTATTGAATTCGAGAAGATTATACACCATTTTCTTCACGAATTCTTTTTTCTACCAGACCTTTGTTCCATACATTGTTTTTTTCGCCAGACTTTTTTTTCCAGAATTTTCTTTTCTGCTTAAGAGTATGGCGACTCATTATTCTTGGATAAATAAACACTCATTTGTGAATTATTCGTCATTTTTAAGATAGATTTTTAATTTATTTATTGAAATTTGTTTATCATATTTTAATTACATATTATTATTCATTTATTATTTTCACTGCTATTTCAATTATATTTTCTAAAGTAACTTTACCGAAGTTTATTTTTTTTTTTTTGGGAATTTTTTAGTTGATATGAGTGTAAATAAATTTAAAAAATTTAATAAACGAAAATTGTTTATTTACAATTTATCTTTGATTTTCGCAGTGATATTTTGGATTGATTAAAGCATATAAGCTCAGAAATTTACGTACTGTAGTCATATAGTAGTCGTATAGTAGTCATTCACAACAACGAAAAAAAAAATGCCCAAACAGTTAGTAAACACCAGAAAAAAGATTTCCAACATACGAGCGTGTAAATTTCGATTTTGAACTGAACATGATAAACTAAAACTGTGTCAAACTTCAAAGTCTAACACAAGTTTTTGAGAAGTTACAAATAAATGGAGGAAATCTATGAAAAAATACACGAAACTAAGGCAAACATGTACTTTTAAAGTGCTTGCAAAAGATATATAAAAGCGATGGAAAAATCCAGGAGAACTTTGTTTTCAACGTTAGATTACGTACTCAAACTCTGAAAATTTTTAACATTTCTCATAAGTTTTGCAAAAATTTTAATAAATGTTTGAGCGAGATTCAAAACTTTCCTCGTTTCGTTTCACTATGTCTTATTTACGCTAAGCCGAATTTTGTACACATATCTTCTCTTACAGTATTCAACTGATTTTCATAATTTTTTTTATGGAAAGCTGCAAGTCTGAAGATGTGCAAGTCAAAGTTTTTTTTTCCAGGATTATGTGTGGGTGGCTCTTCACCCACCCATTCCCATTTTTTGGAAAACTGCTGATCTAATTCATATTTTTCGTTTTTGAATTAGAAATTCAATGTAAGTTTATGCGAACATAACATTATACTTAATTATTATATAATTATAATGCGTGGATGACATTTTGCACACACACTGAAATCCAGTCTAATCTCCAAGTTTGAGTTCGGTTTTTGAAAAATGTTAAGTAAGTATGTATTGAACTTTCGGACATTTTAATTTTCTCCTTCGTGTAAAATTTTACTTCGACGCCCCTGGTATGCTGTCTATATTAGACTTATCGTTAGGTTTTGGGTATACACTGTGAATAAGAATATAGAATTTGAAATTTTTTTATTGCAGAGTCCTGCTCTTTGTTAGGTAGCTGGGTCTCGTTGTAACTTATTCATCGATCGAGAATTTCCTGTAAAATCTGAATTGGACTGGGGCGGAAAAGTAATCATATTCATGTATCTTGATTTATGTAACATTGTTTATTCAAAGTAAATAATCACATGACCATACATACAAAGTAAGAAACAAAATACTCGGCGATAGAACTAAACTTTATTCCGACGGTTCATTTATTGTTTCGTGCGTCATGTTCATCGATTAATATTGTCTTCGAAACTTGTGCTTCAAAATTATTTTACCGCTGAAATCATAAAAAAAAAAACAAGTTGCATTAGCTGTTAGTACGAAATCTATAAAGCACATTCAGAGTCATATTTTATTTTGCAGTCGTGGTCCTGGGTGCATATCAGAAAAACATTCACGAATTGGCATATCACGAGTCCCAAGTGTCACACAGTCAACACCATCATCATAATCATCGATATTTGTGTTAACTTACATATCAAAAATATGATACATTAGCCATATTCATATCATCAAAATTAACAAAATTTTATACAGTTCACAGCATGATTCAATGATCTGCCAACAACTGAAAAAAAAGATCTGTTATTCGTGGTTGGACAAGTTTGTAAGATTATAAAAGTCATGCATACATTCCATGTTTGCTCTTGTCTATCATCAACTTTCGACGTATCCTAACGTATTTAGAAGCTTACAAATGTAAAAAATGAACGATCAACCTTTATTACGAGTGTTGAATTTAGAGTGACTTAAGCAGTACGTACGTATTTCATGTGCTGAGGGAATATTGTAATACTCTCTTCACTGAGTAAAAATTTTTAGTGCGACACATGAACTTGAAATGAATTACGTAAGCAAGTATAAACTATTGCTAAAGATAGAACTAAAATATTAATATCAGGATGAAATTATTCCTATAGTAGTGAATAGAGAAATCAAAAACCCATGTAATATATGCTTGACATGACAGATGACATTTTCATGGTAAAAAATCTTTTTCATGGGGTTTCGTTCATCTTGAAATTCTGTGCTAGAGCACTGAGAGTTGCAACTCTATTTCTATTTGGAAATGTTTGTCAGGCTCACCACTTGTGCTGTGGAAGCAGAGTATTGTTCTAAGTATGTAAAATTGTTTTTATAAAAAAGTGAGAAATGTAAATCGGAAAATGTATTTACTTTTTGAAGATTATCATGATTATTGTCTGCTGTTTGTTATAATCAATTTTTTGCTGGCAAAGAGTATAAATATTGAATTTTTTCTCCTTGATTAGTTATTTAATTATAAATTTTTGCATTGTTTGCAGTCCAAAGCAAAAAAGAAGAAATGACACACGAATCCGTTCAGAAAATTCAAGTAACTTTGAAAAAAGTGATTGTTTCCCATGGATTTGCATTTTTACATGGTGTAACGAAACGACATTATATTCACGTGAAAATGCAGTTATTCTTCTCGCTCGAGTTCATCGTTTTGTTCTCTTTTGATCTTCGAAAAATGATCATTTCAACAAATCAGAAAATGACACTTTGTACAGTCGAGTCCATGGATTAATAATCAATATTTTGTTGTTTCAATCTAAACAAGAAAAAATTGTAGAAAACCGAAGGTTTTTTTTCAACTGCAAAGATAGTTGAGGATTTGCATGCACCAAAACTCTCGTCCGTAGTTGCGGGTGCAAGAATACGCAGATCTACGTGGCAGGCTTCTGAATCGCATTCGACGACGATCTCGCTAGTCGTCGTTTGATTCAGAATTCTCACACTGTCAGACGTGGTTTCCCCATATCGTGGCGGTTTTGGCTCGATCTACGGAAGCCAGATAACAGCCTTGGGGATGCCAGGATACTGCTGTTACCGAGTATCTATAAAAGAAAAAAGTGGAAAAACGTTTTTCACAAAGTGGGAAAAAATTTCATAATCTTCCAAACTAATTTTATTCCATACAAATAATATAAATAAAAAAATATCATAAGTTAGAAGTGCCGGATAAGAAATATTAATTCATTGTTATCATCACAATGATTCTGGAAAAATTATATCAGAACACAGTCTTCGGATGATTTTTTTAATTAATCATGCGATAATCAAAATAACAGATTATTCTAATGAACTGTCCATTGCATATCAAAGAATGTGTATTAAATCACCAAATGCACATTTCAAGTAATCACCCCGACCACACTCTAACCATTATCAAAAGCTGTGGTCTGCAAAACTGCGGAAACACGGTAACTTGTCAAGTTTTACGAGCCACATGTAGTGTCAGTCCATGTAGACTTTGAGTATCTCTTTAAACTGATACGTATCTCTATAAAATTATCGTTTCTTGTGGACATAAAAGAGTTCTATGCCAAGTTCCTGCAATCAGCGGTAAGCAGTAAAAGAAAAGAGTAAGTCATGAAAATTTGATTAACATTCAGATGTATTGTGTTGTGTGGAAGAAGTTGGTTACATTTTTTTACCGAAGAAGTCACTTCTTTTTATTAGTACTGGGATAATTTTTGGCAATTATTATGAGAATGTGTATTAGAGTAGCCATTATTTTTGCAATGTGAATTTTTTGGGAAGAATATAACGAGAGTAATGAAGAATCATAGAAACTAGATTCTCCAAATTTTTTATGACTATGAATCTTACAGTTTAGATGTACCGAAATCGATAACTGAACGAATATATTTATTCATAGTATTGACGCAAGAAAAAACAAATTGTTTCATTATAATTACATTGAGACGAAACATATTCTTTTAACGTGTTTAGAAGAAAACTGTTATATTTTGAATTCTACTAATTTGCCTAGAATAAAAGAACTTAGTTATTATAATTCAAAATTTACACTTAAAGTAAGTCAAAATTTTGATTATAACAAGTCCTTATTATTTTCACTATGTAGTATGTAAGAAAAAAATGTGCTGAATTTCAATATATTTATTTCTGTCAATGTTAGGCTATCAAACAGTCGATTTTAACTCATTTATATTTTCTTGTCTGTTGGCAATAAAATTAAGGTAAATTCTTGAAAATTTGTTATACCTTTATTACAATGTCATGAACTTTGAAGATGATCGATAAAATGATTTCTTTCTTCATAGCATGTTAGATTTGTAAAAATGATTTAAAATCATTCTCATAAATACTGCGATAACTTGAGTACTTTGTTATCAAAGTTTTGATCAGTTATATCCAACAGATTTATGGTAGAATTCTACTAATGTGCCTGATAAAAAAGAACTTAATGTTTTAACTCAAAGTATACACTTTAAAAAGTCGAAATTTTGATTATAACGAGTTATTATTTTCAACATGTAGTATTTGAGAAAACGATATAATGGATTTCAATATATTTATTGATGTCAATTTTGGCTTTTAAACAGTCAATTATATCTTATTTAACTTTTTTTGCTTATTGGCAATTCAATTAGTGTAAATTTTTGAAAATTTGTGTGCTAGTCGTGCAAGAATATCCAAAGAATACCTGTTTTTTATAATTAAAAAAACGAAAATTATAACACCCTGCATATTTGTGAAATTTGTTGCCTACTAAATTTTCTGTCCTCTAAAACTCACAATATGCCGAACTTGTAAGAACCTCTCGGCCTTTACTTTGAAACCTAGTAAAATTTTTTATTAGTTCTCTTATTGTTCAAATTAGGGAAAATTAGAAAAATAGCTAAATCCAAATGGTGATATGCAGTTATCTTTTCATATTCTGCCAAAAACTTCAACAGATTTTAGAAAAAAATCATACGAAAATGTTTCAAGAACATTGTTCAGACATCTGTTAGTAATTAAAAAAATGACTTAAATAAAAATTATCTGTTTTTATCGAAATTACATGGCAAATTTAGAATAAATCCAAAATTTCCATTGATGTAAACTAAGAATTTCTTTGAAATCTTCAAAATTAGGTTTTCAATTAATGAGAAAAAGATTGTAAAGATGAATTAACAAATTGTAATAAGAGATCTACTTTTTTCACTCTGCCAATATTTAAAGAAACTGAAAACTGAAAGAGACCTGCTTTCACAACTTTTTTACTTCACACCGTAAATTTCAAAAATTCAACATCTCTTAAATTAAATTTTCCTTATTTGCCCATAAACCGTTGCACTTTCCATAAAGCGAGCAGCAAGTAGTTTTAAATAGAGTACTTCAGTGAATATTCAAAGATCTTCAAAGAAACTGCTACTATAAAAAAATTTATCAATAGTGAAATGATGTGCATTTTCAGATTCAGTAAATTCTTTCGCGAATTCCTCGACATAATAAAAAATGTCTCGTGCTTTCGAACAACATTGTGAAAACGAATTGGAATTTCAAGAATATCTTTATTCAAAATAAAACGAGTCTAACGTGCGTGAAGGTTGATTTCGTATTTTCGTTGGACTGCTTTTGATTCAAAAAAGCTCTCTTCTTACTTTTTTTCTTTACAGCACTTGCACAAGAATTTTCACGAATATGTACTGCTGAGATCGCTGGTAGAGAGAGCAAAATTAATTTAGTGCATCTTTTGCTTGAATTCGACAAATTTAATGAGTTAAATTAATTTATTTTAATTTATAATTTAATTTAAGTTTTTTAATAATTAAATTGGATGAAAACTCGTAGAATTTTGTCATACATTAGTAACATTTACCTGAACGAAAATCGAATTAGAAAGTACTTCATATTTTATATTATGATGTTTAACATAACAAGTAATAATGATGGAAATCGAACATGTTTTTTACAAAAGAATCTCTTTATCAAAACGTGAACAAAATCGTTTTAATACAAAAATATTGTAATTGAGTTAGATTTTTGATTCATTCATGAATTTAGATATATAAAAACTTATGTATGCACTGAAATTTCCTGCAATTATTATACAAATTACATATTTATATAAATTGTAAGTGAACCTAATTATAAAAAATCATCCTAAAAACTTTTGCACCAACATTCCCATGATATAACAAAAATCTTTCTTATGAGAAACCCATCTACAAAACCAAAGAAAAAATATATCGATGTATCTAACTCCAGAGATATCAACTGTAAAACATGCTATTTCAAAACAGTCCTAAATACCTCATGCTCGTAATCACAAGTCCTCCATCTCTGTGATAAATAAGAAAATCGAGCCTAGACAAACCGTCTCCCTGAGTTATCACATGTACGAACATAGAATTTACAATTTGTTGTGACGCGAACATTGTCAGACGAAGATTACAAGGCATTTGCGTTATCCCAAATCTTCTTCCTACATCAATGTCCCGGGAATAATACGTTAAGGCTCGAACAATGTCGTATATGACATTTAATGCAGCGCGGCATTAGTCGGCGCGGGTATAAAAAAAAGCAACAAGTATGCCACTGGTGCGGAAACCGACCTGACCCACTGTCTCAAAATACCAGAACTCTCATTTCTCACGAGCCAAATAGCCGCGCGGATGCTGATTGGGAATCGCAAGGGAACGACCTTTCACGTACAATTATAGAAAATGCATTCAAGTTGAAATAATATATATACCCGAAGGCAGAAATTATGCGGAATTATTTGCATACGGTGAGAGTCAAGAGGGGCATTGTCGCGCGTATGGTAAAAAGACGTAAGTGGCCTGTCCGTGATTTAGTGCGATATTGTCTAGGATTATCCGTGTAGACGCGAGCACCGAGGGATATCATTTTCCTCGCGGGTCAATGAGCAGAGTACACGATTGCGCGTGACTTTGACGACGCATACGCGATTCCGGCCAGCTATGCGATCTTTCTCACACATCAATAACGTTTGTAGAATATATATGCACTCGCTCCCTGGAATGATAATGCTGCCAGATTCGGGTGGAAAATGCATCCTACTGCGTCCGAACGCTGATCCGTAGGCAACGCTCCAAAAAAGCTAAACCGGGCAGGAGGGATGGGAGTCGAAACGAAAAATATTAATATAGGATTGTAAGATTTATTATTGGTTTTAGATGAGGAATTGGTCACTCAGAGCTATTTTTTTAAAAACTCGCTATATTTTCTTGTCTAGCTTTCGACCACTAATCGTAGTCATCTTCAGGACCTACATAAGTACAATAACAATAAATAGATGTACAACTCATTCATTAACAGTACATCTATTTATTGTTATTGTACTTATGTAGGTCCTGAAGATGACTACGATTAGTGGTCGAAAGGTAGACAAGAAAATATAGCTGGTTTGTAAAAAAATAGCTCTGAGTGACCAATTTCTCATCTAAAATCAACATTGACAGAGCGAAAAATTACACTTATTTATTATTGGGATAATATGGTGATTAATATCGATCTATCTGAAACGAAATGTCGATATTTTGATTGTTTTTTTAGAAAATGGTTTGTAGATTCCAAGTAATTTGAGTATTTTTCGTATATTTTAGTCTATTTACAGTTTAAACGAGTTTTAGTATTTTTATAGATTTTTTCTTGGATATAATGAATTTGATTTACTTAAACTATACCTTCATTTTAAATGTCGTTATGAAAGAATCTCAACGTCTGTTGAATATTCCTGAAATTATATTTTTCAAATCGACAACCACAGACTAACCTCCATATATGGATCATGTCATATGATACATTGAAGGTAAATTTTTAGAAGAAGAATACAATTGTTATTGAATGAAGTTATTGACCTCAATCATTGAGGCTCAATGCTGAATGTTTGAGTGAATAAAAAAAAAACAACAGAACGGAAATTTTCGTCTGAATTTTTTTTCACACAATAGGGTTGTAACAGGCCCACGCGGACGGGGGGGGGGAGTTAGAGATTAGGACCCCCTCCCCAACGAGATCTTTCAAACGATTTCGATGAAATGCTTCCGTTATTGGTTTTTACGTTTTGATATAAATTTGGATATCTTGCATTGCATGATATTTTTCAAAAAACAGCGTCTGAAAGGATTTTTATTTCTTTTTGGTATTTTTCGTATATATCTTCGACGATTTTAAGGATTGTACAGTATTTCTGAAACTATTCGTATTTTTCAAGATCTATAAAACGTTACAGGATTTTCTAGTACTTTTATATATTTGTAGCATTTTTATTTCAATTGTTACAGATTCCGAGAATTTCGAACTGTAAAATTTGGAGTTTATTGAATTTTACGTGTTCAAAGGATTTTTCAGAAAACCGTGTTTCAACAGATATTTATTTCTTCTAGTATTTTTCGTATTTCTTCAGTTTTTCTACGATTTGAAGGATTGTCCAGTATTTCTAGAACTATTCGTATTTTTTAGGATGCATAAAATGTTGCAGGATTTTCTAATATTCTTTATACTTTAAGCGTTTTTATATAAATTTTCATGCATGGATTTCGAGTATTTCGAGCTCTAAAATCTATAGTTTTTATTAAGTTAAAATTTTTCATGTTCCAAAAGAATTTTTCAGAAAACAGGTGTCTCTATAGATTCATATTTCTTTCAGTATCCTTTGTATTTCATCAGTTTTTCTACGATTTGAAAGGTTGTTCAGTTTTCTTGTATATTTCTGTATAAATTTCGGGAATTCGATGCTCTGGGTTTGAAAGTTATATAGATTTTTAATATTCCATAGATATACTTGTATTTTTCTCTACATGTATTTTCTTTTTGTATTTCCTAGTATTCATAAAATGTTGGAAAATTTTAAAGTTTTTTCCAAAGATATCTTTTTGGATTTCAAGAATTATTTTTCCTAGAATTGAAAGTTTGAAATATTTGCAGTATTTTCATCGATTTTGCAGATAACAGTTTCTCTATAGATTTAGAGTGTCCTCAATATTTTTTGAATTTGAAACAGATTTTCGAAATTTGAACATTTTTCTAGTATTGTTATGGTTTTCTATACAAATATATTATTAGAATTCAACGCCCGAGAAATCGGAGTTTCCTGATTTCTGAAATTACAGAAATTTTCGAAGAATCAAATAGCTTTTTAAAAAAAGTAAATTATACCTAGTATTTTTCGTATAACATTTTTTTTTCTACATTCATAAAATTACGTAAGGTTTTCTAGCATAATTTATAGATTTTAGCGATCCTGCTATAGATTTAAAGAACTAAGGTTTCCAGTATTTCCATGTATTTGTATGCAGATTTATAAAATGTATTGCTAGAATGGTTAAAATTTGTAATAAACATAAACATAAATTACTAATACATCACTTTCTTTCATCTAAAATTATAAAATTATACAATTGTCATCTGAAAATAAGAAAGTGAAAAAATTACTTTAATATAAGTTTAAAAAAACTTCTTTAAAAGTTACAAATCGTTCTAAAAACTTGATGAGACATATGTGAAATGAATAACACGATTTTCGTTACTCGTCACCAAAAAAAAAGGAACTCGTTCCTGTTATCGTTACTTGTTAATGAATGTAACGCGTAATGTTATCGTTACATTAAAAAATGTAACGTTTTTGGATATATTTAACTTCAGTTTACTTATTGTATTTACGTTGCAGCCACTGCTAGCCAAAAAAAAGTTGGGAAAGGGCCATACCTCCACCATTTATTGATATTTTTTTCGTCAAATAATGTTTGTATATTACAGTTGACAATATTCTATCACAATACTGTAACTTCCATGTAATAAAATTATGTGCTATGTTCATTTAGAAATAATCCAAACCGTCCTCAAAAAAGTTGTATAACCCTTTAGATCATAAAATATGTGTATAGTGTAGTAATAAAAAGTGTTTCTTTTTTTATTTATAATGCTTTCGTTATACACCTTAATGTGGAAAAGAAATAATAAACGTGTTTTTCGCAATTTTTTATCTGTAATTATTGAGTTGCTTGTGTTAAATCTGTTGAAAACATAACGAAGATTCAAAATATAAAGTAGAAGTTGTTAAAAACAAATGATATTTTGATGTTGCCTTACATATTTGATGATTTATTGATTAATTAGTAAATTGATTTACTTATTTATTCTTGATTTATTATCTACACCACTATGAATGAACCATGTACTGTCAAACCAAATCAATTTCAATTGCATGTAATTCTACGAGTACAACATAAAAGTTGAAGCTCCCCCTCCCCCCCCCCCCCCAAACACACGTTTCTGTGCACGGGCCTGAGTTGTAATATCAAATAATATTGCAACAAAAATATCAGTGTAAATAGTATCATTTATTAAATATTGATATTCTGATGTATTGATACATATCGCTCGTTCCTACTAGGCAGGGCTGCAGCCCGTATTTTCAGGGCCTCGGTTCAAATGTTTCGCGATGAAATAATCGAAACGTATGAAAATTTTCACTCGTCATAAATCTTTCACTTTTATCGGCCCCCGAGGAAAAAACACTAGTACCAATCAGATCCGAGAATATCACCGCAGTTCCTTCGAGCGATAAATTGATAACATTCATGTTGACGTAGAATTTAATTGCTCATAAATGCGGAGCATTGAACTTTGAAAATAATACGCTAAAATTGCCGAGGGAGAAAAATTTTCTCTCCGCGTGGTGCGCGGAGGAATAGGGTTTCACACTGGTGGGAGCCGTTAAGGGAAACATTTACGAGTCCCGTATTTATAGCGACGTTTTTTTGCGCAACGCTTTATTTCATACAAACGAATATTTCATACCCTATGAGCTTGATAGTTTTTTCTTCCTGGGCATTTTTTCCATCGCGATTTCCTATGCGCGTTTCGGGAGGGAGTAAAAAATTTCATTTCCCCGGAAATGGAAGAGTGATGACACGTCGCTTCGTCGCGTCGTGCGAAAATCCACATTGGGTAAGAGAAAGACGGGGATAAAAATTGAGGCAGATGCAACGATTGTCAACGTTTAAAGAAAATCTTAGCTACAATCAAGATTATTACAGTCACAGAGAAATAAATGAAGAGCGAAACCAATTACTCTTTTTATCGCATTATACAACAAATGGCCTCTTTTCGAGTTACACTCAAACTTTCAATCATTATTCAACAGTGGAACTACTATTACAAGCAGACGTAATGAAACGTAACTCACAGGGATGTAGGCAGAAATAATTTTCGGAAGGGTTTTTTTGAAAACATTATTTTATTCACAATTTGCTAGTAATCGGATATTTGGACGTGAATTACTAGCAAACTGTGAATAAAATATCGTATTGTCATTTTCGTAAACTGCCTTTTTTGACAAAACGATTACAACCCTCGGCTTCGTCTCGGGCCGCAATTTTTCGTTTCGTCAAACTAGGCGTTTCCAAAACTGTCAATAATATACTATTCTTCGTGATTTTTTTAATTTTTCGAATTTCAGGATTCAAAAGGTGCAACCTTTGAAGTCCATAGTAGTGCATTTTTCATGTTCGTATTGAATATAAAAGATTTCGATTTTTAAAGTTTCCATGCAAGTCACTGAGATTCAGGTTTTTTTTTTTATACTTTTGGTATTTTTTATGTATAATTTTTTTTGTTTGATTATAAATATTATGCTCGAAAAATTTTGAAATATATAATGAGTTTTTATAAAGCATTTTAGTATTCGATACTGGACTTCCAGAATTTTTGTAGTATATATAATTTAATGAAGTTTAGTAATGTTTTCTGGCATTTTAATGCTATAGTATTGCAAATTTCAACGAACTTGATTATCATAAATAATTTTGAAGAAAACAGTATCTTTCACACGAATTTCTTATACTTTCTGGATCTTTCTCGTATTTTTATGGTATTCAAACCGTTTGAAGAACTTTCTATTATTTTAGGTAATTTCTTTATAGGTTCATAGAATTGTATGTACTAGAATTTAGAGTTTTATAAATTTCCAAAAAAATTATATTCACATACTGTTTGGTATCAAATAATTTCCAGTATTTCTCGCGTTTTGTTTATTATTTACTTAACCTCGAGTATTTTTTTGTACATATCACGATTTTTAGAGATTTTGTATATAAATTTCTAGAACTCGATGTTCGGGAATCCAAATTCAAATCGATTTTCAATAATTTTATACAATATAGGTTAAACTACATTTATACAGATTTTTTCTTTCCTAGATTTCTTGTATTTCCTTATTTTTTAGTATGCAGAGGATTTTATGGCTTTTTCTTGTATTTTTAGAGATCGTGGGTGTTTTTTCAGAATTTCTAGAAGGATGTTACTTTCTAGATTTCGATATTGTAGAATAAAAATTTCAGCCGATTTTCACTAATTTTATAGGTTTTTGAGTAAACTACATGTATATCGTTTTTCGGTGTTAATGGATTTATTGTACTTTGGTATTTTTGAAGTATTTATAAGATTGTGTGCCTTTGCTTTGTATTTTCCGAGATGGTGTATATTTTTTCATATGTTTCAGAAGTACTCACATATATAATAATATACATGTATATATGTATATATGTATATATATAATATATATATTATATAATAATAATAATTTTATAGGTTCTTCAAAAATCACACCTTGGATTTTTTGTAATCTATAGATTTCTTATATTTTCGTTTTATAAGTATGTATACGATTTTGTAAATTTTTGTGTATTTTTAGCTCTAGAATTCAACGTTAAATATTTTTTCAGATGTTTCAGAAAGCTTTTTCGTAGAATATCTACTCTTGCTTCTAGTACATCCTCAGAGTTTGCAGGATTTAAAAGATTTTCTGGCATTTTCCTGGATATCTGTCGTAAATTTCTAGAATTCGATGCTTCACGGTTCGAATTTCACCATATTCTTAAGATTTTCGTAAATTTCAATTTTTCTGTGGTATGATTTCATTAAAAAGGAAGAATTTTTCAAATTTTTGTGTACGACATTATCATTACCAAACAGTATTTATGATCAGAATTTTGTTTATGAAAAAATTCTTCTGGAGACAAAATAACGGTGGTTTTTATGTTAGTACATTGTCAAAAAAAAATTGAATTTTTAACATCTTTTATAGACTTAATTTTAAAATCGTGCTTGAAATTTCATGGACACGTATATGAAAAGGATTTCAAAGAAATTCATATCAAATTTGTTGTATTCATATTAGATATATACATTTCAATATTTTTTATTATTATCAACTTTCATTTAAGACACTAAATGTTTGGATTTTTCAAAATATCCTTTGCATATTATCAAATATACAATATATTTTTTGTTATACAATTTTTATTTCATACAATATGAATTTTTTGTTTCAAATCAATAGCTGTTGATAAATTAAGGAAAATCTGCTCCGAAAAATGTATCATGTTGAAATCCACTTGAATTTTAAAAAGTTTTAGAACACATTTTCCATGAGACGTCATTTAGAGGTAAAATGATTTTAATGTCAGCTTTATATGGAATAAACACTTCGATTTCATAGAAGGTTTATAATTTTTATAGATAGTGTCTATTTTTCTCACAGTTGCGTCTATAAATTGAATATAAAATTAATTTGACAGTATGGAAAATCTGCTTCACAGACAGTCTCTTCAATTTAATAGAGAAATTTTTGAGAGTGTACACTGTTAAAAATGTCCTCAAATTTCATACACTTTTTATTGAAAATGTATTTAAATGTACTCTCAATTTCGTAAGCCAGCTGTATGAAATGTATATTAGATACACATGTTTTAAAAATGTATGATTTAAGGACACCTACTTGAGTTTAATACACTTTCCATAGATTCTGTATTGAAATGTAGCTGAAATTTCATAAACTTGATATTTTAAACATAAGTATGATACACATACTTTAAATGTGTATAAATTCGAGACACTTATTTGAGTAAAATACATTTTTCACACAAGTTGGTTACTACACTTGTGCTCACTAGGTGGCTACACCAAATTTTTTCTCAAATGCTAATTATTGTGGAAGTCCTTTAAATATGAGTGGAAACCATATAATTATTAAGGTGAAGGTGGGCGAAGGACCTGATAGATGGAATATATCATGCAATAAATGCGAAGAAATAATTTGTCTTTGAAAGTGTTTTATTCAGCTGAAATTCAAAAATAATAATAACTGAAATAAATAGAAGGGAAATTTAATGTGAGAATGTTTTCTGTAAATCTTTTCTCAAAACCAAAATTTTTTGTATTAGAATTTTAACGGAAAAAATTTGGTGTCGACATGGTTTGTTGAGATGTAACGCAAATTACAAATTACTTGCATTATACTTAATCCGAACATTTTTGTATGATTTAAGTACATCAGTGCATTAATAAAAATCTGACTTCAATTCATCTGGAATATATTAAAAGTATATATTAATGTCTTATATGAATTCAAACACACATGATGTATAAAATTTAAGGCACCCGTATATCAAAGTAATATAAGCGTGTATATATTTTGTACATTTTTAATGCATTATTAATACAGGTTATGTGGAATTTGAGTTGTACGCGTTATATTAAACCAAGACGAAAATTTCTAACAGTGTAGGTATAATTGAGAATTCTGAATATTGTTAACTTTGATTACTTGCATGAAACTATTTGCTATTTTCTCGATATTTCAGCAGGTACATTTTTGACGATTTGTACCTGTTTCATTTTTCCTGCATTATTCATTTTCATTATGCATTTATCCCACCAACTGTCATAATTTTTATTATTTATATATAAAATAGTAGATTCCATCCCAATTCTCAATTGCTAACTCGCGTTGTAAAATGCAGTCAAAACGGTCGTGCAATCCGACGAGGCGTCGAATGAATATGCCCGCCTTATTTATTCCAACACAGAAGGTCAGGTTAAGTTGTCTATTTTTAATTTTGCCAACGTGAGCTATAATTAAAGACTCTAACGACGGAACGAAACAGCGTAATCATGAATATATAGTCGAGCCCAAGAACCTCATTCATTAGCATCAAGTCATGTGGCAACTTTTGGTAGGATTTGCTTAACCACGCTGAATAATGCAAAGCGCAGGAATAGTCAATGCCTTGGACGACATAATTAGAATTATTAAGAACCGTTGCTTGGAGACTCGAGGATCAAGTTTTTAAAATCGCTGCGGAACAATAACATCGTGCGAGGTTACTTTGCAAGATTCTTATGAAAAAACTTGTTCCGCCCTTCCGACTTAACTGTGCTTAATTATCCCTTCTTTACGACTTACGTTTCCCCAGCTATCTCAGGAAGCCCGCGAAATCACCCTTTGCAACGAAAACATATAACCAGTAACAAAAGCAAATTCGCGCAGCGCGTTTTCCAAGTGACGTCGGAACGCTTTCTACCCGACACACCGTGCGCTCGGCAACGCCAAAAACGACGCGAGACAAGGTACGCATCAGGGTACTTAGACGACTCCTGGCAGAGCGAACAAGTCCGCAGGACGAAAGAATAGAAGCGGGTTTAATGGCGATGCACAACCGCAAAGTTATGCCGCTCCGCAGATTCCCTGTATTCCGCGTAAACCAGCTTTCCTGAATCATCATAAGCGCTCAACATTTTCTAATCTAAGCCTCTCGTTATCGATTCTTTCGAGATTCTCGCATTCGTGGAGCGCTTTTCCTCTATAAAATCAACATATAAATTAGACGTATGATTCATCAGATTCCTGTAGCATTGAATTCGATGAAGTGAATGATCAATTATGAGATTATTCAAATATCTGTGTACTTTTTCGGTCTAATTTCAAGCTATGTTTCATAATGATCTCAAGAAGACGAGTTTTTTCTTAAACCTTTTTTCAGGGACTGTTTTATATTCAGAATGAAAATATGGAGTAATTGAAAAATTCGTTAGTCACTTATTTGTAATTTTCGGCATTTAAAGATGAAACTATGAGAGTAAGATATTGTCACAGGTTATACACAGAATAATAGGATCGCAAAATTCGAAATGACACAATCATTTGAGTGTCGAAAATTCTCACCTTTTTTAAATCAATTACATTTTGAAATTATTAACGTGTAATAAAACTGAAACGTGTTTTATTTGATTTTAAACGATACCTCTTTCAAAGATTACTTCAAAATTTTAATCTGTCAAACAAATATTCCTTTTCAAATAATTTATTTATTCACGCTTTAAATAGTCTTTTCGTCACGTCAAAAATGAGTGCTTCTCAGCTAATAAATTAAACTTGATAAAATACTTTTCTAGAATGATTTGGCTCCGATTTAAAAAATATTTATGTAAATGTGAACGTGAAATTTACAATTTATACTTTCTAAAATTATACTTGACTCGTGAGGTAGAAGAAAATGTTCCCATTTATTTTTTGGATCTGACAAAAGTACAATGATTTATTTTACACTCTCAGAAATTTCTCTATTAAATTTAAAAGACTGTCTTTGAAGCAGATTTCCCATACTGCCTATAAAATTTTCTATTAAATTAATGGACGCAATTATGAAAAACAGACACAGTCTATGAAAATTATAAACCTTCTATGAAATGGAAATGTTTATATAATATAAAGCAGACATTAAAATCATTTTACCTTTAAATAATTTCTTATTGGAAATATATATTCAAACTTTTTTAAATTCAAGTGGATTTCGACATAATAAATTTTTTTGAAGCAGATTTTCCCTAATTCAACAACAGCAAGCTATTTGAAACAAAAAATTTCTATTGCATTGAGTATAAATTGTATAGCAAAAATTATATTGTATACTTAATGATATGCAAAAAATATTTTGAAATATTCAAACATGTAGTGTCTTAAAATAAAATTATAATATAATGAAAAATTTTAAAATCAACATATCTAATAGGAAAACCATAACTCTGATATGAATTTCTTTAAAATCCGTTTCATGTACATGTCTATGAAATTTCGAACACCAATTTAAAAGAAAGTCTATAAAAGATGTTTGAAATTTCAAATTTTTGTTTAAATGTACCTGTATTTTCTGAAATGTTCATTGATTTTTATTTTTGTCATATTTTTATTCAGGAAATTGATATTGTTGTTGATTTCGTTCAGAAGATCATTTGAATATAAAATTTAAATATCGAAAATGAAAAAAAAGGAAAAGCATACAAATGTTATGTAGTTTACGAACACCTGATTGGTTTAATGAATGAACAAAGAGAAATTTTGTTTTAAAAATTTCAGAAAAATAAAAAAAAGCACTGTTGTCAGAAAAGTTAATAACAGAAATGATGGAGTGGTACTATAGTAAAAAAAAAACTCAAAACAGAAGATAACAAAGAACACCTAAGTATTAAACTAATGCCGTTTATTTGATAATTATAACATAAAAATAGAATCAAAAATAGGAAAAATGTTTAAACTAGAGCAAAGAGACGTGGCTTATTTAGTGCAATTAAAGTTAAATCAATGATTGCAAAAATTTGTATGGTAGTCAATCAATAAATACTTTAAAATGAGTTTGAAAACGCATAAAAAAAAAATTAGTTTATAGAATAAAGTGAGAAGAAAATTATAGAATTAAATTATTATAAAAACATAGAATTTAAATCAGATATCATATCAAATTAAAGCAATTCATTATTAGAGATTCTGCATATGTCACAAAAAGGAGGTTTTGTAATTTAGTTATGATTAAGAAATGAATGAAACAAATAACAAACAAAAGGACTCAAATTTCTAAGTTTGACTTACTATTAATATATTGTTACCTACTTTCATGAAATGATTCCCTACTTTTAAAAGTTTATTATTATTCAATTTAGAAAATTGGAATTCCTAGTGAATCACAATCTTTCATTTATATTGGTTCTGTTGAACTTCGAAATTCAACCGAAATAATATTTTATCAAATTATTATTATTTATTATCAAGTATATTATAAGTTAATATATTCTTTTATTTATCATAGGAAAAGTATTTAAGAATTATTATTATTGTTAAAATAAGCAATTTGCAATAGTTATATAGTCATCCTGGAGATTTATTTTCTTCATTAATCATAACAAATCATTTTCATTACAAATATATTATACACAATTATAATTACTTGGGTCAAAAATCTGAAGAATCTGGAATTAAAAAAAAAGAATCTACAAATACTATTTTCATCACTCTAACCTCTAAACTGACATTTTGAAGTGACTTTTCAGCCGTCGTGATGAAAAATATCTCACGTAAACAAGCACGGATGTGCTCATAGGCAAAACGGGTTACAAACCTCGCCTTTGGCTCGGTCCATATAATGTTAATAATGGAAAAATGAGGTGCTGCAATAGTTGAATTATACACATATAACACGAATTTTCGAAGAGGACAACGTTTTATCGCTTCAAGCTGAAAAAAAAACAATAGTTTTTTTTAAGCTTCTTCAGATCATGATAAAAATTAATTACAAATAAAAACCGAAATTTTATAGTTAATGATAATTAAATACAAAAAAATTCGATCACTAACCATTCCATTTCACTTTTCTCATTTCATAATAACTAAAGTTATCGATAAACACATTGAATTGAAGTGTCCCAAGGTGAGAGCTACGAGGATATTTGGAAGTAATATTTATCGACCTCGAGTTAACTCCTAGAAAGTTAACAATTTGAGTTCTGCGGCTTAAATGACTCTTGAACCACTTCAAAGTTGAACTCGATATACTATATTCCCTTGTTTGTCAATTAGTAATGTATGAACAGCTCGGTCGACTGCTTTCAAGAAATCTATATATATTATCGACCAGGAGCTTATAGAAATTCCCAACTATAAGCCTTTGGATATAATTTTCGTCGATATATTCTGCTAGGACTCTAATTTGACTGAGAAATCTTTGCGTCAAAACACTTTGAGAATAAATTCGTGAACTCGAGTGCTCATTAAGACCCTGGAATCTCTTTGAAAATTGAAATTAGCCAATAATTATACCCAAGCGTGATCGCAACATAGCGACATGAAGTCGCAAAGTTATTCCAGCCTACGAATAACTTGCACTTTCCTATTCAAAAACCAGCTTCCACGTATCACTAGAGCTCGTCATTTAGCGGAAAAGAATAACGACCTTATGAAAATAGAAAAATCCAAGTCGCAAGTGTCCATTCCTCGGAAATTATTAGGAATAAGGCGCGGTCTTGACCATTAATATCGTCAAATAAGCACCGACCAACGAGAACATTAATATGCGACCCGGGACTATTCCACTTATCTGGAAATTTGACACATCATTTTCGTATCTCACCGTGTTTTTTTTCACGTCATTTCGGAATCCGGAATTTTTTTCGCAAATAGGGTAATGGCGCGATGGGAAAACCTGCGAATCGTGGAAAACGAGTCGGTAACAGCGGCGAATATTTATAAGATAGCAGTTTCGATGAACGGAACGTCTTGGCATGAAATTGATGTTAAATACTTTCACGTTCAGCGGTTAAGATAAAGCATGTGCGATCGTGGCATGGGACACGAAGTCAGTAATTATGTTATCGTAAGAGGATATTCGTGTTGACGTTATGGATGCGAGGCGAGTCGCCCATTGCTGGATTTACGTCAATGAGTTAGGGCGCATTATCGTGACCTCCGACACGCACTTTGACTAATATTTAAGACGAAACGTTCACCTTCATTCATTTGTTGACTTCGAGATTCAGTCGCGTTTCCAGGGGTCATTTGCAGAATTTGTTGATTCAAGTGAAGCAGAATTTAATTAGTTTTCGCGAATATAATGCTTCTCATAATTTTACAAACTTTAAATATGTAGTTGCTAATCTTCTGATACAGAATTGAAATGTTCAATGTCTTAGGATGCATTGTTCTTGAATTTTAAATCATGTAACACAATTCAAGTTTTCTCATTTAAGAATTCAGATTAATCAATATTTTGATTCCATTATTTTAAATTTGGAAATTTTGGAATCTTAAAGTCGTATATTCTAGAAAGTATGTAGAATCTTGGGTTTTTTATATATGGATAGAGAAATGAAGAATTCATAAAAATAGAGTAGAAAAATCTAGAATTCTACGATTTCGAGTCTGAGATTCTGGCATTTGAAATTCTATGATAATAATTTTTGTGATTTAGATACTCAGAATGAACGATTAGGAACTATAAAAAAAAATTTCAACCTTAGAGTGTCGAATTCCAGAAATATATTTTGAAGAGTACAGATTTAGAGAATTATGATTATTATACTATCAGGATAGGCATCTTGAGTTGCAGAACGTGAAATAAAGTTAATGAAATATATATTTTAGAAAAAAAAAAGTTTAAAATGATATGCAAGATATAATTCCAGAATTTCTATATGTATAAGATGTTAAATTTCTAATCTCTTCAAAAATAAAGTACGTAATTCGTACATTTCAAAATTTTCAAAATAAAAAAACAAATAAGAATCATAGTTCTCAGAATAGAAAACTGTGGATTTTCTTTTTCGCCATAAATAATATAGAAGTTGAATCTCATGATACAATATTCAAATATTTTTATAGCTCGTAATATGGAAATGATTACAATATATTAACGAATTGTAAATCAGAAATTCAAATACATGAAATTCGTACTGTAGAGTATAAAAAGAAAGGAATATAAATATCACTGTAAAGACATACTTACAAGGCATAAGAATGTAAGTAGAATATTTTTTTATAATGTTTAACTTCAGAAACAGGAGTTTCAAATTTAACATAATTGTATGGATTTTGGTAATACCATGTTCCAGACTATTAATCTATGGAATTTCGGATTTATAGACAGAAAACGAAAGAATTGAAATTAAGACAGAATCCGGAAAATAAGGATTTCAACAGTTTAGAACAGAGAATCCTGAATGAAAATCAGTAAATTAAGTATTTTGGACTTATTCTACATTGTGGATTTCCACATTTTCAATACCTTGAATTCACAGTTTGATCCTAGAGGAAATTTCCACACTCTAGAAATTATGAATATTGGAAAAGAATGCAGATTTTCATAGTATATTATAATAGTGTGTTATATAATGTAGTATTGTATTATTATAATCATTCTGGAGAAATACTTAGATAGTATTAGATTATAGTATACACTTCTCGAGCTGTATGATGTGAAATATTTTTTTTGAATTCTTAGAAACAGGGCTTCCAAATTCTGAAAGTATTACTATTCTGGAAATCTTTTTTAACTATTAATTCATGATCACTTGAACTAAGAAGTAGAAAATGATTGAATAAAGAATTACGAGATAATTCAATAACATCCTACACCCTTAAATAGGGAATCCTAGATTTTCCTACTTTTGAATGAAAAATTCTGTAATTTTAAATTCTAAAATACAATTCCTCGATTCAAATGCACAGAATGACGAATTTTGAAGACACAAGATAACGAAATTTTGAATCCTTGAGTACAGAAATCTTGAAATTTGAATTGTGCACTAAAGTTTTTCAAAATTTCAGTTTTTACATACAGTATAAACCAATAGTGCTAGGAAAGGTGGAATACCTATACTCCTACAATTCTCAATTACACAGGTTTACAAGGTTTTGGACCCAAGCAGCTAAATGAAGATTTCAAAGTTATTTTCGGCGCCGATCACGAATCAGCGATCCGTTTCATTCAATCAGGTCAGATCTTCGAGATACGTGACTCAGGTTTTTTTTCAATTTTGACCATTGAATTCAATTTTATTTGAAAATATGTCCAAAATTTGAAACTTAGCATCGGGCTGAGTTATTTGTCATGATTATGTTCTGTTGAACGTATCAAAGACCAACAGTAATCACTGATGATTCTTGAATCTCAGAAAACCTGAAGGTTTTTATAGATTGTCTGTACATCTTGAATGTGCAACTCTCCTTGCTCGTTCCTAGTTTTGAAAAAAAAGACAGGGAAGAAATTGAGTAAGGGATAGTGAAAAATAGATCTTTCGAGATCTTCCAAACTTTTTTATGTTTTGAAATGATATCAGTGGCGTTTGTTAAGTAAAAGAAATAACCATTAATTCAACTCTGCGTTTCTCTCTAAAGCAAGCTATATTATTTGACCTATGTTAGAATACCTTGACATATCTATACGCTTTCAATACAGGAAACCTCATGTGAGTCTCGTACCGTAAAATATGTGTTTGCACAGTCATGGTTTTCTATCAGAATTTCAATATTAGCTTGCCAATATGACTGTGATGTTGACCCTATGAACAATCATCATATAGATCCACCACAGACATTCTTATATGGATGCCGTCTTCAGTTAGAAGTTATATTACCGGTATTCCAATACCAGACCAACATTCGGCCAGTATTGAGTGGTGAATGTAAAAAAACCAAGTTATTATCAATGTGGGCATGACACTAATTAATATTAGCAAAGATAAAACACTACTCTGGTATCAGCGATAAAAATAATTTAAACATTTTGTCCAATATTGACCATCTGTAAAGCTAGGTTCAACAAGAGTTAAAAAAGAATGTTGGTACTCATGGTTTTTCTGTTCTACTCATGACTTTTCACAATACCCCCGATGTGGTGTAAGTATTCAGTTCTCAGCATATCTGTTCTAACTTCCCCATTGTTAAGAACAATATACCGGAAACAAACATAATGAAAGTACTTTGTTTGCCTTTAAATGTACGTTTTGGCACTGTAATCAATTGGTTTTGAATAGCTGACAAGAATAAAAATAATAACATCATCAATACTGACATAGTACCCGAATTAAAAGCTTCGAGCATCTGCGAAAACGCAAAATTACCAGCATTCATTATCTCGGAAACCTGATCTGATGACGAAAAATGGGCAAAAGATTCGAAATCAGCGAGTAAAAATACGTGAAAAAAATAAAGTTCCAAAAATTTACCTAAATTTGTGAACCTGTGTTATAGAAAAACTAGTTCTAAATGCTACAAAATAGAATTCTAGAACTTCATAATTTCTGGAATGAAGAACGGCGAAAGAAATATTGTTTTAAAAGTGCTCAGGATATGTTCCATCACCATCTCTGTCATGTCAAATTGTAGAAACAAAATATCAAGTTCCTAAACTTTCAAAATCCTCCTCTTCCAAACGAATATCTGTATAAAATATGAGGCAATTTTCCAACAGTCACTCGACTCAATTTAATCGCGTTTCGCGAATTTCGTGCCTGCCGCGATTTAATTGCGCCGCCTACGCTATGAAATTCCAGGATTCTCACGCATTTGTCATAGACGGCCGGAATCGAGAGATAGCATCTTTCGGAGAAGCTAAATGGAAGGATCCCGGGCTCTCGCCCTCGAAGACGTGAGAAAGATAAATGGCATAATATCGCGGCAGTCCGAGGAATCATTGTCGAGAAACGAAATCAAGGGGCAAGAAATGCCACCGATCGATCGATCTCGCAGGATGCGCTTCGTTTAGCTCGGCGCGACAATGAGATCACGGCCGATCTTGATCTACGGAGTACTCGGGGGAGATTGGTTTTCATTCCCGGCGCCGTTCGTTTCGATAATCTAATTCGCCCGTCCCGCTCTATCCATGCCCGGGCACGCTCCAACTCCAGCGATGCTCACAAAAAATGAGTTTATATCATCATTTCACTCTGGCATTATGTGAATTTCCACGAAATCTTATTCTACTGTTGAAAATAAGAAACAAATTTTAAAGTATACCAGAACACAAGACTACTTCATAAAAACTTTCCCCTCATTATCATTAAATTTTTGTTAATTACCCTTACAAATCAAACAAACTACATTCCCCCCCCCCCGCCTCCCGAAGAAAAATTTCGCAGTTCACCAGGACACGTTGCTCGTTAACTAACGTTCCAGAGAACACAGGAATTACGATCTGTGACTCCAGGTAACGCTTGGTCCAAGAATAATAACCCTGAAACTTAAAACGTACGTGACTGTCGTTCAATGTAACAGTTTCGCGATATCTTAAGGTTGACGAGCCTCGTTCAATGTAAGTTTTCTAAATCGGCCCACCTCCTTATTTCACCCCGGGAACCAGACAATTGCCCCGTAAAATGCATCGGTATCAATGTAAGGCAAGGTCAGCCTAACGGTTTCGTTGTCACTGTAACACTTTCGCGAATTCACACGTTCGCGAGTCGAGGCGCAAATTGTCCCGACACGACCACATTAATGCGTGCTTGCCCCAAAAGGAGCGATGATGTTCACCTTTGTTCGGCGTGGCGATCGATACGTACTCAATACTCAGATCTACAAGTCACCGAGACGTTTGAACTGTGAAGACGAGTCCTTCTGTTTGAAAAAGCTCGTTGCCGATTCATGCGAGACGGTTTTCGAATGCCTTGGAAGAGCTTTCCTACCCTTGACAAGACCTAATCTTTCATCCTAACTCGAAATATGAGATGTCACAATACGTTTTTAAAATTCTCATTGCAACATCGATTAGAGGGAGGTGGTTAAGGGGGCACCTTCCACCGTAAGAATTTCAAGGTAGGGAGCAGTATATTCTTTTTACCCCCCCCCCCCCCTTATGGTTGTGAGTATCAAATTCTAGATTTAATAAGGGCTGTAACATACAACAAAATACAACAGATGAATGAAAACAGGAAATGTTTTAATATAAAATATTTTCTCATGTCCATTTATTCACCTCGAATCTGTGGTACTTTAAATCATATAGCATCTCATTTTAGAAATGAAGGTAGGCATCCATGAGAATATCAGAAACCCAATCAAATTTGATAAACATGCAAAAAGTATGAAAAATAATTTAAAACAAGAGTTCTCTAAAACACTAGAAGTCTGCAAATAACTGTGTTCTGCAAATTAGTTTGAACACTAAGAATCTATAGAACATTCAAGATTAGACCGTCAAATCCTTAAAATATAGGTAAATAGCAATTGACGTAAATATGGGAAATCAAGAAAACTACTAGAAATTACTTTGAAATTTCATGAATGCAAAAAAACATGGAACAGAGTGAAAAATCTATGAAATATGGCAATTTTATATCGATATTATTATTTCAAAAACTTATGGAGAGAAAAAAAAATCTATGAAACCCTTACTCCTACACTTTCAAAGAAATATAGTAATTATTATGATATTGTACTGTACTATGGAATCAGCCTGAGATATTGTGCTTTTTGCTAAATATTTATAGCAGTTCTTGTCATAATATGCAGTACATATTAATAAACTATATTGTGGTATTATTATGACTATCTACAAAATTATAGAAATGTATTAAAAAACTAGAATATTCTGAAAAATTATGTCAACAGTATTAAGTACACAAAATCATCAGAATACTAGCACTCTATCAAATATCTTGAAGATGAAGCGAGGGTATGAAATACCTTCAATGTACGTAGGTAAAATTTTTTCAAAAATTCATAAAAATACTACATATTAATGAAATTTTAAATCTTAGAGCATCGACATCTGGAAATCAATGTAGAAAATTTCTACAAATACGAGATAATTACGTAAATAGTATCGGTAAATACTGAAAAAATCAGTACTAAAAGGCGATAGAAATTTTATATCGCAAGTGGTATATTTCACAAAATAAAAGTTTGAGATTGCAAATCCGTTTCAAAAATGCTATGATGCTAGAATAAATATTTACTGATACATTAAAATAAATCTATTTTTAGCCCTTTCACATTGAGGTTTGCCCCTTCATGTGAAATTTCGTTGAGGAGCCCCTGCTGTTCCGAAAGCTCAAAACCTGAATTTCATTTCCAAAATTCTCACAAACTTCTCCAGTCTTCTCAAAACGTTCGAAACTCGCAGTTCAACTCACTCTTTTCCATATCCAACCATCTGAGCTCAAAATTAAATAAATTGTTCTTTAATTTTTACTCAGGATTTTACAAACAATCATCCAATCGTACCCCGAAGTTTCAGAATTTGTAGAAGAACATTAATTTAAAAAATTCAATGTGCGAGGAACTTTTCTATTTTTTTTCTGAACCCTACAAATAATAAAAATGCGCGACGTCAGCACTGCGAAAATTGAAAAAAAGTTGCTAAAACAACAGTATTTTCCGTTCACGTGAACGCAAAATCGCAATGTGCGAACAAGGGCTATGAAAATCCAGGCTGCTGCACAAGCTTTTGACGTTTTCTTCGTGAGAAGCGACGGTTCCAATAACACCGTGCCACCGACAACTGATCGGGACACACTTCTGTATAAATTTGCGATATAGCGAGATTTCTTTGATATCGCGAAGAAAGTTGAGAAAACAAGGGAAATCGAACACGTTTTGTTATCTATTTCGAGCTGAAGTCAGCATTCGCATATACATCGTGGGGTTTATTTTTTGCTTGAAACGGCGTTGTTGCGTTTATTTGAGCCGAGAACGACGAACTTGTTGCACGCTCAAAAGTGACAGTTTCGAGAGAATAATTTTGAAAGATATCGAATGAAAAAGGGAGCCAAGTTGGCGTTTTATCCGCGTTTTGGAAAGGATCCATGGACTTGGCTCGTGTTCGATTTTCAAACGAGGACAAGGAAAATATGATGATACTTAATGTAACAAAAATATGCAAACCATAAATAAGGAAAAAATACAGTAACGAAAAAGATAAAAAAGGGAAGTAATACTCACGAATGGTCTTTCAAGATTTTTTCGACTTTGTTGCTGGAAACGGTCCAAATGAAAATAGATCCGTTTGACGAACCTGCGGCTATGTATTGTCCATCGGGGCTGAAACACGCCCGCGTCCAATCATACCCCACTTTGAAACCGTCCGCACTGAGAACAAAAAAACAAACGTTTTCCATTGAGCGTGTAATATCGCCACTCGATCGACTGCAACCAAACATTGGTTCATGATTCGCGATCAAAGTTGTCTGAATCAAAGGTAATATTTATTCAATTACAACCGAATTTCATCAGGCTAATCGGGATTCAGATATTGACGTAATTGCGTTGACTTTCTCGAGTTCGTTTGTTGATAATGGCGAAATTGAGTATTTACAGTTTCCGAAATTTGACGAAGATAAACTCATGGTCGATTTAAGTTAGTTTTTTAACAGGCAGTTTTTTTATGAGTAAACAAAGGGTGTACAAACAGTGGGAGAAATATGCAGCACAATTTGTTATATATGTCGAGAAGGTATGGCAAGAATTACTTGAGTTTAGAACTTTTTACTATGATGAAATCATGGTAAAATACCAGATTTTCATTTCAAAATGTTGAACAAATTCACATTTCGATGAAATAAGCATTTTGTTAAGTAATGCAATCTTATGCAAGGATATAAATTAATTAGGATTTCCTTTTCAAAGATCAATAAATTGTTCCAATCAACCCTTGAACAGGTGCAAACTAAGTTTGTTGTTAATTATTACACCTTAAGCCCAGATTCTCTGATCTTGTAACACCATATTCTCCTACAACAAAGATTTATATCTCGTTCTAGAAGCTAAAAAAACAGTCTACTAATATTCATTGGTTGTCAAATAATTTTGTAATATTGTCGTTTTATAATTAAAAGTGCAAAAGTTTGATACTAAGAAATACGCCAAAAGTCAAAGTTGTCATAAAATAAATGAAATAATAACTGTTCAAAGACTGATAAAAATTTATTTACAAATATTGCCGAAAGTATTTTTTCTATGTCTGATCCCTGAAAATTAATCACCGGATGTTACCATAAGTATTATTTTAACTCGCGTATTTACAGTTTGGCGTTACCAACATTTATACTTTTTTTAAACAAAACGAAAGAAGGAATTCTTCTTTCTAAAGGAAAAATGAAGTTTCTCCTGACCTGACACGGTAATTATGTTATTAACCTAACGAGCGTTAACCAAATTACGCGAAATTGCAAAGACGCTCCGAGCCTTGGGTGTGCTACGACAAAAAGAAGGGTTATTTATGAACGACGCTCGCAAGTGTATTCATCCAGAATTCTTGAAACGCTTTAACAATACCATAACTCTTTTTGGGCACCGGCTGAACGCGCGAAATTTTCGCGCAGGAAGAATACGCTTAATTTTTCCGCCATTCGCGTAATTATAATGCATCGTGCGAGAAAGCACATAATTGCACGGGTCCTGGCGCGGGGTCAAACCTTTTTTCTAGGCTACCAATTGGCGAACATCCAAATTCTCCGTATTGTCGAATGCGAGGCTAGGGGTTACAAAAAAGGACTGTTTGTACGGTGGTCATGATAAATATTTACGTTGTTAGAAGATTGGCTTTCAATTGCAAATAAATTAGAATTTACACTGAGTAAGGGAACAAAGGGTTGCCATTTTCCTTCATCATTGAATAGAAACAGTGTACCAAAATATATTATCACTAAAAAAATTAGTCTCTTGTTCATTATTGGAAGAAAAAAAATTTGTTATGACTCAACAATAAGGGCTGCTCATAAATTACGAAACGCTCCTACGGGGGGGGGGGGGTCGAGCAGAACGTTACGTAGCAAATTTTTAATGTTGTCATGTACCTTTGATCGGCATGAGGAATTGATATATATTTTTCATTCGACGAATGCTTCGTAATTTTTTTTTGAAAATAGTCTATTGAAAAAAATTATCACAATTGAAAACGAGTAATATTGATACTAAATCTTAAAGATTAAAGTTTCAATTTAACGAATAGCAAAAATGAGACAATAGTCAATGAAATTCGAAATCTGAGATTATTATTTAAAGTTTTGCAACTTTTCATGATAATATCAGCACTCTTGAAAATTTTAACATTTTCACGACAACTTGGAGTATATGATTCTGGCTTTTAAGGGTAACACGAAAAATTCTGAAACTATTGTCAATGATTTTGTGTGATAAATCACAAATATTTAAAACTAATTTGAGTCATTTCGTACTTTTGAATATAAAATTGTAGTATTTACATTTTTAATTTTCCTCACATAGTAAAAATGTAAAACAATGTACATTAATTTAGAACTTTATAATTACTCTGAATTTACAACCACGACTTTAAGTAATAACACTATGAATTTCTAAAAAAAAATTTTTTTTTAATTGGAAACAATCAGAAAAATTCAAAGCTTATGTTAGTTTTGAACCTAAGTTTTAGTAATTGGGATGATAAATCATTAAATAAATACAACGAAACAACTTAAAATCACTAACAAAAGTGAAAGTTTCTAGCTATATTGAATTGTGCGCTTATTCTAAATGTAAAGTAATTAAATTCTGAATTCAGTAGATGAAAACAGAATTTCAAAAAGTTACGAAAATTTATAAAACATAGTAACTTTTTACTTCTGAACCAAAATTTCAAGATTTAACTCAGGATTTCAAAAAAAAAAAAAAAAAAAACCACAAAATTCAAAATTATTAACGTAATTTAGAATCTGTTGTAATTGAATATCATTTGACATAAATTTTCATTCAATTCGGAATTCAGAAAAAATAAAACATTCCGAAAATAACCAAAAATATGGAGAATTCTCCTCAAATTTATACTTTTTCACTTGAAATTAATGTACGTTTGTACATTGTTCGATAATGTACCCAAAAACACAAGCAACACATTGGAAACAATCAATAAAATTTTAAATTTTAAGTAATTTTGTAATATTAAGCCAAGACTTTTAGTAACTTGATTGTTTACACTCCATATAAAATAAAAAAAATAAAAAAAAGTATAGAAATTAACGAATTTGTAGAGTTTTGTTAGGAAACTTTAATTAACATGCGATTTATTTAAAAAAGAAAACAAAAATCTCGTGAAAAGTAGCGAAATGAAAAAATTCAATTAATTTCGAACGTTTTTTCAGGAATTTGACAATTTTTATTCTGTATTCTAAAAATAAGACGAACAAGGCCAAACTTTTTACATGAAATTCGAAATTTGCATACCTTTCTAACTTTTAGATCAAAACTTTACTTAGAATTCAGATCTAAATTTTAAACATATAATAAACATATTTTTGCTTGCATTGACATAATGAATTAAATTACAAAAGCTTTTAGAAACCATTGCCTTCAGTACAAGTTTTGTGTTTTCTATGCTGCTGTAAAATACTAAAAATTCCTGTAAGTATTTATATTTTTCTTTTGAAGACTGCGCTACGTTACAATTTTTTTGGGGGGGAGGGGGAGGAGTCAAAAAATACTGAACTTTCCGTTGTGTAATTTATGGACAGCCCCTAAAATACGTTAATAAATCTGTGAAGTGAATCCAAAATAGGTAAAGTTCGATAAAAGTCTACTTCAGCATGGCAGAATAAAATTAAAAAGCGAAAAGCCAATGCGGTGCTGCAGTAATTCATGGATAAAAAAAATGATGTAATGGGTTGATTCGAGCGAAAGTTTATAAAATTAGCAGAAATAAGTGGAAGAAAGAACGGAGGAGAAGGAACTGGCGCTAACAAATTCCGTATGCGTTTATGTATGCGTTGGTCCTCGCCAAAGCTCTCTGCGGGTGGGAGAGGGAGAAAGTCGTAAAAGCTCAAACCATATTTGGCATTTTTTCCAGAGGATGTTCACTCGGAATCCGGTAAAACATCATTGAAAGATTTAGTACGGTATAAAGTGCATGTGTCCCTTGTTCTCCCTTGAAGGAAAGTAATGTAAGATTTCAAACGAAAAATATGATAAAAAAAAATAAAAAGCACATTTATACCTGAAAATGTTTCATAATTTTACGAAATGAAGCTTTATAATCAGTAAATTTTTTCTTTGATACCTTATTCAACTATTAATAGCTATTTTATAACATCTATTATACTAAAGAAGGAGATGAAACATCATTAACTAAAAAATCTGTGCAATATTTGGCTTACTTCACCTCACCTAATAAACACAATAGCAAAGAAACAAAACGAATAAAAGCAATTTTACCTTGTAAACAAGTAAAAAAAAAAAATTCCTGTGACATCGGATATGACATTCCGTTCTGCTAGATAAAAAATACAAGTGACGTTATGTGATTGACCCGTTGTCGTACAGCATTTGACTCCGCAGTTGAAGAATGACGTACTTATTAGAAGAAACAAGTTTTGTAAGTAGACATTTTTTGTAATTACAGTAATTTATGGGCGTCGCTCGAAAACCATAAATCCGTCTAGTTTCCATCGTCAAGAATGTTGTCGCGCGATGCGACGGAAAATTCGAAACGGAAATGATTTGTCACACAATTATCATACAGTTAACTTCTGGTTTGTTAAGGATCAGATAATGATTAGTGAATAATGCGTCAAGATTTGCATCGGTACTTAAAATTGCGCTGGACCGCGATAAATGACGTCAAACACATGTGTTGCGAGAAATAAAATTAATGCAAATATCTAGTTTAAAATTCTGTAACGTATTGTAATGTAAGCATCAATCAAACACATAAAATTTTTTTCTGAAAATAAAATTCCAAATTTCTAATCTTACCTGAGGGACATCACAATTTGCTTCATCCTCAAATCCAAAACGTTGATTGTATCGTCTCTAACACAACTTAGAAGGTAATTGGTATCTGAAAAATACAAAAAAAAGAAAATTTTTTCAATTCATAATTATTTATTTTTAAGAATAATTGTTTCAACTGCAAATGGAAACAATTATGGAGAAAAATTTGATTAAAAACAAACCTCGTGAAAGGTCGAGTGACGTTATTTTCCCTTGCAAAAGAATGTCGTCCGAATTAGATTCCGCTCTGGTGTCCCAGAATCGTATTCTCCTATCGAAATGGCCACTAATTATTGTCGAACCCGCGCCGTCAGACGTAACAAGGTCATTGCAACTGGATCCAGCGAATTTAGTCTCGATACCTTTCAACAAAACATATAAATTCGGTGATAAAATTGTAAAAATAATGTCGAAACAATACAGTGTATTTCTTCAGGGCAATAACTGCAACCACATATAACCTTTTTATTGATTTCAATCGCAAAGGCAAAATTTTCAACAAATTGAACATTTTACACATTATTTACATATCAAATGTTACCACATGCAGCGTTCAAAGTGAAATTGTGGTGTTGCTGAAAAAAAGTTTGTTCATCATTTCGTACTCTGTTGTTGTTAGGAAATTGCAGCATGAAAATTGCTCATTACACTGGAATTAAAATGCGTTTAGTCGAGAAAAAACGTATTACTCAGGCGAGACAGACTTTGCTCTTGTCAAAGATAAATAGAAGACGGAAATTTTATGCTACGAGCAGTCACACGAGTGAATGCGCGCTCTTGAAATGTATTAACTATTCTCAGTCAGATAAGACTCGTTGGACACAGGTACATTCAACAAAAGCACAAGTATGGTCGTAAACGCCGCTTTGAAGTCGTTGCATTTTCAAAGCTTGCGCGAAAAAACTTGGGACAAAAGTACCCTGGCTTACATATTATTCTACATACACATATTCGCATCATACGTTCATGCATGCGATTTCCGTCATTCGCTGAACAATGAGCTTCTAAGGTTTTTGCAATTTGAATGAGTTTGCGAAGAACATACATTGAATCATTTTATAAAGTAATGTTTGAGGCCTTTTAAATTTCTCTACAATTATTGTTTGAACGTCGTTTGTAATTTTTTTCAAGTTAATATATGAAACTCAATTTTTAATGTTGGATAGTAAAAAACAAATTACCATTTGAGTAAAACTTTGAAAAACTGAAATATAAGAATGCATTGTGTTCATGTCATATTTTTATCGCGATTTGAATTATCGAAAAATTTTACTCGGATATAACTTTTGTGTTTGTACTAATTTTTTTTACAGAAAAACAGAATATTTACATTAAAGTTTGTTAAAAAAAATTGACACATATTTTTAGTACTCATACTGTCCAAAAGCTTTCCCTGAAGTTTTTCAAAGGAAGTATTGTTGTCTACTTTAGTTCTTCTATCAATAGTTATATCTAAAAATTATTTTCATGCAAAGGGTTTTCCAATCAAATTTTTGAACCATGATTTTCTTAATACATTTTTCGCATGTAACTTTTTTACCTAAAATATTTCACACTTCACAAAAGTTCTTGAAACTGATATGATAAGTTATGTGTTCGTGGAATGAGTTGTTCCTCAAAGACTTATGAAAAGTTGATTCTAAATTGTTTTTCTTGTACTCAAACTTAAAATAATCAAAATTGCTTGCTAGCATTCGTTATTCTTTTTTTAAATACTTTTATGATATTTTTTTTCTTCTAAGTTCGATTAAACAAAAAAGTTAGTAGAAGGTGTTCTATAGCTATTAATACAAAGCAAGGATATTAAAAAATTATTTGTATATGTAGTGCAAAACTGTTAATATAAGATATTGATTTTTTCTCAATAAAACTTTTCACAAAGAGATACAAAAATTTATTCAATAAATTTTGATAAAAAAACAGCTAAAATTGTAAAAATACAATATTTTTCTAATCTAACTTTTGCAAACATCTAACGACAATTCGTAGTTGAAAAAAAAAAGTATACATATACAAGTGCAAATTGAGTGAAAAAAATAAGTGGAAAACTTGAAATTCAGGAACTATGATAACGAAAATTTGAAAAAAAAATTTTATGTACCTCTGGCATAGAAAACGCGTTTCTATGCCAGCTCGAGATCTCTAAACGCGTTTTCTATGCCCTCGGTACATAAAATATCGTTCGTAACAGGCACGGATGTGCTCATAGGCAAAACGGTTTACAGTCCTCGGCTTCGCCTCGGACCGTAATTCCCCCGTTTCGCTAAATTCGCACATCCGTACCTGTTACGAAATATACTATTTTTTAATGTACCTCTGGCATAGAAAACTCGTTTTTCGTCCAATTATAAATCTTCAAACTCGTTTTCAAGCCCCTCGATATGAAAAATATTTTAAGTAACTGTTTTTTATAGAATCACAAGATTCGATACCAATTTAATAGAATTCTGATAAATTTGGTACCAATTTATTAGAATAAAAAAATTATCGGAAGTTGAATGACATTGAAACTTAAAGTAGTCGAAAATATTGAAAAAGTTGTTTAATTACGCTAATCAAAAAAAAAAAAAAAAAAATGTTATAATTTCTAATAATTCCTCTTAATTCGTTCATTGGAAATTTTCGATACTTCTCTTGTCTTTAAATATCAACATAAATAGAAATTTTAGCGGATATTTTCTAAAAAAAGTATAAAGAATAATTGAGAAATATCCTAAAATTCATGAAAATCTTCATCAATTTTCAGATACAAACTTGAATTTTCTGAAGTTTTTCAGACTTACACAAGTCTTTTTTTTCTAGATGACTTCAAAAAACACTTTCTATCACTCTGAAAATATAAATAATCACAATGTAAAATCTCAATACTTTCGTTAGTACACAGCAAAAATTCGGAAGTGTAGGGGTCTATATGCACTTGTTCTCCAGGAAAAAAAATGCGTTTTCACGATTTTTTTTTTTGGAAAAACACCGCCTTTTTTTGAAAAACTTATTGCCTATTTATTTATCGATGTCACAATGTATTTTAGACATTTTTTCAGAATGAGATCTTCGTAATTGGGTGCACTACAGCAATTGTGCCAAAATCCGATGTTTTTTCGCGGTGAGTACAGTTTCTCTAAAACTATTTATCTGAATGGTCTGCATTTTTTAGAGCTTATTTACAATTAAAATAGCCTCTGCGTAAATAAAGGATCCTGAATATCAAGTAAAACTTTTTTTTTCTTGCTGTGAAAACCGAAAGTCCAGACGTTGAAAAATCAAACATTTTAGGAAAATGACCACTATTTTCGTAAAAATATTAATTTAGCGAAATACTTTGTTCACGCAAAGTGAAAAGGTATTAACTAGAGGTTTTTCTTTTATTGTTTTTTGTATTACAGATAGACAGTTCCTTATTTATCATGCTCATCAAGCGCGGTGTCGGAAAAATTGTGTTTTGGCAGAATGGTTGCTACGACCTTATTGTTTTCTGAAAAAATTCAGAAAATACCTTGTGTCATCAATACATAAATAGGCTTAAAGTTCTAAAACAAATATATACTTTTTTTTTTTTTCAGAAAAAATTGTGAAAATGTCCTGTATTACTCGAGCGCAAGTGTATATTACACTTTAAGTAAAAAATCTATCAACAAATACTTGAAATTGATGCACTGGGTCAAAAACCAGGAAAAATTTACTTCAGAACATGATGATTAGAAAAATGCAGTGAGGTCAATAAATTTCAAGAAAAATATTTTCACAGGATTAGGAAACGAGTGACATTAAATTAAAATAATTATACTCCTGTACAAAGAAAACAGACATATTTATGTTTCAACCCGTAACACTTTCAAAGCTTGTGTATCTTCTGAACAAAGCCGAATTTCATGAAAACCTATAACACTCCTAACAGTGTCGGAAATACTGCAAATAACTTCTCGCCGAGACTCGTCAAAGTTTTGAAATATCGCGACCAAACCCAGACTATACAAAAGTAACAAATGTCTCTAGACTTGCGTAACAGCGAGACTTGTTCAGTTGAAATCAGTCGAAATCCGGTGTATGCTACCTCAATTGATGCATCTCGTTCGCGCGACTTTACACACCCGCACGTGAGATAGGTTTGTGAGTCCGCCCAAGGTAATACGCTGTTCTACCTTATAGAGTACGTCTCGCAGTAGGCAACAGATATTCTACTCTTCATCTCTATGTTTATTTTTTCCCATCTTCTATCTCTGCCTTCTTCTGTCTCGTTTTCCACCACCTCGCGAAATCCATTTCAGCGGATGCAATAAATAATGATTTCAAACTCGCACAGGCGCACGAGTTTTGCGTTCGTTAACATTAATATTTCCTGTTTGATATAGTAATCTCGATGCGGAATGGAAAGAAAATCGTTCGATTGCTTTTCTGAGATCGTAATTAGCGGTTTGGCATTTTTAGCGATTTGTAATACCGATCATGTCATAAATACCGAGCTCTCTCGCGCCATTATCGAGAATCGTAATAAGAGCTGGACATGCAAAAACTGTGTACTTGTAAGATGAGGGAGGAGTAGCTTCATAAAAAGCTCCTTAATTGGTTATCTTGAGTTGTGACACATAGCTTGCGACAGCGTAAATTTCAGTCAATTGGGCTTATGCCTACATTGAAAAGTTTTTCAATTCATATACATCATGAGATCTGCAACTCCTTCGATTGGGTTACACAGGGGCACGCGAAAACGAATTTCGAAAGGGTTTCGCAAAAATACATGTTTTTAATCTCACAATAAGAATATTTTCGATATTCGAATAGATGAATTTCTATCAATGAATTTGTTTTTCGTTTCTTTTCGATTCTTTCGAACAACAAATTTAAGACATTTTATTAATAGATTTTAGAGTTGCATGAAATTTTTATACATCGTAAATACAATATTTTTCTTTGAGAGAAGTATTTCGTCAGTATCGGAATCTCTTGTTTCCTATACGTTGAAATCATAAATTCTTGTTTTTCTAAAAATGATTGAGTCTTTAGCAAATACCAGAATATCAAAGTACAATGTATATTATTGTTTAGATTGAGGTTTTTCCAAAAAAAAACTTTTTACCATATGTACTTACTTATTTTTGGTTTCAAATTGAAATTTTGTCCCTGAAAATTCACGATTTTTTTTTCAATTTAAATGTTCTTAAAAATGTCTGTTCGGAATTTATACGTATAATATTTCATTTCGTTGAAAGCTTTATTTTTTATGTTTGAACCTTGGTGGTCATTCAGCAGAAAAGTTTTTTTTACGTTTTTTTTACTTTCAAAATTTTACTACAACATACTAAACGACTTTTTCAATTTTAGATACAAATTGAATTATCTAGTTTTTGAAACTCCATATGTCGTCTGTTTTTTTACTCTTAATGTCTTCTTTACAAAATTTGTCAATTTTTCAATGATTTTATTTATGAAATCCCTATTATGAAGAATTATCTTCATAAATTAAAATTATCAAATGCACATATTGAACTTCTTAAATTCCTAAATAAATTTTTAATGTTTTTTCATTTTCAAATTTTTCCTTGTTTTGAATTACTGTTAACTGTTGTCTGAGCAATGAACTTTACGAATTAAAAATGTTCAAAGTCAGGACTCTATTATTACAACTATACAATAGTAAAATAGTACAATACAACAATATAATACAATAATAATAGGATCAAAAACTTTTTTCAAAGTAAATAGTAGTCATGATATAGTTGAATTCTTTTTTTATATATTTTGAATACATTTTTATTGTATTATGTAGATAAATATTTCATTTTTCACAATATGTTTTACAATAACTTTTGTATGATTAGAAACAAATCTTGTAATTATACAAAACAACTATATTCTTATGACCATGCATTTTAGAAAAAATATACTTTATCATCATTTTATGGTTATAATTATAATCAAAAAATACAATTCATTCACTAGCATTCATTAAAGAATATTATATCATTTTACTAATGAAGTTGTGATAAATTACACATTCAAATATCGATCGACTTATTCAATGAATGCATAAGCATATTTAAAAATGTCATTCATTATAATTAATCATTTAAAATTTGAGGGGTTACATACCTGTTTGTGCGGAAAAATTAAGGATGATTTGGAGTAGCTTTTAAGGTATGTCACAAAAGTTATAGTTTTTTGATAGTGTATTGTTCACTTGAAAAAACAAGTATTTGTTAATAAAAAAATATCAGCAATTGGCAAAGTTGTCGCCCTTTCCCCGAAACAACTTTTTTTTTTAATAGGCTTGCGGTGACTACGATGCAAGTTGAACAGGTCAAGTTAAATTAGGAAATCCAAAAAATTTTATAAGTGAAGGAGTGTATCTAGTTCTTGAACGATCGCTTTTTTAAAGAACAGTTTTTATTTTGCAGATAAGAATTTTTCAATAAAATTTACAGAGCTCAAAAATCTAAATCTCGGGGAAAACGTTCTTGCATGCAGGAAAAACGTAATATTCATTTTTTCAATCGTTCAAGAAATAGATACACTCCTAGACTAATGAAATGTTTTGGTTTATTTAATTTAACTTGTACTGTTCGACTTGCATCGTGGTCACCGCAAGCCTCTTCAAAGAAAAAGTTGTTTCGGGGAAAGGGTCATAATTCTACCAATTTTTGATATTTTTTATGAACAAATACTTGTTTTTTTAAGTGGACAATACACTATTCAAAAACAACAACTTTGGTGTCATAATATTATTGCTACATACTTTAAAACATACTCCAAACCATCATTAATTCGTCCGCACAAAAAGGTATATAACCCTTTCAAGTATAAAGTGTATGTAATGTCATTTAAGAAATAATTTTCAACGTGAGAAATTGAGTATCCTTAATGTTTACTGACTCTTTTTCTATTCTTCCGTGCTTAAGATGAGGATTTAAAATCAACATCTACTTTTTCACTCAAAATCTAATCTATCAATAGAAACAATTTCAAATTTTGATTTTGTTAAAATTTTTTACTGTTAAAAACTATATGTTTCAGCTACCGAATTTTGACGATTCCGAAATTTTATCACTGTTTTGGATCTTTTACTATCGAACACTTTTCAATATTTTATCTTAGAAATTCCACTGCTAACAATTGTTATGGAACGATCCATTTTAAGCCAATAATTTAACATACACTTAGATCTCGAGTTTTTTTTGCGTGTTTCAATTTTTCTTGCTGTATTTACTCGAGAAATTGATTCTTTCTAAATTACAAAAGTGGTTTCGACCCCTAAAACTACCCCAATGTTCGCCACTAGGATTTCGCCAAACGTCATCACAAAAAAAAAAAAAATGGAGACAAACAAAAAAATCGCTTGGAAAATTTCAAGCACATGGAAAAACTTATCTGTGCAATTAATCTCAAGGGAAAGGCGTGAAGAATGATTATCTTTTTTACTGAAAATCCCGTTGACGTTTCGCATTATAACGAAACAGATTTCATTTAACGTCATAACCGCTCGCGTCCTTTGTATCGCATACGTTCCACGGAGTACATCATATACATATGAATGCCTGTGCAAGTATACTCGGTTCGTTTTATTGTTGGCGCAAGGGTATAAGTGCGCGCCCTTTACATGGCTGCAACTAATCGAGATAACTACGTGGACGGACCGCGAGCCCTGTCTTTGGCGTTGTTTTTGCTGGGCAATAAATAATTAACACTCCGTCGAAAGATCTTTCTTTCCACTCGCTGCGCGAACAAAATGAACCGTTGCTTGCACACGAGAATGAAAACGTTGGATGCCGTCTAGTTTTTACAGGAAATCCCGGATACTCGCGACTTTGATGAAGTGAATTCGCGAAAAAGCGCCAACTCTGAACTTGGGGTGGAAAAATGTGGCGATAATAATCACATTAATGAGAGATACTCACAAGCTTTGCTGCGGAGGTCCCAGATTTTTAGAGTTCTGTCGTAACTGCCCGTGACAACTTTTGACGGCTCGCCAAGAAACTTGGCTGCCATCACTTTTTCACAATGGCCCGTTAGCGTGTGCTGCAACAAAACAAGGTAGGAAACTCTTTTAAGTTATTCAGTCGTGATAATAAATTAAATTGCCTGAGTTTAAGGACCGAGTTTGTATCTAGAGTAGCTATTCAAGATTCTTGCAGGTATTTTATTGTTCGGATATTGTTCGCCAAGCAATCATCGTACTAATAATATGATAAAGAATCGATATGGTACTCATTAAGCATATCTTTATTTCTCTCGAATTCTTTAAAATAAATCAAATAAATAATTTGGAAACATATACTTATTTAATAACTAAGAATAATAGAAAACATGATTTCTCATATACAATCCCTTTTTTTCAGGTTTTTTCTTCAATGAAACAACTTTTCAATTTTTAATTTCTAGCGTTCCGAATTTTGTATCCATCTTCAGAAAGGAAAATTCTTCTCGAAAAAAACGACTTATTATTAGAAAGGCAAGAAAGAAGGTCTATCCACGCAGCTAAATAATGAAGATTTCGAAGTTGTTTTTGTTGCTGATCACGAATCAGCAGTCCGTTTCATTCAATCAGGTCAGGTTTACGAAATACATGATTCAGGTTTTTTTTTCAATTTTGACCATTTAATTTTATCTGTTTTCAAACAATGTTCGGAATTTGAAAAGTAGTGCATTGGAACTGGGTTATTTGTCATGATTACGTTTTGTTGAACGTATAAAATACTAACAGTATTCACTAACAATTGTTGAATCTCAGAAACCATACTGGTTTTTCTAGATTGTCGTGAATGTGCAGCTCTTCTTGCTCGTTCCTGAATTCGAAAAAAAGACAGGGAAAAAATCCAGTTAGGGATAGTGAAAAATGGATATTTTGAGACCTTTCAAACTTTTTTATGTTCTGAGTTTGTATGAGTGACGTTTTATAAGTAAAAAAAAGTCATTGATTCAACTCTGTAATCATTCAACAGTGCAATTAATAATTAAAATATAATTTTCGTCAGGATTACTTTCTTACATTTCAAGGAACCTTTCTCAACAACTAGTAATCCGATAGTTTATGAAATAATTTGAAAAAAATGCCTCTCCCTTTTCAAGAATCAATAATTATTTATTTTGCTCTCAAAATGAAAGTACCCTCGCTTTTAATAACGAAATTTATTTTAAATTGTCATTTTTCTGAAGAAAACATCATTATTCGTCTTAAATACCTGAAATTGAACGAAAATTCTAAATAATGGATTGAAAATATGTATTAAAGCGACGTTCAACTCTTATGAGTATGAACGAGAATGTCTAAGGAATTTTAGAGTCAAAAATTTTCATATCGCATCATTTTCTTATTTTCTATAATTTTTTCAACATAAGTGAAAAGTGGAAATATGAATTGCATTCTGTAAAAGCCATGACTGGCTCAAATCTTTTGTTTCTGAATGAGAAACTTTTATTTGACATTTTACCCGTCATTCTCAAGTGATAATAAATTTCTATTTATTTTGACATTTTATAATGATAAGACTCTTTAATAGATTTCGTTTAAATTGAATGTATTTAAAAAAAAATACACTCTTCCATAATTAGTAAATAGGTAAAAAAAATGGGACGCAATAAGTTTTTGCCCTTTTTATTAAATAGACACTACGTTGTTTTTATTCATGTTCAGTACCGTGGTTCTATCGCTGTTTTCTTTTTGTATTGTTACGTCCCAGTAACATGAATATTTCAAAGTTAATCATGAAATAAATTTGGCTCAAACGTTCTAGAAGTTCTCGAATCGACAAGTTTTATCTTGTATTTGTAAAGTCGTTTTTGTGCGTTGAATCATTCAAAGAGCCAAGTTTTGTTCTACGATCTAGCGAGTTCGAGAAACACAAGGCGGGTCTGTTTTACGACGTTGCATTAGTCATGCGATAGGCCCGGTTTGTATTCGAAATCCAGTAGATTCTAGATTTCGTCATCGGGTCTCGAAGTTTTCTATCTTCTTCTTATGCGTTTTAGCTTCTAATATAAATACGCCTGTTTGGGTGCGCAGTGGTCCCCAGTCTTATTCAAGAACTCTGTGTCAATTGTGGACCCCGATCGGCCCATTTCGCGTTCGCGTTCGCGTTCATTTAACGGAAATTATAAAGTTAAATTAAAAGTGTATCAATAAATAATAATTATAAAAATGAAATGTATTTTTATTAAAATCAATTAAAAAAAAAAGAGAATAAATCGGAAGTTAATTGGGATTGGCCACGCTGCCTACGGCCTAACGATTTTTGGATGTTTCGGAATCATCTCATCATCATCAACCAAAAATCTCATACGTAACATGTACATATGTTACTTTAAGATTCTAACAGTAGCAAAAAGATGAATTGAAAGTCTACACTTATATCATAAGATTTCAATTGAACTTACCTAAAATACATCGTTAATTTTTTAGATTTTTTATTATTTTTAAAATCAGTATTTTTAAAATCAGTTTCATCGTCACTGACCAAATCTCCGATTTCTCTCAAATTTTTCAAATACACACGTAAACTAGTTTAAGAACGTACGTATTTTTTATTTTGGGCTGAAAATTGGTTTTTGTCGAGGAATTCAGATTTTAGATTAGGCTGTCAAATTCAGAGTAACCTCACTTTTTTATTGCTTATTTCTCATGAGAAAATCAATGGATTTCAATAATTTTCATAGGAAAACGTTCGAAATTGTACGCAATTTATGAATAATGTATTGAAAATATTTCTTGTAGCGATGTTGAATTGTTATTAGCGTGAATGAAAAAAGTGTAAAAAATTGAGTAAATAGTTTTCATATTGCATCATTTCTTTTTTTCTTCCCGTTTTTTTTGTCATTGATTGATAAAAGAATGAACTACATTCAGTAAAATACGTTACATGAAAAAACGTTTCGTTCGTAAGTGAGAATTTTTTCCGATTTTCCAGCCTGTCATGAACAAGTGATTATGAAATTTCAATATATTTTTACTTTTCTTGATCTAAAGACACTTTAGTATGTCCCATTCGATAATAAAGTATATTGTTATTGAAAATTTCCTAACTTTTTTTTCATTACTCGGGATATCACATATCATTTTTTCGAGCGTGTCTCTTGAAAATAACTTTTATATTTATATTTACTTGCATGGATCTGGTATGGTTGTAGAATTTTTTTTCATATTGTTTATAGATAATAATCACTAGATTGAGCTAACATACGGAATTCCATAAAATGCATTTTAACCGTGAAGATATTCGAGAAACTGATTAATGATTACTTATCAGACATTATACTTTATATTTTCACACGTTAAAAATACTAATATTTCAGAAATTTCCTAAATAAAATTGCAAAAATTGAAATCTTTTATTCTTGTATAAAGTAATTCAATGTATTCATATTTAAACAAAATAGTATAGTGACAAAAAGCATCTTTGTTTACCGAAAAAACATTGAAACGTGAGCACGTTGAACATGTTGAATAATTTATTTCCTTTGGAATAAAACGAACGTTTCTAGAACATGAAATATCGTCTTTATATGTGTTTATTTTGCATTAAAATGGAAGGAAATTTTTTAGAGAATTTAAAATATTCGACAAAACAATTGATGACATTATCCCATAATTCTACACTTGAACATTTTTTCGATAGATAATAGACCTACCCTCAGAATTCTATATAAACATAAAAATGTAATAAAATGTTCCGGAGAAATGAAAACGAAAGTATTCTTATAGAATAATGCATGATTATAAGTATTTTAGCAATCTAGTGATCCGCGCGAAAGCTTGATTCCAAGTTGTATTTCGAGCCGTTGAACATCTAGTTAGGAATTTTTTGTTTAATATTTTTGTTAGGAATATATATCATCATAAAATGGAACTGTCATATAACATAGATATCGAGAAAAGTGAAAATATATTGAAATTACATAATTACTTGTTAATGACAGGCTGGAAAATCGGAAAAAAATTCTCACTTACGAACGAAACGTTTTGGCATGTAACGGTTTTTACAGAATGTAGTTCATACCTTTACGAATCAATGAAAAAAAAAACAAGAGGAAAAAAAATGATGCAATATGAAAACTATTTACTCAAAAATTTTCTACCCTTTTTTCATTCACGCTAATAACAATTCAACATCGCTACAAAAAATATTTTCAATACATTATTCATAAATTTTGTACAATTTCGAACGTTTTCATACAAAAATTATTGAAATCCATTGATTTTCTTATGAGAAATGAGGATTTAAAAAAATTTTTTTGACAAGTGAGGTTACTCTGAATTTTTAGCTAAATCTAAAATCTGAATTCCTCGACAAAAACCAATTTTCAGCTCAAAATAAAAAATACGTTTGTTTTCAAACTAGTTAACGTGACTATTTAAAAAATTTGAGAGAAATCGGTGATTTTGTCAAAGAAGACTAAACTGATTTATAAAATAGGGAACCACTATTAGAGTACATGGTTTAATCACAAAAAAAATATTTTTCCAGGCGTCCTACAATGCAAACCTAAATAAATTTTGTTATTTCAATGATTCTAAATTCTGATAAACTTTCTTCACATTCTGAAATTGGTGGAATACATAAAATAACAGAATTCAGTATAAAAATAACATTTATTTTAATTTGAAACATGATTTCTTTTTTTCATGATAAACGTGTTCATGTTTTCATGTTTGCAGTTATATAAATAATTCTGTCATTTCACTTCTAATATTTAAATGACTTATCTGAATCCTTTTTAGAACTTTAACTTTCTTTCATTATCTCTATCTAGTTTTCTGAATTTCTATAACCTCTAACTTTCCGAGAACAAAAGTACAACATTCGGCGTATAAATTTTTATCAATTACAGGAATATTTCGATATCTCCAATGCATGGTATTTTTTTCAATTTATTTGCCAAAGTTGTTATTTTATAATTTAACAATTAAGTCACAAGTTCAAATAAAAAAAAAAATTACGCGGTATATTAATTTTTGAGTCAATCATTTTTGACACAATGCTTCCATACTTCATGAATTTCGTTCAATGTCAAACAATTTGAAAGAGGAATTAGATTAATGATCTATAGATTTTTAGTAGGAAAGGAAAGCTATCCTCAATGTAACAGCGTAATCGGGAATTGCAGATTCTTGAGAAGAACAGATTTCTACATAAGAACTGATAAAATATTTTTTTCAAGCTTCTTTGTGTATCCATTCAAATAATTTAAGAGGAATCCTTTATAGTGCCAGTGATGAGCAGATCGATTCTTAATCGAATGACCCACCAATGTCGTATTTTTCCCGCACTTGGAAGAAAATTACTTTACGAGCCAAGTCATTCGGAACGACGAATATTCTACTAGCGGTGATTTCTCGTGAACGAGCGTTTCTAAGTAAGGGTTAATAATTTAGCAGCGCGTCGCGTAATGAGAAAGAGTAAGTCCCATTGCCTATGTATCTCCCCGAGTGATACGAGCTTCGACAGGGGCAGTTACGTAAGAATCGCGAAAGGGGATAATTATACCCGGCCAGCTGGCAACAAATTATAGGCGTAATATGCTTTGCGTCAAGTTCACTACGGCCCAAGTGGCTCGCGCATTGATAGCATTCGCGGTAGGAGGTAGAAACCATGAAAATTATTGATGTGAGATCTCAGAAGTTAGGACCGCGGGATGAATAGAATCGTTATGAAGACTCATTTCAATTTCAACTACTCTTGGCACATGGTCATGAGTCTCATTTCAATGTGATCACGCCCTTTACGCGTCCCCTCGGTTCTTGCTCTCTCGAAATACGATCGGCCGCGAGGATACTTTTTCACTCGGACCGAGATAACCATTGAATTATATCACGCTTTTTTCCACAAGGAATAATTTAATGCGCAAGTTTTGCATACTTCGGGTATGCAACAATTTGCCGTAGCTTTTTACCTGCGCTATGAGTACACCGCGTTTCAGGCAGAACCTGTTTTTCATTTGCGCTTTTTTCAGTGGCATAAAATTCTTCAGCAGTGTAACACAGTGATAGTTACATTAGGAGATCAAGAGTCTTACAAAAAAGCGACAATATGTACTATTTACAAATAATTAGGATGGATGTCCAGAACACCCGCGAAAAATAAAACAAATCTAATAACTCAATAAACCATAAAATCGTAATGTTTCTAGAATACCCAAGTTCGTTCAACTACATTCGCATTTTACTCTTCCGATTGAAAAGTAGAGCTGAAGTGCAGCTCGCTTGGTTCGGTTTTTTAGCATTCATTCGCACTGAAAAGACTTTCAGAGCTTATTATGAGGCGAAAACCTCTGTGTTTTACGTTCGCTTTACAATTTTTTCTTGCTAACAACATAAACGCGATCCATAACGACGCGTTAAGTCATTTTTTGTTTTGTAAGGGCGCATTAAGGAACACATAACTCGCATCTCGTTTGCAAATGCGGCCACGTCCTTTTGTTATACTATAAGGAGTAGTGCGTAACAAAGCGCGCCCGCTCGTTGGCTAAGACACTGCGTCCTTGCCAATGTAAGTCCCGATTTCTAAATGAGCTCGGGGATGCTCGGGAAATTTCAAATATGTCATTGTTTTACATTCGAACCGGTTGCGCTTTGCCACTGTCGTTGCCAGCTACGCGGTACGCGATTATCACAAAAAGAAGTGCGTAATTAGGTGTAACATCTTGGCCTGAAATATAATAATTTTCTGTTTCCATCTATTACCCAAGTTAGAAAGAATGATTCTGCGATTGTTAAAGAGATGTTTCATCGACTAGATTACGATTATCTAAGTAGAAGTAGATGAGAAAAACTTATTTTTAACCATATTTACAGTAAGTTTTCTGTTCATGTTCTAATAGTCCAGGAGAATTGTACTTTTACTGGGAAATAATTTCAAACAAGCTGGATTTGTGCACAGTTGTACGGTACCATAAGTAAAGCTTAAATCTGAATCTGCACCATTCCCACTCCCTTAGGCTAATAAGCGTTATCTTGTAAATAAGGAGTGAATCGGGTTATCGCTCATAACTCCTGTCCATTGCATTTCTCAAAAAAGGCAGGTATATCATTTTGTAGCTAAAAACAACAGCTTTCAAATTACTAATCACACCAAATATTTAACTTTTTTTTCAATGCAAAAAATTAATTGTTTATTAACGAAAATCGTAAAAATATTAGTTGTAGGGAAATTCATCATTTCCGCTTGATCGAATTCGACAGTGTTCTTTACAAAAAATGTAAACCATCAATTTATCTTGATTTTTTAATTAATGTATTTTCCTGTTATATATAATAAATGCTTTTCTGCGAAATAATTCCGAGCAAGCTGCATTTTCGTATAATTGAATGGTACCATAAGGAAAGCTTAAATCTGAATTTGCACTATTCTCACGCCCTTAGTTTCGGCGCCATTTTGTAAATAAGGGTTGAATCGGTTTTTCGTTCATAACTCCTGTCCATTACATTTCTCGAAAAAAAGCAGTGTATCATTTGGTAACCAAAAACAATAGCTTTCAAATGACCTATCACATAACATTCTAAACTTTTTTTTTCATTGCAAAAAATCGATTGTCTATCAAAGAAAATCGTAACAATATCAGTTATAGTGAAATTTCTCATTTCTGGTTGATCAAATTCGAAAACTTTGTTAACAAATAAGTTTCGTAGCTATGTGTTTTGTGCATGAATTTGTGAAACGTTTGATAACATAGCCCCACAAAAAAAAGTGGAATGTGCGACAGACTACGGTAGTCCTATCATATGGATTTTGGGTCGCTGAATCCGAATCCGTACTCAGAATTGCAAGATTTTTGACATAACTTCAAAAAACGTTGTTTTTTCGGCTAATTTTGCATTACAAAATTCGTAAAAAAAATCGTGAATTTTTTTTATGTTGACTACAGATTCAGATTGACCAGCAAAAAATACATAAGGAATGCTCTATTTAGTAAAATTTCTCATGGTAAATTTAGTAAATTTTGTTCGGCAAGATCTTACGCTAATACCCTTCGTACAGTCCCTTCCCCACCACGAAGTATTGGTACTAGGCAACTAAAAAAAGCATTACTTGTGTATTTTTTTCTGCTGTTACCGAATATGTAATAAAATTTGTAAAAAATCTACGAATTTTTTTTTACAAATTTGTTATTGCAAAATTAACCGAAAAAAAAATTTTTTTGAGGTTATGTGAAAAACTGTCACAAATATTGTAATTCTAACTACAGATTCGGATTCAAAAACGGTTAGCAAAAAAAGTCACTTTTGTTCAGCGAGATATTCCACTTATACCCTTCTTACAGTCTCTCCCCCACCGCAAATTATTAGGGCTAGTGGACTAAATAGAGCGTTCCTTATGTATTTTTTGCTGCTGAATCTGAATCAGTAGTCAAAATTAAAAAATTCACGATTTTTTTTACAAATTTTTTAATGCAAAATTAGCCGAAAAAACAACGTTATTTGAGGATATGTCAAAAACCGTCATTAATGTTGCAATTCTGAGTACGGATTCGGATTCAGCGACCCAAAATCATAATGATAGGACTACCGTAGTCTGTCGCACATTCCACTTTTATTTGTGGGTCTGTGTAATTAAAAAAGTTATTATTTACACTGTAAAAATTTTTTGTAGAGTCACCGTATATTATATAGTTTACTTACTGAATAAAGCTGCAAACGCCGATCATTGAGGTGAAGAGTGAAGGATGATAAAGTATTTTAAATTTTGATTTCGCACTTTGCTATTAATTTTATGTAAATGACTCTGCGCATCTGAACGTCTATTTCATTTTGTCGTTATCAACCTTTAAAATGACATCATTATTTTTGAAAGTAGAACAAATTTATACTTCGAAACAATTTTCACACTTTTGCGATCAGATATATCATAACACTTTTTGGAGTCATAAGAAAAATATTTAAACTCATGTATGTACATTTAGAAAATTATTTGATTACAAAATTGAAAAAATTCAATAAAGAAACAACAAAAAATCTGATATTTTTTAATTTAGAGTTGAGTTACAATCAATGCATACAGTGTACTGAATCCCAGGGGGATTTTTCAAGTCATGACTCGGTAATGATAGATATTCATTAAAAATTTTGGAAGAAAGCGCATTGTAAAGCAAAAATTATTTGTTTAACGGAAAAAATACATGCGTTGAAAAAAAAGAGGGAATCATGCTTTACATTTTTTATTAACAAAATTTCGAATTTGATCAACTGGAAATGAGAAATTTCACTATTACTGATATTTACACGATTTTTGTTGATAGACAATCGAATTTTTGCAATAAAAAAAAATTGAGAATGTTTTGTGATAGGTCATTTGAAAGCTATTGTTTTTGGTTACAAAATGATACACTGCTTTTTTTTCGAGAAATGTAATAGACAGGAGTTATGAACGAAAAACGGATTCAACCCTCATTTACAAAATGGCGCCGAACCTAAGGGCGTGAGAATAGTACAAATTCAGATTTAAGCTTTCCTTATGGTACCATTCAATTGTATGAAAATGCAGCTTGCTCGGAATTATTTCGCAGAAAAGCATTGTTGAAAGTAGAATTCTCCTGGACTTTTCAGAGATATTGCAACAAAAACTATTCGTTTAACAGGAAAATACATTAATGAAAAAATCAAGATAAATTGATGGTTTACATTTTTTGTAAAGAACACTGTCGAATTCGATCAAGCGGAAATGATGAATTTCCCTATAACTAATATTTTTAAGATTTTTGTTAATAAACGATTAGTTTTTTGCATTGAAAAAAAAAAGTTAAATATTTGGTGTGATTAGTCATTTGAAAGCTTTTGTTTTTAGCGACAAAATTATATACCTGCCTTTTTTGAGAAATGCAATGGACAGGAGTTATGAGCGATAACCCATTTCAATCCTTATTTACAAGATAACGCTGAACCTAAGGGGGTGAGAATGATGCAGATTCAGATTTAAGCTTTACTTATGGTACCGTACAAATATGCAAAAATCCAGCTGGCTTGGAATTATTTCCCAGAAAAGAATTGTAGAAAGTACAATTATTCTGGACTATAAATCTCATTTCTTTTTCCTGTTTTCGAAATCACTCATGAAAAGTTTTTCGTTCCAATCATCGAATAGTGAGCGTCGATTAAGCGCCCTGGGACGTTGCATAATTTCGGACTCTTCAAGTTTGTGCTCAGAGTTGGTTTATTCCTCAGAGTGAAGACTCCCAACGCGCCATGATTACTGATATGAATTATTGTATACCAGAAAAGTTGCACTCTCGGAACGATTTCACGTAAAAGCACAGTCAAGGAGCAGCTGACAGACCTTTCAAATGAAAATGAGATGATTTGAAAAACGTAGGGCGCAATGGAAAGGAGTGTAATTCGAGGATGCGAGCGGTGCTCGCAGCTATTACATCCTTGACTTTCTAAGAACGTTACTGACGTCACTGAGTTTACCGGCACTTTTCTGCGGGCTCTAATTGAGGCTGCATAAAACTTGAGGGATTTCTCACTTATGCGTCTATTTTGTATTTTGTTCACAGAGGAGGGAAGGGGGGCTCGTGTTTTTTCTGTCTTCGGGTTCAAGGCCCAAGGGAACATTAAGAAAACAGATGTGTTGAATTCAAGAGTGAATAAATGTGTGTGGGATCTCTTCTTGCTCTTTCTTAGTGAGAGTTCAATGGACTTCAATGGAGTTTTTCAATCTCGTTCCTCACTTACAATGTTTATGCAAAATTTCAGACAATTTGTATAGTTAATTTATTTATTTGAATTATGCTCACGTGCTGTCAGTTAAAATTTATTTGAAATTAACAAAATCGTTAAAATTATTATTATTCATTTATATATATATATATAGATGTTTCGACTGAGAAACGTTTGAATATAATTTCACTTGGTTTCGGGTGTTTTTGTTATTAAATATCATTGAAAACCTTTCAATGTTACGAAAAGTAATACCGCTCTAAGTTTGAAAAAGACGAAATATGTATTTGATTTAGATTTCATAAATGATTAACCAAACGAGGCATAAAAATTCTACGTAATATTCATAATGCTAAAGAAAGAATTTTAGGATTTCCATCTCTACAGTGTGAAATTCTAGAACTTATTGAAAAAAAAAAAATGATAAAAAGCTCGCAAAAATAAGGTTCTGAAACATATGATGCAAAAATAAAAATTCCTTCTTCAATCGCTATCGGTGTTACAACTATTCTGTTCATGCTCAGTTCATGTCTAACCGACATTTAATGTCCCTCGTAGGTACATTCGTTCGAGCTCCAAATGATGTGTGGAATTTGGACATGCTATCGTGTGAGAAGAGTATTGGGGGAAGAGTTGGGGGAGTTGGGGGAGAGTTGGGGGAAGAGTAGGGGGGGGGGGTAACGGGTATTTCCCTCCGGACACGATGTTTTTTTGGGGGGGGGGGGTGGTTTTTTATGCCATTTTAGGAAAACTTCGGAAAATTTTTACACTAAAAAAATTTTCAACATTTACCCTATAGTTTATAGAACTATGGGAAACACTCGCAGGATTCTTGGAATGTTTGCTATAGTTTTAGCAATATTTCCTCAGTGTATTGGCTATTATCAAAAGTGTATAGGAAAAAACGCAAGAATATGAGCAATACTCCAAAATTCATATAAACTATAGGAAAAAATGCTCTAAAATTTTCACAGTGTAGAAATACAGGAATAAATCTGAACTTGCAGGATCCTTAAAAAAATTGAAACCTTCCAAATTTTAAATATGTATACCTTCCTATTCATATTTTTGACGTTAAAGATGTTTTAGCTCAATGGCAATAAGCGTCCAACCGTTGCCTAAAGGTATATTTTTTAATTTTTTGGTATATCGTTTGGCTAATCATTATTCATATTTTTCATGCAATACAGTTGTTAGCGCCAAAGTTTTTGCTCCTTTTTTTGTAAATTCATGAACTGGGAACATCGAGCGTGTATTACTGCGGTAGTATCGTTAAAAATGTTTTTTCGTAGTTTCAAATCGTATTTTGATAACAATGTTGTATTATTGTTTGATATATATTAATTTTTTATCCTTGACCTTGGCGCGCATAATTATTCATTAACTTTTCTTTTGATCCAAATCTTATTTCTAAGGTAGGAGCCAACCTTTCCTAATGTATTTTTTCAAGGAAAATTTTTCCTAAAGACTTTTTTTTTAATGCTAAGATTACTTCTCGCTTTGAAGCTGTGAAAAATTTGAATGAAATTTTCAATTTTTTGTGGAAATTTCCAGAAATGGAACAGAAAAAGATTACGAATAAAACGGCAAATTTTATTCCAGAATATCCAGTTGATCTATCTGACGAATCAGAGGATCTCAAACCACTTAAACTTTTGAATATGATCAATTGCAAAAATTTGAATGCACTTTTTCCAAATGCTTCCCTTACACTGAGAATACTTGTTAGCATTTTTCCCTATAGTTTACATGAATTTTAGTGTATCGTGTACATTCTTGTGTTTTTTCTTATACACTTTTAATAACAGCGTATACACTAAGGAAATATAGCTAAAAATGGCTTAAACTATAAGAAAAATTTCAAAGATTCTGGGAGTGTTCCCTATAGTTTCAGAAATACTGCTAAAACTGTAAGAAACAATGTAAGGATCTTAGCAGTGTTACCTACAGTTTTACCGGTGTAGTTTCCTATAGTTTACCTCAGTGTATAGGGTATTATCATGTGTAGGAAAAAACACAAGAATATGCTCGACACACCAGAGTTAATATATGGTACATGAAAAAATGCTAAAAAATTTCTCACTGCACTGCACATCTTTTGTACTTCGTCAGTTTGTGTTGCAAGCGCAGGACGGTCTTTCAGTGTGCTTTAAAGAATAAAAAATTTCCAAACATTTGCTTCTCTCAAACCTGTATTTCAGGACTAGCAACCCTCTGCTTAGAGTCAGAATTAGGTAGAAAATTTAATTTTAACGACATTATCAACACCTTCACCTCAGCGAAAGCACGAAGAGCTTGTTTGAAGTAAGATTCAATAATTTTTAAAGAAAAAATTTGTTCGCCGAAAAGAAAAACGACTGATTGGTAACAATGTACAAAACATTCTTGTTATTTATATTTTCTGCTGATTGTTAATCTATAACTCTTACTTTTCTACTACAAAAACTCCGCGATGTATTTTCAGTTTGTACGAGTAGTAGGGGTAGATCGGTTCGAGCTCACTTGGTGGGCCGAGACCCAGCCGATGGGGAGCCAACACTCCCCCACCCCTTCAACTTTTGTCACATGACCCTCCTCTCCCCTTCCTCCTCCACTGGAATAGTAATATATTAATTATCATTATTATTCAATCTTCAGTAATTATGATTAATTAGCGTTATCATGAGCATTATCATTAATTAGCGTTATCATGAGCATTATCATCAATTAGCGTTATAATGAGCATCATTAATTCAAAATCGCTATTTCAAATTTCAATGGTAGGGGGACCTGAAAAACATAAGGTAGTAGTAGTAGTGGGGGTATCCGTCAAGGTAGGCTAACACATTGAGCCTCTACGTCAATTTCGTCGAGACGTTGAAGTGGCTTCATCGTAGCGCGTCTTTAAGCGTGGTGCAGTAGATGTTGCGTGCGCTCCAGCGCCAATAGCAGAATGACATGGTCGCGCGCTCCCCTCTACTGTAGTGCAGCAGCGACTGCGACCGCTCCAACTTCCCCCACCACGCTCGCTTTCAACTTTCTGATTGGTAGAAAAATCCAAGATGGCGGGAAATTTGAAATTAGGCGCAAAATTGAAAAAAATCACATTAATTCGAAAATTAACGTATACTTGAAATTCAAAAATGAAATTTGAAAAATTTCATTTAAAAATGGCTGGAAGTTAAAAATAGTGCAAAAAATTGTTAGAAATTGAAAAAAAATTGATAGATTTCAAAAATTTTTGCAAAAATTTCTGAAAATGATGCAAAAATACAAATGATTGAAATATAAAATGTGTTAACGTGGTGGCAGCACAGTTGACGTTAGTGGTGGGGGAAACACTATAATAGAGGCCATCGCTCGAGTTGGGCATCAGTTTCATCAAACTATTAACTTGAGAACATCGTAGCATGACAACGAGCTGCAGCAAAAAAAAACAGTATTTTCCATTTCGTCAACGTGGTGGCAGCACCGTCGGCGCAAGAAGCAGAGGAGTGGGGAGCTCCCTATATCAAGACCGGCTTTCTGGACTCGAACATCAGTTGCAACGACGAAGCGAAGCGGACACGTCTTGAAGAAGCAGAGCGACACAGTAGCGAGACAATGGAAAAATCCAAAGAAATCGGCAAGCGTCAGCGCCGCCTTTTGAACGCCAAGGAAATCAACTCGGGAGAGGTCCAGGACTTGGTCGCTGAAGCGGAGCAGATCATCGAGGAGTTGGCAGCCCAGGTCAAGACAAACAACACCTTGATCCGCCTTCACTGCATCCAAGCGATCAAAAATCTCAAGAGCTACAACCATCTCTTGAGAGGACGTTCCGTGCTAGGAGCCGGCTTGTACCCTGGAGGTCTCATTTGGGAGGATGTCAACTCAGCCTTCCAGCAACGTCTCAACACTGGTCTTATCATCAACGACGCTCACCTCGAAATCGAGGACTTTCTCGAGGACGCTCGGAACCTTTTAATCGAGAACATTCAGACTTCCTTGAAAAAACACAACGCTCTCAAGTTCAACGCCTCTCTCGAAGGAGAGTACACGATCCTTAAGAACAACGAGGAAGAAACTGAAGTCAAGGCTTTCCACACCAAAAATAAGCAGATTCTCCAAACAACCGACCTTTCCGAGTGATTCAACGAGAACGTCAAGGATTCTTTGATGAGTGGTGTCGAAGACTTTCAAGATACCGGCTCCGGGTGGACTCTACGAAGGATTCTTAACCTCACTGTCAACATCAACAAACAAAACCCGATGAAAGGAAACTCGTATATTGAACTTCCCCAAGTCATAAAGAAAAAAGAAGCTTGTATAAATATTAAAAATAATGACAATCAACGCTTCAAGTGGGCTATACTTTCAGCCTTGTATCCTGTGACGAAAAATACTGAACGTATATCAAAATACAATGCTCACGAATCCAAATTAAATTTTGGTAATATAAATATTCTAGTACAACAAAAAGATGTTCAAAAATTCGAGACTCTAAATAAAATTTTAGTCAATGTATATATTCTGCAAAAACATGGAGAATATATATTCATCGTCGCTCCCATCTATATCACCAAGGAGAAACAGACTTAACACGTGAATCTGCTCCTCGTACAAAACCACTACGTAGATGAGAAAGAACCGGAGGATGGAGAAGAAGAAGAAAACAACGAGGCGATTCAATTCCATTACGTGTGGATCAAGGACTTATCGAGGTTGGTCAGCTCGCAACTCACAAAAAGAAGCCATAAGCAGCACATTTGTGATCGCTGCCTCCACTACTTTAGAACTGCGGAGAAATTGTTGACTCATGACGTTGACTGTAAAAAATTAAATAAATGTAGCCTCATCCTTCCTGATCCCGAAAAAAAATATTCTCAAGTTCAAAAATGCAAGAAATATTGAAAAAGTCCCATTCGTTGTCTACGCTGACTTCGAATGCATCTTGAAAAAAATCGAGGGGCAGGCTAACTTAAAGACAAACGTCGAGCAAATCCACGAGGCCAGCAGCGTTGGATACTTCGTTAAGTGCAGGTACAACGAAGATCCCTCACGCTACAAATCCTACCGTGGCCCCGATCCAGCAAAGTGGTTTGCTGAAGAACTCCACCAACTTGGGAAAGCAGTCGACAACATCCACAAGAATCCCATGGCCATGAACTTCACCGACAAGGAAGAGGAAGTCTTCAGGAAAGCAGCAACTTGCCACATTTGTGAAAAGCAACTGGGCCCCGATCGAGTCAGGGATCACTGCTACCTGACAGGCCGTTTCCGAGTAGCTGCACACAACGCCTGCAACCGAAACTTCAAGGATTCCAGGACCATCATCGTCATGTTCCACAACTTAAGCAACTACGACTCCCACCTCATCATCATAGACGTTGCCAACCATGTCGATGGAAAAATCAGCCTGCTGTCACTCAACATGGAAAAATATATTTCAGTCACCAAGAGGCTGAAATATATTGATGTCAACTTACTTCATCGACTCTTTCCGGTTCATGGCGTCATCGCTCGACAAGTTGGCATCGTACCTGGAGGCAACACCGCTCACAAGGAAAGAATTCAGCGGCATCGACGATCAGCACTTCAAGCTTCTCCAACGCAAAGGGGTCTTCCCCTACGAGTACGTCGATTCTTGGGAGAAACTTGACGAAGAAGAACTGCCAGCCCACGCCCAAATTTATAGTCACCTCAGCGGAAGCAACATCACTGCGGAAGACAGGTAAATTTATAATTCTTTTTATATCATACAAACTGTGCTAACTTATTATACTTTTTTCTGCTTACAGTCATGCGCAAAAGGTGTGGCAGACCTTTGGAATCAACACTTTGGGCGAGTACTCGGACCTGTACTTGAAAACTGACGTCATGCTGCTGGCTGACGTTTTCAAAAACTTCCGCCAAAAATGCTGCAACATCTACGGGTTGGATCCTGCTCACTATTATACGGCACCTGGCTTCACGTAGGACGCGATGCTGAAACACACAGGGATTGAGCTGGAGCTGCTGATGGACATCGAGATGATGATGTTCATTGAACGAGGCATCCGTGGCGGCATCAGCCAATGCAGCAACCGCTACTCCAAGGCGAACAACAAGTACATGGCCGACTACAACCCGGAAGAAGACGACAAGTACCTCATGTACTACGACGTGAACAACCTCTACGGCTGGGCGATGACGCAATACCTCCCATACGGAGGATTTAAGTGGGTGGATGATGTCAATGAGGACTTCAACTGGAACGTCGGCCCCGAGTCCAACACCGGGTATATTTTGGAGGTGGACCTCGAATACCCAGAGGCCATTCACGACATCCACTAAGACCTGCCCATGTGTGCGGAGCAGATGCCACCATCAGGAGCAAAGGAGAGCAAATTGCTGCCGACTTTGCTACCGAAGAAAAACTACATCATCCACTACAGGAATTTACAGCAGGTTCTCGAGCATGGTCTAAAACTCATCAAGATCCATAGAGTCCTCCAGTTCTCCCAGTCAGCATGGTTGAAGCCCTACATTGACCTCAACAGTGGCTTGAGGAAAGACGCGAAAAATGAGTTTAAAAAAAACTTTTCAAGCTCATGAACAACGCGGTATTCGGAAAGACGATGGAGAACGTCAGAAACCGAGTGAACATCAAGATGGTAACCGACTGGAATGGACCATACGGCGCAGAAGCACTTGTAGCAAGGCCAAATTTTCAAGCTCGTTCCATCTTCGACGAAAACTTGGTGGCCATCAAACTTGCTCAAGTGCAAGTGTTGCTGAACAAGCCAATTGATGCCGGTTTCGCTGTGCTCGACTTATCAAAAATTTGTCTCTATGAATCACATTATAATTTCATGAAAAACATTTTCCTTGGAAACTCATGTACACAGATACCGACAGCCTCATCTACGAAATCACTGGATCCAATATCTATGGCGTCATGCGGGAGAACATCAGTCGTTTCGACACATCAGACTACGTAGAATTGAACCCCTTCAATCTTCCACGGGTCAAAAAGAAGGTGGTTAGCTTGATGAAGGACGAGTGCAACGGCCAAATCATGACCGAATTCATCGGGCTCCGTAGCAAGATGTGCAGCATCCGAGTCAACGGTGAAGACGCGATGAAAAAGGTCAAAGGCGTGAAGACAGTTGTAGTAAAAAACATCATCAACTTCAGCGACTACGAGAGATGTCTGCGGGAGAACATCACAGTGGAACGACAGCAGCATCTCTTCAGGTCCAAGCTGCACCAAATCCAGACCATAAAGCAAACCAAACTAGCCCTTAGCCCATTCGACAAAAAGCGATGTCTGCAAAACGACACCACAGACACGTTGCCCTGGGGGCACTACAAGATTGAAACGAGAATGGACATCTATTAAACTCTAAACAAAACCAGCTCTTTTCAAGGCTAGGAAAAAAAACAAAAAAAAAACGACCCTTTTCAGGGCCACAAAATAATTCTGATCAAGGAATATAACTTCATTACCAACTGGTCCAGGAACACCAAAATAAAATGCAATAAAAATGCCTACATCCTCACCAATCCTTTCCCAAACATGCAAAATATTTTTCAAAGTGCTTTTGCTTATCTTATTCTTTGAGAAAAATAAATTCTGATTTGCTAGAAAAACCTTAACGTAATTTCATGTTACTCAAAAACATTTGAAAAGTCTTGTTGTAAAATCAAAAGTAAATTAACAGTGAGTAGATTGAGTGGTAATCAAAGTAGACTCAAAATTAGAATAAAAATTTTATCGAAGAAATTCTATTTTTTTTTTTTAATTTTTGGACTAATGATTTTTAAAGAAAAGGATTTGAAATAAATAAGACATTGTTGTAGATTAAAATAATACATCAGATTTATTGATCCAGCTATTATGTGTTTCGTCAAATCCAAGCCATTCGACCTACAGTTTCTTTCCACGTTTTCGGAAAACTTATTAAAAATTTACAAAAAAAATAATAAATGAATAAATCAAAAAATGAATAAATAAAATTAAATTAAATTAAATTAAAATAATAAAATAGAATGTAACATAATAAAAAAATAATAATAATAGATAAAACAAAAAAAATAGTACATTGTTCATTAAGGAGCACAAACAGCCAATCACACGAATTCAAATCGACTGTGTGTTCCGTGATAAACACGATACTTTTTGTCTCGAAAACATCGAAATTTAGCATTTTCAGGCATGTAGAGAGAGACCATGAAGAGTAGGGGCACATATGGAATATATTTTAGTTTATGCATGTTGTTGCAATGTAAGCCCCCCCCCCCCCAACTGTCAGAAAACGAAAGATTTAATTGTAAAATCATTATTCATCATTTTTTTATTCATCATTTCCATGTTCAGCTTATTATTCCAGTGTAGTGGTATGCAGGAAAGGGAATTTTGATTGCCGGGACGAGACGGGGATTTTCCCACTGAGTTAAGACGCGATCCCGAGTGTTTCAGGATCCCAAAAAGTTTGGGAATTTCCGAAATCGTCTTAGGAATTCCCAAAATGTTCCGGGAATTTCCGGAAATTCGGGATTCGAATTGTTTCAACAAACTGTCATTTCCCGTCATGTACCAGCGGTCCCGGCTTCGGGAATCGAGAATAGTCGGGATCCCGGCGTTCCCGCACACCATTCGTACACTGTAATAACACTTCACTTGGAGAATTCATCACTGTTTTTGTTCATGTTGCACCGCTTCCTGCCGCCCAGTGCTTCCGCTTCATTATTGTTTGTTATGACAGGCGGCTATCGCGGCCATGATGTTGATTAAAGTTAATGACACTGATATCGATATATTGATGTTGATCGATATCTGTGTGAAGTTAGCAGCTTAAGTGCTACCAACTTGACAATATATAAACAATAGCTACAATACTGACAAATACGTGATTTTTCAATATTGTAGTCCTTGATCTTTCATTTCTTCCCGGCCATTACTTCCTTAGGGCAGTAATGAAAGGAATTTTCCACTGGCACTGACCACTGCGCATGCTCATCAACTTTGCCAACCCAACTGCCTGGAATACGCAACTTTCGTTCAAGCAAACTTCTGTATATTAACAATTACTACATGCGTATTTGCTATCAATATCAACGAAATAATCGCCATCAAGTAAATGCCATTTTTATATGAACTATTTGAAAAGTATAGACAAAACTTGATGTATCAATAGTTACCATATTGCTATTCGCAAGAAAATTTCAAGTAACTTAGCTCAAGTTCAAAGTTGATTGTTGGAAATTGATAATGACCTAGGTTTTTTACTAAAAAAAAAAAAAAAAAATAAGAACTGACGTTTGCGTTGTGTGCACATAACCCTAAGTGAATTTTTGTTTCCTATTCCTCGGAATTCGTTCTTAATTCTGTCAAGAATATCAATTTTTTCCGTCTTATCTGGGGCGCGCGCGCGTGAGTACCTGATGATTATCCATCCACGTACAGGCGATAGTTACCGCCGCTTGACTTAGGGAACTCGATGGTCGATCTCAAATGTAACAACTCCATTGGACATATCGACATAAACATTGCTCAGGCCGAAAGATATATAAAAATTTGAGTGATTCGATAAGTAATTAAACTTTTATTTCAGAACATCGAAGATGCTGGAAAAGCCACACTCCACGAGGAGAAGCTACATTATTTTGTTAAACAGTGAAAATTTATTTATAAACTTGCACTCACAAGCTTGTCTGAGCTTGTTGATATTGTCAAAAATTGTACACAACATTTGACAAGTATAGCTATATTTACTGTTACCATATGAAACAGTTGTCTATAAACAACATTAGTCAAGTATCAGTATAATAACTGTTACTATATAGGACAGTTGCATCAAATATAGACAGCTTATCTGCTATTATTTTTGAATATGAAGCTAACATTGATTTCTTACGCCATTCAAGTTCAACGCATATTTGAACTTAATGCACGGGAAGTTGGTTCAAGTACCTTCAGTCAAATATATCGTACATTTGTCGCAAATATTGCAGAATCCAAAGAAATTAGTATGAAACATACGTGATCTTAATAACTAAGATTTATATTCATAGCTGATAAATATTTGAGAAAGCGACGCAACTATACGCGTATATTTGTATCAAACTTACCGTTTTTTCAGTATATCTTAAAGAACAAGAATTGAAAACTCTTGAAAAATGGTTATGAAACAGAGGGTTCCTAATATAAATTATTAATTTTTTACATTTGAAACAATGCGATCCTACAATCTTTAACTAAAAAATCGTACATTCTGGACTTTTTAATCTTCGAATGAAAAATTATTACATAATGGTTAATTCGTGAACATAGAATATCAGATATTCTATGTTCTATATATATGTATGTATGTATAGAATCTATTCTATGCTATTTTAAGTGATCCCTCTTGATGAAATTTTCGTAATTCAAATGATTCTTAGTATCTATCAAACAATAAACTGAAGATACTAAGCATTCAAAATTTAAAATTAGACATGAATCATTCTGGACACACATTTATCATAATATATAACATTAACTCAAAATTTCTATGTCGAATATCTGATAGTGGAAAAGCATAAAAAGGCTTTCCTGATCACAAGAAAACAGCCCTCAAAATTCTTATGAAAAATATTACTAATCAGAAAATAAGGAGCAAGAATTCTCATAGCCTCATACCTCATAACAGCTTCGAAAATTCGAATAACCATTACTTCAGTATTGGTCACTTGCAATGACACTTGGAGGAAACAAGCTGTTTTCCCACGCTGTTCGTTCACTTTCAACAATTCTCAAAATCTTACATTCCTCACGGGTATGGAATAAACTTCTTGTTACATCCTTGAGACACAAACCACCATTTCGACAATTCATGCGAGAGCAGTTTGGAGCGAATTTTATTCCCCTTCGACCCATTCACAAGGATGTAACTATTATATTTCAATTATACAAATTAGTGGTGAATTACACCGAACGCCCAACGCGAACATCACATCTGGCGGTTGCAGGGAAGCCGCAAGTGATACCTTAGCGGTTGGGTTGATAATTTAGCTATATGACCAAAATTGCGCGATACGAGAAACGTAACGCGGAAAAAGTCACGAATAGTCTATTGAGTTCCTTCACAAATTCAAACCCTGGAAATCTCGGTACGCAAATCAACACCCAGACACGAAGTTTACCGGTATCTTCATGGAAAACGAGCAACACGTTCTGCATTAAGTAACGTTTACACGCAGATATAAGACACGCAAGTATGCCGAGGCGTTTCCACCGCGTTCCGTCAGACAGGTAAATACGTTCAGTGAAACCCGATATCATCCCGCGACTGAGTACATTGTCAGTGCTCCGACGTAATCTTTCCTGAAAATTGATTATTCACGCTCGACAGCGCGATTTTATTGATTTCTCGGGTTGGCGCGAATGGGAGCCGATGGAGAACGAGCTTCTTGTAATAAACATCATGTTGGATGTAACGACGTCATTTTTTATTTCATGCTTTTTCATTTTCATGACTTGCGGTACTCCGTGTCTTATGAGTTGTAAGTAGAGAGTTGAAGGAGCGAGAGATAGTGGAAGTAGGTTGTGAGAGTGAATTGTCTCCCATCGTGGTCACGTAGATGAGGATGGAAATAGGTATTTAATATTTTCTACGTTCCCTTGTATCTGTAATTTATCAATTTTGCGATCACTTGGAGGCATGTTTCTTATAATATTTGAATATGCAAAATAATACTAAAACGATATTTTTCGTCAATCTATATCTTACTTTCTGTATTTCTCGAGCTTTCGATTAATTACACTGTGGAACAAAAAAAAAACCCAATGTAAAAATTACATGCAACATGCTGGTATTGGTCACCGAAACACGTGTGCAAAAGGGTTTTGAAATTCATAGGGGAATTCGCGAATGAAAAATATTTACAGATTTTGAAATGTAAAACATCTAGATTCTTCATTTTCCATGCTATTTTAAAAATAAAAAAAAGATTTTTTCTGTTTTTTCACACAGATTTCGAAAATCTATACAAAATCGCGATCGCATAAATATTTTTTTGCGCGAATTTCCTTGACGAAATTAATTTTTTTCCTCCTCATTCTTTCCTTTTAATCGGTATCAAATAATGTCTCGGACCCAAAGACTTGGACACAATGGACTAGATGACGACAAAAGATGCCCACATGATGGTAGAAGAAATAGATCTTCACGCTTCTCAAAGAATGAAAGAAAAAAAAAAGGATACAGGGAGCATTTTCAGACAAATAAATCACGAGTCAATGAATCCGAGGCAAATGACTAGAAAAAAATAAATTTCATTAGGGAATTCGCGCATTGAAGTATTAATGCGATCGCGATTTCGTAAACATTTTTGAATTCTATATCAAAAGACAGAAAAAATGTTTTTTTAATTTTTAGAATAGGATGAAAAATAAGTTTTTTTCATTACCATTCTTTCGCATGTATATTTATAGTTCGCGAATTTTACTATGAATTTCAAAATCCTTTTTCATACGTGTTTTAGTGACCTATACCTGTTGGGTGAAAAAAATAGTTGGGATCTGAAAAACCCAAATTTTGTTCCACAGTGATATTTGCTGATCTTCTTTAGGAATCCTATAAATAAAACATATATTAGAGCAAAATCAATCTCTCTTCATCATACAACGTAATTGAATTTAACTCACTAATTGTAAGTTCAAAATACATTCCTCCTCCATTCTTTGAGTATTTATATGAAATCTATGTCGAATGGTTATGAAAAAATTGAAGTATAAATTCTCCTTGTCACCTTAAATCAAATAAAATCTTCTTCTAATCTGATAATAAGACAATCTTATGAACCATACGAAAAAATTGTATTTCTTGTCAAATTACATTATCAATATAGTTGATTCGAACAAAGTAATTCAATATCATGCAGTTCCAAAATTAAATAGAAGAAACATATCAACAAATTATGATAAAATAAAAAAAATAATATGTTTCAAGTCGATACAGTTTTTTAAACTTTCAATTTTATTGTTATTGTAAAAAAAGATAAAACTCAGTATCCTACTAATATTATATGTGTATTATCATTCTTTATGTAAATGATTTCTGCAATTGATCTTTTGGAGTGATTATCCTCCTTATAACGAATTCTAACATCATTCTAGTCATCATCTAGATCATTTTCTTGTGACGTAGTTTACAAAGGAGGGACGAAGAGACGAGTACGAACAAGCATAAAGAAGCATGAAAATATTTTAAGGCATGCCAAAAACACACATACAATATTAAATAATAATATTGAGAATAATCACTATTTTCAGTAGAATAGTATGAACATTAAAAATAAAAAGGATAATTACTTGAAAAAGACGAATACAAAAATGACACATTAACACAGAAAAGTTGAATGCAAATTATAATTAATTGTAAAGAAAATAGTTTTGAGGTGTAATGATTATTATGACTTTGATTGAAGAGTTCAAGAAATATTTTTTTTACTCTAATAAAATTGTATCTAATCATAATTTATCCACTTACTTTTTCTTTACGTGCAGGTAGGTAGTTATTTTTTTGGGTTGGTATGGAAAGTGAAGAGGAATATGTGTTTTATATGCTTCGAGTTTGATATTGTATAATACTGTTTTGTTATGAGTGTTTTACCAAGGTTTAGAGCGTTACTTTAGAAGGTTGTATTTTGAGCTGTATTGATTCGTAGCAAGTAACATGAGGTACAAAGTGAGGATTACACTGGACAGTTTTTTTTGCAGAGAAGAATGACAGGGATCTTGTTATTCGATTCATCATAGATTTTTTTATCATGAAATTTACAAAACAGTCATTGTCAACCGTAGATCGTTAATTTCACATGTTTGTTTTGCTGCACGAAATTCTTTGATGATAGATTTTCATATCAAAAGATTTTCAATAAGTGCAGTATTTCGAAGTTGGAAATTATCATATTTCTGTTTAGAAGAACTCTTTACAGTTTTGGAGAGGGAGTTGAGAAAAAAACTTTTTTATCATCATGATTTCGATTTATTTCGACAGTTTACGTTTTTTGCAGAATCACAAGTAACAGGCAAGCAATGAGTTTTTACTTCGAAGACTAAATAAAAAAAGATATAAAGACTTTAGGAACTGTAAAATGAGTAAAAAACTGTAAGACTGGTGAAGAAACCGTCAAAAATGTTAGTTCGTTGAAATAAAATAAAAACTGAAAAAAACTTTTGAACTGTAATGAATTTTCTAATTTAAACTAATTTATATTTGTGTGTTTTTTTTTATGTCTGGATGATTCGATCAGGTTTTTCTTGAAGAAAATAGCAGTAGGTAAGTCACTCTGAAATAGTGATTTTCCAAGTAACTTCTTAATTATGTATTTTACATATTTTATTCTGACTTGTGGAAACTAAGTATAACCCAGATTAAGGGAAAAGAAAAATCAAAAAACGAACTAAATAACCATCAGATTCCCAGTGTCCTATACAATATGAATTACGTGATTTTTACCCCAGTTACAATGTAAATAACCTCGACCAGGAAATCGACTTGAGTAAGAGAAATGTCACTATTAAAAGAGAAGAGATTATAACGCATAGGTGCTTTCGACATATTATCGAAAAACACTTGGGCGCGACCCAAACCACTTACTCGGCGTCTACCATTGGACCAGCTTATGCCCCATCTTTTCCAAACACTTCGAATCGTATCGAGCTACATTCTCACAACGATGGCAGCTTACGGCAACTAAAAAGGCCATATTTTTCTTCGTCTTAATTTTCCTTTTTTCCCTTTTCTTTCTACCAACGTGTTATTCACGTTTCGATCTACCTTGTTTCATCATCTCCTTTATTAACTTCCAGGAATTATTCTTAATCACTTCAGATGTTCTGTCAGCAAAATAAATTTCAGTAGAAATCTCAATCAATAAAAAAAATCTATTAATACAAAGTCTTTTATTTTTAAACTAGTAAAAGTCATGTTATCCAAAAATGTAATGTCGTAGATGATGAGTCAAGCTTTTTCTTTCTCAAAGTAAATTCAGTTGAATACCTATTGAATTTGATCGCTCTGGATGTTTCCAGGCTTTAGCGACTTGCGATTGCTGTACTCTAAATCTCCTAATATCAGGCTCAAAGAGCCATGGTTGGTACCAAAAACCTCTCTGCAGCTTTCGAAAGGGCCACAAATTTTCTGCATCGGTGCAACGAATTTTCTGATCTCAAAGAGCATCGTGAAATGTTACAATTTACATTCCTTAGCGAGTCATATATACAAAAAAAATTCAATTTTTAAAAATCCGATTAAAAAAAAAGGATTAACCTTTTGAAAAACTCCTCAGTAACACTACTTCCATTTGCAGTAATTTAACATAAACTGAAAAAATTTGGTGCAATGTTGTACAATCTCACTCTTGCATAAATGTCGATTCTGCTACGATTTAAGGTATGTTTCTCATGAAAATACTCTCAATTGTTAAGTGCAGTTTTCTGTAACGTACAGACAGTCCGTTTAGCGCGCGTACACTAAAAAAGAAGAATAAAAAATGATCAAGGATTCACCGCCTGAATTCTCCAAAGGATAAACAATCACTTTTTGTTTAAGGATTCAGATTACATCGCAGAGCTGGTTCAGGTTATCTCTACATAAAAAGGGAGGTTTTTATCCGCGGTGTTCATTGAATTGTGTAAGCGAATCGAAAACTCATACTTGCAGGTGCGAATTGATATTCGAGAACCTGCTTCATTTTTCCTCGGCTCCCATTGAATTTCATATTTTTCTGCATTTCGCTGCGAGGAAAATTGGAAACCGGACAATCACGGATCAAATAATTAATGTTTTTTCCCGTGAAATGGAGGCAAGCTCGGTATGAAAAAAAGATGAATGGACAGACGAAAAAAAGATGCAAGAATGCGATTGTGCTGCGCGAGGTAACGCGAGTTTCGAAGAAAGTACAAGTAAAATGAAGCTGAAATTAATTATCGCTCGTGAAAGAGCACAAGTTAAAAATGTGACTGCTTAATTTTTGTAGGATACCTTTGGCTTCCAGGCAGTGATAAATTGAAATAATAATTGATCCTGCGAGTTCCAAGACAGAAAATGAAATGCGAGCAACGCGAAATCTTAATTATAATTCAGCTGTTTTCATTAATAGATCGCGGAGAGATAAAACTACTTGATGTAGAACGCTCGGTATTGGAAACCCTCGTGTCGTATTGCAATTCATGCTACACCAAATGGTGAAAAATTTCAAAATGGTGAAATATGACCACCATAAATAACACAGAATTCGTTTAGTACGAAAAATTCTTTCATACAAGCGGTTGTGCAATATTCCTCCGATTCGGTTTTTTTATCTTTATGAATAACTCGTAATATTTCTTTTTTTTTTGTTCGAAAAATTCTATAGGCGATTAGGGTGAGAAAATATTTGTGCGTCGGACGCAGTTATTCGATTTGAAAAAATTATCCTTTGAAAGAACGTAATCGTGATGATGAAATGATGCCAATGATAAACTCGTTTCGCGTCACCAATAACGCGATTTTTCACGCGAAAACCGTTATTTTACGACAAGGGCTGCGTTCGGGGATTTATGATTCGCTCATCATCGTAAACCATCATTAGTCAAGTTATGTCTCATTTCTTACTCAACCTAACAATCTGATATACCCTTCGATCGCGCTGAAATACGATGTGCTCGTACCTCGCCCGACAAACATCCTCAATTACTACTTAACGCTACTACCACATTTCATAGTGTCTCGGGTGATAAAATTGTAGTATCGTTAAGATGAATCTACAACGTGAATGTAACTACTATAATTCTTGAGTTTTATTCCTGGCAATCAGGACTTGAAGGGAAGTTCCTGCGTTCTTCGTAAAAATCGAAAACAGAGCTTGATCTGAATTTATTTCTCGAGATTTTATTCGGTTGGGTGTCATGCAAGCAAAAGTTTTTCGTCCATTGAGCATTTTTCGAATCGTTGTTTGGTGTAGTGTGTCTTTATCTAATATATGTCAGGAACGAATAGAAAATTATTGTGCAATTTATTTTCGATGCGAGAATAACTTGGGACTTATACTTTTGATTGACATGAGGAATTAATCTGTTGTGCTATTCGTTTTCGATCAGTTTAATTTCGCGCGGTAGACAAGTGTGCGTCGCAAATATACAACTGGTCTTACCATAATCCAGAGCTCCTCAAAGATAATTATTTCTTGATTTATTGTTTATACTATTTACATTATGCAGGTAAGTCATTAATAACAGATTCATAACAATGTAAGCTTATAAGATTTTTCGCAACGCACATTCCTCTAAAATCTAAAAATAAAATGTATTCCAGCCTTACTTTTGAAATGCTTCCAGTTAATGCATTTTTTTTCTCAAGTCACATAATCAGATTTTGGAATGTTTGTAAAGTGGTCAATAATCACTCCATAAATATATTTATAAATAACCTTCAATTGTCGAAAGTTATACTTACAAGCTCCCATTTTCAGAACTCACTACAAGAAATTAAAATCGTCTAATCAAAAACATTTAATTTTCAAAAGTGAAAAAAAATTTGTACCATCCTACATTATCCCAGTGTATGAGAATTATTCTCTGTTTGTACTAACAATAAACAATAAAGTATCAAAATAAAAAACTAACTCTTCTAAATACATGATCATAAGTTATTATGTTACGGTAAAATATGTTAAAAAATAGATGTTATTATGCTTTAATGTCCATAGTTTTAATCTAAAGAAATGGATGATTTATTATTATCAATATATGAATATCATTTTATTATACATTTATAAAACTGTCATTGAATCGTAAAATGCAATTATAATTGATTCCATTCTTGAAAGTTCTTATGTCCTAAAACTGTTAAATAATATTTGTTAAATATACACAAGTATGAGTAAACGCAAAAAATGTGTTAATATATTAAAGAGATATAATACATGAGTATAACAAATTTAGTTTATTTCATGTGGACGTGCTTTTCATGCATTTTTTCCTGTTCCAAATGATAAATTAGAAAAAGATAAATTCTAAATCACTACCCATTTTTTCACTACGAATTGTGTTAATAAATACAAATTTCCTTATAATTCAAATGTTATACAATTTTGCAGTTCACTGCTGAAAATCGAAAGTTGAAGCAATTGAATTTTACTTATTCTGCAGTTATTGTTTTGAATTTTCCCCTATTCCACATTTGAAATTTTTTACAAGAAAAATGATTTCCTTTTTACAATAAAATAAGTCAATGATATGAAGACAATGTCGACTCTTGAGATAACTCGGAACTTATCGTAGGGCGAGAAAGACGGTGAGAACAGAGACTAGTTGAGAGGAAGAAAGACGAAAAGAGAAAGTCTTCCATGTCATCTTAAAATATGATATATGTATAAGAATGCCAAGTTTAAGGAATTTTCTCCGTTATATGTACAGTGTTAAAAATTCTCTTATTAAATCTATGCAGAATAAATATTATTTATTCAACTAAAATTGCTTATTAAATACAAAGTTAGGATTTTGTAACAATTGCTGTATTTCATTAATGACTCGAAAAAAGTCATTGATGTTTCTAACAGTCTACTGTAAAAATTATTTTTTTCGAAATTAGGGAACTACGTTTGCAATTGGTGTATCTAGAAGCTTCAAATGAATGAGATATTAAACAGGTTAGGTTATCATAGATTCTACTGCATAAATTTTCATCAGCGATCATTAAAAAACAACAACGAAAAATGTAAATTATGAAAGAGACGGATATTACTACTGCAAACACTTTAAGGAAGTTGTATTTCCATCGTTTCAACATTTCTACGACAGCATTGTCACCAGCATCATCATCATTATCATCATCATCATCATTATCATCATCATCATCATTGTCCTCATCATCGTCATCATCACCATTACCATCATCATCATCCTAGTGTATTTGCACAGCCAAGTACTGGGATAGGTTCGTTGACCGGGGTGGGACTTTTCGCTCTCCTGCGGCCTTGGTGATTCAATGCCCCGCTCTAGATAACTCTCCTTTCATTACTTTGTACAGGTGAAACGTGAACTGCAAATGCCGACGTCCAGTTTTAACGCCGATAAAATTGTTGCCCACTCGTCCTCGAAATAACCAAGGGCGAAGCAGATGCTACCCACTCGTTAAAATCAGATTCTGCATTCGCAAAAACCACAATCATTTTGTGCATATTTCATCATTTCAGTCTATAATAATCATAAATGCCTAATAATGAAGAATACAACCTGTCAAGCTTGTTGAATCGAATGTCACTGACGAAGGTTTCGCAGAAAAAGCGAAAACCTGACAAGTTCTAATTCTAGCTTCATTGAAAACCAACCAAACCTGCGCGATGACGCGAGCTTGTGAGATGATTTACGGGAAAAACTCGCGCCGCGATTGAAAAAGTCGATCTCAATTGCGAGACAAATGGAGTTGCTATCGCAGAAACCGTTCTTCATACGATTCAAGTTCTTAGAAACGACCTCGCGAGCGATTCGCACTCATATCGGCATCCAGATAAAATCCGCCTGCGGTGGGGCAGGAAATATCCATTTCCCTTTTACATTTCGAATGCTAACGGGCGAGGAAATCATTAGCATCGCGATGCGTTCGGGCTTCTCTCGAAATACTGTTACTTTTCAGATTTGAGGCTCTTCGCTGGAGATTACGCGGTATTGTTTAATTCTGGATTAACTGGCTTTTGCTGCAGATTCTTATCAACGGTGCGAAAAAACGGACGGTGTTAATTCACGAAAAAGAATGGCAGCATCTGATAAGGTAATTCTTCGCACCAGAAGCGGCAAAAAAAAATGACAATTAATTTAATCGCTAGGGAAAAACAGGAGAATGAACTAGAGATTAATAATTTTGGAAATCTTGAGTTTAGAAAAAATTGTAATCTATATATTCAAGAATAAAAAGTCATTAAAATTCTAATGATATCCTGCATTTAAAAACCAAATTGACTGTATTTTTTTAAATTCGTGATGATACACAAAAAAGTTGCTTTTTATAATTATTATTGAGTGTTTTACATTCAAACAATTTCGTTTATTATTTTTTTTATCGGATTTGCAGCCAAGTGAAACAGTTGAAAAAACTTGAGATCTAGACGAATGAAAAAAATTAAGGCATATATACCGCTGACAGGAAAAAAAAATTTGCATTCAAAAACATGTGTGATCTCGATTGGCTGATATATTGGGGATTTTAAAAATTCAAAAATCATTTTTCTGAAAATCAATGGTGAATTCGTATTCAGAGATAAAATAAACTGCATTTTTAAGGTAGTAATAATAAAATAAAATAGATTACACTCATCACGTATGCAAACCTTATAAGACAAGTGTGAATCATTCGAAAAAATGACTAATTTTTGGTTGAATAACTAAAAAATCAAACTAAATGCATTCTTTAAAAACAATGTCTGATATATAAACATATTATTCCAAAGACTTACGTGAGAAATAAAAACCTGTAATTTGTGATATAACACAATGAAAATTTGAATCGATTTTTCACTCTCATACTGTCAGTTGCAATAAAAATATCAAACTCACAAATTTTTTATGTCCTGAAAATTCGATGTTTTTTTGATCCCATATTTTAAATATTTTTTTTACTATCCCTCATTTTATATGAAACTCGATGCAAAAAATTGGCGTTATATGTTTCAGAAAGATGAATTGAAAAATCATTTCTATGTCGTAGGGTGGCCCTTATTAGGGAAAAGTCGGAAAATGTAACGGGACCGACCGAAAAATTGATTAAGGTGTAAAAAAAATTTTTTCTCAAAGTTTTAGCGAAATCGAACCATACTAACACGTGCCCCTAGGCGACTTGAATTTTAAATGGGAAATACATGTATTTTTCCACTCGAATTAGTCAAGATTTTTTTTAGCCTATATGAATTTGTTTAAAAAATTGAACCTTTGCTATTATTGTTGAACATTATGCCAGGTTTTAACTGTAATTTTTCTAGAATATTCCGAAAATTCTTTCTCTACTTTTGAGCCGGGTGAATATGGCTCTGTCACACATTATCTTGAAGCCGGCTGTAATATCGTAGAAACAGAGAGAAAAAACAAGAAAAAGTTGATTCTAGAGGATTTTGATGCACTGAATTCGAATATGCAACTAGTTTTTTCAAAAACTAATTGTATTAATTAACAATTGTTACAAACCATTTTTGCAAAACAATTGTTGTCAATTAACCAAAACGTTTTTGCATACAATTTTTTTCTTCCTATAGAACGAAATTTCACGGGAATCGTGAAAAGCAATTTTATGTGATGTTAACTGTTTTTGAAGTGCTGTTAAAAAACAAGTACAAATCGAAAATTCCAAGACTGCAAATACGTATTGTTTGTAAACGCTTTTTAATCGCTTAAATTTAATGTTTATAAAAAAACATAAAAATAAGATTTTTCGAACCAATTTCAAATGTTAATTGATGTTAAAAATTATTTTTCAATAAATTTTGAATTTTATTTTACATTTGAACCCTTTATCAACATTGTCTTATCCCTTTTTTACCGCCTAAACAACGACACTTTTGCTGTATTCAACCAGCACAATTAAGCCTAATCACATTCAAGCCGTATCCATCGCTTGAAATATTGTACACTAGTATTCAAGTATATTGGAACAATCGATTATGTGGTTCTCAATAAAAACGCCTATACTCACAATACCAAAAATAACAAAAGTAATTCAATCTAACTGAATGAATCGATAAATTTCTATTGTAAACTGATATTCATTTATAATAGATAAATTGCCAATAAAATCCACAATCGTTGTTTTCGAAGTAAATTGATATATACTATCCAAATTTTCGATAATAAAAAATTGAATAGAATCTGTAAGATTGCAATGTTAGATCGAAATAGTTGGAGGTCGATGATGTTCGAGCGTGTTTCGAGTGTAAGGAGTAATTTTGAGATTTCGTAAGTCTGTAACACTGTAGGAGTGTAATGTTACGTCGGAATAGGTGGAGGTCAGGTGATATTCGAACGTGTTCCGAGTGTAAGGGAAAAATTTGTCTAATGATATTATGCTTCCACTTTCATTAAAATTATCAGAATAAATTATATGAGGTTATTTAATGAAAGCAACAAGAATTTCATTTATAAATTCGACTAAAAATAAGAATGAATTATTTTACAACTGATATCAAAATTGATTGATTTCTTAGAGTTAAAACAGGTAAGAGAAATAAAAATCTATACATCGGAACCTTAAAGAAAGCAGCATGAGAAGTTTTACTTCTAACGCGTGTTGATTCAACACGCTCCAATTTTTTGTATAATTTTTCATTGTGCACAATAATAATTACAAACAATTTTGAGTGATAATACACATTTCTTTGTTTATCATGGTGTTTGATGCAAAAAATGTCTAATGATTAAAAAGGGTATACAAACAATACGTATTTGCAGTCTTGGAATTTTCGATTTCTACTCGTTTTTTTAACAGGATTTCAAAAACAGTTAACATTATAAAAAATTTCTTTTCACGATCCCCATGAAATTTCATGTCCTACAGGAAGAGGAAAATTGTATGCAAAAACGTTTTGGTGAATTGACAACATTGTTTTGAAAAAATTGTTTATAACAATTGTTTATAACTACAATTAGTTTTGAATAAAACTTGTTGCATATTCGGATTCAGTGCATCGAAATCCTTAGGAATCGACAATAATCGGTTAAAACGATGGTTGATAACAAATTATTAATAACAATTGCTTATAACTACAATTTGTTTTTGAAAAAACTAGTTGCATATTCGAATTCAGTGCATCAAAATCCTCAAGAATCAACTTTTTCTTGTTTTTTCTCTCTGTTTCCATATATTACAGCCGGCTTCAGGATATTGTGTGACAGAGCCATATTCACCCGGCTCAAAAGTAGAGAAAGAATTTTCGGAATATTCTAGAAAAATTACAGTTAAAACCTGGCATAATGAACAACACTAATAGCAAAGGTTCAATTTTTTAAACAAATTCATATAGGCTAAAAAAAATATTGACCAATTCGAGTGTAAAAATACATGTATTTCCCATTTAAAATTCAAGTCGCCTAGGGGCACGTGTGAGCATGGTTCATTTTTGCTCAAACATTGAGAAAAAATATTTTTTTTTAACTTGATCAATTTTTCGGCTGGTCCCGTTGCATTTTCAAACCTTATCCAAATAAGGACCACCCTAGTTTGTCATTATTAAGTAGAAACTTTTTAGTATGTCAAAACAAATTTACCTAATTCTTGGTTTTTTTTACGAATACAATATTAGTTTAAATAAATTTCTATATAATGCATTTTTTTCATGTAATTCACTATCTCTAAGATTATGTTTAGCATATTTGGCGAAACACGGTGTTAGATTATTCGAATTACCGATACTTTACTTAAAACTCCCTATCATGTCTATGTTTACTTCGAAACACCTTCATTCCCAGCTATGAAGCACCAACGCCTCACAACAAGGATTAATTATTCTCCCATCGTAAATTTTTCGACTTGTGAAACTGATTTAGTTAAAGCATGTCGTTATTTTGCCAACGTCATTGGGTTAAAAAAATAATGACTTTCCTCGCGCACAGCGCCATTGTCCCCCGGTTTTCAATTTGTGGCCTACTTTGGGTCACTGACGTAATGGCTACATCTTCAACTTTATACTCGCCAGAACAATGAAGTGAGATTGAAAAGGTGAGAGAGTTATTCTTTCTGAAGTGCCACATTTTTCATAATACCAATTTCAAAGTGGAGAACGTTTCAGAGGAGTTATTAAACGTCTCAAGCGAAAAGAATAAGGGACGAGAATAAGAATTCATACTTCTGCTTTGAATGGGAACGAAATCTCGGGGTGAAAAAAATATTGTGCCAACCAATGATACCGTGCGGTAATAAGTACGAGACGACTTCATAATGACGGTTTTTGTTGCTGAAAGAAAAAAAATTTGTAAGCTATAAAATGCTACCAGCTCAGAAAGCTTGAGACGTTATATCGGAAAATTACCGATAAAAAATGTCCAGGCAGCGTTTCCAATATCGAGCGGCTTAAAGTTTATGTGGGAAATTTTTAATGCCGACAGGCCTTTAAATATATCTTTGTTGAACTTTCTCATATACCCTCCACCTAAAATATAATGCTTACTGAAATGATATTTTCTTTAAGTAAATTTTAGTGAATTGAAAGAAGAACCACAATTCAAGAGTCTTACACCTTTACTGATTTTTAACAAATTAATCTACTAATTTTCATTTATTCACATAAATCTTAAATCCGATTCCTGTCGTACGACATGGAATCATCGAAATTATTCGTCAATGACATTATCAGTCACTGAACTTGAAACACTTCCAGTGTGATGGAAATAAGTTGGCGGTCGGTACGCTGATAAAGTGATCCATCGCCTGTCGATGATTTTCTATGACATTGATATTTGCACCAAAGTGAGCTCTCGTATCGAAGGTTTGCAAGGTACACGAGGCGCAGATGGTTTGTAATGAAAATCGAATAATCGCATTATAGTAATAATTAATTCACTGTCGAAGTAGAATACTCTACATCCAAGGTAAGTCCAGGAGAGATGAAATACTTTTTTTTGCTTGGGTTTTATACCATCTTGTTGACATATGTACGAGTCACTTACGCAAATTTCATCTATTTGAAACCCTCAGCTCTATAATCACGATATAAATTTTCAATGTTATTGAATTTTATTTGGACTTAAAACGTACAAATAAGAAAATTTAAAAAAACACACATTTACAGGAGGATGGAACGTTAGTAAGATGAAACACTCAGTTGGCGTGTTTTGAAATTTTATTTTTCATACAAAATATCGCTTCCATTGCTAGAAACAATGTTAATTTCACGAATAAGGAGAAATTTGAGGAAACCATTGTATTTACGCTGACTGTGGTTTTAGCCAGCCATGTAGTCTAGAATAGAAACATGCTCTATCTCTCCCACTATCTCATTTCTCTCAAATTTACTATGTTCAAAAATATTTATTAGGAATTTCCAGTTTTCTCAGCGGGTAATTTTTTTTATATTGACTAATTGTAAAAAATTGATGAAAACTCTGCTCATAGTTGTAAATTACACTGCGATTTGTAAAAGTGACGGATTATAAATGAGTTTGAAGTTGGTTGTTAAAAATGGTATTCGTTCAAGAAGATTTCAAATATTAGAAGTTTAACTTTCACTTCTACGAATTTTTCATTTTTTTCACTTCAATTTTTTCGCGTTTTAATGTAGAGGTGTTTGGAATCATAACTTTAGGGTTGCACACGTCTATTTTCATTATTTTCTATTAAAAGTATTAGAAAATGAGCGAGTATAATGTTACTTAGGAGTTTTTTTAATTTTCACAAGCGCTGAAACTAATATATATCAATTATTTTCTTTGGATGAATCTTTTATTGAATCACCTGAACTCTGGAGTTCGAAAAATCTAATGATCAAGATTTTAAACTTCAAGCGATAATTTTTTCAACAAACAAATTCTTTTCTAGCTTAAACATAAACTTCGAGTAACTTTTTGATACTGAAGTATTACCCTTGAAAATTTATTTAGAATCGTTATAGTTCAAAATTTTGAAATATTTGAGTTTCAAATTACAAATTACTTATAATATTCTAAATTTTTGTTTCAGTTCAATTTGAATTGTAATATTTTAATTTTCATCCAACGAGTTCATCCTTGCGATCGTTTTACAAAATTAGCGGTAATGTACCGAAAATTGAGCGTTTGAAAGAATAAAATATCTTAGTTCTGCATTTCATTTTGTCTACCTGATTTTTTATCCTGAGAAGAAAATTCTAAAAAAAGAAATTCAATTCTTCAAAATATTTTTCATGTTTTTTAATTTTCAAACATAACATACTATTCTAAGAGAAATTGTGACGATGCAGGATTTATAGATAGTAGCACAGGGTTTTTGTGAAGTAGCACATAAAATTTTGTAGAAAGTAGCATTTAAGAATTTCAGAAAGTAGGGCTTTTGGATTTATAAGAAAGTGACACATAGTCACAAGTTTGAAAAGTATTAGGATGATTTTGGGAGGGGTAATTTAACGTTACAATAGAAACATATAAATATAACAGTAATATTGTTGGAAGGAGGCCTTTTACGAAGAGTAGGGTTGCTGATCTTTTTGCAAGATCGAAATCGATCTTTTTTAATCGTTTAAAAAAGATCCAAATCGATCACGATCTTTGCTGAAAAAAAATCGAAGATCGATCTTTTTTTTGATATTTCAAATGAGAACAAATTTAACCATGAACTTTTGTATTTAAAGCTCGACCATCTATTTTATTACCGTTTTTTTTCGCACTCCCGGTGATCCCGGCCGGGAGTCTGTACTGTGATAGGGGCACTTAAAATAATCTTGTTCGGATTATCATATTTTCAAATATCATATTCATATTCAGCATCATTTTTATATTTATAATAATAAATGCAAAAAATTAAATTAAAATGAATTGAACACACACAATATTGTCAGGGAAATGTTATCAAAAAGTTGTTAAAAATACGGAAAAATAAAGAAAATATAATTTATTGGAAACGAAACTTTCAATTACTTATTATAGAACGATTTTTCATGACGATGTTTTTTCCCTATTTCGCGAAAAAAGATCAAAGATCGATTTAACCGTCCAGAAAAAAATAGTATCAAAAAGATCGATTTATGGAGAAAAAGATCGATCTTTTTAAAAACCCATTCAAGATCAACAACCCTAAAGAAGAGACGCGTCTGCGTGATATCGTTGAAAAATGTACTAGTTACTTTGGCTTTGAATAAACTCGATATATTTAATGTAGTTCGGGCGTTATTAATAACCCCCAGTTGTTTCTCTAACATTTCTTAAGATTTGGAAATGCTTTTCTATTATTTTTTAACGGATGAAATTTTTTGTAGACAAATAAACTCGGAATAAAAAAATCCAATTTGAACAAATTCAGAATGCGCATGAAGTAAAATTAGATTATATGAAATTTTTAGTATTTTTGGTATTTGATGTAACAGCGAAAATTTAAATATACCAAAAAGATAACTACTTGCAGTCGATATTTTTATTTTTAACTAATGTAAAAAATGGAACAAAAAAAAGGTTGAAAATTTTAACTGTGTTATAATAGAAATTCAATAATCTTCACTTTAAAATTTGAAGATACTTCTAGTAATTATTTTTTTTTACATTCATGATCAAATTATTTTAAATTATTTGATAACTATAGGGTCATTAGTTTCAAAATCAATTTGGTCGTCACTGACCATATCACCGATTTCTCTCAAATTTTTTATATAGTTACGTAAACTAGTTTTAAAAAATACGTATTTTTTAAGTTGGGCTAAAAGTTAGTTTTTTTTTTTCGAGAAATTCAGATTTTCAATTAGGCTGTCAAATTCAGAGTAACCTCACTTTTGTCGAAAACTGTTTTTAAAATCTTTATTTCTCATCGTAAAATCTATGGATTCCAATAATTTTTGTATAAAAACGTTCGCAATTGTATGAAACTCATAAATAATGAATTATAAATATTTCTCGTCACGTTGTTAAATTATTATTAACCTAAATAAAAAAAGTGTAAATACTTTTCAGTGAATAATTTTCATATTGCATCATTTTTTTCTTCCCATTTTTTTTTTTTTCATTGATTTGTAAAAGTATGAACGACATTCTGTAAATATCGTTAGATGCCAAAACGTTTCGTTTGTAAGTGAGAAATTTTTCTTGAATTTCCAACCTGTCATTACCAAGTGATTATGAAATTTTAATATATTTTCACTTTTCTTGATATTGAGACACTGTAGTATGTTCCATTCGATAATAATGTATATTTTTCATGAAAATTTTTCAACTTAATCTTGCATTACACGGAATATGACATTAAATCAATTTTTTCGTGAGTGTCTCTTGAGAATAACTTTTATATTTATATTTACTTGCGTTGACTTGGTTTGATTGTAATATTTCTTTGCATATTGTTTGCAGATGATGACTGAATGAAGCTAATGCATAGAAGTTTATGGAATGCATTTTGAACGCGGAGATATTCGAGAAAAAGATTAATGGTTACACAACAGATTTTATACTTTTGGACTTAACACGTTAAAAATACTAAAATTTAAGAAATTTCCTACACAAGATAGCAAAAATTGAGATCTCTTTTAAAGTAATTTGATGTACCCATGTTGAAAAGAAAAATTATAATGACGAAACGCATCTTTGTTCACCGAAGAAACATACAAACATGAGCACGTTGAACATGTTTTATAATTAATTGGGTTTGAAAAAAACATAAAAATGTTTCAAACATAAAATAATACTTTTATATGTATTTGTTGAGCTTTAAAATGTAAGGTACTTTTTTAGAAAATTTAAAATATTGGGTGAAAAATTGATGACATTATCTCGTAATTATTCTACCGTTGAATATTTTTCCGATACATAATAGACCTACCTTCATAATTCTAAATAAAGATGAAAATTTAGTGAAGTGTTTTAGAGAAATGAAAACGTAAGTATTCTTATGAAATAAGGCGTGATAATAAATATTTTAACAATCCAGTGTTCCGCGCGAAAGCTTGATTTCAAGTTGTACTCCGAGCCGTTAAAAATCTAGTTGGGAATTTTTTTTTTTTTTCGTTTAGAATATATATCCCTATTAAAAGGTGGCATATTACAGTGTCTGGAGAACAAGAAAAATGAAATTAAATTCAAATTTCATTATCACTTGGTAATGACAGGTTAGAAATTTAAAAAAAAAAAAAATTCTCACTTACAAACGAAACGTCTTGGCATGTAACGGTTTTTACAGAACGTAGTTTATACCTTAACGAATCAATGAAAAAAAACGGGAAGAAAAAAAATGATACAATATGAGTATTATTTACTCAAAAACTTTTTACAGTTTTTTCATATACGCTAATAACAATTCAACAACGCTACGAGAAATATTTATAATTCATTATTCATGAATTTCATACAATTTCGAACGTTTTCATACGAAAATTATTGAAATCCATAGATTTTACGATGAGAAATAAAGATTTAAAAAAAAGTTTTCAACAAAAGTGAGTTACTCTTAAGTTGACAGCCTAATTGAAAATCTGCATTTTACGAAAAAAAAAAAAAAAAATTTTAGCCTAAAATAAAAATACGTATATATTTTAAAACTTGTTTACGTATCTATATAAAAAATTTGAGAGAAATCGGTGATATGGTCAGTGACGACCAAACCGATTTTGATAATAATGACACTATAATTTTTAAATAATTTGAAACGATTTAATCGTGAATGTAAAAAAATAACAATAACTAGAAGTATCTCTAAATTTTCAAGTAAAGATTATCGAATTTCTCTTATAACACAGTTAAAATTTTCAACCTTTTTTTTGTTCCTTTTTTTACATTACTTTACAATACAAATATTGACTGTTGTAATTATATTGTTGGCATATTTGAATTTCCGCTGATACGTCAAATAATGTACTTGAATTTTTAATAATTTCATGAATTGTATTTATTCTTCGAAACCCTCTCTGTGTTCGCCTTTGTTCCACATATCTCCTAAAACACCAGCATTTCGACATTTTCTGCACGTCGAAAGCAACGTTTCAATTCCATCATACCAAAGATGTACATGAAATCTCTGTCGTTATCGTAGTTCGTCATCAAATATGTCGATAGACGACACAATCCCAGCGTGATAAAACCATATTGAAAATTCGATTTCGATTCAGATGCTGTGTATCGAAACCATCGGGGTTACGCTCTGGTCGCAGATGTCCCCGGGATATAAGAAACCGGAGCCACCTATCTTCCGCGTACGAGAGCAGTGGTTCGCTCATGTACGTGATAAATCGAAACCATTTCTGCTTGATACGAGAACGCAGTGAAAATGTATTTGCAGCAAAATTATCCTTGCAATCCCTTTTACGTGTTCCCATGCCGCGGTAACCGCTTGGCTTCATTATATTCAAACCCCGCACGAATAGTACCATTTGGAACAGAAGTACACGAGTTTTCAATTGAATGAATCATGGTAATGAAAAAAAAGCAACTTTTTATGCAACGAGCAAAGTGAGACAAACTAGTTCTGCCATACAAAATTGTGCCCTTAACGCGAACGCAACATACACTTGACATTTTGCGCTTTTGTGTTAAAGCTCGGAAAATTTCCGGAAAGATCTACCGTGCGAATTTTCCTGCTCGTAATTGAAGGTTTCGGCTAATGGAGAACAGAAGCCGAAAGTTAAATTGAAATATCGTACTTTCGGTGGGACTGCTTTTCAGAACTCGTTCAATCTCGAATCGATAATAATACACGACGCTGGTTGCGGTCTGAAGGCTTTCATGACGACCGTTGAATGTTCTTGCTGTGCGCACGTGAATGTCAAACATAGTATAAGTGTCGTTTTGAAGCTGATATTATGGATACGGCGAGATATATACGAGAAAAATGTGTATCGTCATACATACGTTGTGGCTATAACACTGAGATCAGTATCGCATTTGGTATACATATTGAACATAACTTGAACACACGCTAAATTTAGATTGCTAGCAGAATTGTGAGAAGATGTTTCCTTTGGAAAATTTGTGAAAACTTGGAATTGACGAAGATGTTGATAGTTGAAATTTGAGCGCTAGACTAATTAGAGCGATTCAAGTTCTTTCATAACGACATGAATGTGCGATTTCATTGGTCCAGCGCGTCAATATCTACGTCAATTTCTAATTTTTGAAATAAGAGTTAAGGCAACGTAGTCTTAGAATTTTCCGAATGATCATTATTTCCCGGTTATTTAGGTTATGTTTGATCAAATTGTAAATACAGGACTAAGCAAGGGAAACTAGACATTTAAATGTAATTGAAATGGAAATTGTAACTCGTAACGTGATCATTACTTCGAATGAAATGTCAATTTTCGATATTTTTCGTGCAATACCTTTCTGGATGAGAAATTATAATTGAATTATTATGAAATTGATAAGAATGCAGTCCACAAATCACCCTGAGTTGAGGTTTGATTAACGGATATTGCAGAACTTTATAAAAACGAATAAATTTTTCACATCCTTCACTTTATGACGAACCAACAATATCGAGTCATGGGCGACCTTGAGAGTTTTCAATTTATTTTGACAAGTATAAACAGTATTGACAATTCAAAACTTTCGAACAGTTTTCATATCATTATTATTTTTGAATAATTTTGATAGTTCCAAAGCTTAAAATACTTTGAACTTCTTTTTAAACAGTTTTGACGATTCGTTTCGAGTTCTGACAGTTCTATGGTTTGGGACTTTTCGATGTTTTCAAAAATTTCGAAATTTTTCAGATACCCTACTCGTATTTTTTTTATTTTTTCAGCAAAATAAAATTGTCTTCTTCAAATCTGTTAGCATAATCGCATTTATCACAATTATTTTCCCGACTATAAAATTTTACAATTTTTCTTGATAAAACCTTTGCTGATTCTCAAATTTTCGTATATTTTGAAAAGCTAATTATTTTTACTCAATATAAGCTTTTCAAGCGAATAAATGTATTATGAAAATAGTATGATTTCCGAACCCTTTGTATCCAAATTTAATTCTTCCAATTTCCTAGTATGCCAAAAAATTTTCTTCCTAAATTTTTTTTCAGTCTATAATTCCCGGAGTTAAATTGTCCATACCTACACAATAATTTCATTAAGAAACACTTTTGCAAAATGTATTTTCTATTAGTTTGTAGATGTTTTTTCGACAAAAATTTTATTATTCGTTTGTTCTCAGTTTTATTGATAAACATTGAAAACACAATAGTTCTTTTTGCACTCCCAGTATAAATTATCAGTATTTATGTTTTGTAGTAAATGTAATCTTTGTAACGCAGTGTTCTTCTTACATTTTGTTATGCATCATCTTACAATCAGTTTTGTAAAAGGAAAATTCTTAATAGATAACAAATTACAAAATTTTGGAAAGTGTGACAAATGAAGAAAGTATAACAAATCTGAACCGTAGATTTTGATTATCTAAAGTTAAATTTGGAATTTACACAATTGAAAGTGAACTTTTTTGTAGGTTAAGTATAAAAAGTCGTTTACTAAATAAGTTGAATCCAATTCGGAACAACATTTTTGTGATATTGTACATTGATTTTTTTTCAGAATAAGTGATACTTTAATAATCTGATTATAAAAATTTGAATAGAGAAATTTAATTCGTAATTCGTAAGAAATTTATTCATAAATGGGGGAAAACTGATCACTCGGAGCCAGAATTTTAAATGATAACTTTATTCCATATGATCTATGTTTCGGCCGCAGATAGGGCCCTTATCAGGATTCTCTAATTCATACAATTCATTATTTCTTAAACAAAATCAAAAACCGAACGAAGAACAAAACAAATTTTTAATTGGTGATAGTTTTTTGAGAAAAATTCTTTAAAATAGAATGATTATTGTTGGAAACATGGACTTGAAAATTCAAGATATTCAAATTGTTGGAGAATGCAATTATGATGACTTTAATAATTTCAGAACAGTTTTAGCTATACATTAATTGATGCCTTAACAAATTGTCGAAACTATTCGAAATGAAAAAAACATGTTCGAATTTGTCGCAATTACTCTGCACAGTCCATTTTTAATCTTTTAAAAACTGACGAATAGTATGATATCTAGTCAAATAAAGGATCAGGAAGATAAGCTTTTAAAAATAAATAAACCTGAAACTAGAAAAACTTTCTTCAATGTCAACAACGAATTAAACTATTCCTTAAGCTTTCAAAAATACATTTACAATGTCTATTTAAAAAAAAAGCTTACATATATAATCTTTCAAATACGCTATTACTCACATCAAATAAGTTTCGATTTCACAGCACATGCTCTATTAAAATAATTAAAAAAATATTGTACAATCTTATTTTCAGCGGTTAAAGAACTCGCAATATTTTTTCAATATTCAATCTACCCTGATTCCATTCCAAATAGTTGATCAGAAAAAACGAAAACAAATAATTTTTTTCCACCTTTTTATCGGATACGACCGAGTAAACGCGCGTAGTGCTTTGCTTTACGTCGCTCTTCGTGGGAAATGATTGGGATGAAAGGAAAAAGTCCCGACGCAAACATAACTCAGTAAATGCGAAAATGTTTTCGAAATACGAGTTATTACTCATTCAAAGCTTGCGTTAAAAGCCGGGAGACTGAAAGCAGATAAACCGCGAATTGATCAGGATGAATTCCGTACGTACGAATTTGAGGTTTTCTATTGAAATATGTTAATCTTCGTGAAATAACTAACGAGTTCGTGCAGGGTCCACTGATCACAACAAGAAAAGTCCGTTAAGCGACGTCAATATACCAGTCAGATCCGTGTTTGGATTCAAATTACACAGAGCGCGATCGCGATTAGAGCTTCTCGTTGAATTAATTTCCAATGTGACTTAGCCAGCACGTTTCGCGAGCTTCGACCGTTATCGATACTGTCCTCCTTGGATGCCTCGATTGACCCATTTGTTTGGTCACGAAGGCATCATCACCGTCGTCTTAAGATTCTTCCATGTATCCCCAACATATTTCAAGAACCTTATGACACTAAACTTGCTCGATGCCAACCGTTATTAACAGTAATTTTTCAGCATTTTACTTTGCTGCACCATCTTTTAGATTTCATTACTTTCTTCATCCCTTCGACTTAATTTTGAAACAATGGCCAGTTTGATTCAGCCTAAGGAATATTGCTGGCATTGCATTCATTGTGAAACTTTTGATTCCCTATTGCTCTTCAGCAGTATTGCAATGGCTGGTTATTTAATGTTACAGTTCGGCGAGGATGAGTTGGTTTGATGGAATTCGAATTGATCATAAACGCAGTTCATGCGGTGTAAGAAAAAGAGCTACGCTTAGAAATTCAAGCGTATCCATTGAACGGTACTCAAGCCCAAGGACGCGAGGAGTGATAAGCATGTCTGACACCGATTTGCTGATGCGAGGCAAAGCCAAGTTACTCGCTGATTACTGCACTGAGACATTCCCTTACTCAATTGGCGGCGAAATCAGCGTGTAAAAAGATCATAAATAATCGTTGAATCACCGAGATCGTGTTTCTATCGCCTCGCAGAATAGTTTCGCAGCTATCGCTAAATGGCACGTTATGTGAAGTTTGAGTACCCAAGTCGACAAATTCGACTTCCTCTCGAGCTTCCGTAAACTTCGATATAGAAATTGAATGTTGAAACAAGTCCTAGGCACGCGATTTTAGGAATGCAGCCTCGAATCAATCTCTTTTGAGAAATACGAGGTCATGTAGAGATCGAGTTTTAAGTGGTAATTTCTCGACCATTTACCGTAACTGGTGTCACCTTACAAGTTTTGAAAAAATGAGTTACGATTAATGAGTTTGTGGACACAATCAACACAATTATAAATAAAATAAGGTCGCTAATGATAAACGAGCATTTCTATTTCTACAAGCGATTCCACTAATTTTTCGGGAAAGCTCTTTTCAAAGTTTTCGGGCGGACAAATCGGGCAAGAATGTAATTCTGAAGTAGCACGCAGTCGGTGATTTACGACAAGGCAATATCGGCAAGTATCGGCCTGTGTGGTCACCACGAATGTCGCCAAGGAAACCGCTCATCCGTCATTTTCACGCTCGACTTTACTCATCGATAGAAATCACTTCTGCTTGTAAGTTTCATTAAAGCCTCGAAATCCTTTTAAATTGATCACAACCTTTACTTCTCGCCGATCCTCGGAAAAACGTTTCCCAGATTAGAAACTTTTTGATACTACCAACAACTCAAGATTTTTTTTCACATTTTCCTAATTACGAAAGGATTCATTCATGCAAAAAATGTAACGAGAAAAATCTTTCAAAAACTTTTCAATCCCATACAAAAAGTAATTCCTTCTCGACAAGTTAATTAGTGCATTTTTCATACTTCGCATTTTTTTCCTGGGATAAATGATTTCATCCGATCTAATTCATATGAGATATTTCATGAAAAAAAAGGCTTGATTGAATTTTCGAGCGAGCTTTGCGTTATAAAGAGATTTAATGTTTCGAAGCATGCGTGAATTACAGCGTTCCGGATGGGTAAGAATCGAGTTGGAAGTTAAAGAGTAATTACGTGGAATAAGTATCATAAGAGGTACGTCAGTTATAATAGCTACAATGTTGGGAAAATGCATTTCAGACATAGACAATCACTCTCATAGTGAGGTTCTTGATTTAAACTTACTGTGGTTGTTGAAATTAAAATAATAAATCATGATTGACATCGTCTCGACCGTGTGCAATTTCAGAATGAAGATTTTATTGCCAGCGTGATATTAAAAAAGTTTTTCGCACATTCGAAAGAAAATGACCTTTTGAAACGTCTGCTCAAGAAATGTGTCTTCTATAGTGCATTTTTCTCATTATTTCATACTCTGGAAGACAGATCAAAGCTTCGTGAGAACTTTTGTGCGCCTCATTTCTAAAGATTCACACTTGCAATGCAAACATGAATTTAAAGATTTCTCTTGAGAATAATCCTGCATTGTGTGAGTGTCATAATCGACTATTTTCGACTGGCATATCATAACCTGTCTATTCTTGCTTCCAATCAAAATAGCCTTTCTCTTTCAAAATCAGTCGTGAACATGAATCACTAATAAATTATCAATTTGCCCGTCTCACCCAACGTTAATAAAATCTTTACTACAGCAGCATCAATACTACCAGATCCTCCCGAACCATAAAATAAGTCAGCATTTGATTTTACGATTATTCCTGTTCACAAGCCAGTGATGAAATATTTCATAGCTTACAAGACCTCGAGTAAATCTGACATTACTTAGACTCGGTAACTGCAAATTTCCACGCAAATACGCCTGATTAACGTTGAAATTCAATCGTTCTCCTTCACCACTCGCTGATCTTCGATCGTCCAAGTCTACGTGCGTCGTACTTTTCCAATTAAGCGATTCCGTTCCGTCAGGGAACTTGTCTCGTTTTCAATAACCTGACTTTTCGATAAAAACGTGGCTTGATTACCTTACCTTTTAACTTTTTCATGTCAAAATTTTTGAAAATATATGTTAAAGGATGTTCTATGTTTTGAAATATTATAAAATAGAAATCTAAGATGCTTCAGAAGGTCTCAAACCTTTTCATTCTATTCCTTTGTTTTCAAAATTAAAATTATGACAGTCAATTTCGTGAATAATATCTTGCTGATTCATAAATACCTAACTTATTCTCAGAGAAATTTCTGTTTAGGTATGAAACGGAAAGTATTTCAAAGCTATCTCCTTTCAAAATAAAACCTTAACCTTTAATTTCGAAATGGTCGGTTTTTCAAAGTGAAAGGACTTAGCCTTTAATAGTGAAAGGGGGCCCCTTTTAAATATACGCAGGAGTTTCCTGAGTGTAGAAATTGCTACATTGGATTGGTTAGAAGTCTTACAAATTATTTCAAACCTATATTTTTTAAATTAACTAGATCAAATTTACGCGCCCTTAGGGCGCGCGATACAGGAATTATCTTATATTATGCCTTAGGATCATGAACGAAAATGGCTTTTTTGAAACTAAATTAATGAATTTACCTTATTAAACAGTTGAAGATATTCCTTTTTCTTATTGTAATTTTTAGAATTTTGGCAAGCCCACAATTGTTATGTATTTTTTAATAGTTAATTATAATTACCATTTTTGTCTACACTCGACACAAGTTACATTTAAAACTGATAAATTTTGGAATAATAAACGTGGAGTAAAGTCGATATTCTTTCTAATAGCATGACTCCTGATATGATTGATCATAGATGTTAACATTTTGTATATTATGAGTATTTTCCTGTATACATTCATTTATATACATTTATTTAGAAATTTGATTACCCTGATTCATCTTCGAAATTAAATCCTTAGCATGGATTTTTTTCATAAATTATTAAAATCTGCAATCATCAATTTTTTACTTATACATATTGTATCCGTCAATGTAGTCGAATATAATCTCAACTAAATTATAAATCCATTAAAAATTTTTATTACAATATAAAAATTTATCTTTTCAAATATTAAGTATATAATTTTCGTTTTTATTTACTAAAATACTCTAAAATTTTTTATTCAAATACAGTACTCCTTCTGAGTAGTGCCGCGGTCGTCCTTTTCTAACCCATTGATATGACGTCACGGTGAAATGGGGAGTGACGAAGAAAACCGCGGCACTACTCAGAAGGAGTACTGTATTGTAATATTATTAATAATTTGATTTATATAAAACACTATAAACTAATTGAATATAATTTGATCAATTTGATAATTGATAACCACATTGAACAAACTATGGAGAAATTTATTAAAATAAATAAACTAAAAAATCCATCAGAACATTATTGAATATAATGAATAGATAAACTTATTCTTATCAAATTAATTTTTTTCAATAATTATATATTAGATATCTTAATTTATGAGATGAAAATAAGTAATACATATTTTTTTTTTAAAAATAATAAATAAATGATTGAAGTGATTGAGTATAATTTTTCTTTTATACAAATATGTTTAGTATTAATATTTGATTATTATGTAAAAACGATTTATGAAATATTTGATCGATTTCGTGTTAAAAAGCCCAACAAAAAATTTTAAATTTCAAGTGAACATTGTACATCATTTAATTTTGAGTGCGAGGTTAGAAATTGTATACATTTTATTTAAAAAAATATTATCTTAAGATAAAAAGACAGTCTCTCCATGGTTTGATGTAAATCTTGAAATGAATGAAATTTGAAAAAAAAAAAATTATACAAGAAATTGTATAAGTACATATTGCTTGACATTACTTTAAAAAATTCTAAAAGTAAGCAAACATGAAAGCTTGGTTTTCTCGGGAAAAACAACACTGGTGATTCATAATTATTTTTTTAAAGCACTAAATATTGTATTTTTTTAAGGACGAAATTTTTTGAGGATAGTTCATCCAATGTCAGCCGCGGAATCAATAGCCTCAAAATTTCATAAATTTACACACAAGTAATAACATGTTAATTTTCGATATTTACTCGCGAAATTGAAGGAAAACCAAGCATCTTGACGTAAGATTTTTTTTTTTTTTTCATTTCGTAAATTATTACCGCTCATTTTCAATTTGACTTTGTAATATTTTTCGGTTTGTTTACAAAATCAATCGTCAACCACCTTCATGCGTGCTTAAAGAATCAATGCAACAACGTTCACTTGTCACAAAATACGGTTCTTCATTTTAATAAAAAGACAATTATAAAAATTGGAACATGAAAATTTTCAGAATACAGGACTTCTGGAAGTTGTGTAAGTAATTGATGATTTATTTGCTGTAATTATCAAGAATTGTAACTATTTTGTTGTATTTTTAAAAATAGCTACTGAAATGGTTTCATAGAAGACAAAAGCTCAAAATACATCGTTGCACGAAAAGAAATGTTTTGTTACAGCAACCAATTATATAGTAAAATATGGACCGACCTAAGTTTTGGGCATGACTTTCAAAGTTTTGGTTATGACAACCAAAGTTTTCGTTATTACAACCAATATGAAATTTTCACAACGAAAACTTTGGTTGACACAACCAAAATTTTGGTTGTTAAATCAAAATCTTTGGTTGGTTCATATTTTACTAACTGCTTTGGTTGCTGGAACCAAACATTTCTTTCCATGTAGATTTCTTTATTGCTCTCAAAGATAATTACTTTTTGAACAAATAAAATCCCAAGGGGTGTTTTTACAATTACTTACAAAGAGCGATGAAAACGACGTAAAAAATTATTCTTGATACTTGCGGTTACGAACTAAGATATCAGCAGAACAAGTACGCTTAATGTTTCAATTACTTCTGAGTTTTCCCTTGAATGCGCTTTCCTTGAGTTTTCGTTTACTGTTGCTTTCCCTTTGTTCACTTGCAGCAATTCATGGTGACAGATCATTTGGAATTACGCGAAAAGAATTAGTCAAGGTAACAAAGTTCAGCATCACAATGGTACCTCCCGTTTAATAGGCTTTCGGCTTTATCGCATTTTCCCGCTGTTATTGATCATCCGATGTCACCTCTTCTCACCCTCTACGAATCGATTCACACGAAGATATGCCAATTCATACGCCAAAGATTGCTCACTGTTGCGATCGTGAATAGAATTAGCACCATTTATCAAGGGCTTCCGAAGGAAAAACTTTCACGCACGAAATTACCGCGGCTCAATATACCGCTATAAATTTCACTGCATAATAGGCAATAAACGAAACCCAATCGCGTCCATTCGTAGGAAAAAATATCGCGCCTCTTAAATTTCCAGAAACTTCAATTACGCTCGGCTCGTTTTTGCATGAGCAAGGATATTTTCAATAACAAACGCCGGGCGCTTGTTTTGGAATCTAATTAATATTGGTAATTACTTGACATAATGTAACAGTTACGTGCCCGGAATGAAATAACCGAGCGTACGTGATGCAAATCGCAATCGCTCTGTTGCACTTAGAAATGCGATTTTGTCCCGCGAAAGCTGTATTAAATATATAAACTTGGAGTGTACGAGCCAAGTGGAGTGTAAAGGTGAATTTCGGTTTTTGCCAGGATTCGGCGTTTGCTCTTGAAAGTGTAATACATTAGAAGTAGCATTCGCATTTGCGTTTGCTGTATTTGGAGCATAAAGTACCAGAGCAAATTCCATCATCGAACTTGAGCACGGACAAATCGTTTGATCGATTTTCGCGTCAAGGGTCCTGGGAGTGGAGATGAGTGAAGTGCGTCTCCTTACTCGGAATAATTTCGAACCATCTTTTTTCGTGCCCTTGCGAGTCTGAAGATTGATTGAGAGTAAATGCTACTCAGTTCAGCACTTTTTGAATACCATGATTTAAGGCGTATCAGGCATGACTATTTTTTACTTTGGATCTGCTGTGTCTTTATTATAAGGTTTTTGAGTTATTCTTGCTCCTGTAATATACACATATAATAACATCCGCGAATATTCAAAATTTTTTTGTTCATCAAATTGTTGATAAGTTGAGACGTGTTCGTCATATTTAAAAAAAAAAATTAATGAAAATTTAAAAATCTTATACAAAATAAGAATAATAAAAAATTTTTGAATAATAATTTTCATTCATCTAGCCTAATATCCTCGAATAGTAAAGTAATATGAATTTATTATTCAGAATGGAAGTATGAGGTGATTTTTCATTGAACTGTGCTTGTAACTTTGCTGGTTTGAATGTAAAAAACAAAAAGCAACCTCAAAAAATTTAATAGCTCGAAACTATACGCGGAAATCATGGAAAAAAAATACCATAAAAAACTTAAAAATAAGATCATTTCAAGACGAAACAGTGAATATCAATAATTAAAATGTAAAAAAAATGTTTCATTACCTTTTTAATTATAACTCTATTATAACTTAAGTCCAATTTGTGCATATTACTTGTTCTTATATTTTTCAGTATATTTAACCCAATTCTTGAAATTTTTCTAGGTGTGAAAACCAAAAACATCATGGATGAATCTCAAAAACGTAATCTTATATATCCACTATACATAAGGCCTTGGGAATTATAATTCTGTTGTATACTATGCAATTTCGTCCTCTTTTTTTCTTTTTTAAATTTTAAACGGCTTTAGTAATTTAACAACCGCCAAAAACGGACAATTTTTTAAAGCCCTGTTTATTAACCAACGTTTCGTTCTTCAATCGATAATATTGTCAAGGTCGATATCTCTAGAATAATTACAGTTTTTTGAAATTCTAACAATCGGAAAAATGAATCACAAGAACATGAAACAAAGATTCACCATCATCTTACCGATTATTAGTCATGAATATAATGACTATAATTTCTGCATGTCAGATATATATATTGTCCTTCTATTATATGAACAATTATTTGAAAAACTGAAACTTGTCTTTTACTGTTCATTATACAATCTGCCTCTTTATCTGATATTTAAACATTTATAAAATCAAAATTAGAATTTACTTATGATTTATTTTATTGAACCGTCCATTCACTCTTCTCGAGTTCAAATTAACCTACACAATATTATTCTAGTATTTTGTTGATATTATTGATGATTCATATATTTGTATCCTTTATACTCTCTATAAATATGTTTCTATCTTTCTCCTAATTTTTAGCATCGCAATGAATATCTGTAATATCTGTAACTATCCTAAATAAACTTAAAAACACTGTTATTTTTTTATGTGAACAATGTGAACAATAATAAAATTCAAACGCTCTTAAAAAAGTTGGCTACAGATACCAATTGTTTTTTAACAACCCTATATTTTATTTAGCAACTTAAATATCTAACAGATGTATGGAATCATCTTACTGATACTATATACAATATTTAACCAAAAATTATAGAATTATTTACCTCAAACATATAAAAACGAAATAATTTTACTCGTACTTAAGAGTAAACTGTAAATCTTTACAGTTTTATGACATTTTATTCATTTTTTGCAATCACGTTTGAACCAAATGATTCGATACTTAACATAACTTGATTTTACTTTTTTAGAAAAAACATTTCATTACTAGGATATTTAATTTTTGGTAACAACTAAAAGAATAACTACTTTTCACTTACGTCTAGACGACTCAAATTTCAGAATTTTTTATATAGCAATGTTCATACATTACTGGATGTACTGCTTTTTAGCATTTACACCAAACCTAAACCATTCACAAGTTCTTTCAATTTTCACTGATATATTTAAGCTAAATAAAACATTAACATTGTGCCAGAAAGCAGATGTTTAAGTTTCACGTTTGATTTTGTCCTCGCTTCGCTCGTGCGGAAAACTGTTCCTGGTTTTGGAATATCTCTTTCACTCCTATTGTTACGATCACAGCTTTTACGTGTAATTGAACGTATCACATATTTATAAAAATTGTTTCTATAATAAAATACAATCACTTTATAATACTTCTGAGCAACTAATCATATTATTCCGGGCAAATATAAAGTTCCAAAATTGTCCATAGTTCGCATTATTGAAAAACACAATATAATAAAATTAGAAATTCTTTATTGTTCAACGTTTCTGCATTTCTCAGTAAAGAAAATTTTCTCCTTTAAAGATTATATTGATGAGTTGATTATAAATCCATTCTGGTTCTTTATTCATGTTTCAAAATGAAATTGAGATGTCAGTGCTTCAAAAAAAAAAAAAAATCAAAAAAAATTTTCGAAAAGAAATGAATGTTATAACGTGCCCTTCACGCCATAGAATACCTCTTCTCCTACTGTGGGAAAAGACGATGGCCACGTGGAAAATGACCGTGTCCATTAGCACGTCAACGATACCTGTCGACGTAGGTTTACTCCTGAATTATGGTGTAATACATCATCGCATTTACGGGACGATACAATGTAGGAATGTCGTTTGCACTCATAATAAACTGAACGCAATGTTGATAATAAACGCTAATAGTAATTAAAAGAATCATCTCATGAGAACAGTCACTAGCAAAAACTCCTAGAAACTTCTATCTCTGGCTTAAAATGTTCGAGTGTTGTTCGGAGTACATTCTATGTCTAATGACTGGCTACGAAAAAATTTTAAAGCAAAGGACAAAATAGCGGTAAACACGCTACAGGAAAAGTATACAGAAAAAAAAATGATTGTATAACATGCGAAAATGTATTTTTCTTTGTTGAGCTGGAAACATAATATATATCATGTTCGTATAAAGTACTTTTTTACAGATTTTCAGAAAAAACAGTGAGAGAAAAATTAAGAAGGGTGAAAATATTTATAGATGTAAATCTTTAAATTATATATTATAGACGGAAAAGTTTGGAGTTGAGGAAATATTTTTCATAACTGAAAACAAAAAACCTGTTCATTATAGTACTGTATGACTTTTTGCCTAATAACATGTCCGAACACTGTAATCATAGCAAGTTGAAGATCGCGCGCGCCCAAGCACTGAAGTCACGCTTCGAACAATTCTCACGAAAAAAGGGACAAACTACCAATTTTCGAATCGTTAAAGTACAGCTCAATCAATGTTATGAATACGTTTTTCTGTACATGCAAAAACCTTTTTTTTTTTGCAAACTAACTTTTAATCCAATTTTTCAAAATGTTTGGATGCTCAAGCGGAAGTTGGAAAAAATGAAGTCAGAACAATCATTATTCGTCATTCATTTTTTCGCACATGTCAAATCTTACTATGATTCTGATAAATGATTGAGAATTATAGATGTGAAATAGAAAAAAAATCGAACTAGCTTCTAATTTAAAAAATAAAGAGTCTTATCTGTAAGTAGAAGTAGTTTCTTGAAACAAAGATATTCTGAACTTAATGATACAAAACATTCTGAAATCTGTATTTTGCACTCAAAAATACGAGAAGGAAGTGTTAGTCATCTGCAAGAAATTGAAGCAATTTTTTTTTACATCTAATTATTGTTGCTTTACTCACGATATGTCAGTGATATTTAAATCACGTTCATCCAAAGTTTCAAAGTGTCACTTGACTTACCTGAAACAAACAAAAAAAGAACCCATCAGTCATATCGTTGTATGTATAACATAACGAATTTACAATGAAAAGTAATACGGGTTTCCATGTACATAACATTCTTAGAGAAAAGAAAATAATGCAAACACTTCTGCTTTTTTTCGATATCACATTGACATAACATTTATCTTCTACTATTCCATAAGTATGACGAGTAAAATGCACAAAATCCTACTCACGATCACTAAAATAACCAGAAAACTCCTGAAAGTGGAGAGATGATGAATCGATTTATAAGATAATAAATGATCCGATTAAAATTCTATGAATGAATATAACAGAGTATAACGGCAGAAGTGGTAGATGATAAATGGAGCCTGCCTTGCGCCCATGTCCTTTTCTAATATCACCGGCGGGCATTGCAATATCGCTTTTCGTTCGCTGTTCATCTTTTGGCATCTTCATCGCAGCACTGAGTAACTGTACTGAATTTTTATAGAAAAAAAGCATGCGCTGCGCCGAGTAGATTGAATCGCATTGTTCGTCGCCACTCGATGGACTCGAGCTGTTTCGGAATGCACCGCGAGTGGGTTCCGATTGAAAACGTGCCCCGGTCGCGTCTTTGATTTTTTACCTCACAAAAACAGCACATCCAGTCGATTCCTGGATTCCTCGTGCAGAAATATAAAGGTTATTAAAAACGTTATCTTAGCCACGCCAATTGTTAATGCAATTACTTTGCTTGGATAGCGATAAGGCGATACCGGGGCATTTTCAAGGCCGGGTGAAATATCTCCAGGAATGCTGAAATACTTCGAAGAAGTCGTAACTCGGTAATCGATCATTATCTGTAAGCCTGTCATTACTTCGTACGTACGAGCTATCCTCATAACAGTTGCTTCAATTCGAAATTCTTTAGACGAAAGAGACATAAAAGAAAAGACAAAAACCCATTGTTGAGTCTTATTCCTGAAAATACAGTTTTACCTTTAAAATTGTCCAGGAAATCCCAGCAAATAAAAAATTTACACGTGATTTTCCTGCTGAAGGAAAAAAGTTGTACGAAAATCGATCTCGAGACGTTCTCGCGTTCCCCACCGATTCGAAGCGAGGAAATGATAAAAGAGAAAAGGCCGATCGTGATCCCATGCGCTCGACGACGACGCTGGTCACGGCAAAAAGTCTCGCTGATCTCCCAATTAGAGCAATCCTCAAAAGAGTGCGCGCTTTACCCGCTTTATCTCGCTGGCTGTCTCGCTTTTTCGGGCACGACTGGAATTCTGATAACATAAGATGCAGCGCGGTCGACATCGGCAACCGCGGCTACTTCCGCCTCTGCATCATTGTTTGCGTACGGTTAATAGATCCCTGATGCTTAAGCTCCGGTACCGCGGGAGCCAAAAGGCGTCGTCCTTTTGCCTCAGCACATTTTCCTTTAGTTTCTTTTTGGAATGAGAGAGTGGAAACCAGAACAAAACATTGAAAAGCCATTTCAAGAAAATTGTCCAGATGGCACTTGTGAAAACTAGATTTTTCGACTGCGATCAGAACAAAATTTGATCATACCATGTAATAGAAACAAGTTATAGCTGTATTTCATACTCATGAAAACTCGGGTTTTCACACTAATCTTTGGGGTCTTCCTAAAACGAAATGGAGACACGAACTTGCAAGGCAAGCATGTCACGACAGCACTCTCACGGAACGCTTGCAAAGGTCGGGGAATGTAAGTTCAGTCCAAACAAAGTCTCCGCCTTTTATCTCAAACACTACGCTCAACCATGAAGAAACCAGAACATAGTCGGTATCGAGGTGGATCGAGAACTCTAATTGACAAGATGGAAGCGGCAGCAACCTAAAGGCCCATGTATCCATCGACTGCTGTGTACTTTCAGTTTCAAAACAAGGATCATCGCTACCGCACAAAACAATTAAAAAACGAAAGAAAAAGAGAGTGACGAAAAACTCCCTAAAACACGATGACTTGACTACATCGTTTGTTGCTAACCTCTTTGATCTCTGCAAAGTTTTTCCTTCGAGAAAAAGTACTGAGCACATTTTACCAGGGAGTGAAAAACTGTAAGTACAAAACTCATGGCCGAAATATCTAAAATTTTCTCATATTTTCTGAAAAGTTGACCATCACTTTTCAAGAGAGAGCTCATAATGTTCAGAATACTTTGCAGCCCCCAACGCCAGTCTGGTAACGGGTATAACTCCCTCGTTTTTTTTATTGCCCTCATCGTTTCTTCGTCTCAAACCACTAGCACGCTTCCTTCCTCAAACTTCTTTATCTGTTCGATCACCTTTTTCCATACCCACCGCTCTTTCCACTTCAACTTGAAAAATAGCACGACCCTCCGAGTGAAAGCCATTTCCATGGATAGTCTTCTGCAGATATTGACACTTTTCCTAATCCATTAGAGAAGTACTTGAACCATTAGGACTTACTATCAGAAATAGTTTGCAATAATGCAAGGGGCCACAAAAGTTTACAATCAATTCAGATTCACAAAGAATCAGAGTACAGCGCGAAGATTTCAAACCTAGTTGAAACAAATGGGGAAAGTTACGTAACGTTTAAAAAAGCATTGGGTCTGAGGGCGGTCGAAAAAAGAAGCACACGTCCAGAATAAAGCGGAGGGATATAGAGAAAGATTTGAATTGAAGAAGGTCGACAATGAAATAAGAGCAACAGACTGACAAAAAGACAAGTTACAACGCAATTTACTCTAGACAACGTAAGACGAAAACAAACTGAATAGTGATACGCTAAAATGTGGAATTAGACGGGTTGAATTTTCCGTGTTTAATGCCTGAGGAGCATTTTAGTACGAAAATCTCATTTCGTACTTTTTGATTAATCGCTTCATTTATAGGAGGATTTAAACTATTTTCATCCGTCGTTGGAATGTTCTTTTTTACTGTATTAAAAGCAAATAAAAATTTGGAAAAGTTTTCAAAAAACAGGTATTTTTTCAAACAATGTCGAGAAGTCTTACACCTTATGGTATATGGTCCGTGTTTTTCAGTACAGAGAAAAACGTCATCAAAATATGGACAAATTGGGACATAGGAAAAACACGTATGTAATTATATGTAAAAATTCTAAATAATGTATAATGTGTACAAGTTTTTTGCATTTTTCATAAATTATAAGGAAGTGAATAAAAACGTACAGTTATATGCAGTATATATAATGTAATTTGTGATTTGAGCTTAATTGTTTAAAGTCGACTTTCAAATACTTCGAAATTATGTTGATAACATCTTTTCTGTTTCGATGTAATTGAAAATTTTTACAATAACGTTATGTTTGCTTTCATTACTATCTTTATGGTTTTTAATGAATTCCTGTAATTTCGATAAGTGAAAAGAAGTAAATGATCACTCAGAACCAAATCTCGTTTCATATCTTTATCATATTTTTAGATCGAAATTTCGACCATCTATTATAGGTCCCTCATCAGGACCGATTATGAAGATTCTCTTATTCAAAAATTGTGATCGGTGAGAATCAGGTCAAGACTAACCATCCTTAAAACTTTTAACAATTTAGGCAGGATTACAATTAAGTCGTCACTTTTTACATTATAAATATATTTTCTTTATTGTAAAAAGTTTCAACGATGGTCGGTTCTGAATTGATTCTCACCGATCGCAATTTTTGAATATGAGAATATTTATAATCAATCCTGATGAGGACTCAATAGGTGATCGAAATGTTGATTTAAGAAAATATTGGAAGTATGGAATGATATTTTTGGCTTTGAGAGATGGATAATTTACCATTTTTTACTTATTTGAATTACGATAAACGGAGAATGCAGAAAATATGCGTCAAGTAATTTAGCTTATGACTTTCCTGTGGAACGCTATGTATATATTTCATCAAGTTTTGTTTTATTACATACGTATTAATCACATTGTAACTGAAATAACTTTCATGTTTATCATTTTAACAAAACCTGTCAAAAACGGTCCTTCATGTTCACCCTTTCATGTTTTGCAATTCATTAAATATAAGTACGTACTTCTCTTATGTAAAAAAGCAACTAAGCTGTTCTTGCAGATTTCCTATTCATTATCAAATTTTCAAAAAACTCAGCGTGAAAGAATTGGAATTCTCTCTCAAATAATCGTTATTCGCATTGCTTCTTTGTTCTTATTTTGTTATCTCGAGCATTAAAGGTTTTCAGTGGAATGTGAAGGGAAACGATTTCAAACAATGTTCACAAATATTATCATTCATGTGAATAATATCGTAGGTTAAGATATTGTCCTTCATTGAAAATATTAAATCTAAAAATTAGAGAGGCAATCCGTTAATAATGGTAATTAAGTTATTCAGGGTACAGTTTGCAGGTAAGGATTTCAAGCATCAAATTTGATAATTTATCAGTAAATAAAATCAATTTTGTGTGAATCCATCTAATATATTCTTGAATATCCGCTCAGAGAAATTTCCGTTTACGTTTGAAACGGGATGAATATCAAAGCTACCTCCTTCCAAAATGAAACACTAACCTTTTATTTTGAAATGCTCAGTACTTCAAAGTGGAAGGACTGAGCCTTTCACTTTGAAACGCTAGTGCGATAGTATTTGAAAAGGGATTTATTTGTTTAAACGTTTCCATTTTTTCTACGGGCCGCACTTTCCCCCCACCAACGTGCTCCTTTCCATCAGTCTGTGTTATGTGATTGAAAGGAAAATGCGTTTCAAATCGACGTAACTGGACATAGTTGTTGATGAACGCGTCAGGACTTTCACAGTGAAAAGGGTTCCTTTTAAAAAGTTTTTGCAACAGGATCCCTTCCAAATTTAGGTAGGAGTTTTTCGAGTGTATATTTTTTTCATCTAGTGGTGAATTTGAAGGATAATGTCAATTTTAGTAAAGAACTAAACTGAAAATTCAGTGTTTCTCGTTTTAAATAAACGATAGTCTGTCGCACATTCTTGAAAAGTAAGCTCAAATGCCAGCTTCTGCCTTACAGCATTTTGTATAGCACACTTTTTTGTTCCAAAAAATAGATGTCCCCAAAAAGTAATAATTTCTGCTATTCACTACACTGCTTCACAACCTAAAACAAAGTCGCAAGTCTATCAACATATCCGCCATATTGGATTATGTGTACATCAACTTATCTACAAGTCCACTACATTTTCCTCAAAAAATCCTGCAAATCATGTCATATTCACCCCCGCGCATTGCATCCATTTACGACATGGAACATACCGCGATATGAATGCGTCTTCCTTATGAATCCTCTTCACATTGTTCCAGGCCATTTACGCTCTTGTACGTATCCCATGAGCTTCCATGCCGATTCATGCTTTATGCCCTCCTGTAATGTTTCATAATGGCCTTTTATGTCCAATTCAATTTCCATATTGCTTCTCAAGTAGACCATTAAAGAAACAAATGACGAAATCCTCAGTAGGATGTCTATTTTGTAGCTGGATCTTCGAGTGTCGGGAGAAACACGTTTGGTCGTTGTGCACCTGTGGGCGTTCTCCCATGCGAGTAATATTTACGTCATATGCAAAGGTTGTTCACTCTTGCGCTGACGTAACGTGGCCGTGTGGTCGGTGGCAATGAGAGGACGAGAGTGAAAGACTGGAAGAATGTAGGAAGAGGAGGGGCCTTCGCAAGGGCAAGGGCGCTTGATCGCGATCGCGCATAAGAAACGTTCTCGCTCCACCGACCTTTCCCTCATATCCCGGATCGCAGAATTCCGAGCTCGTTTTTTTCAAAGACCTCGCATTGTCGTCGATCGTTCCAAGACGCACCTGGAATATCTCATCACGCGCCTCGCTCACGAAGCGTGTAAGCCTTTCTCGTTGACACTTGTCGCGTATGGCTATGAATGAGTTTCTGGTACACGTTCGAGAGGCACATTTCAATGGCACTGTCTTTTCCGCGAGCAACTCCTGACACGAGTTTCATTGACGAGGCGCGTGACGTCGTGGAGAAAAATGAGAAAGGGGATGAAATATTGATTTTGCAGGCGGCTTTGGAATCCAGAGCGTTGGTGTGATGTACGATTAAGTGTTTTTGGACGTTTCCAGAAGTATTGCGTTTCAGAGGGTTTGGGAAAAACCATTTTCTAAAACTCACTCATTTGATAGATCATTCCATTTAACTGTAAGTTAATTTCGAAAGAGATCCTTTTTCCGAAATCATTCCACTCAGTAAGACAAAACTCATCACCATCGATAAACCCAATTTCGCCAGATGCTAAACCGTACCTGACAAAACGAATTACCTCACTGCTGCGAAAATGCTTTAGTGAATCAAAAGTTGGCTGCGAAAGATACAAATGCGAATAAAGTAAATTAATTACGTCGTGTGTCAGTAACTGCCAAGCGAACGCAAAACAAATTTCATGGAAAAATTCGTCAATCTCGCTCGCATTGTTTCATCGAAACTCCAATTAAGATGCGATAATCAGAGCACAATTTGAGCGCAGGGGAATGTAACGAAGTCAAATTATTGAAATCCGCTGGATAAGAGTCGCCGAATTTATCATACGACACATGTTGGAATATGTGGGCAGCGTGAAATATGAGGTGGATTATTCCGTTTTCAATAGCTAGCAAGGAGCGCTACACTCCGCTGAATCCTTCCCGAAGAAACGATGGAGATGAGAAGAATATTTCCAGCGTACCTTTATCGATGATGTAGAAATGCGTAAACGCTCCAAAAGAAAATACAGGAAGAAAGGAGTTTCGCTGCCAGCTGATAATTTTGTTCTTTAAACTCGAGTTCGTTATTATATTATTGTAAAATGCTGACGAGAACTGTAGTATCCGATTGTGCAGTTGTGAGGAATTTTGAATAATGTAGATGTTCCGTAAGGTTTCTGTTTCAACTTTTAATGAAAGTTACGAGTAATTTTTTTGTTTTTCATCTTTTTTGTTTGCTGTTCTAAAAACTGTGTGATTAAAGTACTACAGCTGTCAATCATGCTGTTGTCTGTCAGACATTATTTCCTTTTTCCTCGAAAACCATGAATTTCCCCGTGGGCCCCACACTGCCTATTTTGACCCTACGGCCCTTCCATCCAACAATCGCCGCGAGATGGCTGGCGAAAACTTTTACTCGCATCGCAAGAAACGATGGGAGTGGTTAGGTAGTAACCAACAGAAGAACAGGATGCTATCGCCCCCACCCGAGGACTTAGACGTCCTGGAAGTGCTCCTATCCCTCACCCTCGCACGGGAGTTAGAATAAGTGTAATACATGTATGGAATTAGATCGTGAATAGACTCAAATAGACTCAGTCAACCATGTAACAAAGAGAAAGAATAAATAGGGACTAAAAAGTTTATGTACGTGGAATCCGTTCCTCCTCCCTCTCTCAATAGAGTGACAGTACCTTAACGTACGACAATGTATTCCTACTACAAGATAGCTTCTACTCTGCACAAAAGTCGTTAGGTTAGCTAACTGTTCAGTAATATTCATCAGTGATTTGGACCCAGAAGTAAGGTGTATATTACCTTGCTTTTGACCAAATTTTAGTTATTTTTAGCTTATGGCAGACAGCAGTTTTTGAAGATTTGCTACTGAAGCGATCATCATAACTGCGACAGTTACACTTAAACGAAAAGAAGCGCAGAGGAGGAAGCATCACTGTGTCGCACCGGCTTCTTTCCCACATTTTGATCCGATTAGATATACGCGTTTCGCGGTGCGCTGACCAATCTGCATAATGAGACCCGGCCTTTCTTCCATTTCCTCGTCGTTGGGAAACGAATAAGGGCCACGGGATGGCCAGTTAAGTGCCGCGCGCTCAACGCGAGAGGATCTATGAAGTCGTTAGTGACGCTTTTGCTCATCCGTCTCGGGCGCGAATAGTCTTTTTTTTGCAAGGGCTTTTCAAGGTCCGCTAGGTTTCCGCGTTTTCTTGGCCTGGTTTCTTCGTAGAGGTTTAATCTTTTTTTTCTGAATTTTTGAAGTAAAATAATTCAAAAGTACACAGAATTGAAGTGCACTTTTATGTTTTTCACGTTTGTAAAAACTAGAGTGTGCTTGATAAACGTGGAACCCCGAACAAGGAAATTTCATCTTCCAAAAACTGCAACGATGTTTTCAAGCCTTCTAATTCCTGAACTGCAATAGCATTATTCGAAATATATTTCAGGATTTGGATTTATCCAATCCAACCGTAGAAGATTTGAAAATGCACTTTCACGCGTTAATAAAGTCATACTTATTTTTTTTTTTTGTATAGAACATACATCTTAAATATATGATTGCAGCTGAACACCACTTCTTCAGCCTAAGACAAGCGCTTTTCGTGATGGAAAATATTCGTGACGAACACTGAAGCGGCGATTACGAACTGTCATCGAACAACGTTACCAGTCTAACGGTCATTCAGAATCTGTTAATTTGGCTGGTTAGGTAGCAGCTTTCTTGAACAACATAATCTGTTTCAATTTCACAGAACATTTACCACGTTCGTCGAATATTTTTTCGCGACCCGGCGTGTTGTACCTGTTAATCACTTTTGCCCAGCAAAAGATACACCGAGCACAATTTATATTTCAACAAGTTCATTTCTTTAGAACTGTTTCAAGAGCAAATTATGATATTTAGATGCATTGAGTATTACAAATGATCACGATCCGCCTCTTAAGTTTTTAATTGTTCATTTCATCTGATAAAGACACAGTCAGTTTTAATGATCGTTTCAAAGATGATGAGTTCATAAATAATTCAATTGCGAAAAAAATATTACACCGAGAAATTAAGACATGAATGAAGTTGCCTCTTCAGCGCCTCGAGCTGTTAAAAATGGAGCGCAACTAGCACTTCCTCCCGCAACAAGTTCACAATTTTATCTCTATACACATCGTGCTACCGGCAATAAATCGGCGTGATAAAACCACTACTGATTTCCGGAAACGCGTAAAACCGCGTAATAACGTGTCCTTATTCACATGTTCCCACATCCGATTCTTGCAAAGTTGATGAAACGCTGGGAGCACAAAAAGCCCCTCCATAATTCTAGTTACAACTTCTTCAGGGCCCTATAAAAAGTGGAATTATAAACAAGGATCGGGATGAGGATAGGGATCAAAGTTGTTAACGTCGCGGGGTAAAAATGAAGAACACGGTGACGCATTATTTAATCTGCCATTCCAGGAAAGCGCCACTGAAGCTAACTTTCTCGTTTATCTGGAATCCAAGCGCGTGGCGTTATTTTCAAGTTTCGCAGGTAATCTCGTGGGTTATCGCGCCGGAAAATCTCACGGATTGCGTGAGATAGCGAGTCTCAAATGCACAGGGCCGTGAATTTTCGACACGTCGCCCACGAGCAATCGGCTCACGCGAGACCACATGTGTGCTTCAAAAAGAATGAAAAGCTTTTTTCGAGTTCATACTGCTACCATGTTGCTTATAAATACGGTTTTGACGATTTTTGTTTCCGTGGAATACAGTGAGTATTTCATACAATTCCTTCGAAATTGGAACCTGAAACTTTTTTCGGTGTCTTTTCTGGTTTAAATTCAATAATCATCAGGAACGACAATGCAAGTAAATAAGTTTATTGTGATTTTCATAAACAACATCTCGGGAAGTAGTTTCTAATTATCATCGAGTTGTTCTGTAGGATATGGTATTGACAATGATATGTAATGAATGAAACCACTGTAAAATATTCATTCAATGATTGCATATTTGAAAGCAAAATGTTAAGTCAACAATATAATTGGGGACATCGAAAAACTAAATATCACAAATAAATAAGAGATAATTATAAATGATGCAATGTCGCACATCTAAAAAGTATTTACTAATTTCAAAATTCTTACATCGCTTTTTGATAAAAAAAATACAAACATTCAGTTGTGTCATTCAAAATGAAATAAGTGTTATTTTTGTTTCGTATATCGAGCTTTTTTGTCTATTTACAAATTTTGCATAAAAATTAAGATGAATGTAGTATTTAACTGTTTGATTAAAGACCTTATGTTTGGGAATCGATTACATCTACTTACAATGTGAAAAATTATTTATAATAATGAAAAAGAATACATTGTATTTCTATAAATTTTTACTTTTTGTTTACAAACACCAAAAAAGGCTGAGACATTGAAAATCGATTGAATATACTAATAATGGAAAAAATTTGAAACTGATAGGAAACAATATTTTATAATGTTGCTATAATATGATAAAAATTTTTCGAAAATTATGAAGGAGAGATTCAAAAAATATTGATACTATTATGGATGAGAGTTGACATAAAACTGTTTTCTATTTAATTTATCAAAAAAATTGTTTCTTCTTAATGACAATAAAACAAACCAAATAGATCGGTATTGTATATAAATTGAATTTAAAAATTTTCCCACAATATAAACCAAAACTACGCTTTCTAATATCAATTCTAACGAATCTAAATGTAAATTAGAATGTGATAGTTACAATGGACACGTGAAAAATAAAATATGAGAATACATACCTTATGATATTTAGAACATGAATGACATGAAAAAAAAAAATAATCAATAAAATGAAAAGTCATAATAAACAAAATTATAAAAAAAGAGATTGAAATATTATGATAATGTTGAAGATAATAGTTTTTGTAAAAACGATTTTCATTTAACTCATCAAAATAGTTAATTCTACTTAATGACGATGGAATAAACCAAATGGATCGGTATTTTATTTAAATTGAATTTAAAAATCCTCTCACAATATTAACCAAAACTACGCTTTCTAATATCAATTCTAACAAATCTAAATGTAAATTTAAATGTGATAACATAAATTAACAGGTAAAAAATAAAATATAATAATACATACCTTATGATATTTGAAACGTAAATGATATAAAAAAAAAAAATGAATAATAAAATATCAAAATTCTTAGGAATGATCATGTAAAAAAAAGAAATCAATACCACTCTAAATGAAAAAAGAAAATCGAGGATTTCGATAAAACATAGTTTGCCGTATAAATTTATGAATTGTGAGATGTTATTTTGTCTAGTCATATGCATACACTCAGAAAACTACTGCGTAAAAAAAAGTGATTCCTTTTCAAAAACTTTGTGAAAAGGATTTCCTTTTACTATTCAAGTCCTTTCGCGTTTGTCAACAATTTTATTATGTCCAGCCAGGTCGAGTTGAAACGCGTTTCCCTTTCAATTTCTATATTTTAACCGATGGAAGGGACATGTTGGGAGGAGAAGAATGCCACTTGAACAAAAGAATGAGAACGTTGAAATGAAAATCCCTTTCAAAATACCATCGCAGTAGCGTTTCAAAGTGAAAAGCTAAGTCATTTCTCTTTGAAAAATCGACCATTTAAAAACAAAAAGTTTCATTTTTAAAAAAGATAGCTTTGAAAGTTTGACCGTTTTAAACTTTAACGGAAATTTCTCTGAGCGTAGTTTACCTTTATTAAATTTTTCCAATTTTCCATCTACATTGGAAAAATGAAGTGATGTAAAGATTTCAAAATCAGTTACATTTATCTGGACGTGAGACATCCTGTCATTTATAAAAAATTATTGCTATTTCGTTTTTGTTTTTTTTTTTAATTTTTCAATCTCTTTAATAATTATTGATTACAATGCATAACTCGAAGTAATGTTTTTCAGTAATGAAGGAACGAATGTGTAATTACGTTTATTGAGTTTCATTGTTAAAATTACAAGATAAGGACCAAATATAACTTATCGAAACGTTGTACATAGAATTTGTAATAAATTTATTCATGTAGAGCCATTTTCGTTTTGAATAATTATTATTTTTGACCATTTTTATATAATAATTCAGAATATCCATAAACCTTATCACACACATTTTATTCATGTGAGAATGAAAATAAAATACAGTTTCATGATGATGTCGGATTTCGAAAAAATCCTCGATTGCAAGTGGTACTCGACAAGATCGTTCTCGTTATTCATGGGGTCATTCGGAAAAGCCAGCCAAGCCGGCGACAGTTTTAGAGTGGAAGTGACGTGCCGGTGTGTTACAACTTTTTACAATCCCCCACCCTCCACTGTGAAACCTGCACAGTTTGCAAATATTCAAATGGCCCCGCGCTAATGGATCCCTTTCCACGTGCAGTCTTGCATCAAAGTGCTATCCCAAAGAGGGCAGAGGCGCTTTGGAAAGGGGCATCCATCTTTCGCTCTCTCGGTAAAGTCTGTATGGCCCTGGTTTCAGAAAAGTCTTCCCCCGATTTCGTGACTCAAATGTGTTTCGGTAGGGGAAAGTGCTCTCATAATTTATGGCCCCTTAATACAAGTCTTATTTTGAATTAGATAAAAAACATTTTGATTACCCAATTTTTCAATGCGATACATGCGAAAAAAATTTGAAATAATGGTTCTACAATGATTATAATGTTAATTTTGTAAAATGTCTTGTCTACGTATCTGCTCCGCCTACTCTTTTGACCCTCAGAGACTTTTCTTTCTCTCCTTTCGATGTTGAACATTGAAACTGTGTCACTTCCTCTCAGAGCTACAATGTCTCTGAATCTCGACGACACACATATTTTCCCCTTCATCGATTACTGTAATTGCTTCGCAAGATTGTCAGCTCGTTCCAGCTATATTTAACGGACTAAACAAGGAGAAAAATGACGGTTTTCGCTCGAGTTATGCTGGCATTATGATTTTTGCTATTTATGTGCTTATAATCGTTTCAACATAGACGGCGGCAAAGACAAAATACAAAGTAGAAAGCAACGCCTAATCTCCATTATTAGAGATAATTTCTTCTCCTGAGGCCTCTGATTACGACCGTGCCTTGTTCAGTAGAATATTGACTGTATCTATCGAGCGTTCAGCGTGACCCTATTTTATACTTTGACTTTTTTTTCTGCCATTCGAGGGATACAATATGTTGCAGAGATGATAAACTACAGAAATAATGCTTTTCTTAAATGCATAATTGACTTAAAATAATAAATATTTGAATACATACAAATCATATTATAAAATAATACTATTGTAATAATAATAATGTTATTGTGTCACACTATAATAATTAAAATAAATGGACTTAAATGAACTTACAATAATAACTGTTCTAACTGCCAAAACATTAAAAAAAAGGTCGTGATGATAAAAATTATCAAAATTACCAACTATCTGAGAAAACATTAAAAATAGTTAATAACTTGAGAAAAATGTAGTGTCTTAAACGCTATGACTTGACAAAAATAAACCATCATAATAATCGAATAATCTGTCTCAAGTACTGTTAAAATCTTCTAAAATAAGTCTTTCAATAAAAAAAACTAACAATAAGTAATAAACATAGTAAACTATCTTATTCCAAAATTGCTAGAGAAATTCTAAACAAAATAATTCATTTCATTTTTTCGAAAAACATTAACAGGTTTTTTAGATTTTTTTTCTCATGTGTTGTACAAAAAAAAGGTGTAGCAGCAAAAAAAAGTTTATACATTTGACGTTTTTACCAAGAAAGAAGTAAAATCAAAGAGTTCTTTCGAAAAAATGAACAAATGAACGTCAAATTTTACTAACATCTACACACAAAAACATGAAAATATATTAAACTTTGTGGCTAGAATCGTACTCATCTAAAAATATTTGTGATTCATTTTTACAGAATCTATCGAGAGTTATCATTTTTTCATCAAATCTACTTAATATACATTCATAAAAAACTTAAGTTGTGAGTTTTAACTCCATTATTAGGAAATTTTCCTATTTTTTTCCGTATTCGCCATGTTGCTAAAAAAGTTTCAATACACAATAAAGGTTTATTATTCTTATCATCAATATAGTTGAATAACGATGAATTTTTTCGAACTTTTTGTATAGCTAACAATGAATTTTTTTTCTGTTCTCACTCCTATTGCAGCAAACCAATTATTAAACAACTTTATTAAAACTTACACTCAACAAGTAAATCTACAACGCGGAAATTCATATTCAACAGAAAAGGCGAATTGTCAATCTCTCCAAGCAAAAATAACAATATACAAATTTTTTATTCGAAACTGCATAATAGAAAAGTGAGAACTCAGTACTTTAAAATTCCAGAAACTGGAACACTCGATGTAAAAAATTCAATCATGAATACCTGGCGTTCTTCACGATATAAAGTCAGTTAACTTTGTTCAAACCTAGAAAGCAATAAATTTTTATTGTTAATCAATACATTTCATGCATCAAAACCTAATAAAAACTAGAAATTCCAGGGAATTAAAATAAAAATCTATCATCTTCTTTTTATTATTGGAATGTACTATGCAGAGATATTACACGAGAATGTTACAGAATTTGTTGAAAATCGGACGCAACAGAATCACATGATATTGCAGAATGTTGACCTTAATTTTCTGCATTCCTATGAATATCAAATAGAAATTCTCGAGTTTACCTACAACATTGGTTGTCAGAGTAAAGAAATTTTTAAAATATTTTTTGACAAGGTAAATTTGGATGACAATGATTGTTTCATAAAGAGTATTTCCATATTTAATTCGTAAACAATATTCAACGTACTTTATCAAAAAATCTGAAGGTAAAAGTTCTCAATTTTCCATGGAAAAAGATTCCAGTCAGGAATAGTGTCAGCTTTTCTTAATTTCAATATTTAACATCACACGTTTCTTTGATGAAATAAAATGATATCGTTCTAATTTAATTACTTCGATACATATCCTGGCAGAAATTCAATTAAAACTCCATATAAGCGTCATTATTTCTCGGAACAAGCGGCGGTGAGACTCAAAATCAGTCTGAAGCTTGTACTATTATGTTCTCTTCTGGCGCATACCGAAAACGACTTTGCTTGAGTTGCCAGTAAAATAATGGGAAATCCGCGAGTAGAGTCTGGACGTAGTGTACCTGCACGAGCGAGTTTCATATCCGCTCCGCAATTTGAGTTTACGACGGTACAACTGTTCCTTAATGCGACGAGGGTCGCACAGAATTTCGTTATCGGGTGTGAATAAATCAAGTGTTGGGACGTGAGGCGGAGAAAATTGTAACCAAATTTTCATCCCGCGTTGACCATGTGGAAATATTTAAAATCAAATAATCCGTGAATGAATCTCGGAAACTCAATAATGCGCCACTTAATAGTACGTTATATGGATGTAATGTAAGTCGTTTAAAAATTAAATATCTTCGATGATAAAAATTATTTTAAAAGTCTATTTCAGTAATTTAAAGTAAAACACGATTTTCTGTACACGAGTTAAGAAATCGGTTCAACGGATCTGCCGTCTACGGATCCTTAATGAAATGTAGAATTCATTTCTGTGAGAACGTCCTTTGAATGGAAACTTCGGGACGTCGAAGAAACAGTCTCATCTATCCATCTTTATCACACGTACCATTATAATCACGGATTTTTCCGCGCAGAATTCGATGTTCGTGCGAATTCACTCCAACAGCGCATTATACAAGTAACTTAACATTCATTCTCAAACTCATTGAGATAAAGAAAAATTTACGAGGGACAAAGCAGGAGCGAGTTCAGAGAACCCCTTATCTTATTCCAACTCAGGAAGAACCTTTGAATTAGTTCCTATAAAATCTTTTATATTCAGTAACAAAGTTAGAACTCCTCGTAGAGTGCCACTGTGTGTGATGGTGGCGTAGAGGAACTCATTAAGCCAGTCACAACTGCGCCCACTTAACAGTTTTCGTTAGTAATTTTTTCTCAACTGGTTTAGAAATTCCACTTAACAAGCGAAATCGAATATGCTGCAACTGAGGGCTTCGTTCAACGAAAACCACGAGAATATTGATCGAAATTTATTCAACAACGTCAGTAGAACAGTGAACATGCTAGAGAGCTGAATTAATTTACCAGCCTTTTTTTTTGCACGACCTATCAAGGTCGCAGATATCGCGTCGTGAAATTTTTCGAACGCGGAAAACACAGAATTGGCCTTTAACGATGGAAAATTAGACAGCGGCGAATAATTTAAGCCGGCTCGTTTCAGGTTCTAATTGGTCTACGAGACCTTCAACACACTTCTCGGATCTGTACCAGTGCCTACAAAACTCGCACTCTCGCGCAAACTAATCCAGAACTGAACGAACAAGTTCTGTAATGACTGGAATTTCATAGTCGTAAGCTCTTGCTTTGAGTTTTTACTGGCTAGACCCCCTGCCTGGCCACCTTGGGTCCGTAGACTCGGTTTAACTATGTCCATTACTTCGCGTTTAAGTGATACTAGAAAAATGATGTTTACGATCAATTTTCACGAAAAGTGCCATTAGGTTATACATAAGCCTGTTTAACGAAATGCGATAGCAGATTTATCCCGAGTCGAAATATGAGATGCTTCAGTATGCCTCTAACCATCTTATTCTACTGTTGTCGCTTCCATTTTATAGGAATTTCATTTTCCTTTATTCTCCAGAATGGCTCAAACCTACTTAACTATTTCTCTGAAATGATCGAAACCTTCCCTTGTTTTCTTGAAAAGTTTCAAATTCGCAGTTCAAGTATCTTTATTTCGCCTCTAAGACCTTTATTTTCATTGCGGATGAAACATCCACATTAATCAACATCCAAAGCTCGAAAAGTCTAGAACTAATTGAATACAATATGTTTTTTCAATTCTATTAATTTTCATCGTTTTTTGATGACTACAAACAGTTAACGGCTCTTTACAACACAAATATTCATTTTTTTAAACGATAAAGTGACAGTTCAATTGTTGTTAACTGTTGTTCATTGTGTACAAGAAAATAAAAAAAAAATTCCTATGTATTTTAAACCATATTGTGCACTATGCGATTGTAAATAAAACATACGATTGTGTTCACTTTAATCATAATCATTTTGTTTAGATGTTTTTAAGCTGTGGGTGTTGTAGTTTGAATGATTTGGACTGTAGTGTTTCGTTTTAGGTGTATGTTTTATACTTTTGAAATTTTAGATTTTGGAAATTTAGGTTTTGGATGATTTGAGTCCAAGATTCTAAGCCACAAGATTTCAAGTTCAAACTCGAAATGTTTTCATTCTGTTTTTACCCCAATACAAAACGTACAGCTGAATAATTGTCTCTTTTCTTTCTCCAACCTTTTCAGCTCAAAATTCATTGCGATGTTAGTACATTATATTATATTTATATTTTTTCATTGATCACTTACAAAGTAAATTTTTCCGAAATTTTTCCGGAAGCTATATTCAAACAAATCAATGTACGGTTGTCGTATGATTTAAATTTTCTGGATGTGGCTTTTAATTATTAATTCAAAATTTATCAATAAAATTTTTTAAATTAAAAAAAATGTTGACATTATTGAAAAATCACTTTTAATTTAAATTTTTGTTAACGTTATACTGATTCAACATTTTTTTTTCGGAAAATACGATGATTAATAAACAAAAAAATCAATCCCTATAAGCGCTATTGTAAGGTATGTTTAGGGTAGACGTAACAATAATCAGAATATCGAATTCCATTAATTTGACACTTAATGGTATATTTCTTAAAATAGCTACTAGAAAGATTGTTTAATTTAAGGGATTATATACCTTTTTGTGCGGAAAAATTAAGGATGGTTTTCAGTAGCTTTTAAGGTATGTAGCAATAATGCTATGTCACAAAAGTTATAGTTTTTCAATAGTGTATTGTCTCCTTGAAAAAACAAGTATTTGTTTATACAAAAATATCAGAAATTGGCGAAGTTATGGCCTTTTCCCCGAAACAATTTTTTTTTTGAAGAGGCTTGCGGTGACCACGATGCAAGTCGAGCAAGTCAAGTTAAATTAAAAAATCCAAAAAATTTTATTAGTCTAGGAATGTATCTAGTTCTTGAACGATTTTTCATAGAAAAGTTTTTAGTTTGGAGATAAGAATTTTTTAATAAAATGTTCACAGCTCGAAAAATCGAAATCCCGAGGAAAACGTTTTTGCACACAGAAAAAACGTAAGAGGCCAATGCAATTTTTTGGATTTTCTAATTTAACTTGACCTGTTCAACTTGCATCGTGGTCACCGCAAGCTACTTAAAAAAAAGCTGTTTCGGGGAAAGGGCTATAACTCCGTCAATTGTTGATATTTTTTATGAACCAATACTCGTTTTTTCAAGTGGAAAATACACTATCGAAAAACAAAAACTTCGGTGTCATAAAATTATTGCTAACTACTTTAAAAGATAATCCAAACCATCCTCAATTCATCCTCAATTCGTCAAAAACGCGTACTACTGTTTCAAAGAAATTTAACTTTAATAAATTACTGTTAGGGATAATGCATGTATTAATACGAAAATTCTCATTTTTCATACATGCATAATTATGACATAACAACGCTGTGAAGTGTACACTGTTAAAAATATCAAGAATATTCATGAACTTAAATATATTAAAATTGTATGAATTATCATAAACATGCGTATGAAACCATTATTAAACATTTCTATTAAAATACCTATGGACGCCCCCGAAATTTTGTAAAGAGTTCATTAAAAATTCTAAACAAGTGTATCAAATCTGTATCATACACAAACTTAATTATTTTAATAAACTTTTATGTATTAAAGTTGTGTTAAAAATTATAATTCAGTTAGTAAAGCGTTGATATTTAATATGTATGTTGAAATAACTTTACACTCATGAAAATCTCAACAGCGTTGATCTAAAATTTTTAACTAGTGCATTAAACCTTTGAATGCATATGCTCTATAAAGAAAATACATTGTTTACGTGTGGCATAAGCTTAATTGTTAAAACGTATGCACATAGTCAGCAATAACTAATTCACAATGCATTTGATCGATAAAGTAACATTTCTTATTTTTAACATCGTTTAGAAGGTCATTTAAATTTTTTTCTCTCTTTTTTTTAAAAAAAAACTCTTTTTCTTTCTCATGGGAATGTTTGATGTAAAATTCTATATTTATTAATCAGTTTAGAAAATAATGAGAAACTTTCGAATTATCACAGGACACAATTTTTCAGGAAACGTTGGTTTATTATTATTAAACGTTTTACATCTTTTACCTAAAATAAATACACCAGGTCAATTTCGATTCGTCTTTGGTCGCCCTCCGGTCAAAAAAGTGTAAACTACACGAGCTCAACGTTTTCAGGTAAGCCTTTGGACTGATCAACTTAAATTTACTTTTTTTGAATTAAGTAAAAATTTAGCCATAGTTAGACACTAGCTTTTTGAGTCATCTTGAATAACTTACACATTCATCACAAAAACCAACAAAAGAAGATACAAATCATTCTTTATCTTCAATATCTTGAATTTGTGGAAGAATCAACATTTTCCTAAAAAGCTTGTGTCAGAGGAGAGCCAAAAGTTGATATGGTGTTAACATCCTATAAGATTTTTTGGAGGTTCAAAATTTTTCACAATGAGTAGCCCATTTTTTTTTTTACCTGAGAGCGGTCAAAGACACGTCAAGGTCAATTCGGTGAATCAATTCAAAACAAAAACAAAATCGTTTTAGTTCAATAACAAACAAATATTTTCTGAAAAACTGTGTACCTAAATCATCCATGGATGTTTTATAACCAGCTTTTTATAATAGTAGTGAAATTTATCATTATTTTACACGAAAAGATCCCTTGAATTCCTGCTGCATTATCCTCAAATTTTCAATCTAAAATTCCAACTAAGAATGTTCGATTTGCAACAATATCACGTACGGTCGGGAAATGTTTATTTTCCATCACCCTTACCAACGTTCCTTCGATCCAGGATCGAATGCCGTGAGCCATCCGAGCGCGCATACTTGCGGGGGGTCAAATTTTATAATGACTTTATCTGCCTTTCGCAGGACATTGTGGGCAATCGGAAGCTTGCAGATGCAATCACGCGTTTAGCGGCTCTTTGCATCAAGTACTAAATTACTATGGAATCAGACGAACCGATTACACCGGTCAGTGCTTGTCCGTTATGCAACTACGCTACTGATCATCAGGAATGCACTTGCCCACATGATTTAACGGGAGAACTGCATCAGATTATGCGCATGTTGACAAAGTGACAGACAGGTAAGCCGCATGAATGACGATAATTCCGAATCAGGGGATACCGAGTCCAGCGCCAACTGACCGCGAAACCTATTTCATTAGCGGGCCATTTTCTAGGGCCCGGCGGAAAGTCGCCCGGGAAAACTCGGGCTCGATCACGGATATAATTGCCCTGTCAGGAGATAATGCAGTACAAATTACTTTACATAATCGCATCGCTGGCTTTGATCAAGCTTCACACGTCTTCGGGCTACGTGTAACCGTGCCGATATCGGGCATTTTTCGCGTTATAGTTACCCAGAAGATTGTAAAGCGAATCAGGATTTTACGACGTTTGACATATCTCATATCTCGGCGGGCTGAAAAATCCGGCTCATTCATCTATAACGGTTCGCGTAATTTATAGAGCATCGGAAATTTTCTTTCGTAAACGCAGACGCATGCGCCTCGTCACGAGTGAAATGTCATACATTTTTACTACATCCACTTGACACTGTAAACGTCAGCGATCGTTATATTCGAAGAATGTTGGCCCTTGTCCAGGTGCCACCGAGAGTCGTGGCATGCATTTTCGTCATTCAACTTGAAACAATGTGTCGTATCATGAATGAATCGTGACTTAATTTGAGAATCGTCAATGTGATTTATGCAAAGAACGTGATTCTGAACGAATATGATTTTGTTACGAATCCAACTTTGCGCTTTCTTTTCAAATCAGAAGAACTTAAGATAATAATGAAATAAATAATTGATACATTAAAGAGTTTTTTCTGAATATTCAACAATTTTTGCAATTGTAAAACTATACCTCATCAAACAAAAAACTTGCACAAGAAACAACAATGGAATCATCACTCGCTGCGAATAATTGAATTGTAATCAATCATCGTCATCTGTTCACTCCTATGTGGAATCACTAAATCAAGCAAAACAACGAAAGCGGTAGTTGAAAAAAAGGTCTACATAGACCGCCGTCATAATTGCTTTACCAGAAAATTAATGTACCACCGTCGAACGGGAAGTTGCGCGGTCACGCATAATCGCACGTGACCTATTTTTTGCGACAGTTTATAATTTGCGCAACGCATCGCATTCGTAATCATTTGTATTCAGTTCCGCATGCTGTCGAAAGAGCCATCTATTGTCATGAAAAAAAAAATTTAGGAATGGTTTGAAACGTCAAATTTAACTATTGAGTTAGCAGTCTCAAAAGATAAAAATGTTGAAGTTTGTACTTATATAAAAATGATTTTTTTAAACGAAAAAATTGTTATTCTTCTCTTGAATTTAAAATGTATGTATTCAAGTAGCAGTTTTCTTTCCACAACTGTTAGTTAGAAAACTCTACATGAAATACGGATTTATCATTTTTTCATAGAACGTCATATTCTACCAAAAAATCCAGTGAAAAAAGGAATTTTTTTCAGAGCACGTCTACAATTTTATTACTCAACAATAGCTATGCGAACATGACGCAGTTCACAATTCAGCAAGTTTACACTCGTATATTGACTCGTTCGCGTCACGTCAACATCATGGTGCATCCTCCATTTTTTCACGCATGCATGGTACATTCTCCGTTAGAGAAGCTTTTGAATACAATAACGAGGACGAATAATATTTCGGGAAATGTGAGAATTTAGTTTATAACAAGAGAAAATAACATTAAATGGTCTAAATGTAAAGTAAAACAAAATAAATTCGTTTGTATTGGCTTAAAAGAATTTTTGTGTAATTGTCGCTTTTTCATAAAAATAACCAGTGAATAAGTGAAAGAATGATTAATATTACAACATGAATTGAGTCATTTATTATTTAATAAATGTTCAGAAACAGTAAAAACAGTTCTTTTCTAGAATGTATAAAAAATTTGACAAACATTTACACAATCCCATAATATAACCTATCAGATAGTTTAGATGGACAAGAAAAGCATTTGAAAACTTCTAGTATTTGAAAATAAGGTACATACTTTCTTTTGTTCGCTAGGAGCCAGCAAATAATCTGTATATTGTAAGTTTTGTGTTGAATATTCATTTTTATGAGAGGGTTGATTTTTGAGATTTTGTTATTATTGTGATGTCTTTCTTTTGGTTTGTAATAGATTTTGCCTGAAGAGGACTCAATTCATGAATTTATAAATTTATAAATTGAGTCCTTTTACCAACTTTTGACCCTATAAAGTCGAAAGCTTGTAAAATAATAAAGAAAATTAATACATGTGATTTTCAAAGAATTGAGTTTTCCCTTATTTTTTGGCACCTAGTGATAGGAAGAAAGTACCATATGTTCAATTACAAGAAAAGAGTTTGCAAAAAGATATATGATTTTTCTTGAAACTATTTCTCCCCATTTCAGAAGGTATCCTTTGTTAATTGCAATTAAGTGAACAATATTGTTTGTTGAAAAGGCTGATCCTCGTACAACAACTCTAAAGTGAAATTCACCTTTCTTCGGATTTGACAAACGAGATAAAAAACCTGTATTTCATGATACAATCCTGCAAACATGTGTAGGAGCTACATGATATATATATGGCATACAAATGACATAAGTAAAAAAACTGACTTTTATCATCTATATATATGAATGTATATATAATTTTCATGTATAATAAACTATATATATATAAATATATAAAAAATTGACAAACACACACACACACGCGCGCACGCACACCTACACACACACACACACACACGCATGAATTGATGATTTTCTGATAATTCGCTGAGTTTAGGATACCCTATATTTTATGGATTCATAAATTTTTATGAGTTTTTGTAACTTGTAACCTTTTATGATTTTGTAACTTTTCGTGATTTTTTGCATCAGTTTATATATTTGTGATTTTGTAATTTTTTTTGTGACTTTTTGCGATTTTTGCAAAATTTTACAATTTTTGACTTTTTGTGATATTTCAACAGTGCCACAGAGGTGTAGGTGGGAGAGTAGGCCATTTATTGTAAGTTTCTTCGATAAAAACATGCCTATAACCTTCCTACTCACATAGACAATCACTGTGCAAAATTTTAAGACGTTTCGTGCAGTAGTTTTGATGTTATAGGCGCACAATTTACAGACATTCACATATATGTATCTAGATTTTCGTATATATTTTTATCATTACAGTAAAATATATTATACAATATAAAAGAATATAATATACTTTAAATTCTATGCTTTGGAATTCTAAATTTTATAGATGATCATAGGTATTTTAGATGACAGTTCTCTCATTGCATTCTGTAACTTTCAGTATTTTTTCAGATTTTGTGTTATTCGACAGTTTTTCTAGTACCTTTATATGAACTTTTATAAAGATTTCTAGGATTTGATGCTGCAGGGTTTTATATTTTGAGATTTTCAACACGTTCCTATAATCTAGTTTTTCTTTACGACTCACTGGGCTGTAACAATTTTTTGAGATCTAATTTTAAACGTTATCCTACCCAGATATTCATGGTTACAATTTCGTATAAGAAAAAATTCTTTTGAAGATGACATTATTGTTATTGTTGAGTAAAATCAAGAATCATGAAAATTGTTTAACTTCGAAAAGTAGCATTAAACCATTCATAGATGCTGGTTAGTACATTTCTGATAATTTTTACTCACATTTATATTCATAATGATAATTTTAAAAGGTCATATTTTTATTCTTTCTTATATTATAGTAATTAGCTTTCATTTTTTCATAAAAAACAAATAACTCCATCAAAATTTTAAGGTGCTGTCACACCTGTAAGAGTTCGTACATTAACAAAAGTGAAAGATTCATTTGGCCAATGTTGATAAAACTAACCAATTTGTGAACAAACGTCACTTATAACATAATAAGGTTCTGGTAATGAAATCATGGTAAAAATTCTAAGTTTCGATGGTTACTTGTTTGGCACTTTTGAAAGAAAAATTTACCACTTCGTCACTTATAAAAAGTTCCGATTAATAGGTAACCGTCCAGTGCGGAAAGTTCCATCAACTTCCGCTGTAGCGAATTCATAACATTATGGAATAAGGTTATCATCTCTGTTTTCCAAGGCAGTTGATCTTCGCGTGTGGCTCCGGCAAAGGAGTGCTTTTCTGCTCGGGGAATATGTCGTCCCTTTACGTGCCTCGAGCGTTGGACGGGTGCGCTTTGGGTTCGTGGATGTATATATGGGTGTGGGAATCGTAGCCGGGACGTGGCCAGCTGGAGAAACAGTGCAGCTCGGGCGCTGCGGTGAAGTTACCCGGGAAAGAACTCCAGGGGCGTGCGGTCAGCAACGCGATCCTACTGGAAAGTACACTCTTCGAATCCTGACCTAGCCAATGTAAATTGGCCAGCATCGATCGCGGATTCTCGCCACGTTCAACGCTATCAAGGGCACTATCAGCGCTCGCGGGCGGGTCCAACTTCGTGCGGCCCCGGCGAGTTTCCCCGTTCGGCGAAAAAAATCTCACCCTCACGGGAATCGAATGTATACGTTGCTCAGTAAAGAAATTTTGGTATCATGCTTGCAATTTTCATTAATTTAGAAGATACGTCAAGACAAAATTTAATAATATTTATGCAACCTTTCTTTCATTTTAAATTTCGTCTGATTCATTTTGAATATCTCTAGTTTCGAAACAAAAAAAGATACTTTAAGGAATTGTTGGAAAAATGGTTTATTTCTTGGAAGAAGAAATGTTTTACCGAAAATAAAACTTCAACAACATTTCATCGAGGTTCGGTAATGGATTTACTTTCAGTTTTGTCCGTAAGAGAAGCTCATTGAAAGATAAAGTGGATTTATGACTCGGAAAAACCAATTAGGAAATCCATTCAGATTTTGTCGATAAGGAAATGGAAAAAAGTAAGGTAAGCTGTACGGTTGAATTCGCAATTCAAACTTCAGCTGTTTGTCGAGTCGACATGAAATTAGAGAAACATGGACAAACAATGTTTTTCTGTACTTTGAGATCCAATATGCATTGAAAGGGGTAATAATATTTTAGTGCTGAAGGTATTGGGGAAATCTGATATTGGATTTATAAAGATTTTAGTTTGTAGAGCATTCAGAGGAATTAAAATTTTGATCAGAATTTGGTATAGGGAAACGTATTACGGGAAAAAAACTTTCAAATGAATTACGGTTTTCAATAATATCAGTAAAGTAATTAAAAAAAAGGGATGTTATACTATTTATCAATAATTATTCTTATTACATCAATTCTTCAAACGCGTTAAAAGGTTTTTTAAATTAAGGTATTCATCAATGCCACGAGTTTAAATAGTTTTGAAATATCGAGCACTCTCAAACTGTATATCAACCCTTATTCAGTAATACACACAGCTGAGACGTAAATCCTCAATCAACGCCCTACAGATGGTGTACATCAAATTTCTCCATCACTTGTAGTAAAAACTCAAATTCATGACTCGTGATAAAAACAGTTATTTTTCCAATGTCACGAAAAACTAACTTTAACAACGAAGTAAAGTTTCATATGAAAAAAAGGTTGCTCTTACGATTATGTGCTATGTTACGTTCTGAAAAGACATTACTCGATCACAACAAATGTGACAAATCGATGCTTGGATTGAGGATGTAAATGAGTAGATATTTGAACATGTAATAAAAATGGATTACAATAATTTGAAAAACAAACCATTACTTGACGAACACATCGTTCAGGAGTGTTAATTTGCATCTTCTGAAGACAATTTAGATCTTTGTCCCTCTTGTTTCAAAAATATTATTTCACAAGGTGATCTCGAACAGTAAAATTTTATCTTTAGTCTAGCCGTTTAATAAAAATGAAATGATCATTTTATAAATTATTTTCAAAACGGATGAAATTTATTCAGATGTGAATCTAAAATTACTCTATCAGTTTTAATTGGTAAAAAACTACTAAATTTTAAGTAGAATTCCACTAATTGAAAAGTGAAAAGGGAGCAACTTAAGTTTTAGTAAATATCTACTAATTTAATTGGTGATACAGCTTACTAATGAAACTAGTAATATTTGAATGAAGAAAAAAGTGAATAACTATCTTCAAACTTCAGTAAAAATCCACTACTACAGTAAGTGAGTAGGTTTTGACTAGTCTTATTCGTGCATTATGACTAAAAGATAAGTTTAGTTCAACTAAAGAAAAAGTCAATTTTTACTAATACTATAGTAAATAGTTACTCTTCATGATAGTAAATATTTACCACTGCAGTTATTGATTATCTAAATAGCATTTAAATGCTACTAATACGTTATTGTTTAAAAGTAAAAAATCAAAAAATTGTAATAGTTATATTAAGACATTTGTTAAAATATCTATTCATCGAAACATCAAGCTTAAAACAATGTTTTTTACATGAGTTTTTTTACAACTATGTACATATAATATATAATTTAGTAGAATACAACAATTTTTTTTGTAAACTTATGAAATTCTACTTACTTATTAGTGGATCTCCGACTATCTCTGATCTACCAATTGAATAAGTAAAAATTTTACTCATTCAAACTAAAAGAGGCAAGAACAGGAATTATAAATAATTGAGTTTAAAATCAACAAAAAATAATTACTTTGTACATCAATATCAATTTCTTAATATACAAAATACCTACATTACAAGTTTTTGACGAGTACAGAAATTCATATATAAATTGTAACGTTTCTCATAGTGACAACGATGAGTCATCAATTGAACTCGTTTTTAATATCAATATAACCACAGAGATAAAAAAATTTCTTTTAAGGTGTCATAAAGTTTAGTTATTAATAATATATTTATGATAAACTACACTTGTCATTCTTAAGCATTTTTTTAATTGATAATTAAAACATAAGTATAAAAGCAGAGACAGAGGATATTACTTTCTTTTCACATATCACATTTACCAATTATAAACCATATTTTTCTATTGAAATCAGAAAAATTGAGTGATGAGATTTTATCTGCTAAAATTTGAGTTCATAATTCAATATTTCAAGGTATTAATAAAAGATAACTCTACTTATTTTTCTTAAAAAATTCAACCAAACACTTTGTTTTTTGCGTATTGAACATTGGATTTTTCACAAATAAACAATTTTGGAACTGTCCTAAAATAATAATGTCAGTGATTGTTTTAAATAAAACTGTAACGTATATTTCGTTTTTATTAGAATTGAGTAAGAAAAAATCTGTTAACTTATAAGCTGTAGTGTAATCACAAGTTGCAGTTTAGTTTGTAACATTTTCTTTGTAAGCTGCAAAGGATGATTTTAGTAGGATTTAATAAATTTTACACAAAAATCGATAAAATAACTGACGAAAAATTTATGATGTATACAGTTGTGTGGTTAAGAACTAATTTTTACGTCGATAACAACAACTCAATTTTTCATTACCAAGTATTTTAAAGAATCAAGATCTTTTTCAGAACGAAATTCATTTCATAAATAATACATTACACTTTTATTTTTGAAGATCAGACGGTTCATAACTACCAGGATCACGAAATGGAGCCCGCTGAAAATCAAGATGTAAAGACCGAGTGGCAATACTGTTCGTCGCGTCGAAAAATTTAATCGTAGAAAAGCTTTCATGAAATGAAATTCTTCAAACGCCCTGAACAAAAAAATCCTTATAGCATCACGCAGCATTTGAGATTTTATCATGAGATTATACGCGGGAAATTTCCCATGCGGGGGCGAATCGCAAAAATGTGCTTGAATGGAAATGACGATCATTTCGACAAACGGCAAAAATTCCGCGCGGTTGAAAATCGCGGAGCGTTAAAACCACGAGGAAGACTCGCAATCAAAAGACATTTTAGTGATTCAAATTTTTAAGACCCTCCCAATGCGGAACACGCGGGGAGCGCCGTTTAAAACGCCGCTGGGTTCTAGTATTTAAATATTTCGCATATCTTACATCGTTAGCGCCCCGAGATAGCATTTCGGGATAAAATGCCGATTATCGTCAACCCGCAGTATATTTCCGTCTCGTTAGAAAACTTCGGCATGCGCGCGTCGCTTTTCGACACCAGTGTGGCAATTTCACGGATTAATTTACGAGCACGCGGCGCCGCCAGGACTTGAGAATGAGCTGAAAGAATTTTCGCGCGCGCTACATAAAAGGCGGATTCACGACCTCTCTGATGCTTGGCCTGGCATTTTGAAAACTGACCGCTTATCGACCCCCGCGAACTTTTCCTGTACGATTAGGTGAGAGACAGAGAGAGAAAGGTTAAAACAGAGTTTGTTTATGTACTCTGTTCTAAGTAAGTTTTTTTATTGAAGGTGCTTCTAAAAGTTGTCCACATATAATACTAATCGAAAACAGAAATCAACAATGGAAAAATCAAAGTAAAGTTTCAATTTTTGAGATGGAAATTATCCAATTATTTGTATATTTTAAAGACAATGACAAAAAAATTCCCAAAAATTTACTAAACTTCATAAATTGTCAAAAAAAACTTAAGTGTCCCATTCAACGATTTCGCAATATTTAAGGGATGGTCACATGCACTTATTCTTAAGCACATTCATTTTCAGTTTCAAACCTTGAATTTTCCATTCCATATAATCTTTCAAAAGGATTTTGTAGGATCCATTCCAACCTGAAACTTTTCCTGTGATACTCTACCAGGGTTTGGAAAGTTATTTAAAAAAACGCAACGCGTTATGTTACGGTTACTTAGGTGAAAAACGTAATTCTTTCCGTTACTTTCACGTTACTTTTTTGAATTTTTTGAATGTAAATAACAAGAGATCGAAAAACTAAGGATAAAAAACAATATCAAAGTACTCATGGTTTTGTTCTATGATAGAAACAGTTTGTTTCAGCTATAAAAAAATGGTTTCAGACGAAAAGAGATTAGACGTGTTTAATTTTTTTTTTTTTTTTGAATTTTAACAAAACATTTTGCTATAACAAAATATCGTTTTTTCGAGAAATATTTATTAGGACGAGCCCTCAAGGGATAATTTTTTCATGTAAGGAAAATTATAAAGCATTTGTTCATCTTTACTTTTTGACTCTGAGAAAAACATCAGCTTGTTTGAATTTTTGTATTTTTTTTTTCAAGTTCGAAAAATTTCTGAGTATTATGTACATTTCATTCAATGTTGGCCACAATGAGAAATTTGCGAATTTATTAGATTTTTGAGAAATTATTTTCTACCCAGATTTTTATAATTTTCGACCTTTTTTTTATTTTTCAGTGTGTATAAAATGTTGCAGAATTTTCTAATGTTTTTACAAATTTGTACTACTTTTCTGCATATTGATGTATAGGTTTCGAGTATTACATGCTCTAGAATCCAAAGTTCATTATATTATTTGTATTTGAGAGGAATTTTTTGGTACTTTTTCAATTTTTCTACAATTTGAAGGATTGTTCAGTATTTCTGAAACTATTCGTATTTTTCGGGATAATAGAATGTTGCAGAATTTTTTAGTATTTTTACAAATTTTAAGTATTTTTTCTGAATTGCTATATATATTTAAAGAATTTTGAAGTCTAGACTTCAAACTCAACGAAATTTTTCGTTTGTTAGAGGGTTTTGCAGAAAACATGGTCTCGATAGATCGACTTTTAGCTCTCGCACTACTTATCGTGTTTCTTCAGTTTTTCTATGATTCCAAGAATCGTTCATTATTTTTATACATATGTGGCTGTATAAATTTCTGGAATTCGATAGATTTTTAATCTTTCATATGTATATTCACACGTACTTTACTTTGCACTATAGTAAAAAGAAAATTACTGTTAGAAAATTTCGTCTTAAATTTAATATAACGCGTATAACAACAAACTATGACGACACCAAATTTTTTTCTGTCAAAATTCTAATAAAAAATTCTGGTATTCGAGAAAAGATTTACAGAAAATTTTAAAAAATAAAAATAAATAACATAATAAAAAAATAATGAAATAAATTTTCTTTTTATTTATTCCAGTTATTAGTATTTTTACTTTTCAGTTGAATGAAATATTTTCAAAGATGAATGATTTCTTTGCATTGCTTGCATGTAATATTCCATCCACCAGATCCTTCACCCAAATATTAATATGGTTTCAACTCATATTTGAAGGATTTTCACAATAATTCGCATTTGAGAAAAAATTCGGTGTAGCCACCTAGCGAGCACGAGCGTAGTTACCAACTTGTGTGAAAAATGTATTTTACTCAAGTAAGTGTCTCGAATTTATACGCATTTAAAGTATGTGTATCTTACTAATGTTTCAAATATCAAGTTTATGAAATTTCAGGAACATTTGAATACAGAATTTATAGAAAGTGTATTAAACTAAAGCAGGTGTCCCTAAATCATACACTTTTAAAACATGTGTATCTAATATACATTTTATACAAATGGCTTACGAAATGAAAAGTACATTTTAATACATTTTGAATAAAAAGTGTATGAAATTTTAGAAAATTTTTAACAGGGTACGTATTTTCTTCCTACATTTCTAAGCATTTATACAATCTTGCAGAATTTTCTAGTTTTTTTAAATATATCTCCTTGAATTTCCAGAATGAGATTTTCTAGAATAACAAAATTGAAATCTGTTAAGTTTTTTGATCGATTTTGTAGAAAACAGTTTCTTTATTAGATTAAGAGTGCCCTTAATTTTTTTTTCAAATTACTTATAAGATTGGAAAAAAAACTTTCTGATATTTTAATAGACTTCTATACACATATATTTTTAGAATTCAATGCTCGAGAAATTGAAGTTTCTTAATTTATGAAAGAATCTGATAATGTGAAAATAATTGAAATCTACTATTTTTCGTATTTTTTTTCGTATTCATTATATTCCATAAGATTTTCCGGCGAGATCTGCAGAGCTTAAAGACTCTGCTATAGATTTTGAGATCTATAGATTTTGTGTGTTTTCATATATTCTCATGCGCATTTCAAAAATTTCATGCTTCAAATTGTAACAATTTATAACAAGAGTAAACAAAGCATATATTCTTTGTCTATATTTGCACACAAATGACTCTAATTCCACACTGTTGCATTAAAAATTATAGATATAGAATTTTACATTCAAAAATAAAGAAGTTGAAAATTACAACTAATCACACATTTCACAAAATTGAGGACCACTGAATACCTTGTGGAAACACTAACTAGGATTAATACATACGTTTTATTACGTATGTATTAATCCTATTATTACGTTTTATACGTTTTATTTTATAATACACACGTCTCCTCTTGCCTTGCACTTCTCGCACTACGTCGGCACTTCACTCCCTCGTGCAACTAGAATTTTAATGTTGCCACAGCGTTCGGTCAAACCGGCTCTCTGAATGGCCAGGGCAGCCACGCGACAACGAGGTGTAAATAAGCAATCACGGCGGAGAATCTCAGGCTCAGGTCGTAGGTGCCTGTGATTCGACAGCTTTAAACATTGTACCTGTCACTTTTCTTCTTCATAAATATTCAACGCTACTGCTACTGTTCCTTTCTCAGGTATGATTTATGTTAACGTGGCCGTGATTCCATCTTCATGCATTATTCATGACTCGTCATTCTAATCAATGTTTACTGTTCTCAAGATTTAGATACTCGATCGTTTCCCTCGTTTTCTCCGCGCAATTAGCGCTCCTTTGCGTCATAAAGAAACGCAAACGTCAGGCAATTAGCATTGAATAACGCACGGTAAGACAGTCGGGATCTAAACGAACGAGAAGGCAAAAAGGATCCACGTGTTTACATGGAACAAATTTGGATTGGATTTTGGGATCTGTCGAGATCTAATTTTCGCATTGATGTTGCCGAATTAGAATAATATGGATAATTTCTCAATTTCTACATTATTATCATTCGCTTCATTGCAGTGTAGATTTTAAACGAAGACAGTAATTAAAAGGAAGTACACAAAATTTAACAGCAAAAGTACAAACATATTATAGTAGTCACGTCGTTTTTTATCTGTTCTTTATGTTATAAATCAATCACACGTCATCCTCGCTAATTCATTTTTATCATGCTTTGCATTCGCTCGTTAGCGCGTTTTCTCGTGATCAAAAGCCGCAGTGATCCCAACAACGATTTGAGCAAATAATTGCCATCAAAGCGATATTTTCACGAGTGTCGCTTATTCGACCGAATGTCAATTGGGAATGAAAAGCGAAATGTCGCGTCACGGAAAAAAAGGAAAATATGATCGATGGTTGGAATGCATTGGAAAATGTTCGAAATCACGGGGAAAACTGATTCATCGTTTTAGAGACGATTCGGGCTGACAAATGACTTTGAATGGATACCTTTAGAGTTTTTTTAACGAAATACTTTTACCTTTCTTTCAACCCACATTTTTTTCGCAGGGAAAATTTGCATCATAAAGTGATTTCAATTATTTTTTCATGATAAAATTATAATTGTAAATATAGATGTGTAGTAAGAATAACAAAACAATCGCTTAAAGCTTCTTGCACTTTTGTATATTTCTGCAGTATGAAATTCATTACAATTTGTTCAAAGTTTCACAAATGAATAAAAATTTGGGCAGTATAACAATTTACAACGGTTTGAACACTATCAGGATTTGTGTTGAAACATTTTCGACTGTTTTTATTGAATTTCAAGAAATATCAAATTTTCGACAATTGTGATGCTTTTAATATTTTTAAAATAAATGGTAGTTTTGAAAATTTTGTAGTTTTCCACTTACAGTCTTATCAGGGTTACTTATAGCTTTGTCACCTACTTAAATATTTAGTTTCTTCTGAAAATGTTCAATATTAAAACGGTTTCACGTATGAGGCCATGATTATTTGTTTTAATATCTCTTCGATAAGGTGTCAAAATGTCAAGGTATAGACAAAACTGTGAAAATTGATAAAGCTGTCACAACTGCTAAAATTATTTCAAATTTTTCAATTTCAAAATCGACAAAAAATCTTACAACTGTAGAAACTGATTGGCAAAAGATAAATTGTTTAGAAACTTAAAAATATTAAAAATCATAGATGGACGCCAATATTTGTATTAACAATTTTCAATGTTTTTCAAAGTATTGAGAGTTTGAGAGTTTACTGTAGTTTTGTTTATTTCTACAAGACGACATTTCTTACAGCGTTTTTAAAGTTTTTGTAACTGTAATAAGAAACATTTGAATTTTTTCAAAAATATTTTGAAAGTTTCTTCTAATTTTTTATATTCCACAATATTTTTTCAAAGATTTTGAAATGTTAGCATATTTTCGAAAACTTTTGTACCATTTTTTAGCAACTTTTCTCTTTTTTGACATTACCGACAAGTTTTGGCGATTTTTTTAGTCTACAGTTTCAAAATGTTTGAACAAATTTCACAGCATCGTCTATCAAAAAACTACTTCTTGAATAATTTTTTACAATTAAAACTTTTCCAAGTGAAGTAGCTATATTAAGAGTTGATATCTTTTTACTCAGATTAACAGCTGAATCTAAAAAAAATATCATAATATGTTCCAAAACATTTTAAAATAGATCAAACTGTGAAGACTGACAAAATTAGTTCAAACTGTTTAAATGTCGCAGCTGTTTTGATATATGATTATTTTCGAAATTTTTTTAATTATCTAACGATTAAAACTACGAAACCTTAGAAAATTCGTCGACAAATTTGGCAATAAATAGTCGAACTGAAGAAACTGTAAAAAGTTAACTTTAAAAGTCTTTTCATCAAAATATAATAAAAACGATGATTGTAACAGTAGCAGTTCTTGTAAGTGTTAAACAGTAAAATATAATGATCCTGTATTGAAAGCATTAATCAATTTCAACAAGCAACCATTTTTTGAGGATGGAAAAGAAATTCACAAATATTTTGGCCTCAAGCTTTTAAACAAAGCAAAACCTAATGCATCAAAAGAAATCAGTTTTTCAGTCTTGCTGGTGAAGTTTTCAAATTATTTGACAAAAAATTTCATTACGAAAATATGTAGAAAATTTACAACTTGATCCTATGGAATTTATCATACAAATTATAAATATCTTTTTCATTAAAAGATTATGGGTTTAGAAAAATTTATAAGACTTTGTTTAGAGAATTGATTGTAATGATTATGATTTCAAATATGTGAGACAGACAAAGAGATGCTGAAAGACTATAGCTTAAAAAAAAATTAACAATATAATCATGATTCTGGATGGAATAATTTTATAATTTTTGAAATAGAGAGTTGTCATAGAAAGACAAAGTACAGAAATGATTTTTATCAAGAAGAAAAAGAACATGTTACATTAACAGAATGATATCAAATATTTGACTCCTGGTTTAAATCTACATTGAAAGAGAATTTGAAACATGTTAATCAATTTGTTCAATTAACATGACGTTTCATACTCCAGCTTTTACGAATTTCGATGTATTACCTACTTAAACGTCTAGGAACTATATACTACATAGAAATTTCATAGGAAAATATGATTTTCATTGGACAAAAACATTTTGTATAATTGTATGGAATATAATAGGAATCAAATGTACATAAATCAATAATATAAGCCTTCTGAATAATTTTGTGAATAATCAGAATTTATACTTGTAATTATGATGAACTGTTTCTAATTTACTGTATTTTTGAAAACATAGCTTCTGAAAAGAGCTTCATTTACACTGAAAGCTAGAAACGAAAACATTGTTGAATTTCTTTATTATCCCAAAAAATTATTGTTCCCTTCAAGAATCATTTAATTGATCGTAAGTGCAACAAAGTGTTCGCCAAAAACCGATCTCCAGCACATGAGGTCATATACGTGTTTGCATTTCATGACCTACCGAGGCGTAATTTTGACCCTTCTGTGAGAATCAGCACTGCTCGCTTTCTTATCAGTCCATCGGTATAGAACGTCCAAACGTAACGGTCTGTTACGTTGACGCATCGTCTCGATTTGGCGTCATAAGCGCAACGGCAATGAATATGGATATGTTTGCTTTGCGAATCCTGCACGCCCAGCGTGTTATGCCGTGACACTAGAGTCGCACAAACATTTCCCACGACAACTTGTTAGGAGCCTACATTGACCGGTTTTTCCTCAACGTATTGATGCGTCGCGTCGTCCCAAGTCGTTCGATTTGCAAAACCAAACGACGAGAGAAGTATTTATCAAACGACATTTTATTCGCTCTTTTTTCCAAACGAATATAAATAACGTGAGTGCTCGCATCCTAACGGTAGAAAAGCAGCGAATAATGATATCGACGATGTGGCATTAAATTAACGATGGCAAAGCTACTCCCAACTTGTCATTGGAAATTGATCGACGATAGGTATCGCGTCCCATGGGAAAAATAAAGTCGTTACGGGGAAAGCGGGGTTTGCATTAGCACGACGAAATCGCAACGCGAAATTTTCACTTGCCCGCCAACACTGCTAAATTACACAAGTTTGCATATTGCGCAACATGTCTCGCGGATATCATACGCCAGGCGCTTGATCGTATAATGCGCGCTATACATATGCATTAAGGTTTGTAATGGGTGTTCCGATTAACAAAGATTAATGAATTAGCGTTGGGGAATAGAGTCGTCCGGTGCCGGGAACGGACGATTTATTTCGGAAAAATCTGCGAGTTACCATGTTGGCCGACGCGCATACTAAAACAGTCAGGTGTGACGCGGAAATTCGATGCTGGACGTATCGCGGAGACAATCAGCGTTTGGCCAATTTGACGATCGATTCGTGCACGCAACGTATCCACGATGCTCGTTGTATTATATATGGTACCTAATTTTCTTCGAGACTGGAATAATAAGCTCACGACCTTGTTACCTTTGTTACGTCAACACGAGCACACATCGGGGCAGCTTAAATTCGAATCACGACATGTGCAACGAGAAAGATAATTGCGACAATGCTCGGTATGTACCGGGGAATATGTACTTTTATGTGCAGAATTACGTTTCGATCTTCTGCGGAGATACAAAGGCTCGACCGAAATAAGCAGGGCATTCGTGAGCCTTATGTCAATGAAGCATTAACCCTCGTAAAAAAATATTGATCGTTATCATTTTTCTTCGAGAAAGAAGATCTTGGGTTGAAGAGTTCGATACTGTAAATGAACGGAGTTAGCTGCGTAGCGTTTGAACTTGACGTGTTGTATTTTATAAGTGTAAAATCATGATAGAGTAAAAGACAACGTTATGTAAGTAAATGGTTCGAATGCTGCATACTGAAAAAGAGAATGGTACGTTATACTATACACAGGCTAGTGACACGTCTACTGATTTTGGAATATGAATTTCGTAGTTTTTTTTCAAGAACCTATAGCGTTGTCTATTCTATACACGATTTTGGAATAAGGACGAAATATCAGCAAATGGACAAAATTTTCTTTTTTAAATATGCCCCTTACGTTTCGTAAATCTTCTCTTATAGATACATTCTAAAATATATTCTCGTACAATATACAATATGAAATTAGACAACATGAAAATTGAAAAAAAAAAAAAAAAAACTTTATCGAACATAATTTTGGCAAGTATCATTTACTGTATTTTTTCGACAACTACTTGAAAAGTTATTATAAAATTTTGAGGAAAAATTGACAAAACATCTCACAAATCACGCGTTGCTCAATTTTTTTTCAAAATCCAAGATGTTTAAAGATTTTTAGAATGCTTCCATATTAGAAAAAAAATTGAATCATAGTGAGAATTTTATAAGTGCAAAATTTTTTCATTAGTAAGTAGGTATGGGAATGCAGATATAAATAAGTGACAGAGATTATTGAACCTTATTTTGAGTAAAATTTCAACTTATAAAAAATTTAAGATAAATTTCGAATTCTTCGGGTTTATATTCCTGATTATTTTTTCGTAAATTACTTAAAAATGTCTCATCAAACAATGAAGTTTAGTCAAATAATTAAATTTATTGATGCTCCAATTAATTGATTTACACGCTGTGCTAAAACTAAAGACATTTCTAAGACATGCAATGAAAGTAGCTAAATTTTGAGCTAGTTTAAGCACGCTAAATTCAATATTTTTCCTCATTTTTCCGTATCATAAGTAGATTCTTAGAAATTTACTTTGGAGGTGTATTGCCTTGTAAACTCCTAGAAATAATAATTTAAAAACTGCATTTTTCACAAGACTACATTGAAAAAAATTCATATTATGAAAAATATTTAGAAATATTCCGAATAACAAGCACTTTATTGTGATTTAATGTCCTCTAAGTAAAAAAATGTGAATTTTTATTGATATTTTCTATTTTTCATACAGAATGATAAGGAAATTTTCCATCTTTAATTTTTTATTTGTAGAAAACACATTCATAAAATGAAATACTTTTGTGCATTCGACTGAAATAAAGAAATATGAATTCAATCAAAATATTGAAAGAAACTTGAAATTCTATACAAAAAAGTTAATAAAACCATACTGAAACTGTTCGAATATATAAATTTTGTCCTAGTCACTAATTTCTTGGGTATAGGAACATTGAATTACCATGAACGGTAGTAATTTCCATGCTCTGATATAATTTTTGAATCCTAATGATTGAAATATGTATTAAAAAAAAAATGCTGACTTCGGCCAAAAACGGTAAAAAATACTCTAACTCGATAAATTTTGAACTTTTCATTTTGTCGTCTCCCAATAGCATTCTTCCAATGTATTTTTTCGCAAATGTACATTTTAAATGTAATTAATCGTTTAAGTTGATAAAAAATGCAACAAAATTTCTCAATTTGATGGAAAAGACCACGGAATTTAAAAAATTCATTATCTCAAAATCTAGAGCTCATCCACAAAAACAATCTACAACATAGAATTCAGCATACTTAGATCGAATTAAAATACAGATACTCTAGTTTAACGGGTTCAGCAACAAGCACAGTGCTATTGTTCAAACGAGAAATTTAAAACAAATTTATTTTGTAAATTTTGCAGAGAGTGCTTAAAATAAGATATTAATTAAAATGAGTCGAAATGAAAATGAGTTCATTACATTGCAATATTCAAAAAAATAGTTGACGAATTAAAATTTACAATCACAAATCATCTCTTTTTATTTTTTCACTTTGTAAAATTTTATTTCATAAAGTTTTTTTCAAGAACGTACATAGCAAAAACCTTACGAAACATAAGCGATTTAATAAATCAAAAGAAAAGCGTCATTAACCCAAGTTCCATTTCTTCATTCAAAATAATTAGTATTTTCGTATTTTACAGAGACTTATCTTGAAGAAAAAAAATTGTCAAATGCCCACTTATTTTTTGTACTCCTTAAAGTTGATCAAAACATTCTTACGCAAAATTTTTGAATGTATGAAATTGAATTTATAACAAACTCTTTGAATACAGTAAAAAAATCTTAGCAAGCGAGTAATTATATGTTTTAAATAATTACACAAATCAAAAGAAACTTTTAGAGTCCCATAAACTCTTCCGACGTTGAAAAATGGCATTTCTCCTTAAAAGGGAGTGGAATATACATGAAATCACGTCAAGAATCAGCTGCTCACATTTCTCCCACGGAAAAAAAGTCGAGCACCTTTGAATAATGACGATCCAGAGTACGATGCAGCAACGATACATTTGACAATGCGGAATTACGTTACTCTGGATTTCACGTCTTACCATACAACGCGTAATAACAATGAGTAGTGGAGCTTTGACACTCGAGACAAGACCCTAATGCTCCCACACTAATTACCACAAACCCTGCAAGTTAACTGCGATGAGACCACAGAGACGTTCGCCGGCAGTAAAGCATCCATCTTCAAGAATTTCATCCCTCACGAGAAATAAATGCCAAGTTTAGTTTAAGAAAGAAGTTTATGGCCCTTGGCGAGAAAATCCGGTCGTTCGCGAGCACGGTTAACCCAAATAGAATTTTTAGTTTCCCTCCCGCTCTTTCGACTTTTTCCGTCGGTCACGCGTGGAACATATTTCGCGCTAATTTCGTCATTAATTCACACCTGCAACTCGGCGATCTTAAATCTTTCGTAGGGATCTTGTTGAAGGCGCGGAAAAAGACAAGTTGGTGGTTTTCGTTAGAGCGCGCGTTTAATCTGGATCTGTTTAGACCACTCTGGAACATATGAATAAATCACAGAAATCATCGTACGCACTCGCGGGTTTTAAGGTCTGTGTAAACGCCAAGACGATGGCAAAAGAGCCATCGTCTTGGCGTACATCGTTTTGCCGTACCTCTCTTATCAGCCCGGAGCCTTCAAAAGAGCAGTGGGTCATTGCCCCGAGAAAAACTGCACTACGTTTGCAAGCCCGACGTGCGCGAAACGTCGTTAATCACGGGAAGATTCGGTATCGGGTTTCACCCCCCTCCCCCCTCCACCACCACCGACCTTAAAGGGAATACTTAGTTTACATCTGGCGTAGGTTTATACTGCGAAAGTAACTTTCCCAAAGTCGCGGTCTGACATCGGGAGTTGTTCCTGGGGATGGTGTTGGTTTTGATATCGAGGCTTGTGTCTCATGAAATTCGTTCAACTTCATTAACAACAGAAATTTAAAGGCAACGTGTGAGAGACGTATCACGTGACAAGGGAGTGGAGAGGGGTTAAGTTTGAATGAAATTTTGAACAAGGGAGTGATGATAATGAGGAAAATTTATGGATGGTAAGTATAAAGACGAAAATTTACTTGGGAAAATCTGGAGTGCTGGTTATCGTTACAAAAGCGTGTTCTTAATTTATTGTCAGTTTATTTTATTGATAGTAATTATTTATAATAAAAAGTTATAAGAGTGATTTTCTAATCTTTTAGGATCTAATTTCATCGGGATAAGTGAGATTTGACTTCTCTTAGAATGAAATTCAAATCATTTATAAGAGGAATCTGACTAGAATTAAAGTATACGTATGCAACTTCTCTAATAACGACAATGAACTTATTTGGAGTAAATTTTCAGCCTACAAGAGTTAATTTTCACTCTCTGTTAGAATGACAATATTTAACTGGATGTAGAATGAACATTCACTGTAAGCAATAAAAAGAGTAAAATAAGCTAGCTACAGTTACTAGTTGAGAAAGGTTAGATCATCTGTTGTTAGTTTATGAGAAAAGAAAATATTATCTACAATTTATGGACCTCAAAGAAACAAATAAGGTTAATTACAAATAGGTTCATGACAGTTTCAACAGTTTCTTGGAAAATATGAGTGTCATAACAACAATCTTTACGATATCAACATTTCTTTAAAATTTAACACTGCTTACTTTTTGTATCTGACGTTCACTGAAGAAGTGTCGATTTTCGAAGTTTTCAAAAGTTTAGACAGTTTCGCAATTTCCACACAGTTTTTAAACTTTGTTCAGCTTGAAAGTTGATGATAATTTGAACAGTTTTAACGAGTCAGCAGTTTCTTAAGCTACTAAAAAAATTTTTTTCATTATTTATTAGAAACTGACAAAGTTGTTAAAAATATGCTAAAGCTATAAAAATTAACGGAATTCCCGTTATTTAGGCCTAAACACATTTGAGTGTGAAAAATCTTCGAACCCTAAAAAGCTGTTGAATTCTATCAAAACTATTGTAAAGTCAGTAAAAATTAAATGAAGAGTTCAAAAACTACTTTGTGTCACAAGAACTGTCAAACGAGTTGTAAAATGAAGAAATTTACAGACTTTTGCGTCCAAAAAGTCCAGAGTTTATAAAAATGTCGAAACACTGTCTAAAAAATAAAAAATGACAAAAGCTAATAGAATCGTTGAAGATGCTGAAACTGTCAGGACTGTATAAACTTTTAAAACAGTTAAAAGAATGTTCAAATTTTTACACTATCAAGCTATTATCACATGTAAAACTGTCAAATTGAAAATACTGTTGAAAACTTTTCAAACTGTTGAAAAACTGTCTCTAAAAAAAACTTTGTAATCTATTGCAAGCTGTTTAACATTGGGAAGCGTAAAAAACTGCAGAATAGTGAAAATAAGTTTGAGTTATTATAATTTGGAAAAATGCTATGATTTTGAAAATATAAAAATTTTTTCAATAATTATGTGTCACAGTATTAAAATTGTCATAACTTGGACAGAGTAGAAAATGTAAAAATGTCACAACTGTCAAAGTTATAAGTCTTTTAAACTGCCAAAATTATATTAGGTATAAATTGTTCTGATTAACTAATTTGTTCAAGAAACGTCCAAGGAAGTTAAACTTAAATGAACTGTTCATTTTTTGAAACTGTGATAAACTGTAAAACTGTGCATGAACCCCCACGACATTCAATAGTCGTAAAAACTTCTATGAACAATATTGAAAAAACTGTCAAGGTCGTGAATCACTCGTTAGTACTGACTCTGAATACAGTCATTTATTTTTATAGAAATGAAAAATTTTTTTTGGAAATGTCTTGGTAAGCACAAACCATCAAAAAAATTGAAATATATGTTGTTAACCTCAAAAATAGATGATTCAATCATCTAAAAAACATGAGCGAAAAATTTTGGAAACAAAACAATTTGGAATGAAAATTCAAATAAAAAGATATAAATTGTGTAAAGTTAGTAACAGGAATTTCGTTCAAAATCCAAGCATCGAAGTGACTCATTACCATGATCGTTCCTTGAATGTAAAGTAAAAAAGTAAAATTTGAAATCAATATCTTACTCACTTCATTTCAAGAAAAAGCATTGAATAAACAGATTGAATATGTATAATACATCTAACTCTGAAACCACTTATTACATCTAAATAAGCTCAATTCAAATAAGTACACGCAAAGTTGTTCTATATATCTTCCCCTAACCCTCTCGAACCCTCGTTCGAGTGCTTCCATTTCGGTTCTCAATTTTGATCAATGAATCTGTGAAGGCTGAAGCGGAATATTCAAAATTAGTTGCCAAACATGGTGCATTCTTGAGTATCCAATTTTGAGACTTAAGTGAGAGCAATTTTCCAATATTAGTGATTCTAATCTAAGAGAGGCAACTCGTTCGTATGAACGCAAACGCGGTTGAGTTTCACGTTTCGCATCCTATAAAGCAAATTATCGCTTGCAGTGATGCTCATCAGAGCTTAAATTGCCGCGAATTTTTTCCTATATAACATCATTGTCAGCTTGAATCTCGAATCCCTCTGGGTACATCTTGCGTACGTAACTACATTCCAAACTCTGGCATAGTCAGATGTATAACTTGGCATGTAGGTATCGAAGTTTGCTATGAATGTCTGATTACAATTTACTTTTTTCTAACGTACTGGGATACTAGTAAATATCGATAAAGCAGTGATTGAAATAAATGGCATGTAGATATATCTTAATTAAAATTAGAAATTATCATTCAAAAACTTTTCCACACTAGTTAAGGATAATGCTACTATTGGGATTCAAGCACGCCCTTTCTAAGCGGATTTCGTTTGCAAAAAAGAATATTATCTCACTCAAGTTAACTATTGAAGCGACTCATATAAAATCTCCCGACTTAGTTCAAGTTTAAGGAAAGCTCAGGACTCGCACTTTGGGGTCTGGGACGGTCGTTAATTACCGCTTGATCCTGGTATGATTGCGGCTCTGCCTCTTGTTATCTGCTTTTGGCTGGCGCACTTGCTGCATCTCGTTTCAAGGACAAACGCCGATTCTGTTTCTTGCTGGGGCATCGTCGTTTTTCTTTTTCGCAGTGATATTCCGCCATTGCTAACGTGTCGCCATGAGTTTCACTCAAGATCCGACAAGTACAGCCCTTGGGCATGGTTAGGCTGACGGGCTAACAGAGCAGTGGACGGAAGGTTCATAAATTGCATCGTGTTAATGATGTTCATACAACCATAAGACGGCACGGTGAAATTATTTGTCATGTAGTTTAGCTATGAGTTACAACAGTCTTGGCGGCCGAGCGTCAGACCCAACCTAACTTGTCGGGCCCGAGCGAGGAAGTATTTTATCTGCCGCAGGACACTGTGATTTATCGTGATTAGTGTTGCGCTACTCTATGTTCAAGTAAAAATTGAAAGGGTGTTGATTCAAGTATGTAATGTCGATGCTCGATGAATGGAATCATGCTTGCAAGCCATTAGGACGTTTTGTAAACATTGGTTTTTATACAGCGATACATGAGACTTACAGCTGACTTAATTGCTGTAAGAAGAATTCGTTGCTCATTCTGGATAGGAGTCATTTGACGCGATGAAACTGATGGTGCCAAGTGCGATGGAAAACATTTTTGGAACGTTCGTTCAGTCCTGGAAAATTCTTCATTCTTTGTATTCTTTTTGCTTTCTTAAGGTAAGAAAAAGTAAAACTCGCGCCATTTCTGACGCCGTTTCGTTTTTGATCTCGCAGCAGGGCAACTTTTCAGAGATTTCACAGGCCGCGGAGCGTGACCGCGTGTCACCGCGACGCGTCGATTGCGAGCGTGCGGTGCGTACCGCGAAACTCTCTCGGTACGTCAAGCGGAGTGGCGGAACAATGGAATTACGGTTCTATTACGTGCCGAAGAAGAGAGGCATGAACAGCATCGCGCTATGATTGATTACTCGGCACGATCCACGGAAATGGTACGTCCCATCTGTCACCAATAAATATCCAATTTCACATTAAGATGATATATGAGAAATTTTCAACAGACTGTTTTTATCACGACCGCAGCATTTCGTAATGGAATCATTTATTAAGAAAATTGCCCCCGCATTATTCGTTCTTGTCGTCCAGGGACTTTCTCAGGGCATTGTCGCCCTTTTTTTCGTAATTACGAAATGGTCGTTCATCAGTTTTTCGGGACCACGTTTCAAGGATAGGAATTGGAAGGCAAAATATCAGTATCGGCCAATTTTACATTTAATATCGGTATATTGGAAAGAAAACATCTATATGCCGATGTAGCGACTATATTTTGATTGATTTTTCAGAAAGCAGTTCATTCAATAATTCATTGATTTAGAGTTTTGACTTTCAGATTTTTTCGCACTTTTTTGTTCACAATTCGATTTTATTGTATGTGCGATTTGAAGGATATTTTGGGATTTTTATGGGTTACTACATTGGATACCCAGAGTTGGATAACCTATCAGGACCAAAAAGTTTAGAGTTTATTAATAATTCAATACATTTTCTTCGACAATAATGTATACCTGTATTTGACGAATTTTCAAAAAACGTCGTATATTAGAGTATGTATGAAATGTTTTAGGATTAGGAGTATTTTCATGTATTTTTGGTATTTAAACAGACTGCGACGATTTCGATTTCTGGAAATTTTTGCTTTAGGATTCGAAGATTTAAACGTTAAATGTATTTGAATGGATTTTTTAGGGTATAGTAGGTATTTTCTAAGAGTTTTCCAAAAATTTTTCGTTGTACTGCTGTACTTATACGATTTGAAGGATTTTTTGGTATTTTCATGAATCGTGGTAGATATTTTCTGGATTTCAACGCACTAGTTAGTGGAGTTTCATCAATTTTTAGTATTCCATATATTTCTAGTATTGTATTTTTTTTTTTTTTAATATTTTTCAGTAGGTATTTATAAACGTTGCAAAATTTGTTATTTTATTATAGGATACATTTTCAGAATTCTAGGGTACGATTTCTTTGAATTCAATGTTTGAAATATTTTAATCTTCAAATGATTTATCAGAAAGCATAATGGATCATTCTAATGAATTTTAACTTTTTTTGTTTTAGTAAAGAATTCATATGATTAAAAGAATTCGTCGTATTTTTTGAGATTCAAATATAAATTTCTAGAATTTAATTATTTAGAAATCAAAGTTTCATTAATATCCGAATTCCATGCAGATGGTCAAAAAAATTTAATCAGCACTAATAAGTATTTAATACAATTCCAGTATATGAATTTTTGAATTCGTTCAATTTTGTTAGATTTTATGTTTTCTATAAAATTCCAGGTTTTTTTTAAATATTTTTTGTGTATTTAGCATTGATAAAATGTTTTAAGACACCCCAAAAAATTTTAAGATACATTTTCAGATTTCAGCTTGCGATTATTTAAACTCATAGCTTGAAATATTCCAATCTTTTTGAATAATTTAAAAAATACATCATCATAGGTTATAGTAAATATGAATGTTTTGCGTATTTTGAAAAAAATAGATACAATTTCAAGAAATATCTGGTATTTTTATGAATTTATATACAGGGTGTATTGTGTATCGAAAACCACGGATGATAAATTGGCCAGATTTTTTAAAATATTTTTCTGAGTCGAAAAGTCGTCTGCCACTTTTTTGCAAAACTTAAAAACTTTGAATTATCTCTAGAATTTATCACATTTTGAAAATAATTAAGTCAGCAGCATTTATTAGTATCTTTTTTATTTATACTTTTTCATACTTTTCATTTATACATTTCATGAGTCCGTAAATACGCTCCGTTGTAACTTTTTAACTTCTTTCTTCAACCAATACGATCATACAGAGCTATATGAATTTTCAATATAAGATAGGAGAACTGATGGAACCAGATTCCACCTTATCAAATTTATTCGTAATTATTTAGCATTCGGCTATACATTTTGGCCCTCTTCAGAATGTCTCAAAAAGGAATATAACCACACAAATCTATAAACACCTAGTCAACTTTTTTCATTTTTAAAACACAACAATAAGTCAAAAGTCAAAAAATGTAATGTCGATCTAACATTAATACCATCGTCAAACAAATACAAGTCAAATTATTTCAAATACTTATTGTTGTGTTTTAAAAATGAAAAAAATTGACTAGGTGTTTATAGATTTGTGAGGTTATATTCCTTTTTGAGACATTCTGAAGAGGGCCAAAACGTATGGCCGAAAGCTAAATAATTACGAATAAATTTGATAAGGAGGAATCTGGTTTCATCATTTCTCCTATCTTATATTGAAAATTCATATAGCTCTGTATGATCGTATTGGTTGAAGAAAGAAGTTATACATTTCATTTATACTTTCTCGTTTATACTTTTTCCAGTATTTTCGTGTATCCTATGAATTTTGTAAGATTTTCTAACACATCTCAAGATTCTTGAAGATTCGTATATATATATATATGATTTTCTAAAACTTCATTCACTAGAATCTCAAGTTTCAGACTTTTAATATATTTGATTCTCGTTCCTAATACATTTCATTTCAAAATTCCTAGTACTTCATAGATTTTTGATAAATGGTCTAGAAAATTATGATAAAATAAGTTGATGATACTGGTTCTAAAGTATATTTATTTGTTAAGAAGAAAATCATACAAATATTATTATGAAAGAATCTGAACGTTTTCTAAATAGTCTTGCAAAAATATTTTTAAAACTGACAATCACAGACTATCCTAAACATGAACCATGTCACTATATTATTTTGGAATTAAAAAAATTCGGAAAAGAAGAATGAAATCGATGTAGGAACAAATCACGGACATGAATGTTAGATGAGTAAACAAAAAATCGAAAAAAAAAAAGGAATTTTTCGTCCTTATTTTTTCCCTTAGAAAAAGGTTGTGATATCGTTTCATATGACAACGAAAATATCAATGCAACGACTATCAGTTGACGAATTATCGATATAATAAGTCTGACATGTCGAAAATAAATATCCATCCAATACATCGATATGTATCGTTTTAACTCTTGAACACTGTTTTGGATATAGATTTACCGGTTTGATTTTTATTTGGATAAAGATTTTAGACTGCCCCGGTTAGCAGGGCCGACGCACATTGCTGCGACGAAGATGAAGAGCTAGGAGAAAAGGACGCGAACGAGGAAGGGCATCGCGCCCGCCCGCACAAGATATTCCCGCGTCACTGGGTTACTATATTTCGCAGGGGCGAGTGATTAATTCTTGGCAGAATCGTGTAGCTGATCGTGCGGTGCCGCGAGTAAGGAGAGCCGGGTCATAATTCTGGCGGCCGCGAACCGGCGTTTCCGTGCGGTTAGCGCCTCAAGAGAACTATGTCAACATTCGATTTCGCAATACGTTCGCCGCCCGGATTCTAGTGTACATGCATTATCGTCGAGCGTTACAAGACGCTGGGATCGAGCCGGCGAGTCCCGCTTCTGTCATCGTGTGCCGATCGAGCGTTATGTACCGCCGTATGTGGCGCGGGAGCAAAAATGAAATGTCACTGGAATCGATCCCGCCGCTAAAGCGGTAAAGGCTCGATCCCCCAAGACTTCAATCTTCGGCCCTTACGTTCTCTCTTTTTCTCTCTCTCTTTCTTCACGAGATTTATATTTATGGCTCACTCGTCGAGGACGAGCGAAAAGGGAATAAGCAGAGAAAAACGAGAGTAAACATGTAGGATGAGGACTTGTAGCGCCACGATTTCTTTCACGGGCTCTCTTTGCTGATCTATCATCTGTCAGCTCCCAGAGTATATGCGATATCGAAGCTTAATCTTCTGCCATCAAAAGTAGCAGCTTTTCCGAAAATTGTTTTCGGCTTATCTTACGTCTAGTTGAAATCACCTAGACTTATTCAGACGAATTGTCCCTATGCGAAAGAAAAAAGTCGTAATTTTCCTAACTCACAATCGTTAAGTTTCTAATTTTTTACTCTCCACTTTCATCCATTAAAAAACATTCAACTTTCCATTCGTAATTCACAATCACAAGTATTACACTTGACATACAAAGATTTTCAACCCGAACCTATCCCACCATCATTCCTCTCAACAATTTCTCCACCGCAGTTAAACCGAAAACAGAAACCAAGTTCCACAAGCGGGATTCATTACCAGAATGGGAGATTCAGAATTATCGTGGTCTCTCGAAACAGTTAAGTTTACCTATTCCACTCTGGCCCGGGAATGAGAGAAATTGTAACGGAGAAAGAGAGCCGGCATAAAATCAGAAACACTGAAAACGGAACTGTTTTGCGTGCACGCCAGCGCTTGGTGAAATATGGACAGAAACCGGTCGAGCTTGATTTTCTTCTCGCACGTTTTACTTTTCATTCATCTATTCGTGCATTTAAATTGTCGCTTTATTCGCAGCGAGAAAATCGAACTTTTTTTCCTGTCCACGATAAAATGCGATTGAATATTTTAAAGGACCAAATGAAGGAGTATGATAATTTTCGATAAACGATCCCCCGGAGGATCATGTCTATTAGAAACCTTCCACAGCTGTCGGCGCAAAGAGCAGAAACATCTTGATTTTACCCGACTCCCCATAAACTCCTGGCATTTATTTTAAAAGATGCAAACTCACTGCTGGCATGCTAGTGTAGATGAGTGCTGTCCGTACTGTTGACTGAAAGACTTTCACCAACAAGAATCATTTCAATCTTGTCTTTTGCTCTTCTCCCTCTCATGATCAAGAAATTTCATTTTCCGAAAATATTCAAACTCCATGGCAAAGTGATGACTTCAGATCGTTCAAACGATGTGACTATCAGTTCACCACACATTTAAACATGCGCTTCTAACTGTTAAGCCCCTCGCTTCGCTCATTCGCAAAACCTTGCACCCATGAAAACGCTCGTTCCTTTCCTCTTAGATACGAAATGTACGATCTATCCGTGAACATATTTACGGAATCAAATTTTCTAGTCCAAAAACAAGAAGAGATACGCGTGACAGGTGACAACCAACAGCGGTTTCTACATGCAACTTCATGGTCACCGTAACAGTCCCCGGGAACGTACATGCACATACTCGCGTCCCGTGATTTCGTTCATGTTCGAGCCAAACTGTACGGTACGCAGTCCCGAAGTAACGGGCTTAAAAGATAATTATTTTGATGCCAAGGTTCACTGTGTATAATTGAGAACGTGGGTAAACACTTAGATGATTTCAATTTAATTTCCCTTATGATCTGACCGCTCGCGTTCCACGGTCATTGGAAGGGCAAACGGTGATGAACGCGACCTGCAATCATGTGTTAAGATCAACATCAAAAAGCGGAGATGGTTTTCGCGCCTTCTACATGATTATAGATGACACATGTTTGGTTGGGATGGTCATGAAGGGAAGACGACCACCGGAGAAAAAGTTATTCAAGAAATTAGTGTTGATGTATGAAGTATGTATGTAGTGTATGAAAGTATATAGTGAATAAAAAAGTTAATTTTGTCAAGATATTCAAAGTTATGGTAGATCATTTACCGTTATAGAGTCAATTTAAACAAAATTTATACAAAACATCAATATCACTAATTTTCCTGATTTTGAAATCTCTTTTTTCCATTTATCGAATCTATAACTACTATCATTTTTCCTTTTTTTTTTTTTTGTTTTATTTTTGACTTTCTCTTGAATTGTAATCTTTTAGTCATTCAATGAAAAAAAAACCGTTTAAAAATTGATGACAGATGGATTTTGGAAAAATTAATTTTTTATGAATCAGTCGTATCTTTTTTTTTTTTGTTAAAACAAACTTATCTACTCTAACACTTGTTTTTCAACGACATGATATAATTTTACACATCTCATGAGATGGTCAGTCTGCATTAATTGATGCATAATTTAATGCAGGCTGACCATCTCTTTTTAAACAACAATAAATTGTCAGATTGTACTTTTCCTGCAACATGTCTCACTTCTTGAATTTCAAAGCTTCACAAACATCGTCAGACTCAACAGATTCCAATATTTACTGTCCGATCGCGTCAATGACACCGATAACTCATCACACTTTTTGTTCACTCAACCATAAGTTATTGACGACATCTGAGAGCATTCAAGTAATTGGTTTATTACGTAACGGTACGCGATCAGTCGCACGAGGTTGACAAATACGCTAACAATGTGATGAAGGCTCGTAAATGGTCGGATCATTACGTAGATGTTGTATCAAAGTAACGGGAAGAAATTGGAGGATACAGGGCCAGTCATGTTGGTCGATGTCACGCCGAGATCATAGCTCGTCGCTAATTAGTGCTGTGCACAACTGCAAGATTGTTGTATCAGTCAATAAATACCAACCTTCTCCAAGAACCTTCGTACTTCTGATTACAGCCCTCTGCTATATTCGAAAATTAGGCTAACTCGCCTTGTTTTCAGCTTCAGCGAAACTTTCGTTTCTCTCTTCGGCCTTTCTTCGCGCAACTCAAACACCAAGTAAGTAGTAAATTCATTAGAGCAAATGAAGCTGGAAAAAAATCGTCGCAGAATGGAAGACTTGGGACCCGAATTGGGAAATTCAAGGAAAATGTATACCTGGCCAAAAAACACGTTGCGCTAAGCCGTCGGCAAGTTTTTTGTTGCATAAATAGCAAGTATATAATGCGCAGCGCATTACGGGGCGATGTACATTCAGCCGTACAAAAAACGCAGGCACAACAAGTCAAAAAAAAGCGCATCCTAATCTAATATCCCCTGAGTAGTTCGTTAAAATAGTCAAGTGCACATAATGAAAAAGCGTCCCTGTATCGTCGTTAATCTCTTGAATTCGCCTGACTCACCGATCGCGATTGTAGATTCTCACGAACAACGTCGAAAGTAACTTGCTCGCGCGCGAACGCCATAAAGTTTATTTTCAACCCGGCGTGTATACCGTTAAACGACGAAAGAAGGAGAGGACGAAGAGGTGGCGAAGGAGGAAGCGACAGAGTCGCATAGCCAGCGTGATTTCAATTTACAGAAGCAAGAGTGAAGGGGGGCAAAAAGGCTCGGGGCCATGGACAAAAAATAACCGATGCTGGTAATAATTTTTTCATCTTCATTCGGATGGAATTCACAGTTACCACGAGGGTTAAATCGCAGAGACCGAGATCGTTTTAAAAATGTACATGACGTTAAGAGCGTAAATCTAGCAATTTTTTTCCACACTGAGAAGTGGAAATCGTCATGATGACAATATGTTTTCCATTTCTATTCAACACCTGGCACAAGAATACATCTGCCTGTTACAAAGATATGTATTCGTATCGGAACGAAATCATATTGTCTTGTAGGTATCTGATATCGTTCCTTGCAGCGTCTGCCCAGATTTCTAGGGCAACTAAAAAGTACTGTCCCTTGCAGTATCTTGTCGTCACCATAACAATTTCAACTCACAGTGCAGTTTCGTTAGGAATCTGGGCAAAAAATGTTTTTGATTGTAAAGGAATGAAAAGTTTTGGGAAGAGTGGAGGGTGAGATTTCGGTAATTTTTGCACAAAGTGGAAGAAAGATGAGAGTAGTGGGTATAGTTTCACAACAAACATCAAGAGAACGTTTGTTTTACCAAAGGAACCCGCATCCTTGCGCGATAAATTTCTCGTTTGCGTGAACTTTCATGCACGTAGGATCATGATACGAATAACCCAAATGAAACTAGTTTTCTAGACTTTTAATTGTAAATTAACGTGGAGCGAGTGTTTCCAGTATCTTGGGTTTTTATTGCATGGCTTTTTCCGCAATGCCGGAGCCGCGGACTTTTAGTTTCGTTATGACGCGCGTTTATGGTACGTCCAGTGGTACGTTGGAAAAGGTAATGAAAAATTCCTAACCATGAGGTATTCATACATTGAAATCAAAATTCTTCAGAGAATCAGTGAATTCAAAAGTTATAGTTTACGAAGTTGCATTATATTATCCACATTCGGGCTACTAAAGTTTTAAAAGTAACTTAGAATATTTTCAAACATTACGTTACCAGTAATTAAATGAACCATGTAGGTCCTTACTTAATTGTTACTGTTTATGGATAATGACGTCCAGTTAATTTGTTAGTTAAATAAATACAGTTCGGAATATAAGTTCAACTCGTAAATTTTCGACAGTTTTGATACTTTTGACGTATATTTTATAGAAATAGGATTCAAACTCATCATTACACTATACACGGGATATGAAATGAAGTTTTTAAAGCCTGAATGAGTGATTAAAAATTGTTTTTTCTTCTTTTTCTAATTCAGTGTCTTCACTTCTAATCTAGTACACAAATTTTCATGTATATCTTATTTTATTTTAAAGTTACTAACTATTTAACAAATCTTTCGCCTTAAATGATCAAAAGCCTATGCATGAATAAATTTAGTATGACTGCGCAAAGGACTAGGCAACGTCATTCATGCAAAAAGAAGAGGATTGTATCATAAGTCATAAGCTAATTGCGCACAAAGACCTATACTCGCTGGTCGACACCAAAACGCTCTACTTCCGACTTCTCTTCCAGGGCTTTCCACGAAGACTAATGTGCAAACTGTACAAAAGCGTTTCAGTGCTTGCAAGAAATAACAGTTACTGTTCCGACGTTGTATTTTGTACATCAACTTAGTGCGACATTAGAGCCTGTAGCTCGAAGCATAGCTCAGATGATTCTCATGTAAAACGGCGAACATCATTTGCTAGAATTGTAAGACTCATTCATAAGACGTTATCCATACAAAAAAATTCTACGGATATTTTTTTTATAGTACACAGTGAAAAATGTTTTGCATGATAATTTATGAATGCAAAATAAGCCAAAACGAACAATGAACATCTCGAAAGTATTGACATTTTTTTTACTATGGAAAAAATCACAATGTGGAAGATGTAGAAGTTTCTTCTTAGTAACAAAAGTTTGAAAGTTTGAAAACTTTCAATGTTTTGATACTTTGATTAAAATTTGACAATTTTAATAAATTGGAAAATCTATAACACTACCACCAGTTTTCAAAGTTTTGACAATTGACTCAAGTGGAATGTATGAAAAATTTTACTAACATTAACTGTATAAACGGTTATAATCACTGTTTTGGAAGTAATACGCATCTTAAAACATTTAGAACTGTGAAAACAATACATTTGTTGTGACTTGAAAGAGTGTACAAAAATTTCAGCTTCCATTAAACCTAAACGCAGATATCACCAGACTTTCATAAAAGTTTCTTGAATGTTGAAGCCACCAAGATGCATCGAATTTTCAGAAAGCTCTGAAAGTTTTTATTACGAATTCATATCGTAAGTGCGTCAAACCGTTATACATTTTCACTGTGTTTTCTGGAAAATACCTTCGCCTTCTTGTTATATTTCAGCAAAAGGGCTCAAAATATTTTTCCAAAATTTCCTTATGCACTACGTCTCTTGGTACACGTTCGGCAGAACCTAATTTCAAAAGCAATAATCTTGAGGAATAGAGAAAATACTGCTGTCTGGAGAGCTTAGAGCGAAGGAAACTCGAAAGCTCATCCTTTTATCTGTAGCAGGTGCATAACGCGACCGGATGGATCTCGCGCGAATTCATAAAGCAGCCTTTTGTACGGATACTCCAGCGACGCCAGCACTCTTTATGGTAATTCCAAAGACTGCAAAGACTTATGAAACTCAGAAGGATTCCGCTCAAACAACGAAAAGCGCGTGTGGAGCTGCTCTGATGATGAGGCTATTAAAAAATTTGCGCGCACACGAGAAACAGCTTCAAAGTGTATTCGATTCCTAGGGGAAATTGCTTTTCCGAGAGGAATTTGATTTGACAAATCTGAAATCTGATCCACGAAGGAGGTCATTTGTCGCTGTGAAGTAATTTTTCCCGAGGCGCGTTATTTTTCACGCGACGAATCGAGCCATTATCTGGTATCGCATGTCGATCACATGGAACTAATTTTGAGGTCCACCGAAAATACGCGTTTTAAACTGCCATTATGGTCTATTTGCGATAGTGGAAAGCGTAAAGTGCTCCTTGCGATACTTTGTTCGCGATAGCAAGTTCAGAAGTTTTCCTATACAGGGAATGATATTGGCGTCGAATATAGAGAATATTCACAACATTCGATTTTGTCGTGCTAACTTAATTTTATGTTACGTCCCTTAGTATTAGACACCTTTATATACCCCGGGACTTTTTTTTCAGAAAAATTTTAAAAGAATGAATTGAACTTCCCAACTGTTTAGAGGTATGTAAATGTAAAATCTTATCAATTAGCATACGAAAATTCCAGAAAACAGTCATTACAAAGAATAATCACAAAAGGGCTCAAAAAATTACGGAAATTCGAAATGATTCGACAAGTTTTCGAAAAGTACAATAAAATACAAAAATTTGATGAAAATTTTTAAAATTGAGAAAACTGCCGAAAACTTTTTTAAGAAAGCGAAAGAATAAAAAATGTATAACACTTATGATTTTGAACATGTAACGAAAATCTAGTCTTACTCAATATTATACAATCTGAAAATTATAGAATCTTATTCATAAATTAGAAATGTTATTATATTTATACATATATGCAGATGAAATTTATGTATTCAAAACAAAGTATAATATTTGTAAGATATTCGAAGGTGGGCGCGAGCCTGGGTAGTAGAAGGAGTTAGGCGACGAGGGCGCCAGAGGCGAGGAACGAGAAGAGAGTGGGCGAGCGGAGAGAGTCGTGCTTCGTGCGTGGACATGTAGACTTCGTGTAACCATGTGTGATTTTATTTAATAAATTGGTTAAAATGGACTTGGTACTTGAGAGTTACAATGTCAGAAATAATCCAATTTTTTCCATATATCTGTATGGAAATTTTTCTATACGTCCAGAAATTCCTATGCATTAATAGAACATTGTCTGATATTTATATGATTTTTTTTCATGCACTCTTAATTTCTATACAAGAGTATGTAAATATTTCCATACTTCAGGAACGTTCTATGTACGTACAGAATAATTCCGGTGTACAACGAGTTTTTTCGATGTATGATATTTTCTTACGCGTGTATAGAAAATCAACAGTAGTTTAAAAAAAACCTAATAGCCATTAGAAATTTTACATATGAATGCAATTTTTTTTATTAACTTTGAATTTCTCTACGAAAGTATGCAAATATTTCCCTACTTCAGAACAGTTCCATGAGCGTATAGGATGTTTCCTATGTATTCAATAAATCCAGCACCATACCAGTATTTACTGCGAGATTTGCGAGAGGGAAGGCTACTTTTTTTTCTTATATTACAATTTTAGCACTAATACATTAAGCATAATGCATAATGTTTCGGATCATATCGGCGTGAACGCGGTGTTGTTTTACAATTGTTTTTATGAATTTGGGCGGAATTTTCCCAATTCCACTGAGTGTTGGAAAAAATTGAGTAATTGTATAACTAATCTATAATAAATGAAATTCAAATTTATTATTATAATGATAATTATTATTGAAAAATTTTAAATCATCAAGCTGAATGTCATTTCTGCTCTAGACGGATATGGAAAAAAATAATATGGATGTATGGATTTTTTTCTATGTCGTGTACACTAAATTTTCTGTTCACGAGCATGTGGAAAACTTCCATACGCATATAGGTTAATTGCTTTAATACGTACATAGAAAAATTATCACGCTGAATATAATTTTTGCTTCACACGGAAATAGACAAAATTCAATGGAATTATTGGTTTTTTGACGTAGAACTACGTCTTTCTCCTCGGTTTGGACATATATACGGGGGTAGTAGAATTTCACGAAAATGTGTCACGAAGGGGGGTCTGGGGGGGGGGAGTAAGATGTCACGGAAATGTGTCACGAAAGTGTGTTAAATTTCATGATGAAAAAAACTCCGTTAGAAAAATGAAAAGTTTGTTTAATGAAAAATTTGAAAGTTACAATTCGTTAATTGCTATGAGTGGTCGATGGTAAGAGAAGTATGTTATATATCTTTCACAATAGAAATGTGAAAAAGTGTGTTTAACTTGATGAAATCAAATGTCATTATTCAATATTTTACATTAGCATGTGACATAAAGACGTAGTTCTACTTAACGGCACACTTCTGTGAGCTGTTTTTTTTTCTGTTTTGTATACTAAATTTTTTATTCCCAAGCATGTGGAAACTTCCATATGCGTATAGGTTAATAACTTCCAACACATGTATAGAAAAATTACCAACTTTTGTCTGACAGTGTATACATTAAAAATTATTCTGAAGTTTCTTGTAAAAAATATCTGGAAGTTAGCGATTGAAAGAATAGATGGAAAATTAACAAACAAATATTTTTCTATCTTTACCTTGAAATTCCTAAGGAAAAAGTAAAGTTATTTGTAAATTTTTTAACACTAGTTTTAAATGATAATTTTTTGTATCTTTTAGCAGTCGAAATAGAACGAAAAAAAAAAAAAAAAAAAAAAAAAACGAATGATGAAGGAAGAGACTATTATACGGGTATGTCTTCTTGCTCATTTATACATGCCGAATGAAAAAATTAAAATTTTTGTTTGTTTGTCGGATTGAAATATCCCTTATGAACATTTTCAATTGGTTTTCTGATTGTAAAACAAACGTTTCCATACATTCAGGAACAAAATTTGATGTACTGGAGGAGCCAACAAAATTTTTAAGCTCGATCATCCAACGAATATCCAAATATCAGGTACCGAGAATCGAGATGGTGATTATTATCGAACAGGGGAAACATACGCAGAACCTCGAAAAAGGGAAGCAATTAATCACAAATCGAAAAAATTTGGAATTTTTCGCAGGTAAAGAAATAGAGTGAGTACTATCACGCCACTCTACCATCAAAAACGCAACTTCAAAAATAAAGTATAATATCCAACTTAGTGCAAATGTCGAATTCGTCACAGATATTTTAGACCATCGGCGTCACCTCGGGTCACAATCATCACCTTTGCCAAAACTGCTCAACGACCTCGCTATTTTTAGATATTGTAAAAAACGATTTTCCGATGTTTTCATGTTTGGATGGTTTTGGCCCAAGCAGGTAGAAAAACTTGAAACGTAGATTTCGGTTATTATCACCGGCGTGCAACAAGGCGTTTTCTTGGTAAATTATCATTATTTTGGGTCAAATTTTTTAAATACGTAACTAGTCAGGGAAACATACGAATTTCACAACTCACGTAAAAAAGCTTACATGACAAAGTTTGCAATAACAAATTTTCATCATCCTCCTCCCCCCCAAAAAATAGTCAATAGCATGCTTATTTTTATGATGATATTAAAAATTAAGTTGCAATTTTCTTAAAAAATATTACTTTTTTGACATATTTTTTGACAAAATTTATTAAATTTAATAAAAAATTTAATTCGCCTACGTAAGTCCACCCATACCAAAAATTTTCAAAACTTTCGTTATTTTTCGCAAGAAATAACCTTCTGTTGTTGCGCCTGTTTTCACAATGATATAACAAGAAAATTCTAAGACGCCTTAGTAAGAATCTAGTTCAAAAGGTAGAAGAAATTAAAAAAAAAAAGCTTCAATGGATTCAACTAAATATCTCAAGTGCATAAGAAGTTGGTCTTGAACAGCTAATGCAAACAATATAAAATTATTTAATGTATTAAAAAAGTTGCCAAACATGGTATATTTGTTTATTTTCAAACAGGTCAGATGTTTTTGATGCCCAAATCTTAAAATATACCTACATCGACACAGATTTTCTATTGCTCATTATTTTACAAAGCGTCCGATTTGTATTCGCATTTTTAAAAGTAAGAAATTTTTAAGTCTTGATATTTGAGAAGTTTGAGCTTTCAAGTTCTGCTCTGCATAGTTGAATTTCATATGCGAATTTTATATGAATTGTGTTATTAATTTATGTATCTACTATTCAGTATCAAATTGAAGAAACCTGCGATGTGAAATAAAAAAATTGAAAATTTTGATTTTGATGGTACAGCTCCAAGGGGTGTAACACGTGAGGCTTGCGTCTAGATTAATTATTCTCAATGGAAAAAAACAAAAGTTCCAAATCCAACAAGCTGATATTCTGGTATTCTGGATTCTCGACTATTTTCCATGATCTCTTGAAGTTTAAAGTAAAATATTCTGGAATTAAAAATATTATAGAAGAAAAAGCTAGTCAGTTTCAGAATAGAGATATCTGAAGTATGTATTTGCATTTCCAGATCACATATTCTAATTCAAATTTTATAACGTAGATTCTTATGATACTCATACCAAGAATGATAATTTCATGCAATAGCATTATCGAATTTTCAATTATAGATAGTTGAATTTTGAAAATTGGATTTGTAGAAAGTACAATTGAGGAATTTTTATTTTTTAAGTATAGACTTCGAGAGCTATGAAACGTAAAATGTAGTTCAATTTTATGAAACAAAAGTTCCGAATTCTACGAGATACTGTTTTGGTTCCAGCAAGTTCTAGAACATCAATTCATGTAATCTTCAATTAAATTACATGAAATCTTAGGATTTAAAATTTATAGTATAAAATTCCAGACTTGTCAATCCTACAATGGGGAATAACAAAATTAAGTTCTAGGACAGAAAATTGAAGAACTTTTGATTTCCGAGCATATTTTTCTATCAAGGTCAATTCTACACATAAAATTTCTGGAACCATGAACTCCAGAAATATCAATTGTTCAACAATTGTCATTGCCTTGATTGAACCAAATACTTGCAAACATTACCAATCAGGACACATTAAACCACATTTGGCACACTTTTTGACTTATTTGACCACATGCGCCCCATCAGCGACAAAAATTACTAAAAATAATTGTGTTATATTTTGAGTTGTCTTTTTTAAAAATTACTTAACAACTTAGTTCTCTAAAAGTAATATGTTTAATAATCTGTTTAAAAATTGAAATTTCTGAGTAAGAAGGAAAAAACAATTCAATGAAAAAATTCATACCTTGAAAATATGTTCTAAAAAATACTAAAAACTTATCTGAGTTCACTTCTAAAACACCGTCAAAAAAAAAGGAAAGCATTAAGTTTGTCTCAAAAAGGTATTTATTTTGAGCAATAAAAGTACTAATTTCTAAATTAATACAAAACTGCCCAAGGGTATAGGTGATCCAGTGTTCTTAATAAGGGTTAAAAAATGCTACCCGATTGTCATCCGATAAACAATAGAATATTCGAAAAGTCAGTCATACAACTCAATGATATCTATTCATACTCAAGCCCGCCTCCGCATTGTGCTCATAAATCGCGTGGACCGGAAGAAACGCATCTTCTTTCTTTATCTCCTACTGTCACTCGGTTTATTAACAATCTCACTGCCAGCAAGAATGCGGACGAAGGCAAAATGTCGCGATGGCTACACCGAGCATTCGTTTCTCAAATTTGAATATTCCTTTCACGGCCCCACTTTATGCCGTTTTATTATTCAATGTGGCTTGGGTCGCAGCACCGTTGCACGATGCGCGGCAGGAATTATATCGAGTGAGAGGCCTCAAATTCAAAACGTTTTATGAGTGGCTACCAAAAAGGATGATTCCATAAACATTCGCGAAATGAACATGACGGGAGTAGCTTGAAAAATAAGGAGAAGCCGCGCACAGTAGGAATGCAATGTGTGCCGAAGCGATTGCGGAAACGACAATGCTCGCAATGTGTGTCGCGTACATATAACGACGCTAAAGCTCGCGTTTATTGTAGTATTGGTGCATTAGTTATTATACATTCGTAGGAGGACTAGTGCCGATGTTACTTAGATGATAGTCTTGAACAAGTAACCCCACGGTAAGGCGAGGTCACCGCGTCTGTCGCATATTAAAGACACCCGTCCCGATGTAAACACACTCACACGAAAACACGGACGCTCGAAAATAGGCTTCTCGTCGTACTCCGATATGGTACTCGGTCTTGTTACATTCTATTGTCTTAATTTCGAATTAACATTGAATGCACTTTTTACATCACGAAGAATATAATTTTGCGGAATACATGTATTTGTCGGAGATACAAGATGCCAATGGCTAATATCTGATGCTCGGTTTTGCGATCTTACTTCCAACTTGTAAATCCTGTCGCGATTGACTGATACTGCATATAGAATTGAAAAAAAAAGGATAGAGATCATCGTGAAAATCGCAAAAAAGTCGTAAGAAACGAGCAACGCTGTGAGGAGCGACATCAGAATGGAAGCACGAAAAAGGATGACAAAAATTTGAGAAGCACTAGACGTCAACGCAGAAAAGTGTGGGAAGCGACGTGTAACACATTTCGCCAATCTTGACGGTCCAACAAACATTTTTCTTTCGACAAATGCCATCGCGAGGAACGATCCTTGCAGGTATGCCGGCCAACAATCCACGCATTAAATGACGATTCCCTAGATATAGTTTCTTATCTTTTATCTTTTTCCGTGTCTCTCTCTTTCTTTCTCTGCTTACAGCGCGCGGCAAGAATTGGATCTCGGTAACGAGAAAACTGCGCCCAGGCCGTGCTCCGGAGAAAACAACCTACGTAAAGAACGGAACGCACTTGTTTTGCGCAAGCAATCGAACGTATGAGCACGAGTCTTCGCTCCGCTGTATCGACAAGGCAGATAAAGTAAAAGTCAACGAGCTTTTTTTTTCGCGTCCTAATAAAATTTTTCATCGGAACTGTGACTTGGCAACCGTACGAGCGAATTTTTCGTTAGTCGCAAATAACGGCGTTCGAATCGTAAAGGAAAGAAATTTAGTTCAATGGTCAATGCGTGAATTTGTGAGTTGGTGTAGTATAACATTGTGAAAAATAATACTTTGAAAATGACGACAGTAAGATTGTTCTTCCATTTACTATAGAAGCCATAATTTATTTGATTGCTCGTTTAGTGGCTATTGAAGTCATATGAATTATTCATGAGAGATACGATTTTCTACAGTGATTACAGATTTCCGAAGCAGAGGTATTTGGAAGAGGTGAACATGTCGTTAGAAAATTTTTGCCTCTATTCATAAGAAATTTGAAAATGTATGTGGAAAATTTCTAATAATTTCAAGTCAATCTTATTTTCTTCCACTGAAAATAACCTAATAGCGATGAACTAATAGTTTTTCTACGGTTATTTTAATTAAGCTTGTTTTTACAAGAGCGAAAATCACAAACACTTAGTGAGTGGGATTGAGAGGGTAATTTGACACGTTAAGCTTAATTTAAGAGATATAATAACCATTTTTTATTATTGTTTGTAAAGGACAGGAAATTTGTGTAAACATTTCGAATCCTGAGGTTATTTTTTCACTAATTACTTGGTATGAAAATAATAATGGCAAGTGATGAACGCCTCATCTACTTGAATAATTTTCACAGCTTGAGTATATGCTTTATTTTTGACAATTTCGATGCTTTCATGATAAAGTTAACGGTTGTGATAGCTTTTGACAATCGTTACCATATTCGACAATTCAACAGTTTTTCAATTTTGAAAATTTTTCACATTGTACCAGTTTATCATAGGTTTTACAATCTCACTGAGATAACTGATAAAACTGTCAAAACAGTGAGCTGCTGGAAAAATATCGAAACTGTTTTAACCGTTGAAAGGGTCTCAGTCGTTAAAAACTGCTAGCTGTAAAAAATGCTTGAACTGTTGTAATAGTTTAAATAAACACAATGGTTAACCGTATACCGTTTGACTTTTTAAAGTGCTTAAAAGCGTCAGACCTATCGAAAATGTTCACAGCTGGAAAAATATTTCAAAGGGTAAAATAAATATCTATACTGTTTTATTTTTGTGATACTTTTTGAACCGTCACAACTTTTGAAGCTGTAATGAATAATTAAACTTTTTTACTGTCAAGGCTATTGAAACTGCTGAAAATGATAAAACTTTGCAGAGCTGTAGAAACTTTTGCCAGAACTGCAGATGATGTTTAAATTTGTCAAAAAATTTGAAACCGATGAACTGTGAATGCTGTTAAAAACTTTCGAAGCAGTAGAAAACTGTCAGAAGTGTTTACAATTGTCAACGGTGTTAATTGCTCGTTTTTTTGAACTTCGCATTGAAAAATATAAAGATCGAAATTCATGAAAATTTCGAATTCTAAATAGCCGGAGTTACATGAAATAAGGACTTATATTTTTCCAAATTCATAAATACAAAAACTGTTATGAAATCTCTGACCACTTTTTTTCAAAATTGTTTAAAACTGAATTTTCGTACCCATTATTCAAAACGAACAAACTTAGCTCATCCCACCCTCCACAGCTCAAAAACTCATGTTTGACTTAAAGTGACTTGCGATTCTCCCATCTAAACTGAAAATAACGAGATGATAATATGATACAGTTGCAAAAATCCAAATGAAAACTCTAATTTGCCATTGTCGATAGAACGAAACCATACTTATCCAATTGATTTTTTCAATTGAGTTTGGAAAAGGAGTTTTAAATTGAAAATACAATAGTTAATTATGTTGACGAATTTTCTTTTGCCATGAAAAATTTAAATTTATCTACTGAGATTTTATAATCGCAGATTCCGAAAGGAATTCAAAACTAAAACTGCTAATGATAGTTTCCAAATAGAAATTTCATTTTTGAACTGCATTTCAAAAATGAGCTGGATAACTATGATTTCCATTAAATGGCTACGAGCAAATGATTTGCCGATTGATTTTTTACAAACAAAAAGTAATTTATGTCAATCAGAATCACAATTTATTCACTCTTTAAGTAACAGGAATCTCAGTACTTGTCACGATAATAAGAAATTATTCGTTACCATATCCTAACATGGAAGACATTTCAAAAATATATTAGCAAAGTAATTAAATTTTTACCTTTAATTTTATAGTTTCTACAAACTACTTGTTTCATGTGTTTTACAAGTAACTCCACTTAGAGTGAATACTTGTTACAGGTGCATGCTAATCGCATCTAATTTTATGTACGCCACAAACGATGATTTTCCTCCGACATAAGTTTTTATTGCAAGACGTGATTTTTAAAAGTGAATATCTATCTGTCTGTAAATGTAAGTATTTTCAATAAAAAGTTATTTGTTAAATTTTCAATGTCTAATTATCAAGGGTAATGAAGAACCTTTTTTGTTTTCTGATAACTGACCATTTCTGCCAGAAAATAGTTGCTTATTACACTTCGGGATATTGAATCTTCATTCGTAGTGATACATGTACAAAAAAAAGTTCTCAATTAATGTTATTTTGCTTGCAGAACAAAAGAGCACAGTGAAAAACAAAATCCTCTTGAAAATACTCAAGCCATAGCCTCCTGTCCATAATACAAGAGTAGCAGCCTTCAGAAGCCTCGCATTCATTCCACCACAAATAAGCCGCCATGAGAAACCACCACAAGTGGCAGTATAATAATATTTTCTTGCCAACGCGAGCCAAGCCGCGCACAATGAGTTGCCCGATGCTTTTTACGCGAAATTGTAATTGTTCCGATTCGGCATTTTCGCGCGTACGATTCGATCCTCGGCAAGGTCGGCAAAAAGTCAAGCAAGATTGCGAAGAAAAAACGATTCCCGGCCACGATGTCGAGGTAAATGGAAGAAGCGCGTGAAATCGCGTTAATAATTCGCGGCAAAAAATTACAAGTGCACGCTACACATTTTATAGCCTGACATAAAAATTAATGCTTTTTTTCCCCCTTGGGCTCTTGGGCTCCTGGAATAACCACTGGAAGATTCTCTCATGCGTTTTCTTCCAGGTAAGGACATGCAATGTTCGGGCTTTAACGAGCAGATAATTCGAATTTAAGGACAGTCTAATCGTGCAAGACAATGCGCGGGAAAAAGCCGCGCAATCTAATCTTGTAGATCCGAATCAGCAGCAGCGATTCTTCCTGGGCACGTTAGCAAGCGACGTGTTACACGTTCGGGAAAAGGTTAATTATTAATGTTACGATTATTACCGTTACAGCCACCGCAGGACTACTAACCTGATCCATAAAACACCTCCTTATCAATTCAGCGAATGTGGTCAACCGACCATATCGATTCTCCTCTCGTTCCTAGGCGCGGAACGACGCGGTACGTACGCGCGGTCGACTCAACGACACCGTGGAGACTTGATTTTACCTCACGATTCGAGTCTAATTCTACACGAGTAATATACTTATGCGACGATAACGAGCCGCTCGTCCCGCATTTTATAACGCCATTAACAAACGAATACCATTGTCGAGCCTCGCAATGCATTTGCGCTTGTTCATCACGAAACATGATGGCCCCGGAGTGCATTTTTTCTAACGATAATCATCTTGAGATGTTATATTTCTTTCTGTTGAAGGTGGGCAAAAAACTTATAAAGGTGCAAAAAAAAGAAGGCTATTTAAACGATTCTTACATTAAAATTTTTTTTTCTTTGGCAATTTTTTAAAATCTGTCTTATCCTTTTCTTCTGTTGAAAACATCGACTTTTATACACGAGTTATTTTCAAAATTATTTGTGTAAATCCTTTCATTCAACGTAAAAGAATGAATTGTACAGCATCATTTTTTTTATTATGTAATATGAAGTAATTTTACAATATAAATAACTTCTTTAATTTAAATGAAATAAAGTTATCCATAGTTTCTGTATACCATAGTAAATTAAAATAGTTAATAGTAAATAAAACGATATGATTGAAAATTTTATAAAAATATCAATATGATCTCATTTTTGTTATGAATATCGGATTTCATATTCAAAAACCCATACAAAGTGACAATATGATGATGACTTTTCTTCTAAGTTTAAGAAAATTTGATGAAAAAATTTGATGAAGAAAAAAATCATTCCTACGTCAATTTTTATATAAGCGAGAAAAATAGCAAATTGGAAGATATAGCGTTGACATTTTCAAATTCCGTTCATTTTTTTGCTCAATGACATTATTGTATAACACTAAATGAAATCGAATTTCACTTCAACATCTTCAACTTTTCTTTTGTTATACGATTTTTTATTTATCAGTACGCAAAAATTTTGCTCATCAGATGAGTATTTTTAAAAAAATATCAAAAAATGTATTTTTTTTTTTTTCACGCATTATATTACTTTTTAACTTTAATCTATTATACACATAATATATTACCTGTACGTGACCCACAACGAGAAAAAACACTTTGCAACCGAAATTCGTAGAGGGCATGATGGATTTCAAAAACTCAAAAAAAGCCTTACAAATTACGGACTGAAGGTTTTTTTCCTGATTCCAGGTCACATATGATCTATGAATTATACTTCTTAAGTGTGAATATACAACATTTAGATAATTTAGGGTGAATATTTCATTCATACAATCAAATCAAAAAATGTTTTTTTTTTTTTTAATATACGATAGGAAATCCTCACTAAAAAAATTGATAATAATAATCTAACAAAAAAGAAATAATGTTCTTATTTTTTTTCCATAGCCACATATTTGATTTTTCAACGTAAAAAAGCGAAAATATTACTTTTTACTTTAAACATGAAAATTTGAACGATTGCGCGATTCTTATTGTCAATTCAGAAAGAAACAAGAAAATAATACACATTTTTCAAATGTGATCATTCTTTTTACAATTTTTGTCATGAAGTTTCTTATTTTTTGGATATTTTTCGTACTAAGTAGGTCCATCAAAAAATTTGAACATAATTTATATATATATATATATATATATATATATATATATATATATATATATATAATTCTATCACTGTATATACTTACTATATAATTTTCATGTTATAAAATTATTATACATAATTACTATGTACCAGCATGAAATATTTTGTATAATGATCGTATAAAACATTATTGTATACTAATATAAAATTATGTACCTTATTATTGCATATCGTATAATGTAAAACATTATTTTGATATAATTGTCAAAGATTATTTATGAAATTTTCTTTTACTCAAGAAGGAAAAACAGTGTGAAATCGTCTAATTTTCTTAATTTTGAAAATAAATTTTGAATTTCTTACGAGCATAAGATTATTGTCAAATTTTTTTCCTCACAATTAGTACTATATTTTCCGAACAAGTTAGTTAAGTTAACTTAAAGATACCTTCTAATTCGTGCAGTGTTTTGTCGTTCAAGGAAAAGTGTACATTTTGAATATACTTAGGATAGTGCTTTCTGTTGATTAGAACATTTTTGTGATAAAATGTATTCAAAACAAATAAACCTTAGTAGTTGCGTATAAGCAAAATGACTTAAATTCTATCAAAGAAAATATTGTTCATCTGAATTAATTTACCAAAAATAAAAACAAATCATTTCATCTAATTCTAAGAAATTCATTTAGCACGAATAAATTCGTCTTTCTTGATTGTGGACCTGCTCCAGTTTATTCATTTTCATCATCACTTGCAACTGATTGAAATCGAAAAGGTGGTGAAAAAGCGAATCTCGCGACAGAAGCAGATAAACATTTTGGCCCTGATAAGGGAACAAAGAAATTGGATCTTGTATTCGCGAATGAAGGCCTGGGGGATACTTCGAGTGCCACTGTTGGACGCTGCAGGTGTAAGGTACGCGGAGGGACTTTGCCTGACGAGTCGTGATGTATGGCAGTACTCGCCGTAATGCGATATTATTATCGGTCAGCATCAACTTGTTAGAGGGTTGAATTAGTAGGTACGCACATACGCCCGTTTGATGCAGTGCGCTCTAATGACAATGGCAACGCGAGAAACACAACCACGCTCGCGATGCGCCCGAGTCCAAGCCAGACAAGGAAGAGCACATTCCCAAGGGTCAAAGAATTCCGAATCTCGTTGGCAATATTTCATCCAAAAAAATGCTAAATAATCGTGTCGATTGTACACTATGCTTGGGCAAGTGAAAATAAATATAGAAAATAAAAAAATTACTGAAGAACCAATTGGTAAATTGACATTTTGCCAATTGGTCTTACCATTTGAAATTGCCGATTTGCTCGATTTTTCTAATGGCCGATGAGACTGACCAATTGGATTTTTTCAGCTGGGAAACGCTCAACTCATCTTTCGAATTCATCATAGTTATAAGACACAACCAACTGGACGCGTTACTTTTTATTTTCCCACAAAAAAAGTTATTTACGCCAGAGCTATGCGATTTTTTACAATTTCCATTGTTACGATACTGCCAGAGTCCGCTCCTCTCTACTGTTTCCTCTTTATTCCTTCCGCGTAAGTCGCAACGATCGACGACGTCGTGTACGAGCCTTTTTTTCGCGAATTGATCAGCGCGTGCCGCATTGTCCACGATACATCACGCTTCTTTCCCTCGGTCAATAATGTACATGCCACGTATTGATGATCTCGTATTAACGGTTTATGAACCGGGAGTTACTAGTCCTTTCTTCTATTGGCATTCATAAGCGTGATTATTTATATGAGTTGTAAATATCGGGCTTGTCTATGAGTCGAACGGGACTCCCGACTTCCCAGGACAATGCCGCGCTGTACGTATTGAAAATGACGAGCAAATCGCTCTCGTAAAATTCCCCGATTAGGTATATCAATTTCAGCTATAAAGCTTATTAAACAATGTGTCTCTATTGTGCCGCTCCGTCCGAAGATAATCCGCTTCCGCGCAGCTTGTAGCGTGGAATATTATTTAAACTGCGGGTGGACGTTAGAAGAAGCTGAATAAATGGGGAACAGTCTTGGGAGGCGATGTTCAGTTCCCGCAGTGCAAATAAATAGTCAGGGAAAAAAGGGTCGAACAGTTATTGTCGAGGTGAACGGTAGTTCACCTTTTCAGTATTTGCGAAGATAAACTTTGATATTAATGGAATTGGTGGATTTATACTTGGGAATGAAAAATATCGAATTCAGGTCATCCGAAATATTGGAATTATCTGATATTTATTATCGATATATTGGAAAGAGAATGTTGCATGCTGTGATATCACATGGATCTCGATGGATTTTTCAGGCAAAAGTTTGTTAGTTAGATTCATAGCACTTTTGGTATTTTGGTTCTTTTTCGGAATTTAAACATTTTGAAAGATCGCGTAGTATTTGCATAAAATTTGATTTCTTTGAATTTGGAATTCTATGGCTTTGGAAGATTTTCATAAATTTCTAATGAAATAGGTGTGTTATGTTTTTTATTGGCATGGAATTTTTCGTATTTTTAAATATTCATCAGTATTTTTATAAGTCTCTTAATTTTCTTGTTGAATAATGTACCTGCAGATTTTTGTACATTCGTACACTTGAATTCGAAATTAAGCAAATTTTTCTTGTTCTAGATTATTCAGGACACACTATTTTCAAAGACCTAGAGGTCTTGTAGTATTTACTGTATTTTTCCAGTATTTATAGTATATGAAGATTTTTTGGTATTCTTATAAATTATACATTGCTAGATTGATTTTTTTAACCTAACGCTCTACTTATTAGAGTTAAGTAGAATTTCTCTATTTATTATACTTCTAGCATTGTATTCAAATTTCTTTCCTCTTTTTTTAGAAATAAAGTAGTGTAGGGGTTTCTAGTTCTTACAAATAAATCTCGTCAGAATGTTAAAATGCGATATCCTTAAATTGAAAGTTTGAAGGATTGCAATTAAATAAATTTATCACAAAAGAATGTTTCATAAATTATTAGTACTTCTAGTATTAGGCGTATTTTGGAATATTTCCTAAAATTCAAATGACTTTTATGTATTTTTCTGTATTTTTATGTGCTAGAAGTTCCAAACTTCCATAATCTTTTATTCTTAATTTGTTGAACTCAACATATTGTCTGTTGTATTCTACATATCGCAATATGTGCAATGAAATCTGTCAAAAATTAACAGATTGAATATGTAGAATACAAAGGAAAAACTGTTTAATTTAAAAAATACATCTATTAAAAGTACAGATTTCAAGTAAAAATTTTTAGCATGATACAATCTGTTGAAATTAAACAAATTCAGATGAAGATAGTGCAATTAACGATAATGGAAAAAAATAATTGTTCTATTTCATTTAAGACGTGTGTGAAAAAAAGTTTGCAATATTGGATAATATGTGTTAAATATCAACAAGTTTTTATTTCTATAACTTTAAAAGGAAATAGAAACAATTTTTCATGTTTTCATTGTTTATTGTAAAACTTTGGATTTTCAGACATATGTATTTTAAAAGAAAATCTCATTGAAGTTCTAGAACTCAATAATCTATAATTCAATGTTCTTATAATTCACAGTATGTTTGTAGACTATAATATAATAAAATTAAAATTTTTCAGTACATTGTGAACTTGTAGTATTTCAAAGATTTTTCATATTATTTGTGAACATTAAAATATTATTTTGAAGGATTTTCTAGTATATTGATTTATTACTATCTGTCCCAGCAGGCTTTGCTCCGCAGTCACCACGTTGTTACATGCAGTTCGGCCAGAAAAAGTAAATTGTTTAATTGAAAAACAAAAATTGCTAAAAAATTATCTGAATCCAAAGTTTCAAGATCTTCTATTTTTTGTCTTTTTTAAACAATTTCTAATTTTTTCACGGAATATGAATTGGTTAGATAATAATGAATTACTCCGAAGAGATATTATACTAATATAATGGATTACATTGGTCCCAAAGATGTTTTAATTATTTCAAAAAAATAGTTTATAATGATACTTTTTTACGATCAAAGTAGAGAGTAAAATTAATGGAAGATTATTTGTTTATCAGGATTAAAAGATGATCATGATGAGGGTTATGATAATTATTTTATCATGACTTTTCGTTATTTGTGATTCATGGAATTCGGTGATGATTTTCCATTGTGACATATTGTGAAATGTGTAATAATTGGTTGTATTTTCTGTTATTTCTTATGCAGGGTGCCCCAAAGTCGTCGGATCATCAGAAAACCATCGATGCCTTACGAAAATACTTCTTCCTTTATAATAAATTTGCGAAATTTAGAGAGTTATTAATAATCTAGTTTCGGCCACTCACGATTCGGAAAGGCGCGGCTTTTGATGAAGGCCCCTTCTCCCTTCATTTCTTCTCTTTCTAAGCTACTCTAATAGAAAAGTAGCGGGTAATTGATGTGTGTTATGGAATATATAATAATGATGTCTCTTATCTTGAAAGGCAATTTTTAGAAAAAAAATTCTATGAATCAAAGTTTACGTCGACTCGTCTTTGTTTTGGTTAATCTTTTATCCAATCGTCACCTTTACAATGCAGTATCTTCTAATTTTTTCAAAAGAGAGATAAGAAAAGCGATTAAGCTACATTTCATTATACACACCTCAATGATCCCAGTGATCCCCATAAGAGTGAGCTAAGAAAAAGAAGGAGTTTTCATGAAAAGTCCTGCCTCTCAAAAAATTAGTGGACGAAATTGAATTATTAGTAACTTTTCAAATGTTGAAAATTTTCAAAAATGCAAAGGATAAATTTTCTCAGATTTTTATGAGGGATTGATGATTTTCGGATGATCCGCTGACTTTAGGACACTCTGTTTTTCATGGTTTCATAAATTTTTATGAGTTTTTGTGATTTATAACCTTTTGTGATTTTGTGACTTTTCGTAAGATTTTGCATAATTTTATGTTTCAGTGATTATAGTTATTGTAACTTTTTGCAACTTTCGCAAAATGTTATAATTTTCTGACTGTGTGTGTGTGTGTGTGCGCGCGCGCGCGTGTGCGTGCGTGTGTGTGTGTGCGTGTGCGTGTGCGTGTGTGATATTTCAAAAGTGCAGCGGGGGTGTACGTGGGGGTTTAGGCCATATCAGTTCGTTGATAAAAACATGCCTATAACCTTCAGACGAACATGGCTAATAACTGTCCAAAATTTCAGGACGTTATGTGCAGTAGTTTTAAAGTTATTAGCGCACAACGTACAGGCATTCACATTTATATATATGTATATATCATGAAATCTGTAGACTGAAGAAAAGATTATTCGAATTATATTTTCAGAAAATATCTCAATAATTGTAAATTTTTATAGTTTTGATAAATTATTCAGAGAACAATTATCTAATCAATTGAATTTTTTCTTGAATATTCTAATATTTACATTTTTTTGAGTGGAAAATCATGTTTTTTTTTTAAATATTTATTATGACACAATGGCTTACAATTTTTTTGAATAATAGCTTTTTGAGAAAGGAAAAATTATGAAGTTCTTATTGAGAAACTTAAAAGTCCATCATATACTCCTGCGATGATATTTTTTAAACTGATTACTATAGGCTATCCTTCATAAATGCAATGTATTTGTGTTATTTTGAAAATTAAAGATTTTTTTAAAGAAAAATTAAATTGATGTTCGGAAAATAACTTACTTAAATATCTAATTTTTGAGTGAAAAAAAAAGACAAAAATTAATGACCCTACTCTTACCTTTTCGAAAATCTTAAAAATTTTCAAAATATCTCAAAAAATATTGATGTAACAATTCTTCTCAACGAATAAATATATTGATAAAAATTCTGATCCTTTGTAGAAGAAATATCGATTTTCCGATGTAACTATTCGCACATTCCATACCTAATTCATCCATATTCATATAGATTAGTACAAGAAGAATATATAACTTTTCATTTTTATCTCTGTTTTCATGATTTTAATTTTTCTAATTTTTTTATTTTTCGGTTACCTTCTACAGACGCACCCTTGCCTCTACCTTTGTTTGAACTTTCTCAACTCACCTCTATTCTCAAAAGCCATAAAAATAAAACTGCCGGTGTCGAAACCATTCGACCTACGTGGCGTTCTTTCGGTTTTCGAAACGAAGAAAATCCGAAATCTGTGCGTTCAGCGTGAAAGGGATAATTGCTTCTTGGGGAAGTTTTATGGCGCCTTGGGTTTCATTGCACGATAAACATACCGGAAAGATTGTTTTCTCGTGTAAGGCACTAATCATCGCGAACTGATACGACACATGACTCAGCGAGTACAAGGAGACCTTGTACGTTTTCACAAACGATGCGCGCATCCGCCGGAAACGGATTCCTTTTCTGGGGATTTTTGTATCAAAACACATGCTCGTAACCCACCTAGTACATCACATCATGCTTTAACGCACCTTCATTACTCACTCTGGTTCATGTCGTTGCACTATTAGCAGAGCCTACGTGCTTTATGAAAGGGATATCTTGACATTCTTCTGAAACATCTAGAGGTGAGTGCAGGGAAGCCAGTAGCATACAAATCACAAGTGTCATTCAATAATTAAAGAGACAAATCGGTCTGGAGCAACAACATTGATTTTTCCTCATTCTTCTATAAATAAATCCCAATGTCTACTCTGTAACAAAGTACAAAACATCCCTGGACAATCAACCTCCTTCAACTTCAAGTTCATCGATTTTATCTTCAAACACTTCATTCCACAACTCCTTTGCATAACTATCATCAAGAACTGCTCAACGTCTGAAACTCTTTTTATGAAAAACATATCAAAGTATTGACTCGAAGCTTTGTTGTTCTCAAATGATCCACTCAGAATTATGCAAACTTGGCAGAACTGGACCAGCTAACGATAAAAGTTAACTCGCACAACATTCAAGCTGGCGAGCAACTTCCTTCGATTGAGCATTACGGAATTTTTAACCATCTCCGAATATAATTGGCTATCGGAAAAAGCTAACCAATTAAAACAGCGTTCTTTGGAACACAGAAGAGTCGAAAACTCCTGCGAAAAACTTTCCCAATCTTTGATCTAGCGCGAATCTCAACTAAGCTTTTCCACGAAGGAAAAAATATGCTTCGAGAAAATAACAGGAAACGAAAGAACCGAGAAACTTCAATCAATTGAAGACCACAAGAGCTTTCTAGTTTATTTCATCTGAAAGTCGCAGCATATGTTTGACTGTGTTTCGCAACATTGTACAAAGCTCACTCAGCACTTTCACCGCAAAGTCATTACCATCATCGAGTGCTTAATGGACTAATCAGAATTTATGATAAAATCGTTGACAGCGGGTAATGACCTCCATTACCATTGATGGAATAGCATGAATGAATGGGTTGAAATTCATATTCTCTGGAACAACCTCTTAATAATAAAAGGAAGAAGAAATTAATTAAAGGGAGAAAGGAGCATGGGAAAAGACGTAATAATAAAGGGAAGGGTAGAAAGAGAGAAGCTGCAGTTGAAAGGAGACAGACAGAGAGGGTATCCTCAAATTCCTTCACGCTTATTGGTTTCATCAGATTGCCTTACTTTTATTAGATCTCGGTACAAATATCGTGCACCAACAGGATCTTACACCGATCGAGTATACCCCGAGGAACACCAAACAAATGAAATGGAGGAGTCTGCCTCCTTCAACCCGCACTTCCTGGCTCACACTTGTTCCCCCTTTTTTTAATCTCATTTTCTGCGTTGGGAATTTTCCTCGTTCCTGATCATACAATTTTATTTTATCTACTATGCCTCTTGAGGCCATTGTAAAAAACGTAAGATCAGCATTGACATAAATCCCTGTGATTTTCGGTTTCATCTTCGGAGAAACTGCAGAAAAAAGTATATTGCATTGGAGAAAATGAAAACTCATTGAATCAGTCGAGCGCAGTTGGCATTTAACGTCCCTATTAACAGCGCCTGTATTCAAGCGCTGTTACTACGTTTGCGCTATTCACAGCTGACCCCGTTCTTCATCTCGGGATCACTCCGCGAGGGCAACGAGAGAAAGAGAGACGGGGCAGCCGGACAGCGTAACTAGCCGTTTTCACTTGCACTTGCGCCACTTCGGTAAATAGATAATGAACGCTTTATCGCTGGCGGTTCAATATCAAATAGCGTGTGAAAATGTAAGCTATACGAAAAAGCGTTTTGCGATCTTTTCTAACACGCGGGGTGTAATGTTCACGCTTTTTTGCATCACCTACGTGTCAAGTAGGTTGTAGAATTTTGCTCTTTCGCGATTAAAATATCCCGCGAGTGTATCATGTTTCATGATTCTTCGTGTCTTGACCGTTTCGAGGGTCTGATGATCGCAGAGGTTACATAATTTAGCGATGCTTCCGGTAATGGTGTGAAAATGCGAGTCGGTATGCATACTGATTTCTGAATGCAGAATTGCGATATTATGACCGTTACAAAAGGATTTGGAATGAGGAACGGGTTTTTTTTCTGGTCATTTTTAGGTTCAACTCTGACCCACAAATTTTTTCTGTATCAAACTTTTTTTGTAAAAGATTGAAATAGTGATGGAACAAAAAATAAATTTTAGATTGAATGTCAGTATAGTGTATGTACATAAAAAGTATAGAAATAAAAAAATTCATCTGCAGAAAGAATTCAAACGTGAGGATTCTTCATTTTTTTTAAAAATTATTACAAAAATTTGAATGCGTAATCAAGCATTACACGAATGTTTTTTTTTATATTATATTTTCTGCTTTTCTTGCGGTAGCTGTTTTTATTTTCCAGAAGGGATAAAAAAAAACTTAAAAAGAAAAATTAGTTCCTCGATTCTCAGATACCCTTGGCGTTTTTCATCATTTATAGGTACACACTGATTTCTGAATGTTTAATTATAAAATTTTATCCCTCACGAGAATTCCGAAAAAGAAACTCTATTATTCGTTAGGCGATTTTGAGGTAACCAGTAACCCACAATTTTATATACATCAAGAATACTGATAACTTGCGTAATGAAGAAAAAATCGAAAAAAAAAATTTACCAAGCAGTAAATAAAAGTTTAATTATATTTCGGCTGATTTTTACATCCAAAATCTTTGTGATTGGTTGGAGGAAGTGATTTTATGAATATTTTATGAAAGGAATTTGGAAATCAGAAGTATTAAAATTATAAAAGTAAAATTCACAAAAAAATTTTAACTATGAAATTGTGAAAATCAGAAACGAAATTGTTTTCTTTTTTTTTAATATAAGTGGCAAATTTAAATGACTCAACAAAGAACTAATGTTTTATAACACTTAATTTTTTACTGACCCTGTAATTGTTGTAATTTTATAGTAGGGTAAGGCTAGTTTTGAGCAAAAATTTTCATTGGCGTTAGAGTCACATAAATTGCTTCTAGTTTTACGGTTTGTTATCTCTGTATATTTATATTTTTACTTTTTCAATTTTGAGACTTTTTTTGTTTACAATAAAAAACAACACTTTTAAAAGCCTTATTCTCTGCACATAAATTATTTGATGGACAAGCTTAAGTCGATATATTTTTAGAGTAAACAACATTGTTTCCTTACCTTTTTTTGTTTTGTTATTAAAACGTTCATTAGATATATTCCCAGTGATTGACAGTTTTTTGAAATAATTATAAATAACATATTTTTTATTTTCAGCAGATTTACTGACTTCATTCACAAATTATTGCATGTGAGTAATTATTGATAACTGTAAATCTACTGATTCGATCAAGTAGATTCAAAGTAGGTGGACAATTGGATAGTAAATAAATTCTCCAAATTGATTGCATACCAGTTAAATTTATTTGTCATCATAATATCATGAAACTGATTATAATCAAAAATAATCATGAGAATACTCTACATTTATATTTGATGAATTATTAGTAATGATTACATGTTTGAGATAATACTGATGATATTTACAGAAAAAAATGAATACAGAATAATATTGAAATAAAAATTTGAGTATGAATCAATGGGGAAAATTCATTAACTCCATATTTAACTTTTTTCTAGTGTTTTCATTGTATGTGACCAGGGAGTATCAGTGTTTTTTTGAAAGTATTTACCTACTGTTCAACCTGTGAAAAAAATAATAAATAAAAACACGAGAAGAAAACTGATTTTGTGCTGACATCAATAGATTTCCATATCATCAAAAGCTAAGTGTTTCGGCAAATCCAATCTTATGCTAAAAAAATCCATTTCGAGAAATGTCTTCTGATCATAAGTTTTTAACATGTTTCTAGTACCTACACTAACTATTATTTGCCAATTTTTCTAGATACATAAAAAATTTCCTTTTTTTATGAAAAGAAAAAATATTGTTCACCTACTTTATTCTTTACAAAGTACATTGAACAATTAGTAGATTATAACCTTCAAAAATATTCTAGATCAACGAAATTTGTTCATCCAACAATTACAGCAACTACCTACTTGTATACATTAAAGAAATTTCTGTACCATATAAAAACTTGTTACTATAATTTGTACAGATTTTCATCCTGTCCCGAAAATTCCAGTTTCAATATTAAATTTGATATGCACAATAATAAATTTCGAGCACTCGTGGGAAGAAAATTGAGAATGTAAGAGCCAACATTTCAATTAACGTTATCATCCATTCGATGCCTTATAAATGGAATATGCATGTAGAAAATCAGTCGACTTGAATAACGAGAATTATTCTGTACCTCTATCTGCACGTGCGACCTATTTTCGTTTTGCATATGAGGCAAGTGACAAGCTATGCGTGTAATCAAACAAGGATTAGTTTATGAAAAAAAAAAGATTTAGAAAAGAAAAACGGTTACTTGAAAGAGTGGCAAGTAAGGGAGAAAACGTAGCAGTAGGTGAGGGTACCTTCAGTGAAAGAACAAAAATATTGGACAAGCGCCAACTTGCTACTGGCGTGCATCTTTATCGAAGCGTTGATATATGAGAACGAATCTAAAACTGTAAGCAGCAAGGAAGGTATGTGAGTTTACTTGATCTACTAAGTTGCTACTGCTTTTCATAGACTGTTCTTTCGTCTGAAAAATGTATTGATCTTCTGAATAATGTCTGAGTGTTTCATAAAAGGAATATTCTATCGAATGTATATTACTAAAGTAACGAATATGAACGTTCTTATGTAGAACAAGATTAGTAAAATCAATTAAAACATGTAAATTCAAATTGATATACGTTCAAATATTTATTTCCAACTCAAAAACTTAACGTCTTCACCCTACCCATCGTCCTCCAAATTTTCCCCTTCCTGTAGCTCTGCCTGAAGGAGAAATGCGAAAATAATCGAAACGTTGTTCTCCACTTGTATCGAGTTCTGATTTGTTTCAGTCCACCGGAAAGCTCGGCACATAATTCCACGATGTTAATTCAGTGAAAATAAAATTGTTCAGAATAAGATGGAGAACGCAGCAGGAAATAGAGACGCAGGCATATTTATTCCCTCGTGCATAAAACAAGAAACGTGCGCAGCAGAAGATGCGAGTAGACAGACTTCAAATGCCCAACTGAAGTACGTGACGTGTTCCCGGTCGAGTCAGGTCACCCTGATCATCCGTGGAAAAAAAAATAAGAGAAGAAGAAGGTGAAAGGAAAAAGGTTTTGGTAGCAGAAGGAAAGTATATTTTTCAATCTCCCCAAGGTCAACGTACCAGTATCAAATGAATTGAAAAAAAAGGAATCATGTGCACTCCTATTATCGATTCTATACGTACATTACGTATCATTCCGTAATGGACGAAACTCATATCCTACACATTTAAAGTGCGCGATAAACAATAAAAAAGGAACATCTAAGCAATCGCAAAGATACATATCCTGATCTAGGAATGTAGAAACACTTCGAGGAAGCGTATCGGAAAAGCGTAAAATATGTACCGCAGCCGGGCCCCCTTGGAGACCCTCATTTCTCCATGCACGAAAGTCTCGTACGTGATAAAGTTCCATGTAAAAAGCGTGGGAAATGCAGGCGCTGGTAATTAGTTTTAACGCAGTTCTAACCGCTGATGCTAATCATTTTTCGCACACCTCTCTCGTTAAATATCTTTCAGCTCGAGGTGAAGAAGCCATATATACCTACGGTAGCGATTGATTAATCTGCAATTATTTTATCGGCAAACAAAACCTGATTGAACGTATGAAGGAGGCGACGTGACCCGACTTGTGTGGGTAAAGTCAGCTCGCAGCGAAATAAAAATATCTCGCGTAGCCTTCTCCGGCGTTTCTTATCACATACACGGCAAAATATGATCATATATTTTATAGGAGCCGAGCATCCGTAAATCCAGTGTCCCAATTCCAGCGTCATTTGCATTTGTTGCAATGTTATCGTCTTCCCCGTGAAAGGTAGACACATTGAGCTTTCACGTCCCTGGTAATCGCGCATAACGGAATGATCGCGCTATCTCGGCAAGTGTCATTTGTTGTGGTTGATCATAGTTATCGTCTCGGAAGTACCCCTGCGATGCGCCATGGATGCAGTCGACGGAGGCCTTTGCGTTAGATTACTAGTTAAACAACGAGTAATAGATGACTCGCGCTTTTTCCGTGTACCCGCGCGCGCGTATTTTCAAATATCAGATTGGGCATGGATAAAAGCCAGTCTACCTTCTATTGGCGTTCTAACAAATTACCACAGAGTGGGCGTATGGGGCATCAAGGGCCCCTCAGGCTTGGTCTTATCCTGTCGACTTCGAAGAGATGCGTGGTCTTCGGTTTTGCTACTGTGGTCGAGATATTGATTTTTCTACTAATTTTTAGTCTACGACTCTTCCAGAACCTTCAAGTTTTTATAATAAAAAAAGGATAGGAATCAAGGTTTGAATTTCGTAATGTTTTCATGCAAATGAAAAATGTATTTGAATATACATATTTAAAATGCTGTTTCTCTGTATGAAAATAATATTGGAAATTGAAGTAGGAAAATTGCGATCCATGTGAATTGCTTTTTTTGTTTTCCGTGAAGGAGTACAAACAAATCACATAAGTTATTTTTGAAAGAGGTAAGAGGAAAACAAGATTTCATACAAAAAATAAAATAAAAAATAAACACGCAACTTTATATGCAGACAGTCTGAAAGAATCTCAATAAACGTATTTATTGATATAAAAGTAAAGAAGTATAAAGGAATACAACTAAAAACCATACAAATTTGGAGTTTTATTGAACATTACAGAAAGATACAAGATAAAATTTAAAATTAAAGAAAAAAATAAATAAAAAATAGTAAAAAAACTTAGAAAACTTATAAGTTAAAAAAAATTCGGAGAGTTTTGGTAAAATAGTGGGTTTTACATTAACATGAAGTTTCAAACGTTTCAAGTAAAACGAAAAAGAAAAAAAAAAAAAAGTATTTAACCAAAAAAATGTTCCTGACGCTTTGAAAGACTTTTTGGTATAAACAAGTAACTTTATGACCACCAAAAAAATATTCTACACAATTAACTACATGACAAGTAATAAAATATTCATTCAATTTTTCTTTTCGTTTAATTTGATACGTTTGGAACTTCAGGTAACGGAGAGCTTGAAAAATTACAGAGTAATTCACATAAATACTGGAAATAAAGATGAAACTTGAACACTAAAAAAACAAACGGATAAATAAACAATAAAAGAAAACGAAAAAAACTAGGTAAAATTAAAATTTACGAAAAAACATATGAAGTTGCAAAGGCATACAAAGAATCATTTGAAACTGAAGAAAATTTCTAAAACAAAAATAAAAAAACAAAACAAAAAGAATTTGGAGAAAAAATTGAAAAACATTTTGAAAAATACTGAGAAATGCAGAAATATTCAAGAAAGTAAAAGTACAAATCCAGAAAAACACAAAAAATACGAGAATAAGAAAAAAAATGCACGAACCTGTAAATGTAAAAAAAAATCAGAATCGCAAATAGTAGGCTAAGAAATAATTAAAAATTTCGATAGCAAAAAAATTAAAAACCAGCAAGTATTAGAAATATATTTCTTAAAATGTTAAACGCTACAAAAAAACAAGTTGTATCAAGATAAACAAAAAAAAGACAAATATCTCAATTTTTGTGTTTTTTTTTGTTTTGTTTTGTTTTTGTTTTTTTGATGTTTTATTCAAATTCAAAGCTATTTTAAATTATTTTGAATGTTGATAGTGATTTTGGTTTGTACCGTATTCTTTATACTTTTCCATATTACACTGTTTTGTAATATTTTATAGTTTTTTGAGTAACTATAAAAAATGAACAAATATGCATCTATAAACCTACGTATAAAGTTTGAATATCGATATTTTTCGATAGATAATAAGCGTTTTTAGAAAGAACCAAGTTTTTTATAAATATTTTGAAAATTAACTTTTCACTACAACTAAATCACAAATAAAAAACAGAAGTTGTTGTAAGAATGCTACTGCACTTCGTATCCTAGAATTTTGAATTTAAATTGAAAAAATATTAGAAAAATAAATTTTTCACAATGCTAATAGCAAAAACCAAACATAGGTTTGCAATTCCTTGGCCTCCTTACATTTTAGAATTTATACTATTTCTTCTCTTTTATCGTATTTCTTGCAATTGTCTGTAGTTATTATTTGTTTTTTTTTGTTAAAAAACTTCGAACTTTGAAAAAATTTTAGTATGGTTCGTTTATATTCATGAAATATGATTTTGTTTTTTGTTTCATTCTTATCACTTTTCCTAAACTGCCAAATTTTGTTTCTCTTCTTTTGTTAACTTTTTAGCAGTTTTCGACAATGGTTGAAATTCGTTCTGATTTTTCCCACTTTATTCTTAATTTATTCAAGCTTCTGCTGACGTTTCTTTTTATTTCAATTTTTTCACAACTTTTTAAAATGAAAGACTGAAAACTCAATTCTACAAAAGATTTGGTGTGGATAAATTTATTTTTCATTAAGAAATCCTCCGTTTAAGAGAAAAAGGAAACAGTATAAAGTTAAAAAGTGGCAGAAAACTTGTAACGTAATTTCTTTACGTCCTTCCATGATAAATGATTTGCTTCCTTCCAAAGACTTCAGATTCTATTTTTAACAGAAATTTTTGATACAGCTACCCTTTGTTTATAATTTCAGAACACAAATTGAACTCGATTTTCTTGTTATTACGTTATCCTCCAGTTTTCGTGATATACATATACTAGTTTTAGACTTACATTCCCCGTTTCGCAATTTACAAACGTTCGCGAAAACGAACAAAACCCAGGGATCCCGCATGCTCTGGTTATTCAGAAACAAGTACTCCACGAAATTCGGTGGTGTTTTTCGACATGAAAGCAAGCGAAATGGATTCGCTAAGAGTGTCGGTGTTACGTGCTGGGCGTGTTCGTGCAGTTTCGTTACTTAATCAGTGTAGCAATTTAAGCACCGAATCCTAATGCGAAAACTTCAGGACGACAATAAACATTGCACTTTGTGGTTGAGATGTGTGGTGCAAGTCAAGCCAAGTGAATTCCTGAAGTAAGACAACGACTCTAAAATCCTATTACAAACATAATGCTTTGGAAAACTGCTGATTAAGTGAAATAAGAAACGGAAAGTTCCCTATAACGTGATTTATAAAAAAATATATAACAGTTAATTAATTTACATTATTTAAACACTGCAGCCTGTAGTAGGATATTAATGGCTTCGAACATTTTATTACAATAGGAATTACGTAACGAATCGCAAACAGATTGAACTATATACTTAAAAAATATTATTCCACTGACTATAGCAGAGTTGATTCCCGCGGTGGCGAGGTTGAGTTAAAGCGGAAATTCATAATGCTTCATAGCAGCCAGCAGCTTCGTGTACTGCGGAATTTATGGAGGAGGATGGATGAAAATGAAAGAAGGCACTACCGGAAGCTGTTACGTTTTTGTATTACGAGCACAAGTTTTGAATCACTTTGATATCGATAATTTTTTGAAGATTTCCATCAACCACAATTTGAAGAAATTATAGTTTGCCTACAATTTAAAGAAACCCTCTTGAATTTTTGACTAAAAAGAATGTTTTGACGATTTGTAAAATACAGAAGATCATTGACAAACATTGCAAAAGTCCGCGGTGGAATGTTTACATCATCAAAAAATTTTCGCGTCGGCCGAATCGCATCACTCGCGAGCTCATGGTGGCAAGCGAGAAAACGTTACAGTAATAACCGCATGGCTAATATTACGCCGGATATTACCGATTCCTTCATCTTGCGCTCTTTCCATTTTGCGCTCGTCCACATTTTCCGTTATAAAAGAAAAATCACTGGGAAACTCGAGAAAACGATTTGCAGGATACTCCAGCGCCCCACGAAAAGTGGATCACGAATCGCACGACTCTCGTGTTACGGGAATTTCCTCAATACCGAAATTTCGTGCATTCCATGTGCAAGTCACGTTTTATATTTAAAGTAGGTAATAAATTTTTGTTCATGTTTTCATAGTACCGTAGGCAGTATCTCTAGTTTCGTGTAAACTAATAATGCAGGGGCAGAAAACAGTATATTAATAGAATTCCTCCGGAATAATAAAGTAGAATAGAAGTGAATAAACTTGAATATATAAAAAATCGACTGCAAAATTCATCAAACTTATGATTCAAGGTACTTTTATTTTTTAAACATTTTAATGCTCTCGGAAACGCTCTCTGGCAAAAGGTAAAGCGTTTGTAGCCTGAAGCTTTTTTTAATCCTCGTACTAGTTGCATTTTTTTTTTTTTTTTTTCAATTTTTCACTCTAGAAGAAAATGAGAAAAATGGCTCTTCCTACCTTTACCTTTTTCAGTTACGAAACACATTCATGAGTACCCGGTGCTTGAAGGGAACTCATGCTTTAAGACGAGATTTTTCATAAGCGTATTAGGTTCTCGACAGGAAAAGAGAGATAACACTCACCTGAAACAAATAATGGGGAAAATTTCTATAGTACATCATACATAATATTTTGTAATATATCATACTGCAATGTCTTTTTTGATGTATATTCAAATAATTATTTTCATATCATAATATTGTGACAATGCAACCGTTTCAAAGTAGAAAAGAAATGCAAACACATATACACATTACGAATTGGATAGAGGATATCTCAATTACAACCCATTCGGAAGCACGAATTCGCCGATTTGATTGGAAAAAGTGCGCTGGACCGAGTCCAAAGAAAATCACGTCGCTCGGTAAATCTTGCGAAGCAGCGGAACCCGGCACTTCTAAAAATTATCAACGACAAAGTTCGTATTTTCGGCCTAAGAAATGTCGAAAAAAGGCATTGCTGAAAGAAACGTTAAAAAGTCGAACAGCCGGAAACGTAAACATGGTAAGTCTATGAGATTAAATGAACCGACGCAACGAAAGGTGCGAGAGGAAAGATAAATAAAGCGCGAAATGCTGGGAAAGGGGATGGGTGTATTTGTCGATGTCAAATCAACACTGATTGAAATCACGCGGCGGTTGTGTGTTATCTGTGCAGTGAAAATCACTCAATTTTCGACGAAAAGGGCGAGCGAGAAAGAGTTATACGCTAGTTCGGTGTATACAGTTTTAATATGGAGTTTTGCAAGTTTTCGCTCATTCACGCGCAAGTGGCTTCAATCCGGCAGGGTAAACGAAAAACGTAGCTTTCTCCCCGGATTCGGTGCCTCACTTCTATTTATTCCGCGCGCTACTACGTTCATTCGATTTACAGTTTTCAACATGGCGTTTCTCGAAAAGTCGCCATTTTCGTTTGACGAATATGTACATTATGTAAAAACCTTTTCGAGGCAAAACCCTCGGAAGTGAAGAGAAGTATTTTTCGACGTAGAAAGATATTATGCCTGATGAAAGTTAGCGCTACTCCACTGAATAAACTTCCTCAAAGACACTGTATTCGAGTCTGTATATCATACTATTTACATTTCTCGACACCAACGTTGGAATGCGGCGAACTGTAACTATACAAAGGAATATCAATGTTGAGAAGCATTTGTATTTCTGATGAAGGCATTTTGATTTTATTGTATGTGAGATTTTACTAACTTATGTCCGTAAGGAATTATTTACTCATTAGAAAAAGATTATAAGTAACAGAGAATGGAACTAAAATTCAATGAAAAAAATTCCTTATAGCTATTACAATAGTAATAGATTGCACTTGAGTAAATTACAATAATCAATATTTTAACCAAGTTTATTGATGTGGGATGGGTTCTGCTATTTTCCCTATTTAAGCACTTTTATACATGAATAGATTATTCAAATACAGTCAACATAAATTAGTATTTTATGTAGAATTTTACAATAAGTCATAAGATAATATCTTTATCGGTAATTATTGAAATAGACTTTATGATGTCTAACAAGGTTTTGTTTATTATTACTATGGACGATTAGTCTTAAAATAGAAGAAAAAAGCGATATAAATACTGTGGAACTATGGTTATAAAGATAAGTTATAATCTAGTTTCCAATTTATTTCGTATACTAATTGAATCTAGTAGATTTGTTGATTATTTTTCTTAACATATGGAATCAGAAGAGATTGGTCTTGATGTCATTTAGTTACAGGGCTACTAAAATTACGAGTGAAAAATATGATAAGGAAAATCAAGACTTCATCTTAAAAAATATGTTGAAAAAAGAATGATCATTAGGAAATAATTCTACAAAAAAAAAATGTAAGGATATACTAAAATTTATTTAAAAATTTCAGTGATGTGAACATATGTGTTAGTGAAATTATAAAAATTCAAGGTTTTTCGAAAAGATTTCCTAAAATTTGTAATAAAATCTACTTTACACCTAGTTTATTTTTTGAATAATTTGAAAAAATGAAATAATTGTAAGATTTATTGAACAATTATTACAATTGTATTATATTGAATTGATAAAATATTATATTTAAAAAAATTATAATATTGTATCATATTACAGTTGTAATATAGTGAAGTGTAGGTCGTCAAAGAAATAAAATAATAAAAAATTACTACATAAAAATAAGATTTTTTCTTATACTTGTTCCGAGAAATCATTGGAAATTACATAATAATAATTGTAAAAGGTTTAAGGCAATAAAAGAAATTTTTTTTTGTACATTTTACTGACATTAGATGAACCGAACAGAAATTCAAAACACAACCTGATGAAACAAAAGAATAATACTTCTTATAGGTTTGTTCTTTACTTTCTTGTATCCTAGCATGGCCTTCAAAAAGACCATTGATTCGAGTGAAATGGACTGAAAATTTTACGTAGAGAAAAAAATTGGCCTATAATATAACCTTGTTTTTACTAACTACAATAATTAAAATTACTGTAATTTCTCAAATGCGCCATTATAAAACAAATAAATCTAATATTATTAAAACAACGAGCATTGCTAACTGAACATGAGATAAGATTATTCATTTTAGAAAATTTGGTAATTTTTAAGTCACTTAATGAGAAAATGATAAGTTTCTACTGATTAACGTGTTTTTCAATGTTCGTTTTTACTCAAAAATGAAATTATCTTATGATTCAAAAATTTTAAGTAGGCTTATAACGCCAATGTCAGCGACAATCTCTCTACGAAGACGCATGACTTATAAATTTCAAAATTAATTTTGTTATATTCCAGCTGTATTAAATACAAAAAAAAAGTAAGTGTTTTTTTGAAGACAAGATATCTTCCAGACTTTGTGATTTTAATGTATGAGGTAAAATCGCCATTTTATTATTTAGTTTTCTATGGAAAATCACTTTTGAGTAATATCCTCAATCAAACATAAAACTATCCCTCAAAATTGAAAGCCTTGGCTACAACATTTGATCACAAAATTGTAAAGTTACTTGTACTTGCTGGAAAATGTTGTTGTTTGAAGAAATTTTAACATTTGGTTATTTTACCAGATCAGGTAAAATAAAGATTTTCTCCTTTAAATGAATAATAAAAAAAAATTGTAATTACAATGGTTAATATATTGATAAACTGTAAAATTTAACAATAAAAACACGGAATCTGTCCTATTCGTCGCTTTTAATGATACAATTTTGTATTTCTTCAAAGTCACATTCCATATCATTCTAATCTAGTTTAATAGCTTATACTGTTGGAAATTTCATCATATCATACCAATAACTCATGTTTATTTTCTTTTTTCATTTACTTGCCAATAAAAATTATTGTTCGGAATTTCATAGACCTTGATGAAAGTTTTCATCACAGGTTGAAAGCTTGAAATATCGAAACAATACACGAATCTGGGTATCTGTAATCATCATTTTCTAATTATACAAAGGCCCAACTGCACGAACAAAACATGATGTCTTGTTGTCACAAGTTCTTCTGACTCAGCCGAGCAAGAAAGTCCCTTCGATTTCTAATCTAAGTGACTAGCTATGTCGCCTGTAATTAATACAAGTTGTAATCCCAGCGTATAATGGTATTCCAATGAGATAGGATCGGCATTAGGCCACGCCGACTCTCCCTTTCTTGTTTCAGTTAATGGAAATTCAGAAACGTACGTTCACTCAATTTCGTCGTTTAACTAGAATCTGTAATACCATCGCACGTCTTCGCAACAACTCTCTCATCCCGCGGTCTACCGGCCCCGGAATGAACGGAAAACAATGCTTGGCAACACACTGAACATAGGACTTGGTCCTCTTGAGACGAACGAATTCCGGAGAATACCTAGTTTTCGAGAAGTCACGTGAATGATTTTTGCAATTTCGTAGAGCATTCATATGTTTCGCCATGTACAAAACAGTACAGTTAATCGAACCAGAAACATGACTTCAGAAAAAAAAAGCATTGAAAATCTTTATGGTACTGGCGTGGATTAACGTCGGTTCATTTCATAACAACTCTCGGGGTATTACTCAATAAATGATATTATGAACGATGATTGCGATGTTCGTGAATAGAATGTATCAATGAGAAAAGAGTCAGCAAGTCTGTTGGAAACAAGTTTATACAAATGAACAGTGATTGTAGGGATTCTGTTTTGGCGTTCGTGATTGTTACGAGATGTCAGTTTTTGTGAGTATGATTAATGGTTCCATTCTACTGCCTAATACATGTGCCATTTAAGATAGAATCTGTAAATACTAAAAAGCACAAAAACTGGATCATCAAACTTTTCCCTTATCTTCGACATCAACACTACAACGCAAAGTATGCCAATGAACTCGTCCGCTACAGATTAAATAGCTCAATCGCTTTTCCCGAACGGAACATTCGCGATAAAGGAAGCTTCCTCTATACTAATCAAGTCAGAATCTTCTCCTGACTGGCCATGAAAACGATTCCCAAGGGTCCTGACAAAGTACTCGACTTGTTCTTTTCTTAACACCTCACCGGCATGATTATCGTAATTCCTCGTTTCTCAGACAAAGCGCCGCTCGGGCTGGTCTCCCCCGGCGGGGGTTATTTTTAATCCCGATAAGAGTATCCCGAAAACGTGCGGAACGTTCGTGTGAACCAAAGTGTGAACTAAATAAATCTAGCATAACCCGCCATAACCGAGGCGGCTGAATTCCGAGCGATACCAATCCCGGGGAATCGTAACAGTTTCTCGTTCCTAACGGCGTCCGATACTACACTCTCGATGCAAAACCCGAAGAGTGAGGGAGAGGAAGAAAGAGGGACCACCGAAAGACAGAAAGGGAGAGAAAGAGAGTCGGGCGTCGTATATACATGCATATCGCCTGAGTATAACGTATCCCCGGGTAGGTTACCGGAAGGTAACCTCGCGAAGAGGTGAAGCCCTTGGCTTTGGCTCCGCGATGAGATCTCATTCACTGTTACAGCTACCGTGGCGACGACGCCGGCGACAATGACACCGAGGACCACGACATGGGAATGCCAGCTCAATTCCAAATCGCCTTCGGGTAGCGGTCTCACACTACAAATATCACGGGATGCATATCGGGCTATGAATAGCGGTATTCGTCCACGTGTGACTTCGTGTACACAGGAGACACTTTTTACGAGCATCCAAGGGTTGGTGCTTTACATACTGGTATACACTGATTGATTCAATTGTTGAATGTTGCTGATTTACTTGAAAAGAGTATTGGAGTTTTGAAGGAAGAGAAAGGAAAGGGATGTAGGATAAAAGGTACTTCCATGCAAGGTTAAAAAGCGATGATCCCTTTTTTGAGTAGGAAAACAGATGTTGGATGTCATTTGTTTCATTCAACTTTCTCAATTTTGGTCAACATTTCATGGTTCATTTCGTAACAGACATGAAATGAACGAACGACTTTCTAATAAGTTTTACGATTCGATACATTATCAGTCAAATACATACAGCCATATTCATTCTACTTAACGAAACGTCATTCTGTATTCTTCTTGAACGCCAAACGTCTGACAACAACCTACATGAAAGGTGGTCTTACAACTGCGAGAGCGAAAGATGGAATTCGATTTGTAGCTCGACGTCTATCAAAATATCGTACGCACTCTATTTTCAGCAATAGCTTGATGATTTGCAAATTATAGTTCGCGAGGAAGATGATCTTTAAATAGCGACTCGTGAGTAGAAAATTGAACCTATATGCCACTCAAAGAATTTTAGATGAATGGTTTACAACATCGGCATTTGGAATAACTTATGTGGATTGGCCATTAAAGGGGGTAACGGAATTTTCTGTATCATATCCGGGACAATGGTTGTCGTTACTTTCAAAATTTGTAGGTATTGAAATTAGGAGAATACAAAGATCGAGTTGGGATGGGGAGTACATGATTTCATGCGTTTGATGAGTCGAAAAAGATCCATGATGTAACGAAGTGTAGCAATTATATAATTGAAAATCAAATTTTGTACAATAAAGGTTTTTGCTTGTCACTTGTATTAGCGAGTTTCATGTGGGGAGTGAGAGTCCTATTAATATTTTGTGCTGTTTTGAGAGTTAATTAAAGTGATTGTAACTTTTGAAGTACATGTGTGAAAAAAATTATTACCTAAACATGTAACTAATATATTGTGTCAGTTACTTCATCAGGAACAGAACTTTTGAATGGACGAGAATAAAAAATATTCACATATTCCAGTTGAGTATGTTATTGCTATATTTATCACAACTGAATCATATTGAACGTTATTTTAAAATATTGATTGAAAACTTTAAGACTGGACGACGTAAAATATCAAATCGAATGATTGAAATATTTTTGAATTTCTAACATGATGAAAACCTTTAATCAACGATAAGTGAATATATATTTTTTGATGTATAACGGCGATTTTCTATTTTCTACTGTGATTTCAATTTTAAATCCCAAACAATAGTAGATAGTAGATGTATGTAAAGAAAAATCACGAAAAGTAACAAAAATAACAGAAAACTACGAAATTGTTTAACATTACAATGAATTAGAGTTAGCTATATAAAAAAATATTTGTGGTAGTATACAAACGTAACAATCAAAGTAATCCATAGATTATTTTTGAAATATACAAGATATTTGAAAAAGAAAACTAATCGATTAAAAGACAAAAAAATATTCGCAAAAATGAATAATAATATTGTACTTTCGTATAGTATGAAAGTTTCTATGGAGCTTTTTATTTATTATTTTTAGAACGATTGTAGATTAGCTTTACAGTTGTTCCTTAGTAAGTTAATTATTTTTATAGTTTTTATTATGTATTTGGTGAATGTAATATAAGCCCATGAATTGATGAATAATAAAAAAAATAAATTATTATTATTTATTCATTGAAAATTTTGAACTAAAATAGTAGAATAATAATATTGAATTCCAAAAGAGAACATAACAACTACATGAAATTCATATAAAGTCAATTTATAGTTTTGAACACATCCAAAATATTTGGTTCGATTATTATGTTAACCAAGAGGAACAATTAACATCATTTTCTCTATGCCTGCAAAAATCATTTCATTTCTTTATCTCTATCTGTTCTTACCTATATACATCCAACCATAACGCGCCAATGACAAAAGCGAGACTTCGAAGGAAACAAAATGAAGTCACGATAAGAAGGGAAGGTGAATTCGGTCATTAATGCACAAAATGTTACTCGCAAAAGCTAGAAGAGCCTGCGAAATGAATCATTAGGAATGCACTGTGTTGTAAGATCGAATGTTCTCGTGGTGAAAAAGGTACACCTCGGTAGCGCACGCACGCATTTCGATCTAACGAACCCGATTGTTTAGCGCCCGGAATGATTCTCAAGACAACACGGTATCAGTTTTTCTGGAAAGCCCCCACCAGAATTCAACAGAAATCGCGTGTGGTATCACCTGCACACAATTTCTGTGAGAATGCAACAATGGCCGATGGAAGATACGGCGAAAAGGAAAGGACGAAATGAAAAATATCAAGATTCAATTACGTGAGATTAATAAGATTTTTGCGTGCGAGACGTTCCTTTCAACGTAAAAAAGCCGAGTTTCAAGGATGCTGTTGTGGTTTGTCGATAAGAGCATTCGAATCAACGACGCCATTAATTTTCATCCAGTTTTCTCTCTTACTCCCGTCAGTTCGATTTTAGTCTTTTTACAAAGACTTGGAATTTAAATTTACGAACACAGCTAAGTTGATGAAGTACTAAAATGGCGTTCTCGGTGATAGTGATACGCAATTTTTTTTTTTAACTGTAGCAATGTTTTTGAAAGTTGTTTATGACATGAGTTTTCCATGTTTGATAGTGGATTTTGGGAAACTTATTTTTTGTATGAGTGTAATCAACACAAAATAATTTTTGATAACAAAAAGACGTCAAATCGTCAAAGGTTATTTCGAATTTGTAACTGAAAAAAGACTTTAATCAATTGATGAAAATACTAGAAGTCAAATGTAATACTAGAAATGTATTTAAATTTTGATAAAATGTTTAAAATAGGTACTCTCCATCATATAAGACGTTATTTTCTCAAAAATGTGTAAATATAGAGGGAATCAAAATCATTGGACTTATGGTTCTAGGACATAGAATTAATGAAATCTTCATAGGTATTAATAAAAGTTCATGTAAATTCTGTAATTCTGATGAAAATTGGAGTAGTATAAAAAATTTAAGAAATCTTCGGAATTCTAGAAATATAAGTAAGAAGAGTTTTTTATACCATCCAACAAAATACCTTTCTTCTATTGAACTTTTGATTTTACGGTGGTAACAAATTTTATGAATGTATACAACAATAAAAAATAGAAGAAAAATCTGTAAAAATACTTAAAACTTATACATAATAATTCAAACTTTTCTAAATACGAAAAAACTGATATGGATCATAAACATATTACATATTAGAAATTCAGATATAAACAGTTTTCTCAAAATTTATAGAAACACATAAAATCTTTTTCGATCCGAATTCCAGAGGATCAAATTATGAAAATCTAAATAGATATCTATAATAATTTCATTAAATTCTTTACACCTCAGAAATATTGATGGAATAGAAAAAAAACAATATTCACAATCTTTGAAAGACTGGACACAAATGTAGGCATTTCTATTGATATATTAAAAATCTTTAAAACTGAATCTCACAGTATCAAAATTTAGAAATCTGTGAGTCAACAAAAGAAATATTAATAATGTATTAAAATAGTAGAGTCTGAAAGAATTACAAAAATTTTGAAAAATTGCTAAAAATTTAATTATAGTAGAAATCTTTTCAATACTAAAGATAAATATCGATATAAATTTTTAAAAATCTATCATGAATTTTGGATGTCACTGAAATTTTTAATACTAGAGCATCGAATTCCAAAAATCTGACTAGAAATTCATAAAAATGGCAGGACATTTTTGAACTGTATGAATATTGTAAAAATACAAAAAATACTGAAAGTATTACAAATCTGTAAAACACTGTACATCTTTGATAATACTGTTTTTTTGAAGAATATCTTATTACATCAATAATGATACGACTATCAATTTGTAGACATCAAATTATAGAAATCGATAAGGAAATCTGTAAAAATACTAAAAATCTACGAGAACACTTAAATAACACGTTGAGAGCAAAAACGAAATAAAGTCAATAAGCTTTAAATGGTCGTTAGTGCGTTTTTGTTCTCATCGTGACAAATATCTTTGAAAACGTTATAAATACAAATGAATTACAATAGCTCTTAAAATACCAGCAGTCTACTAAATAGTTTGTATCGATGTAGATAGAATCTGTTTGAAAATATACGAAAACACTATAATCCTCTGAAACTTCCAATCCTAGAGTATTTAATACCAGTAATCCAAAAATTGTGTCCCGAATTCCCATATTATATAAACAAAACCATTAATTACTTATTCAATTTCGAGTCAAAAAGTCCTTTACCCCTTTTTATATTACTAAAAATTTTAAAAGTTATTTAAGCCTAAACTTTAAACAATAATTGCGCTCTGTCCACAAGTGGGGGCCGAATTCACGAACCAATCTATATTCAAAATTTCTAATATATTTTTCTGAGTCGAAAAGTCCTCTTTTCGCTAAATTCAAAATCAAAAAAGATATTCTAGTCTAAAATCTAAGAAATCTGATTGGTTAAAACTCGTCATATGAATATCTTTTTTGATTTTGAGTTTTGTAGAAAGTGGCAAAAGAATTTTTGACTCAGAAAAATATGAAAGAAATTTTAAGTGAAGTTTAGTTTGTGAATTTACCTTCCACTTGTCGAAAGGGCGTAATTATTCTTTAAATTTTGGGCTTGAATAACTTCAAAATTTTGAAGTTTTGACTATGTGCCTCAAAACGACTGGGGTTGTAAATGGGATTTACATGTAGTTTTTGATTACATTTTAATCAAAAATTCATAACTTGTACGAAACTTCTGATATATGTTTGAAACTTTGCATAGTTTGAGTGTATAATCTTAGGTTTAGGATCAAATTTTTCTATCGCTCTTATCTATGTTTTACAAACACTGTAAAAAGGCAAACATGTACTTTTATGCACCTTAATATACATCGACCATCTTGACATTTGAGTTTCCACCTCCACATGCTAAATTTCGTCGTAAAATGCCTGATTCGATGTTTGAAAGGACGTATCACATCACAGAGAATTCTCTACTAACAACTTAAATATACTTTGTCTTTTCTATATTTATTATCTTTTAGAACCAAAAATTTTTTCACATAATATCACGATCAACATTAAAATAAGCGACACCTAAAAGAGCCACATAATTTGTTTTATACTCGAGACATTAATTACCTAGTCTCATGTCATTAACAGCCCTTGGCGGAGCAATCTTCGGTTCGCATCCCCTTCATTTGCCACGGCATTTCTCTCTGAAATAACAGCGTCAAAGTTCCTACGGCGCGCCGTCGTCTCGGTTAAGTTTGGTGGCTAAACTCGGGCAACGAAAACAGTGGCGTCTCGTCTTCGTCGCCTGAGTTTATTGCGACGCAACGAAACTTTCATAACCCTGCATTGTACGTACACGCGGCAAACGCAAACAATTTTACAGGTATAATGAGCTTTCAAGTATTCCACGTCGTCAGAACATTCCACGAATCAACGAAAAATTGCCCATGCACGACTCAGACGTCAAACATGTGCCTTTTCAAAAGTTCACTAGGGTCGGAAATTTAGCATACCAAGTGTGAATATCGCGGTATCGATTCGGGAATTTCACAATGTCAACGAAACTGTATGAATGTCTAATAAGAGAATGAGAAGCGGAAAAATAACCTGGAATCTTGATATCCTGGTTTTTACTGATCGCCAGCCACTGAGCTTACATTTTAAGTTTGAGCAACATTGGCGTCGACCCTTGGTAATATCTGTCTCGCGGAAGAATTGTGGGTGCAATTTCGAGTGGCCACCGTGTGCGCTAGCTGCTTCTATGATTTAAGAAATGCCAGCTAGGGGACACTGCGGCGAAATGAGTGAAGAAAAAACGCGGTGGAGCGAGCGAAAAAAGCTTTTGTATTATGATTTGCCGTGGCGCAGGGGTCTCGGACGTTATTTAGACAAGGAGTTTCTCGCGGAAACTGGTATTGAGACAAAAAAGACCTTCTTTGAGTTAAACATTAAAAAACGCCGGCTTTTTCTACGCAGCATGTTTTATTCAAGGGGACGTTTCGCGAGCATTATTTCGTGTAAGCAACCGAATTCGGAGTTATTATTCAGCCTCCGAGGGAATTCATTCTCGAAAGCCGGCTTTTCTTTCACCGGCGTGAAATTTAATTGCGTCACGCTTAACAGATAGGGCTTTTATTAAAATGATTCCAGTCATGTAATGCGTCTTCCAAACTTTTATGGCTTAGCGAGCTTCTTTCCCACTTTGCGGAGAAAATTAAATTCAAAGGGTTCAACTACGAATACGCAAAATACAGGGAGTTTCCAGCCCAACGAAAAGGAGAAACAAAGTTTCGCAAGTACGTTATAATGAAGTGAAAAGTTTGGATGAAATGGTTTTGGGATAGAGTCGGGAAAGGAGACTTTTTGTCTTGAATTTTGAAACTTTTTTGTGTATGATGAAGTGTATTTTATGATTGATGTAATGATTTTATCAGGGTTGGATTCGAGAGAAAAATAATTCTATGGCAATTTTTCATTCATAAGTTAGGAAAAATTTTTTAATACTTCGACATGTATCCTCACTTTTCGCGATTCTGATGGTTCCCAAAAGTTTTTCTTTTTTTACTGTTTTGATATTTGTAGACAATTTGCTAGTTTACTACAGTGGTATAGTTTTGTGTTTCTAGATTATTTCGACAGTTTCGCATTCAAAGCAGTTCTTAGTGTTCTTACACATTTCTCTAACTTGATCGTCTCTTTTATTTTGATACCCTGATCATTTACCAGTTCATAATTGCTTAAAAATTCAAATGGTTTTGATGTTTCATAGCTATTAAGATAGTTGTGAAATATTTTTTCCTAACTAGAATTTTTATTATCATTTTCATACTTTTTAGGGGATCTACGCAGTTGGAAACGGTTTTACACTTTCACAGTTTTATACATTCCAGACAGTTATTTTCAACTTTTTTGTTCTAGTCACTGTGAGAATTTCGAAAATTGATTATTGTACAAAATTTTTGACTGTTGTTCAAATAAATTTGAAAGTTTTTTACAGTTTAACAATTAAAACTGTTTTAAAAGCTCGAAGAAAAAACAATTTAAAAGGACAGAACAAATATTTGTATAAGTTTTGGAAACAATATGTTTTGAGAAAGAAGAAATAATAAAAAAAAGTACTTGGCGAAAAATATTTCAGGTAATCTTCGCATTAAGTAGGAAATATTTTTCTAAAAATGATATTTGAAAGAAAAAATTGGGAAAAGTGGTAAGCAACCGTTTTATAATTTCGACAGTTGTTTTTTAATTTTTCACTGTGTTTCTTCGTTTTTAGCACTATTCATTCAAAAATAATATTTTCAGTTCAGTCTTTTTTTCTTGTAGATTTTAAATTCCGTAAATAGTCTTTGAAATGCACAAATTATAACAGTTTAACAGTTTAATACTTTTTTAAGGCATTACAAAATCAAACGAATGTACGAGACTTTTGTTGAATCACTTCAAATTCTTTGTGTATATTTGTACAATGAAACTAATTTTGAAGTAAAATTTTCAAGAAGTAATTTTTAACGATGCTATTGTATCTTTGAGACAGTTTATAATATAAAAATATAATGTAACTTAATAGAATAAAAAATGATTTTCAGAAATTCATGAAACTATCGGAGCATATTTTCAACGGATTTTGATTTCGACTTCTTTATTCTGATCTCGAACAATTTTTATGATTATTTACAAGCAGGAAAGAACACTGTGCGAAAAAAAAGGTAACAAGATGAATGTTTTACAATAAAGGAAGTCAAATAAATGTTGCGTAACTTGGTGCTTCGAGTACAATGGAATAAACGGAAAGTGTTATGAAGACTGTTGAGAATGCACCATTATTACATAAATAAGAATGAATTTAAAAAGTGATAAGTTTCAATGTAATTAAAAGTATGAAAAAACAACTGTTCGTAAAAAAGTGAACACTTCAGAATAAATTTCGATAAAGAATTCATTTGTTTCTGATATATATTTCGTGAGTGTTCTTTCTATTTTCGAAATTTTGAAATCAAAAACTATAACACTCATAAATGTAATGGAAAAATCACAAAAAAATGCGTTAACCTCTTTTTTTCACTGTAGAAAAAGAAAAAAAAATTAGAATAAAAAAACCCACGTATTTAAGGTAATTTTTTTCAGTTCGACGTCTAACTTTTCGACTAAAACTTATTATACGCCGCTACTACAATCTCATCTTAATACAACTTCAAACTTTTTCACAAATAAACCACAAGCAAATGTAAAGCATCTGAGACCAACAATATTAATCACCGCATCAATTCGCATCACATATTCACTCATTGAATTCCATATTAACTCTAATCCACGAATGGTCCACTCAAAATCCATCAATAAAACCTCAACAACTCCTCACCGCTGCCTGTACAAATAACCACACGAAATCGTTCTCGTCATGACATGCAAAACATGTTTACGACATTATAGTGGGAACCTCGGAAATCCAATTTGTTTGTCTTCAACTTGCAAGTCCGCTCAATTTGTAACGTCAACACGGAGCTCAACAATCGCAACCCCCCCATCTGCACGAAGTACACACTATCGCTGTTCGGCTCCTCGATTGCCCGATTAATATGTGAGCGGGCTATTGGCTTTAGGCGAGCGCGATTTAATTTAATGTAAATATCTCATGCTCGTCGGGGAACTAATTGATGGCCCAATTGAAGCTCGGCATGAAAAATGCAGCGCGACGCGCTCGTTCGCTTTGAATCCAATTAAAAGACCCTCCCTAGTCCCGCGCACGCGAAAAAAGATGGTCGAAAATTTCGCTCCCGTAATAAAACGGCATTTCATGAATTACCCCAGGCCGTCAACATTCTGAAAACCCCTTCGAAAAATCCGCAGACATCTTAATTGAACCGTGCAGCCCCGAGCCGATGCCATTTGACAGCATAACAGTTTAATTATACTCCCAATTACGGCATTAAGCGATTCGAAGAGATTTATCTTGCCCCATAGAAAACCCAGTAAAAGGGAGAGGAAAAAAAGCGGCCTGGGATTCCGCTACGGTGACGAATTTGGAAACGCGGCGGCCGCAAAAAGCGCAGCGCGTCGAACGGTGGCATGCATTCGTGTATTATTAGACGTTTACCTTTAAGGCGCCATCCACGAGCCGGTAACAAAAAGCACCGCGATTGAGCGCAACGCCGTTGAAAGGGGCCTGAGTGATTAACTGCCCGAGAGCGAGCCGTACAATGTTCGCGTCTGCCTCTACCACGTAAAATTATCTCCACGTGTCGATTATTATTGACCGTAAATAAAGTCAACCTCACGCCGCTGCGTCCTTCCAGCTCGCCTGCATTTTTACCCGAGCAAACGCTTCAAGTACCGAGCTAATTCCATTAAGCCTCATCAAGCCTCGCGAAACGATACGTTATTCCTAGCCCCAATCACTACTCGGCTAATGTTAATTCGATGCGGTGCGGTTGTTTCCACGCTTTTCATCAAACCCAATCGTGTTTGTTGACAAAAGTTGTTGGAGTTGTCAAAGGGTCCCGCTACACAAATCAGTAGCTTCCGGGAGTACGGACGATGTTTGGGATTAGGGTCATTTCATCTCAAATCGTCCAAGTGTGAATTTTCATTTTTTACTTTTGTGAATGAGAAAGGTGAACATTTCACAGTTCAAACAACAAAAATATTTCCCAATATCCAAAGTTTCCATTTTGGCTTCTACTGCAGTATAGAACATGATCAGCCAAAGTGAGCGTGGGTCGCAACAATTTCAATTAGTCATTTATATGTCCCCCATTTTCTGTTCGGCCGTTGAATTGTACGTAGGTTCGTTGAATCGAGCGACAATATACATAGTTTGGATTAATTAAAGTTTCGTTTGACGACTGGGGTGCGTAACACGTACCGCGCAAAGCCCTGTGTGACGCTAAAATATTTCGCGTGCAATTTCATTATACGTTTTCCAAGGTTGCAACATGAAAACAACACGGAATTCAGAGTTTTGCTGAGGACCAATGGACTCATGAAAACGATCATAATCAACAGAGAACCCAATGAAATACCCACGTGATTGAATTGCGCCCGATGTCACACGAAATATTCCTTTCTGTTGTTATGTGCAATGAACTCTTCTAACATCGAGTGATGTCGAGTTGATTGTTCATTGAATCTATTCCTCTACAATATAACGGAAGTATGAATGCACTGTGTAGGTGTTCGATGTGGAATGGGAAAACTTTTGTGGGCATAGTCTCTGATAGGAATCTAATGGAATAGTTACTTTCGTGAGGAGACAGTACAATCGATTAAAAAAAGGCGTGGTTTGTGTTTCTTGGCGATGCGGAGAGATACAATCACCCTCGTAAAAATAGCAAAGAAAATGATTTCGTGTCCAGAATGATTATGAAATAAAGCCTTCACGCAAGGCAACGTTAGGCCATGGGAAGACAGTTCCTGTTAAATTATCTCTCAATCGTCTGCACAAGAATGTATTCCGGTGTTTTCAGTTTTGCTTTTTCTTTTTTTTTAGTGTTGAAACATTAGACCTATTGTTCATATAGACTAATTCTTCAGAAATATATTGTTTAAAAGGATTCGAAGTATAGAATAGAACAGAAGAAGACTGCGAAATCATCCCCACGAAAGATCGCGATGTGTCATTATTCTACTCATCTGGTGCAACAGCAAAATGCACGAGGGTAAGTGGAAGTGGCAAGTGCCCGGCACAAATGAACGCAAGCTCAAACCGCTGATGATGCTGTCACGCATTGTGTGCCAGTTAGCAGAGGAGAATCCCAGAAACACGTGTCGAAAGCGCCGTTGTACCCTCGGGTACAGTGACTACGAGGTCACTACGAGGTCGACTACGACTACGTGATTGTCCGAACACGGCCGAATAATACGATTAGCACACAATAGCTCGATTTGCACTTTTTCGCCGGGGAAAAATGACAAACGCCGGGATTGTCGGCGAAACGTAATAAAGTATAAAATATCCCGAGTCACACTTGGCCCAATTTCTCGTTCCCACGATGCAAAAACTTGGCCATATTGTATTCATATCGCGGTACCCGTTACGTTTGCGCCAGTCAATATCGTTTGGCAAAGAAGAGGAAAAGGACGACCGTAGAATATGGCTCGCGCGATGAAGATCGTAGCGATATTGGATGCAGGTCGATTGTGGCGAACGGAACGAAAACGGATTTTAGGTGGAAGCGGCTTACCCGGGGTAAGTGTACAATCTGTTGCTAAGCCGCGCCACTCCAATTTCGATGAGGGTACTTGCTTGTTCCTTCACGCAAATCTTGCAGGAAATATCGAGCAGACGTCGAGCGTTTCCTCGGAAATAGCGCTTGACCGATAGTAGAGGGTTGTAAGTCAGTGACGGAATATTCAGACTACTCGTAACACGTTTTTCAGGGCATCTTTCACGAAATGCGATTTCTTGCGATACACATGTTTCAGGATGGAGGTAGGTTTTATGCAGAAAGTTTTTGGATCTCACATAGTATATAATTATGTAAAAGTTGTTGAAAGCCTACTGGTTTATTTGATCTTATCATGGAAAAATGGCACTTGGAATAAAAAAAATCATGATTTTTAGAAAAAAAACTTTGGGTATACTTAAAATTCTTTTAAAAATCATCACATAGAGTACCTATAGAAAAGAGGAATCACGAATGAATGAATCAAAGCAATCACTGTAAAAAAAGTTTGTAAATTTCCCGTAACGAAGTATAGTAAATTTCCTGTCCCTCGAAATTTACAATACCGCAATAGAAGTTTTCCTCGACCAAAGGACTTTTACTACTCTTTTCATGAATTCTTTCTATGTCTGGTATGTGAAAGATAGATATAGTCATTTTACTATGGAACAATACTATTTTTACCTTCTCGCTGTTCTAAAAATATTTTACCCAAGTGCACAACATTTTTTATTAATTTTTTTAACTATATGGTAAAAAAGCTGGTAAATTTTCCCATGCCCCGTATGGTAAATTTCCAAAAATCTGCATTTTTCTATAGTTCATTCGACGCTATTCTATGACTATTTATTAATTTTTTTACACGTAAAAAATTTTCGGGTCCAATCCCCATAAAAAACTGGAATCGCAGGGCAAGGGTCGAATTTCTATTTTTGTTCTAGGCTCTTGCCTTGCTAAGCTTTTGCCTGGAAGATTTGAGATGGAAAGTACTCACTATAAGAATTCTATAGCGGAAAAATTTGATAAGAACTTTCAAATATTGATTTGGGGATGTTACTACAACGTCTGTAATTAACTTATTGTATTAATACAAAAAACATTTAAAATCCGCTATGTCAGAAATTATTTTGGATTTATAGAGGAAACTTTTAAGAGGATCGAAACTAGTTATAGTTTTTAACGATACTTATTCATTTTCAAAATCTTTAAGAATATTCTCAAATTCGCTGCTATGGATGGACGTAATTTTCTTGATTTCGAATAATCGAAGAACTGTAATTTTAAAAAGGGAATTTCATACATACATGAATAAATATGATCATTATTATCAATTCATGCTTGGCATCAATAATATCAGTTATTGCAAATTCAATCAAGTGGGCAGTTGGTTTCAGTATCGAATGTTTTTGAAAATTTTTTTAACAGTTACTTGCAAAATTGAAGTTTTTACAAGATGCATATGCTTTCCATAGTTTTCAGGTACGCTGGTCATGAACATGGTATTAGATTTGTAAAGTTGGTTTGTTCTGAACTTTTTTCTATAAATACCTGCAAATTTGAAGTCTTTGAGGATAAATGTTTTCTCCGTGGTTTTCAAGTGCTCTGGAGTCTAGTGTCAAATATACGAAGTTTATTTTATTTAGTTTTTTTAATCTTAAATAACTTTTCATAAATTATGATGGTCCTACGCCTAAAAGACTGAAAAGGTTGTCATCCACAAAAAAAAATACAAAAAAGGATTTTAAGTACTGATTGGAAACCAAAAAAAAAGATGACCTCATTTTACAATGATATTATGTTACGTTTAACCTTTGCTATATTTCATTGCATAAAATAAAACATTGCATCAAATTTCTTATATTAGGTTCAAACTTTGCGTTACTATTTGCAAAATTCCCATATGATGGGAGGTCTGAACCCATTTTTACAGTTTTCTAAACACAATTAGTTCTGTATTTCGAACTGATCAAAATTAACATAAATTTATGCACCTTTCATGAGGTATAACTATATCGTGTTTAACCGTTTTCCTGTATTTTTAGATATTTAGTAGTAATCAGAACTATTTACATACGAATAGGTCCAAACCTTCCCAGTTCAACGAAAAAGCTTAGTTTGTCAATTTTGACAGTGTTCATGCAAAGAGTGTAAAATGTAACCAAAAAAAATTTTTTTTTCCTTTCATTTTCTACATGTGACTAGAAATATTCTTTTTCGCATGTAAAAAACTTATATTAGCTAAAATCTATATTTATACTTAGGTAAGTATTATCATTTTTTTTCAACATAACCATTTGATACGACCAGACCTCATAAAGTAGGATTCTAGAATGTGAAATGAATTCAGACGCTCATATTAATCAACTGAAAAAAGCTGTAATTTTTTCATACTATTCTGACAAGGTTTCTTTAGTAAAAGCATCAGCGAAACTTAAGATTCTAAAATCAACGGTGTCATACAAAAATCAACGATATTGTGTAACTAGGTCGAAATTTAACAAATCACGAAGTCGCAGACCCTATTAAACAACGAAACAAAAAGACGAAAAATGTGTTACTTTCTAAAGGAACAGATGGTGACCAGCCAAAGAAATTGCAGTTCATGTCAATAATTTCACAATGATCAAATTTCCGTAGATACTGTAAAACAAAAGTTGTGCACAGCAGATTTTTACAGTAGGTTTGCCTTGCGAAAAAAAAACTATTGCAGCCACAAAAAAAGAAACAGCTACACTATTATGTAAAAATCTTGACTTTCGAAATATTATGAGTAAAAATTTGGCAGTCAGATCATGTACACATTGGTGTCCAAAGACTTTCGCACTACAGCATATACGTTCTTAAATGATCTCGTACTTGTGTTTATACGTAACCTTCAATCTTGATTGAACATTCATTTTAGTCAATAACCAAAAAGAAAAAAAAAACAGCAGAAAGCTTCAAGATAACGCTGGAAAATGTTCAGTTTCAACTTCTGGCGTTGAAAGGCGTAATTGGCGAGTAAAATGACAAACATAGATTTCCGTCAGATACTATCAGTGTAGATTCAAGATCCAAATGAGACACCCACGAAAGCCACGACTCGGTAGCGTGAATATCTTGTGACTCCCAGCAAGGAGTGCCCGGGAGTTCGCGTGCGAAGCTCTGTTGAGCCGAATATTTTTCTCGGTAATGTGCTGTGTTATCGCATCATACGAGGACTACGACCAAACATTACTAAGGACGTAGACCTCGAAGACAAGGGGGAAACTGTCGGGAAAAAAAAGCGAACAAGAAGTGGGTGGACAGTTCAAGTTTCCAAATAAGACAGTGACTTGAAAAAACAAGTTTAAGGTGGATGACCTTGGCAATAGAGTGGAATAATTTTAGTGGAACATCAATTTATGAGAATATCTTTAGAACGAAGCTAAAAAAAAGTAGTCAATTTCGAGAAGTTCTACACTGAATTTAAAGTAATAATGATTGCAAAAAAAGTAGATTCATGCCCTACATCATCATAGACCATGATGGCTGATTCTGCGTCGTGGAAAAAAATCTCACCGCAAGACGCACGCGCCAGTAAATCACCCTCTCGGCCCATTGGCTCTCGCCTTATCGCATTTATAATTAAGCGTCTGCACCTGGAAAGATTAGTGACGGGGAAAAGGCGAGCGATAACGACATAATTAAAGATGTGGGGCACGATGACACGTTGAAGCGTGAATTCAAAGATCAAAATGTATAACAAAACGAAGCGAAAAGCTGCCGGGCAGGCTCGGCTATCTGTTTTCCAACATTTGTCACTTGCCGTTGGAGCACATGAAAGGCCGCGAGTGCGCGCGTTTCGCGCGATACGTACCGGTTTCGCGTTCATTACGCTTGACGGAACCGGTTAATATCGCGTCAAAAGCCGCGTTTTTTGGAAGCTGTCTCCTCTGGAATAACGGTTTCACCCCGGGCGAATCAGATCCTTCGAACGTCGGAGAACACGTTTTTGCGCGCGATGCATATCGAATTCGTTTACGCGACATGCCGGACATTAAGATGTGACGTTTCAATGTTGTCTTATCTATTATTAAAGCGACTTAACGCGTGTGCAATCGCAACCGTTGGCATTGGCCTCGTCACCGACCCAGATATGCATTCCGGTCTGCGCGAGCATGTGAAATACCTGAGACCAATAAAAACGTCAACGGCCTGAAATTAAACTTTACCGCGAGTCAAAGTCAATGCTGCAAGTGAAAGTGTGACGCAAGGTTTGGTTGCAGACGTAACACAGGAAATGAAAGACTATTTTTGTACTCTTATCGTGTAACTCAAAATTAAAGTGGTCTTTTACAGTATTGTTCTTTCTGAAGGACATTCTTTGAGCATGACATTTCTCATCAGTATGAAGCATTATTACAGTTAAATAATTGTAGCGGAAGATCCATTGTATACTTCATATCGTACGTTCAACTGAGAAGATTAATTTAATTCCAACAGACAGATCAAGATGTGAAGGAACTCATTCTTTGATTAAAATATAATGCGATCGTGTCGTAAATTTAATGGACATTTCTACTACTGTGGGACTTTTCTCAGAAAAGTATGATAATTTTGCAGCCAGTGGTCTCGCTAACAAGTGTACGTAGCACGTCGCTGAACTATCATTGTTTTTAATTTCGAGCGCATCTCAAGCTGCTGCAACATGAGGCAAAGGCAGTACGATATTCGCTATTACGACAATTATTAATGCGCTACATGCAACTTGTTCGAGTGGCCGGTACATTCTGTCAGTCTCGACTTCTCTTTCATACACTTTTACTATCTCACGCATTACAGTTCTTACTTCCCTACATAAATGGCATTTGGAATTCATCACTGCTACATACATGTATTTGTGCGTTATTTTACTGCAAAGTTATCTTGTAACGTTACTGAAAAACAATCTACTGCATCTTGGATGGAACTACTTTCACAGATATTAAAGAAAATTTTATCTTCTGGGAAATTGTTTTGATAAGACTCAGTTGGAACTGGATGGTCTTTTATTGATAAGAATCAACGCAATTAGCAGCAAATAATTTTTTGACTTCAATAGAAGTAGGGAAAAAAAGGTGAATGCAAAAGTTGCGGGAAAAATGAAAAGAGTTATGGTTAAATCGCCTTCTTTATCAGAGATATTAATTATATGCACAGTTTGCAGATCGCTCTGTCGGAAATATAATTAACTCAGTATTTTTTTTTTTTTTTTTTTTTGTATAAATCACATTTTGTATAATTGTTAACCGTTTATGAATTGAACGTTTTCAGTGGGGTAGGTGAAAGGGAGAAAAATTTTTAGTTTCTCAAGGATGTCAGTTATGTATCTTTTGTGATTTGATTTTCATATCGAATTTTCAAAAAGAGTCAGGTTCTGTTTTGGGATAAACTTTTCACATTTATCATCTTGTAGATGTAAGTTCGAAAATTTATTAATAATTTGAAAATGTTACAATACACTAGGTAACAAACATAATTCGAATTTTTTTTCTTACGAAAACCCATTTTATTTATGTTTAGAACTTAATAAATGCAAGCGACACGTCAAAGCCATTAAGGATTTACCTTCGTAAGTGATATTCGAATTAGAATTTTCATAAAAAAAAATATATTTGAAAGGTATTAGCGTCCTTATCACAGTTGCAAAATTACAACTTGTTTTACTGTACCATTTTTTGATAAAAAATTATCAAAGTTTATGTGTAGTCTTATGGGCGGAAGCGGTTTTTTTAAAGTTTCAACTATACTACACGTGAGATTTCGGTTATTTTTTTTGTCGTTGGCACATAATAACTTACTTCGTAAAATGCTCAAAACAGAATTAATATTTACTGTATTGTTTTGGGAAAAAAAAATGAAACAATTTTGATATTTTTCTGCATCGAATCGGTAACCTTGGCTACAGTGTATTCTATCCGATTTTCACCAATGTTCAAGTGTGTTGACTTTGACATTTATAAAAGTTATTTTGTAAGTAAAAAAATATAACCTATGCAGTGGATTCAGTAGTTTGCAATTTATTTCATTTCTTTTATTTGTTGTTATATTAAGTTATGCAATCGCTTTTATTTGCTTTATTTATATTTATTTGTATTTGCTGTCAAAATACTCTCGAGGTTGTGTTTAATATATTTTATTATTAACGAAACACAATCATATGACATACGAGGCTGGTTTCTCGCTCTAATAGAAAAGACGGCACAATGCAACGTTGCCGCTGTCAAAAATAATGCAGTAATAAAAAATAAGCTAAAAATAATTAGCTTTGCAACTATATTCATTCATGGAGGCAGTACCTTAAGATACGGTTATGATAAAACACTTTTTTAGTATCAGATTTTGATTTTCTAAGATAATAAATTATACTGTAAAATTTATTGAAATAATTTCACAGTTAACCTGGAACTTGATCAATTCATTGCTTCATGAAAACTTGAGGTGTTGGTAACTGATGGCAGATAAATGATATTAACTGGTTTTGTTACACTTTGTAATTTTTTTTCTTAACGTCGATAATCTTTGTAGTATATTTTTAAAAAACTATTTTAGGCATAACAAAAAGCGGAAAACGGAATCTTGCCTGGAATGCCCCGTTCTCTCTTACTTGTTCCAATTGTATGTATTCTTACAGTTCTATTTTTAAGGCTTACCAGAATATTTGTTGAATTCGAGAAACTTATTTGAACAGTTTTGAAAATAAAAATATCCTTAAAATTTTCGTTTACGAGATCGAGCTTTAATAAATCATCCATCGTCAAAGTCTAAAATCGGAAAATGATAATACACATTACAAAGAATTACAAAAATGGAACGGAAGACAATAACCACACATATTTGTAGCTGAAAATGACAAAATTGTCATTCAACATTTCATCATAAATGAGAAAAGAACTATTCTACATTCATTACATTATAGTAAGTCGACATGATGTAAAACAAGCTTGGCAAAAAGCAAACAACGTAGTCATCCTCACAATACCCAGCCAGACTACCGAAACCAAACATGTAAATTCACAGCACAAAATGTCCTGACAAATAACAATTACACGAAACACCGCAAGATCCCGCGATTTGAACAACTAGAAACGTGACACAGTCAAAAATAAGCGATGCACCAGAGGACCGAGCATCCGAGCATGGCCCTCTGCGAAGCGCCCGTGGTTACCCAGGAAACGTAGCCACGAAACGGAGCACGTTTTCCCCACTCAGCATCGGTCAATGTCAGGTGGAAAAGTCGCGGAAATTTAAGCCGCGAGAAATGACCAGGCTCAGTAAATCTTGGCATGCCGCGCACGGTAACTTTCGATTTGTATTCGTGGCGCGTGACGCGGCCGATCTCCATGTGGAAGCGATCACTCCACTCCCCGATGACCCTTTTGTCTCGCCTCGATACGGCAATTTCGCATCGGCGTCCAAGAATAATTTCAATTTGGGCCGAAGAAAAGCGAGAGGCCGCCGACGAGCTTTCTCTCCTCGGCCTAATTACTCCACGAGGTAGATTGAATGGCGCGGCATTTCATTACCCGGGGGGTCCCCAGGGCGTAGTCCCTAGGTGCATCGAACGCAAATTAAATGATGAGACGCCGAACGCGAGGAGAATAAAAACTGAATCTACCCGCTGATCCCGTAGCAGGCACTGTAATTTTAGCTGGGTCGTAGATCAGTGCCTCGTGTGTTTGTATATATGAGCACTTCCGAGTCAAGATGACAGTTATAAATCTCTTCGATTCCCAAGGTATGCCGTGATGGACACGCCCCGGCGCACCAACTATCCATCAATAATGTGCATTATGTGAACTTGTGTGCTTAGCCTAGGATGGATAAGTGACCGCCCGATTGTTTGCGAGTTCTGCTCGGTGCTTTCGAAGCTCCGCTGGATATTATAATAATGTTGTGACGAGAATTGTTTGTCAGGTCATATCTCAGAACCCACCGCGTTCCGGACGAGTTTTCCTCGTTGTGGAATAGTTTTTTACGTTTTGGATGACGGATCTCCAGCCACGTATTTGACCCATTGCATACGATTCCGGTAGAATCGACGCAACGGTTGCTGACGGCTGATTGAGCACCACTGCGTATGCGAGACATATGTTATGAGATTTAGAAAATATCAGACAAGAATACCTCTGCCAGGTCTAACTTATTTTATTCCTTAATTAATGATTCTACGAATTCTACATTTATAAAGTGCCCCTCTGATGTTTCAGGGGTTTCAGGCTGTTAGTCTACATGATCAGATGGACAAAATTTTCAATCGAATCGGTTATTTCGGATCAAAGTATTTGTACTTCAAAAATATACACCTGTTTTTTTTAATGCCTCATAAAACTGACGCGAAATATTACTTCATACCTCATACTATCATACTTCACAGCTGAGTTTACGATGGCAATACTTACTGTCAAAGAAGCAAGCAAAACGCGAGATAGCGTGTCTCATAGTACCCACCTTCACCCTATGCAAATGATGCATACTATTGCGACAGCTGCCTTTACAAAATATAATGTAATATTTGTAAGGGAAAGAAAATGCTCAACCTGGTTATTTTTGTTACTATTTTCATGAGTGGAAAACCCGATCCAATACTCCGAATTTAAGCGAAACTGCTTAATTCACGTATTCTCGTTTTCCACTCATCAAAAACCTCGAGCGCCGCACTTGATACAAAACTGACTGCAAAGTACACAACTCCGGAGCTTGACGGTGTAACGTAAAAGCACCCTCCAAAGCGCAGTAATACCGAAATCCCGAGGTCAGAGCCTCCGTTTCCCCGGAAAACAACAATGCAGCATCAGCGCGCAGTGGCCGAATCGCCGCATGAAATAAACCAAGACCGGCAACAATTATCGCCGCGCAATAATCTGCTCCCCTTCCTAGGTACTAACCGACGAGTTACATTGCGGAAAGTACCGTGGAAATCATGAATACCGGGCGAGATGCGATTTCAGCTTGCGAGGGGATTTCGATAAATCCATTTAAATAAAGGAGCCATTTATGGGGATTTCGTGTAAATAGCAAATGTTAATTAAATGTAGCGACTCACGCTCTAATCTCCCACGGCATTATTCTCGAGTAATTGCGAAATTTAACGCGTGAAATTTCGCCTCGCGACATATCGCGCGGTACGGGCTCCCAATGAATGCGCCTCATCTCAGACGGGATAGCCAAGTACGTCAAACGCGTATCAAGACGCATTAAAACCGAATCGCCAGATAATTCACTTCGTTTCCAAGCCCCTTTCATACGATCCGTCGAGACTTATCACGCCTCTTCCACGCGGCTTTCTTTTGCATTCCTCCCGAAATTTTCTTTTTGCTCGAGTTCAATTACATCGACGAATCGAGTTTTGCGTGGAATAATACTAGTGTGGAAGCATCGCGGTAGTGGCGTAGAAGGGGTGGAATGTGCAAGTTGGATGCAGCCGTCGCATCCATCTCGAATATGTATGTAGCACTATATATATACACACGAATTCCCAACTCTAGGAATTCTCCAAGTTTTCTCATTGTTCGTAATTTACATCTAGAATTGTTCAGTTTGGTGTAAGCACGTCGCCTTCAAGTATTTTGATCAATAAGTTGGGTAATGTACTTCGAGCAGGATCGCACTAACTGACACGTTGTTGACTTACACAAGTGTAATGTTCTTTAATAACTGGGTACAGATAATTATAATAATGTCAATTTTCGATACGTTTCGCTCATCTTTAAAAGTGAGTTTAGAAAATATTCAAATATTTAAATGTGGTATTATTCATATTCAAACAAGAATATGTAGAGAACAACTATTCTATATTCAAAAATATAGCATATAATACAAATTAAAATAAATCTGTATCAAGCACAGAATAAATGTAAATTTAATGACATCAATATACACTGAAGAAATAAAATATTCAGTAATGTAACATTTATAATGCGATTAGTTTCTAACAATAGTAAAAGTCTATAATAAGTAAAGTAATATGGTGATTTAAGGCATGAGCATGAAAAAAAAGAATATTCGTTTCTTTACATTATTTCTAGAAAAACATTTAATGCAGCGAGTATAACTAATACTTTAAAGAACTTGAGAGAATTCGACGAAAAGTCTTAAAAGATTTAGGTAAAATTTATGTAATTTGAAAAAAAAAAATGTAATATTGTCTATTACGTGATCTTCGTTATATGGGACCTTTTTATACATTTTTAATATTAAGTACTGAACTGTCCTCTTGACGATAAAACATTCGCAGCGTTTGTCTTCAAAATTTTTATGATTATCAATGAAAAAATTTTACCATTGATAATCGCATTTTTCGAAATAGTAACTAAATATTTAGTAGTAGAAAATCAAACATGTTGAGATACCAGTAGCTAATGATATGTTGCTAATTTTCATCAATTATCATTCTTTGCGGAATTGCAATATCTGACACATGATAAAAAAAAACCTGAAACTAGTCAAAGCTCTAACATATAAAGAAACTAGCTGTTCCAGCGGGCTTTGCTCCGCGGTTAACACGTTGTTACATGCAGTTTTGTCAGGAAAAGTCAACTGTTTAATTAAAAACGAAAATCACCAAAATGTTATTCGAATACCAAGATTAAAAATCATTTTTTTTTTTGCAACAATTTCTAATTTTTTCGCGAAATATGAATCTGTTAGATGATAATGAAATAATTCGAAGAGATATTATACAAATATAATATTAGTTATATTGGTCTAAAAGATGTTATAAGTATGTATTCTAAAAAAATAGTTTTTCACGATACTTTTTTACGATTAAAGTAATAAGTAAAATTATTGAAAGTTTATTCGTTAATCAGGATTAGGAAATGACCATGATGAGGGTTATAATAATAATTTTATTATGACCTTTCATGATTTGTGACAATGTATGATTTCGTGATTCATGGAATTTTGTGATGATTTACCATTGTGACATATCGTTACTTATGTAATAATTGGTTATATTTTCTGTCATTTCTTATACAGGGTGTCCCAAAATCGGTGAATCAGTAGTAAACTATTGATGCTTCATAAAATTCTACGACTCTTTTTCCTTTATAATTTTTCAAAATTCGCATAAATCAAAGAGTAATTATTAATTCAGTTTCCTCCAATTACTATTCAGCAAGGTAAGGCTTTGAATGGAAGCCCCTTCTCCCTTCACCCCTCCTCTTTCTAAGCTTACTCTAATAGAAAAGTGGGGGGATAATTAGTTGTGTTATAGAAATTGATTAATGATGTCTCTTATCTTGAAAGAAAATTTTCAGACAAAAAATTCTGTGAATTAAATTTTTTTTCGACTCGTCTTTGCTTTAGATAGAATATTCTTTTATCCAATTTTCAGTTTTACAATGCAGTATCTTCTAATTTTTTTAAAAGAGAGATAAGAAAAGCGATTAAGCTACATTTCATTACGCACACGTCAGTGATCTCAGTGTTCCCATCAGAGTGAGCTAAGAAAGAGGAGGAGTCTCTTTCATGAAAAGCCCCGCCTCTCTAAAAGTAAGTAGACGAAATTGAATTATTATTAACTGTTCAAATGTCGCGCATTTCAAATATGCAAATCATAAAGTGTCTTAGAATTTTATGAGGGATTGATGATTTTTGGATGATCCATTGACTTTAGGACACCCTGTATTTCATGGTTTCGTAAATTTTTTTGAAGTTTCGTGATTCATAACCTTTTCGTGATTTTGCGACTTTTCGTGATATTTTGCATAATATCAAGTTTTCGTGATTATTGTTTTTATATTTTTTTGCGACTTCCGGAAAATGTTATGATTTTTCTACTTTGTGTGCGTGCATGCGTGTGTGTGCGTGTGCGTTCGTGTGCGTGTGCGTGTGCGCGCGTGTACGTGTGTGTGATTTCAAAAGTGCAGCGGGGGTGTAGGTGGGGGAGTAGACCATATCAGTTTGTCGATAAAAACATGCCTATAACCTTCAGACGAACATGGTTAATAACTGCGCAAAATTTCAGGACGTTTCGTGCAGTAGTTTTGAAGTTATTAGCACACAACGTACAGACATTCACATTTATATGTATAAATAACATTTAAAGAAAATTCTTCACTGGGAAATCAGCTTATTATTAATAAATCCATTTGCTCAAAAACCCGATGCTTGTTTGATGTAAAAATATAATTTCGGATGTATTCATCGATATATATTTCAAAATTCAACGTTACGACGCCAGTGAACGAACTGTCCTGAAATACTTGAATACAACAGTGAAATCGTTTACGTGGGAGGGAAAAAAAGGACTCCAAAATTTTAAACACCCGACGCCGGTTTCTACGATCTTCAATGCTCTTGGAGTCAATGAAAGTCATTTTAATTACGAATGAGTGAGCAAGAAAGCCTGATTAATGTTCTTTGCATTGTTTCATGGAAATTTCTCAGCAGGTTGGCAAGGTATTACGTACGCTCTTGGGAGCTTTTTATCAACTCGGTACCAGTTTTCTGCATTGTCAGTCGGGAAAATTATTTTCTCGACTTAAGACCGAGGAGCGACAAAATCATAAACTCGTTCTACAAGTTAAAAGAGTGGTACACGGCTGGAATGATTCTCATTCTATTTAAGGCATGTGCATGTTGCGAGCCAAAAGTAAAAGATTTTATAGTGTAAAGTAACCTGCAGTAATTCATCAATGATCTTTAAAGTAACAATTTTTTTCGACAGAAAATTAAAAATTCTTTTTCCAAGGAATGCCTTGTTTTTATATTCATGTAATAATAGTTTGAAACTTCACACAATATTGTATGCACGCTTATTATTTTTAGCGAAAAAAAAAGAAAAAAAAATTCACGCAATCTAAATGATCAGAAATGGTAAGAAGTTGAGGTAAACTATAGATAATCAAGAAAAATATAAAAAATTAGGTTTGACAAATCGTTTCAATAGTATACCATAAGTCACTATGAATTGTAGATAAAAATAATAAACCACCTTTGATCATATTATTTGATATAAAATATGAAATATGATACAACTTTGCAAACAATTTAAAAACGGAGAGAAAATTGATAAATTCCAATCATTCATAAATTACATAAATGATTAACAAAACACTGAGTTATTAACGACAAAAATTAATGAAAAAATTTTGTACCGCAAGTAAATATTTGGAATAAAGTGTTTCAGCCCGGCAGCAAATAATCTTGGCATTACGTACCACAAAGAAACCACTATCGCCACCGCACATTTCAATAAAAGTCCAAGTGATCTCTCCCATTCATCGTGATAATCTTGAACGAGGAAGCCAGGGCTCGCGATCGAGTCAATTAATAATTTCCACGGAGCGATAAGACCGGCTCCTCCCCCATAAACTCACCATTTAAATGGATAGCGATGCATAAGATCTAGCGAGAGTAATAAAGACGAGTCGCGCTGCACCGGAAATGATATTTTCACGAACGCCTGGCCGTGCCGGCAGAAAAGCTCGTACTTTCACATGTACTTTCATTGACGTTTCTATGCTTTTCCGGTCTAGCTTATTAAGCGAACGGCCGATTAAGGATTGCGTAACGCAGCCTTGAAAAATATGCGCGACGCGCTGAATCACATCTTAAAGTACAAGCTTTGCGCGCACATTCGCGCAGATTAAAAAAGTGTAACATGAAAAATAAACCGTGGATGACTAGTCGGAACGGTACTCCCATGCTCAATGTATTGCAGAGTTCACAATTCATATGTGTGTATCGCGACTCCGTAATTAGGTGAGTAAATTTATGGGATCGCCAGGTTGCTCGTTTGTGAAATCGTAAAGATGCTTGAAATGAATTCTTAGTTACTGCATTTTTATGACTCTGGTATAGGTAGCAGCATTGAGAGAAATTGGAAATCAATGAACTCGTGTTACGCCATTATTTAAGAAGTAATTTGAGTTATTGATTTACTATCGATACCGAATATCGCACTTTACGTTCCACAGGTGAATTTTTCCATGGAATACTTTGCTAAAAAATTATAATAATCAAAAGGTTTCAATTTCTGAAATTATGAAAGATAGACAAACATCAATAGTAGGATTTAAGTGAAATAATCGCTGTAAAATGAAAAGGTTATTTTTATAAACTCAATAAGATTTTTAATAATGAAGGTTTTAAAAAGAAAAAAAGATGTGAAAAATTGTAATTGCATTTAGGTAATTCAATATATTGAAAATATAAATTCCTTTATAAAAATGTTTAATCTGCAGTGAACTAGCAAAAAAATAATTTTCACAATTGCATACACCAAAACACCATAATTATTATTACATATCTCTATACTAAAAACCAGCGATGAATATTTCCAAACTGCTACTACAGTTTCAAATATTGTAATAATTTTTTACGATTATCGTCATCTGAAGGAATAATTAAAACAGTGTTGATTCTCTTTGCAAGTAATTCATTGTTTTAGTAAGATAAAAAGTGTTAAAAAATTCGCACAATTTTTATATTTGCTACAGAATTCTGGCTAAATAGAAAGTTTGGTATTTCTTAAAAATTTTTAAAGTTATACCTAAATTAATTTTTACGTTTCTAGCATATGCAACTATTATTCAAAGGTGTCTACGGTTTAAAAAGTTTTCAAAAAGTTATTGGTTTCATTAAAAAAACAATTCCTATGGTTTTTACAGTTTTACAGAAGGTTCTTATACATTCCGAGTAGAGCGACTTTTTTAATTGTCAGGCATTTACAAATTCCAAAATCTTTTATGAAACTTCGAAATCGTAAAAGCAGTTCATGAATGTCAGAATTGTTATAAACTGGAGAAGCTGCAGATAAAGATTCGAACCTTAGTAATCTTTTGAGACTCATTACAATATCAGAATTTTTGATACTATTTGAATTTTTAAGAAAGTGTCAAAACAATCGAAACTGCCGAAATGATATTCAATCATCAAGGCTGCAAACACTGTTTAAAACTGAAGTAGTTGTAAAACTGTCAAAAAACGTATAAAAATATACAAAAATTACGAGTTTATTGAAATGCTTTCAAGTTCCGAAATTTTCATAAAATACTAAAAGATCATAAACAATAGCAACTCTCTGAACTGTTACAAAATTTTAATAAATGTAAAAACTATTGTAGTCTACTGAACTACAATAACCATAAAAATTTTGTGAAACTGTAAAATCTTCCCAGGCTGTTTATAAGTGTCAAAAGTGTAGAACCTATCATATCTGTTTAAAAATGTTCAAAAACTTTAAAATGAAAACTTTCAAACCCTCAAAAATTATTAGAACTGTTAGAAGTGTCAAAAGACTAAAATAATATCTAACATGATCAAAAAGTCAAAATAGTTAATAAACAAATTATTTTTAGTTAAAACTGCAGTTAACTATCTGTGTTCGTGATAGGTAATGTTAATAAGGTAATTATCAGATAAGTTTCATAAATAATAAATTTTCTATTGCAATTGTTCGTTTGAATTTACAGTTACCTCGCATTAGGCTCGAAATTGTGAGAGTTACAGATTTCTTTAAATATTCGGAATCATTCTATATTCAAAATTGCAGAGTGTGATAGTGAGATCCTATAATCAAAAAATGTTATTACATTGAATGCTTTAAGAATCACAACAAATATAAGTTTTATGAATAAACATATACATCAATTATTTACATATAATTTTATTTATGAATCCTTAAAATCCAAATACTTTGTACCTACTCTCTTGACTATGAAAGTAAATTTTCAATCTACATCAAGTCAAAATACTGACACTCAAACTCAGAGTGATTCTATACTTTTCTGAAGTGACAAGTCACTTGAAAGTAGTAAAACTTGACGTGCAGAAATTCATAATAATGCATTTAGCAAAATTCTAACTGTAAAATCCATCACAACAAATCATCTACTTATTTTGATCTTAATGAAAAAATACAAAAACAAGATTCTTCCAGGATAATACAAGGTCATCAAGCTTAGAAACTTTACGCAAATCTCTTCTCTAAAACGCATTTAACCATGCAAGGTCATATTATACATTAATATAATTTATTTATATATTATACAGGGTGTCCCAAAGTCACATATAAAAAAAACACCTTGGATTCCTTATTCGATTTCAAGTCGAAAAGTCCTTTACAACTTTTTATAAAACTCTCAATTTGGAAAGTTATTTAAGCCTGAAATTTAAACAATAATCGCGCTCTCTCAACAAGTTAGGTCGAATTTACAAGCCAAACTCTACTCAAAATTTCCTTCCCATTTTTCTGAGTCGAAAAGTCCTTTTTCATTTTTCAAACAACTCAAAATCAAAAAAGATATTCGAGTCTAAAATCTAAGAAATCTGATTGGTTAAAGCTCGTCACTCGAATATCTTTTTTGATTTTAAGTTTTGTGAAAAATGGAAAAGGACTTATCGACTCAGAAAAGTAAGAAGGAAATTTTGAGTAGAGTTTGGCTTATGACTTCGACCCCCATTTGTTGAGAGAGCGTCATTATTGTTCGAATTTCAGGCTTGAATAACTTTTCAAATTTTCAGTTTTATAAAAAGTTGCAAGGGATTTTTCGACTTGAAATTGAATGAGGAATCCAAGGTGTTTTTTTTATATGTGACTTCGGGACAAACTGTATATGTTGAATATAATATATTACACATTAATTCATTACACGAGGTCATTAAGCTTAGAATTATACAAGGTCATCAAGCTTAGAGACTCCACGCAAATCTTTTCTCTAAAACGCATTTAATCAATCCCACCGAGTGCCTCATTTGCAGAGCGAGAAAAAAAGCTCGAGCACACGATTAAAACAAGCACAAACTCTCGGTCCTGGCTATCTCGAGCGCGATTGAAAGATTTGACAAGCGACGGACGTGGTGCGTATCGTAAAATAGCTGGTCGAATGCGAAGGGATCGTAAAGGGCCTCGTGTAACGCTAGGACGCGGCGCACGCTAAGAGCTTATCGGAAAGCGCAGCGACGTGGTTAAGAAAGCGGGAGTGAGAAAAAAAAGCCAGAAAATGAAGGTGGAAAGGACGCGGGCGAGTGCATCCCTCGCGCTTCTGGGAAACACTTAACCTCGCCACTGATAACGAATCATGTCCGCATACCGAGTCGTCGGCGCATCAATCCCCCGAATGATCGACGAGCGAGACCTTCCCTGTGAATTGTATTAGGCAACGGGGCCATTCTCCCATACTCCCCGTCGTCGTCCGGGTAAATGTACTACTTTGAAATTGATTTTCATGATGGATTCGACTAATTATCGTCCCTCCGAAAAGAAGGAGGAAAAATTATGAAGCTCTTGTTACTTTGCGAGACATTGATCGCAAAAAAAATTGATGGGGTTTCGGATAACTTTTTTACCGCTCGCGAGACTTAGGGAAACTTATAATTTGCGAGTCCAATGCAATTAAAAATGCTTCTTGACTCACAGAGAAATTCTTATAACTATAGTTTGATATTTTTATGTCTACATTGGATATTTAAATTTTCGTAAATAACAAAAATACAAGTCTAGTAATGTTTGATTGAGGGACATCATAACAACTTTTGTAATCATTATAGTACTAAAGACGGAATTTACCATCAGATATGTTTGTAGCACTATGGATTTTTAGTCTGTCAAGTAACTGCGCAGATAAGCTTAAAAAAAACATCCTTTGTTAGAATGACAATAAAATTAACTATGCACATGCTCGTTCTTTGAGTAAGATTGCAATATTATTAATTGCTCTTTTAGTCATCATGTAAATGATTTTGAGTTTGGATGGTTTTAGATAATTTTTATATTTTTTTTCGTGTTTTATGGTATAAAATGCTGTAAAAAAGATGTAAAAATATATCAGTTTTCAATTGATGGCCAATCGAAAAGAATTTTACCGAAATTTCAAGTGTACTATAGTTGAAAATTGAAACAACTGCTTCCACTTATAAGACGACATGTAAAATTTGATGATTTTTTGATTAAAAACGTTACAGTAAAATATTTTGTAATGTTGCCGGTGTAATAATGATGCTAATACTTCTCATATGTATTTTTTTCATCAAAATCCTAATTCAATTTTTAATTATGAAGGTGATACCTTAAGATTTTGAAATCCATGAAGCTCTATAAAATTCAACAATATCGTAAAAACTGGGTCGAATTTCAACAATTTACGAAGTTAAAGTTCCAGTATTTGAAAAGGTATTTATTTTTGCTTGAAATTCTGAAATGCATTTAACTTTATAATGCCGAATCCTAACAAAACTTCTCCTTATATCACTTATAAAATTGTTGGTTTTGTAATAAAATTTTTTAGTTAATAAAACATTTTAAGCAATTGTTATAAAACAGTCTATGCTAGTAAATACAGGTTGTATGAAAATTTTATGAAGTTTACATTAAGATTTCATAAAGTAAATTTATAATTCACTAACTGCTTCGTAAAAATAAAATAAAATTTGTTCGTGAAATCCGATAATTTTACAAGAATTTCTCGATTTTTGAATGATTCCAAAAAAACTGAAGTAAATAGAGTATGTAAAAGTTGTAATTATAAGAGCTATCATCATTATTGTTGTTTTTATTGCATTAGTGATGCAAAAATTAATTGTGGTTTGTAATAAACATCTTATAGAATGTAAAACATTATAAAAAATATATTTTGACTGACCTACGAAAATTCAAAACACAAAGTTTAAAGCATGATCCCAAGGGGCATCCAGTGCCCTGACCCAAAAACCACCCCTTTTATGGATCTGCCACTGCCTATGTGCCTATAGTAAAAATTTTTCTGAAAGTGTTGTTTGAAACGTCTTTGGCAGCTCGTATTAACATTATATTCTAATACATATTGTCATTTAAAGATTTTTAAACGTCAGCGTATAGTAAATGGAATAATAATAATCTCCGTAACATGAAATCTGGTTGCACCGACCATAGAATACCCGAGCTGTAATTCCCACTCGACAAACACAAACATTCGAAAAAATGTTCGCATAACCCTGCGAGTAGGAAACCTTGTTATCGAACTCGCGAAATACCGTTCGCCTCGCAAATACTCGCATAATCCGAATTACCGTCGCCGCAACAGCCCCAACCTGAATTAATCCACGAGAACATCTTCCATTAGAATTTGATAATCAATTTCTATGACCACGTTTACGAATAAAATTATAAATTCAAATAGCAAATCTCCGAAGGCCCGATATCGCGATGCATGATGTATTAATACGGCTTTAAATTGGATCAGCGATATCATAAACGCAGCGCTTCGGCGCACCGTCACCGACATTTTCGAGCGCGACTCTAGGTGTATAACATAAAATGGATTTTTCCATAAAATCAGAGCCCGACAATCTCAATTACATGCACGGGGGAAAAAGGCGTGCTATCGGAACCCGGCCTTATCTCGCCGAGCAGGGAAAAATTTTGTCAGATAAGAAGTAAGATGCGCGAGGCCATCGCGATTATAATGTCGCGAGAGATTGTTATCACGGGGCATTAACGAAGACATTTACATACATATAACCGATAGCGGGGGTAGAAGAGAAACGCGGCATTGAGGTTTTCCGATAAGCCGGCACGTCATGCCGCGATCGAGGGAATGTGGAAAACCGTTGTGGCCTAGAGAGAGGGGGCAGTTATCGATAACAAAGAATGTTTATGTAGCTGATTCTCACCTGACTGAGACTATCGAGTTTTCTAATTATTTCTGACTCGTTTTATCGAGCACTTAGTGTCTTATAACTAGATTAGTAATGAAGGATGTTGTTCTGGAGATCATTATTTTTCCATTCATTTGCAATTAATTCAAACAGACATACTTTTTTAAAAAAAATTGCATGGTAGTTTTCTACCATTTTGCAATAGTTATCTAAATTTCACTTCTCTAACAGAGCTTTTCTTCAATGCACCGCTCAGTCGTTGACCGTTATATATCGCGCTGGATGCAAGACACGAAATCGATTTTAAATTTACAACGGGTAGTGGAAAAAGGACCTCCGGTGCGGGGAATAATGTCGCGAGAGCGCGCCTCGTGCGACGCCGCAGATCACCTTGACCAAGACGGAAGAGACAGTTCTGAATGAGAGTCGGCACTGAAATTGTTATAAATCATAGCGGACAGTAGCCGCTAGCGGCTACCGGCTGGGTTCGTTACCAGCCGTGCATATGGAAAAATAATTACTATGAGCGATTGGAGAGCGTCCAACGAGCTCGAGGAGCCAACCACCCGCTATACTCGCGGGCCTTCCTCTTCCGCTTTCTCAGGTTAAAGTGACGATTTCGTGCTTAAGTTTTTTTTTTACACTTAAACGCTGAAAAAACTTCCATCATTTTGAACTGAAATTCCCAAATTGCAAATGAAACATCTTTGAAACATTTTTCTTACTCCAAATTATTATTATCATTCCTCAATTTTTCTAATTAATACTCTCTTTCATGTTTCATGCATGATTGCGATAAAGTCACTCTATTTTCAATATTTGATTAGAAATAAACATTTTTATTTTGTTTTCTATCACGACATTGAACAGAAAATTCATGCAACATTCAGTATCCAAAATAATTTTCCTGCACATGTAGCGAGTTGCCACATCTGGCAGTACTTTGTGACAGATTATGCGAGATTCTGTAATTTTAGGTAGATTCCAACAATTTCTCATTCACGTCAAGGCGGCATTTGATTTACAAGATGAAACGGGATGGGAGTCAAATTTGTGATTTGCGTCTGAAAGATTCCACAGTCCGGAACTTCATTTTAATGGCACTTTGCCTTTCATTTGTCAAATGAGAATGACATAAAAAATACTGAGGCTGTAATTAAAATAACTGTTGTGCCAAGACACGTAAAACGGCTTACCAAACCTTTGATCTTTCTCCGTTTGACTCGAACAATTACAACAGATTCTATTTGATTTTCGTATTGCTTATAAGGTTTTGATTATCTATCGTAATGAGAATCAATAGTAAAAAGTTGATCCAATCAACAGTTTCTGAAATCGTTTAACCAAACGATGCAGTTTGATAAAATCGGGGCAACTGATCGGTGTTCGATAACTTTGGAGGTAGAAAAATTTTGTAATTATAATAATACTGTATGCAGAACAGTTAATTCTGAACTAAATAGATAAACTCGATCGAAATTAAGATAAATTCTTTGGAATTTCCAAATTCTAATATACAAGAAGCGAAAGATAATCTGAATAGGGAATAAGAATATAATTTACGAAATGTCTGCCTAGAATTTGGAAATTGTAAGTAAAGTAATTTCATCATAATAGTATTGAAAAAATTACTGAAATTGTAGAAACTATTTCTACACTACTTGATATTTTGATTGATTTACATATGTGCATGCACATACGTAAATCAATCAAGTTATCAAGTTATCAAGTTATCAAGTTATCAAGAGTTTTTTGTACAATTCTAACGTCAATGTTCATTTACAAATAATATTTCTACACTGGAGTGAATTTTACATAATAATTGTCTTTATTCCACGCCTATATTAAGTTGGTGAAATTTTATAATAAGTTATTAATAACAAAAATTGATATTTTTTATTTAAAAATTGGTAACGTCAACTACTATTTTTCAATACGATATCGATATTCTATTATTCGTTTGTTATATCAGTATTGGAATCGAAATAATTTTTTTATTAATTCTTAGTATGTACTTTAAATTAAAAAAAATGGAGGTATAGAAACCATAGAATCAAAATAAATATTCAAAGTAAAATCTATCATTTTATTTTGCAAATATTACTCATTGTTTATAAAGGCATACTTTTTTTGAGATTCTATGTTTCAATTTTAATTTTCTTTGTGCCACACCTATTTTAAGTTTGTCAAGTTTACCTGAATGTATATTAACAAGTATTGATATTTTTTATCCAAAAATTGGTAACATCGACTTTTATTTTTCAGCACGATATCGATATTCTATTATACGTTTGTTATATCAGTATTAGAATCAAAATCGTTTTTTCATGAATATTCGATACTTCAATTAGAAAGTATTTGAGGTTCAGAAGTCATGAAATTAAAATAAATTTTCAAATTAGAATTTTTTTTTTTTGTTTTTCAATGATCACTCACTCTTTATGCAGGCATACTTATTTTTTAAATTCTATGTTTTACCAATGTATTTTCCAAAATAATTATTTATTAGGGTATTAATATATCACAGCTGATCAATAAAACATTTAGCAAATAAATAAACACGAATTTCGCTAATTTTAGCGTGCAATAAAATTTTTCAAAATAATAATGTGAAAATTAAATAAAAATGATTGATGAAATTCAAAAAAAGAAATGGTTTTTTACTTCAAATTCTTATCATAGTTTTACATGTATTGCCACTTCTTTATGGAGGCTTACTTTTTCTTGTTTTTTGTATTTTTTTAATTAAGTATTTTCAAAAAAATTCATTATAACAAAATTAACAAAATTTATAATAATAATTATATAATTTAATACAAACGAAATTTATATAATAATTATAACGAAATTCAATGTAACAAATGAACGTAATTTAGTGTTGCTTTTAGTTTTTTTTTTTTTTTTTTTTTTTTTTAATTTTGACAGAAATTTCTCGGAAAAAGTGTTTCATGCATCCAATGAAAATTTCATCATCCACATCACAAGCAAATTTTTTTCTTTGGGATAAGTAAGGTTTTTGTTCGCCTAATAACTTGTTATTTTGGTACAAGAATCATGTGTTTTGAGCTAATAAAAATATTCCTTGTATCAATACAAAAATTTGTTTGATATATGAGAAATTAAATTACAATTGGATGCATGAAACATTTTTTTCCATATTTTACAAAATTAGAATCCCGATCAAAACAAAATGCTGAAAATTAAAGGAAGTTCTTCAAATTTTATCAAACGAGTTGTGGCTACATATCCTAAATAAATGATCCTAGATGATCGACGAAGATCATTTTTTGATTTCTGAAATCTTTTTCAGCATGTAATATATTGTAATGAATAAAAAAATCAAAGTGTACAATGGTTCCTTTAATTAAAGAATCCACGGAATTTCAAAAATAATGAATAAATATAAATATTCAACATCTTTCAATAATATTTATGCCTTTTCTTCGTAAATTTCGTAAAAATATTTGCTTTTTTTCGTAAATATTACCGGTCGACTTGATTATCATACATATAATTTTCGGAATTGTTAAAATACATTTTTCCAAATACAAAAATCTGATTCAAAATATTAAATTACGTACGTGTATGAAATATCTCTAGCAGATATATTTGAAGAATATCAACAACCATAACCAACATCAGGAAATCATTTTAAGTCATTTTCCCGCCAAAACGTTCGTGCGTAAATAAACATCGAAAATTATCTGTAATGTAATCTCTGAACAACAATGACTAGGATAAAATAACGAACAGAATAAGTGAAAAAAAGCTCGAAGACCTTTTACGAGTAATTTTCCAGTACCGCTCCCTCGTTAATTCGTACAAACTCCAGAAAGAGCTAAAGAATTTTTTGCCAGGCGTAAGAAGCGGGGTATAAAAAAAAGGCCGTGGATAACAAAGGGAAGTGCGCGTGCCGCGATAATCCCCAGGAGTCTTCGGGAGGGGCCATAAGCCGTCAGAAATGTTAACGCCTCCGAGTGGGCCATAAATTCGCCGAGTTTAATCGGGCGCCAAAGGGGAGGAATAAAGAGAGTAACGTCGCGCCGGGATCTTAAATGCGCTCAGTCGAGCTTTTACACCTGACGACTTGTTTCGTCAAAATATGTACGCGGGGCTGAAGTTGCGCGGAGATATTTAAATTGCGCTGGTCCCGCGGGCGAGAAAAATGCAAGGGAAAATGCGAGCCTGGAGAAACTCCGGTAAAGTGCTTGTTTATTGAAGTCTGGAGCGCGCAATCCTCGTTACCGCGAGGAAAAAAGAAAGGGTCGTTCTTTGCTCGACTCATATAGTGCACAAATAGTGGATTCAAAATGGCGGAGTTTAGCGAACATTAACGGTGCTTCCGGAGAGTCGCCTAAGTTGGTCCTGTCTACTTCCAGTTCTATCGACTCCCGGAGAGGGCTTAGAATGGTTTTTAATGTTATGAATTGTTGAAATTTTAAATACAGCTCTTCGCCAGGACTTTATCTGGGTTTGATATCGAAGGAAATGTATCGAGAATGTTTCTTCACAGAATTTTTGAATTTTGGAGATTTATCGTTGGAAAATACATATAGAAATATGAAAAATAAAAAAACAAATGATTTTCATAAAAATGAAATAGAATGTAGTATTTTTCACAGTTAGTCCTTTGTTTTTGCAGAATTTCAAATTTTAAATCTGCAAGAACATTTTATAAGGAAACGTGATTAAGTAGTTCATGGGATTGTCATTTTCTGGTTCTGAAACTTTTGAAACGTAATTGTAAAATGGTAAATTTTAGAGCAAAGTATTTTAAAACTCAAATATCTGTGAAATCACAAGTGCGGATTTTGGGGACAAAAGAAATTACTGCTGTTTGAACTATAATTCCGCGGATTGATATTTTTTTATTAATTGGAACCAAGGATAAAAAATCAATTTTTCAATCTCAAATACGTATGTTGAACTCTTTACATTTATTGTTGTACGAAATGTTCTCGAATTCTTGAAATTAAAATTCAGCTACAAAAAAAAAAAAACATTATTTTGCTGTCCAAGCGTGTATCGATCCAGAAATTATGTCAACAAAGAGGTTTAGAATTTATAAAAGTAAAATCGTGTTTTTACTTTTTTCGGACGTCGATTGAACTGTTTTGAAACAATTAGAATTGCAATCATTGCCTTGAAACGTTTTAATTTTAAAGCATTGTAAAAAATTTTTAAAATTGACAAAAAATTCATCAATCATTAGACTGACTGTACAAAGAATTTGCAAGACTATGTAATGAAAATTCTATAAAAATCTTTTAATTGAAAGCATCTTAGATTAAAAAAAAAAAAACTGAAAATTTTAATTTAATGAAAAACACATTGATGAAATTATAATTTTTCAAGTTGAAAATTGTCGACTTGAGTAAATAGTGCCCTTGAAATTTCCACATTCACATTTTCAAAATTACAAAACTTCTAATTACTCAAAATGTTGATTGGAAAATCAATTAATCGCAAACTTTATTAGAATGGAAGTTCCATAACTCATAATGAATAACATAAAAAAAAAAATTACTGTTCGACCTCAAACATAAGAAAAATCTCACTTCCAAATAATAAGAATTAGAAAGATCAGAAAAAAAACACTTCTATAATTTAGAAAAAATATTCTGTGTCACAGATTCAACCAATTGACGAATATAGTGAAATCGATGTTCTTCATTTATAAAAACACAAATTGTAAATTTTTTCAATAATTTCAACAATAAATGAAAAATTTAGAACAAAGAGGCTACAAATTTTACATTCCAATGTGTAAGAAGGAAAAATTGATTTTCGAAAATTTTAAACATCTGAGGTTGAATAAACTTTTAAGTACAAGCCAAAAAAATTTCAGAACACATTATAAATATCTGAGCTTGTAAATAATTTAAATAATATTTGAAAGTAACAATTTTATCTTGAGAAAAAAATTTAAGTCTTTTTTATGTTGAATTCGTCAATATCAAGTACAGAATAATCATAATGAAGTATAATCAATTCAAGATAATTAAACGTTTTATGGAAAAAATTTTGAATCTATGGAAAAACACCTCTACGATTTCGAAATTTTAGATACCTTAAATTAAAAAACATAAAGATTCCTGAAAAAAGAAACATAGATTTCGATTCAAAAAACATAGAAACATGGTTGCAATTTATTTTAAAAAAGGGGAATTCCATCATAAATATTGGCTTATTCAATCCTCTAGTAAAATCATGGATTTTCAAAATATAAGAATCAAATAGCAGAATTGAAGAAAGAATTTTACAGTAAGTTATAACTCAATGTTGAAATTACATTGCAAAGATCCTTCTGATGTTCACAATCCTAACTAAAAATATTCGTAATAAAGTATTTAAACTCCAGGTATATGACAATGAAAAAAACACCCTGCACTACAAGAACATTAAAGATCGGAGAAAATAAAGCACTTTATTTTGGATATCATCTTTTTGAAACCATTTTTAAACAAAAATACTTACCACAATTTTCAAATTCCATAACCTTATCGACTACGTCAGACATTAGGCATCATCATTTTCCATTTCTAATGATACCTCGATACCGACAGATATTCTGTCACAGCACAAAACTACTTCCCTTTTGCGCTACCTGAGATTACACTAGATTCATTTCTCTTCTTATCTCACAGAGTACGTGAAGAGACCAAGTCTAGTGACAAAAAAGGATTCATAAATCATCTACCCGCAGATGATGCGTGTTTTTCCAAATACACACGCAAGCTTGAGCCACGGGGAGCATTATAATTTTCTGTGTAATGAGAAGTTCGAGCGGCGAAGGCACGAATTTACTGACGTGACGCTCACGATGCATCCATCAAGCAAGATAAGACTGATAAGCCTGCTGTCAACGGCGATGCGTTATGCGCTGAAACGGCGTGGCAACAGCGCGAGAGCAACGCGATAACGACGATGATGCGGACAACACGAGCTGCGCATTGTGGTTTGGGCATAAAAAATGTCCCATGTAAAGTGCAGCATGCACGTTTCCGGTTGCACTACACGAGAATTTCAGGGGTTTACACTTGACAATAAATTGGGAAAACTTGTTTACTGTGGACACGTTTAATTCATGATGTAGATCAAATCTATAAGACCTTATTAATGTGAGATATCACCCATCCTGGCTAAGGCACAGTTTTTTGCCCAAGTCGAAGGTAAACTGCTTACCAGAAATCACTTTCCATAGTCAGTTTTGAGATTAGAGAACATACTGGAATAACTATGTACATATATATTTTTGTGTCCTACAATACTATAATTTCAACTTTCAATAAATATATGTTTGTGAGTTGATATGACACATTTGACTATCAATTTATGAAAAATTCAAGTGGTACATGTTGAATATAGACAAAACTTAAGTTTATAACTTCCTACAACATTTTATAGTTTTACCAATTCAAAAACGATTGGAAACTGATCAAAAACTTTCAGAAATTGCTTGATAAGTTTGTGTTTTCATTTGGTTAATGTTTATATACATGAGCCGAAACAGCATCACTATCGTAATCGATTTACATATCTAAGAAAACCTATCCAATAACCATGAATATTTTGACCTAAGTATGTTGAATTGTAATATTAGAACCGTATAAACGACCGGTATAGTATGCTCAATGGCCATAAACATTGTTAATTGCGAGGAATACACGCATTTAAGTACCTGCATCAGATTATACACTGAAATTGGAAGAGAAAGTTTTAAAGAAATGAGCTATAGCATAATTTTACATCATAGTAGGATTCGTGAGTAATGCAGTACTTTATGATGTTACGTTTTGAGCATCAATGACGTAATTTTATTTACATACTGAAGATGGAGATGATGGTCATGGGTATTAAAATGAAGCTATGACTGACAAAATGTACATTTTTTATATGACGTTGCAACTAATATTTCTTTTTCTAATGAAATTGAAAGGAAATCTAATCATGAATCTAACCGATTAAAGCTGAATTTAAAATATTTGATACAAAATGGTTTTTTTAGAATGTTGTAATAGGGAAATTTTCGAATCTTAGGATATTCATTACGGACTCTATATGTTTAAAAACAAAACAAATTGGGCGTCTTTTTTTCAATTCTTTGAAACTTGCAAGCTTTTTAAGCTCACTATCATAACACAAAAAAAAGTTCTTAGTAGAAATTTATTGCACTGAAATTTCGAATGATAACAGTACGAAAATTAAGTTATAACTAACAGTAAATACTTTTGGCAGTTTAGAACCCTTTGTCAATATCAAAAGTTTTGAATGTTTCTAACGATGTTGAAACTTTCTTAAAGTTTTAATAGTTTTTCGTGGAATTAACGTTCTTGCTACATTTGAAGGGTTCGACATTTTCGCAAATATTTTAACAGTTAAAACATTCGTGAGTTGTATGATAGTTCCATTAATTTTGACTAATAAGGTCTGTGACCGACACTTTTACAGCTGTAGTATACTTCCAAAAAATGTGACATTGTTATTGGAATGAAGTACTTATTATAAGTTAAGACAGTTTTTAACACTTCAAGATTTACACTTGCCGAGTGTCCATCAAAATCTAACTATCGAAATCACTAAATTTTTCGTCATCTGTATTTTGTCATTGCTGATTTTGGATCAAGCAAATTTTCTATATTTTATAGAAGAATTAAAAAATCTGTTACATTTTTTATTTTCATCTCACTGCAAGGCAACGGATTCTTTGAGTTCTTTTTTCAGATTAATTAGCTTTTATTCTTTAGAGCTAAATACAAAATGATGACTCTTCAATTTTACAAATTTTCTTGAACAAAATTTATTGACAAGGGAGGTAATTCACTGCAAAAATTATAGAATAAATGATTCTTTATTTCAGGGTTTTAAAAAGTCGTATTTCTGTATAAAAGATGTAGAGGTTTTATACTTTCGAGTGAAGAGTTCTTCAGTACTTTATTATTCATTGTAACAAACGGTTATTCTAGATTTTAAGGAATTGAGACTTGTGAAAATAAAAATAAAGTATTCGATGTTTACGATTCCATTCCGGAACTTCTGTTGCAAAAATAATCTCTTTTTAAATTGAAACTGCTTCATTAGGTGAGCAGTCATTTCAGCAAATATTTCCTACAAGTTCGAAATTCTATATCCTCGAAGTCAAAATTCACTCATTCCATACTATTCTATATTATTGTCTAGAAATAAGTAGTCAAAAACTCTAAATTTCCTTGAATCTTCCAAAATACGTACATTCTCTAATCCTGTGATTAGGAAATTTAGGATAAAGTTCCCAAAACAATTTTTTGTAAAGTAAACAAGATTGTCTGACACCTTTTTTTAGAAAAGCCCCTTAAATATGTAAGATTCTAATCGATTCGAACGATTATGTATTACAACACTCTATTTCTAAAACCCATAACTTATAAAACCATTAACAAAAAATAATTTTAATGAATAACATTTCTAAACATTTAAAGTTAACTATAAATTATCTCTTTCATCACTGTATACACATTAATAAATTAAGGGGTTATATACCTTTTTGTGCGGACGAATTGAGGATGATTTGGAGTATCTTTTAGAGTATTTAACAATAATGTTATGACCCCAAAGTTATTGTTTTTTAATAGTGTATTGTCCACTCGAGAAAACAAGTATTTGTTCTTGAAAAAATATCAACAATTGGCGACGTTATGGCCCTTTCACCGAAACAACTTTTTTTTTTGAAGAGGCTTGCAGTGACCACGATGCAAGTCGAACAAGCCAAATTAAATTAGAAAATCTCAAAGAATTCATCAGTCTAGGAATGTATCCAGTTCTTGAACGATTGAAAAAATTAATATTACATTTTTTCTGTATGCAAGAACGTTTTCCCCGAGATATTGATTTTTTGAGCTCTGAAAATATTATTCAAAAAATTTTTTCTGCAAAATGAAAACTATTCTATAAAAAAGTGATCGTTCAAGAACTAGATACATTCCTAGACTGAGAAAATTGTCGGATTTTCTGATTTAACTTGACCTGTTCGACTTGCATCGTGGTCACCACAAGCCTCTTAAAAAAAAAGTTGTTTCGGGAAACGGGCCATAACTCCGCCAATTGTTGATATTTTTTTAAGAACAAATATTTGTTTTTTCAAGTGAACAATGCACTATCAAAAAACTATAACTTTTGTGACGTAGCATTATTGCTACATTCCTTAAAAGTTACTCCAAACCATCCTCAATTTTTCCACACAAAAAGGTATATAACCTCACAATTATCCATAAAGAAAATAAATATAAACAGTTCTTTCGAAGAAGATTTAGAACACCAAATTTTCGACAAACTTTTTCTTAAACGAAAAACTTTTTGTACATCGCAAAAAATTACAATTTTGACTCCATGGCAGGACGGTTGGAGATATATCTTCTTTATTTTCACCACATTGCATCCACCCTTAAAATTCTACCAGTAACTAGTAATTCCTTTTATCACCCAAATTACAGTAACAAGACTCGTAAAAATTTTCTAAATAACTTCTCCAACCTGGTAACAGAACACTCTACTCCAGAAAAACAGAGATAGCGAGAGAGAGATTTCGGCGCGTATCGAAAAGTTGTCGACTTATTTCTTGCCGATAAAAGCCGCTAACATTAATGGACATCGCGAACGCTGAAATATGGGCCATTAGAGCCAAAGAGCGCGACGGTATCGCGTGTGATAACTAATAAATTTGTAGCGTCTCCTCGTTCTCGTAATGGCCGCGGCGCGTCAACGTTTCATTATGGGGCTGACTGTTGCTCTCCTCGCGATACGCGAAAGTTTGCCAAGTGCCCACGGAAGGGTCACAAAACGACTTCACCGAAGCTATTAACTACGTGGGAACAAAGACAGTCGTGAGTTTCTCGACTTGATTCACAAATACCGAAGCTTTCATAAACCTATGGCTTCATTTCTCCTTGCTTACTTTACGTCTTACTCGATTTTCGGGACAAAGGCGTTTTACCGTTCAACATCGGGGAATAAATAATTTCCCATGTTCTGCACACCGAATTTTCACGCCAAAAATAAACAAGAACTTTCTAGTGCAAAAATTTTTGGAGCGAGAAATCTGCGAAAGTATTGCAATAACTAAAGAAAAAACCGGGTTTCAAGTGATGCAAAGGAAAAGTTTCTGAAAGTAGAGAACGAAATTGAAGGAGCAGTGAAAAACAGAATTATCACGTACTCTGGATAAAGGATTAATGCACCCGACAGACTGCTGGTCTTTTTTCTCTGGTATGTCTGGCTTAAACTCGAGCAAGTGCTCGCAGGAGAGTCACAAACGACTTCTGTAAAACTATTAAGTAAATATCACGGGAGGAGATGCGCACTCTTCCGTGGTCCTGCATATTGCGGAAGTTTATCAACGCGGGACTTACCGGAATTGGAAGAATCATAAAATTTTTAAACCCACTCTTGCATGCAAATGTCCGAAAAAAATCGCAACTTTTTATGAACGCCGCAAGTTATTACGTGCGGACAAATAAGCCCTTTTGTACCTAATTACAAAGGTCTGACTTGATTTCATAATAACCGAAAAGTATACTATTACGTCTGAGCGAAGGTAAAAGTTTCCAGTCAGTCCATTTACTTGAAAAAATGATGCTCGTTATCGAATTACCATCATGAGTATGTAAAGGTCGTTGTATAACAACGTGTACTTGTCAGTTGACCCTATCCTTATCATCGAGAATAATTGAATAGTAAATGTTGAAATTGCACCTGCCATGCCACTATGTCTACAATGTACAGACAAGCGCCTGCGGATTACGTGTGGTGAAGAAAAGAGGAATTATTCCCCAACACGCGAGTCGCACATTTTTCCCTCGTTTTTCCGCGAGGAAGCAGGAAAAACGGCAAGTGCGAAGCAGCGAAATCCCGAGTGCCGGGACATTATGATGCGCCGTCAGGAAGTGTCATTATGCGCGCGACCGCTCTTCCGCGTCATTTTAGCTCACTTGTCCCACGACCTTGCTCGGGGCCTGTTGTTCAAAGCGAACGCACCTTCCAAGTGAGGACGCGAGAAACATTCCTGTCCTCGCAGACGTCAAAGAGTTGCGCCCCACAATCGGAATCAACGAGGCCAATAAAATGTAACGGCCCGCTACGAACGTGGCCTCACAATACACGTGGAAACATTAGAAAACCGGTAGCGTAAATTTCACGTTTTATCATCGACGGCTTCGCGGCGTCGCCGATATGAAATTCAAATGGGATTCCGAGGTATTGGGATTATCCGCGACTTGTGTTGAGTGCGTCCGCGGGCGAGAGGGGCGAATTATGAATGGCATGAGTGTGGGAAAATGGAGCAGCGCGCGTCTTCCTGGAAAAGCGAAAACAGGTTGCCAGGTGTCTAATGATCGGAGACGGAGACTTCTCCCCACTTTTCTTTTGTACTTTTTACACCTAAGGAAGAACTTGGGATTGCATTTTCTGCGAAAGTTTGGAATTTAATGATTGGGAATGAGGGTCAGAGTGATGTATTAAAAAGATGGAAGATTGTAAGATGATAATGTTTGTTTGGTATTTTTGAAGTAAAACTTCTTAGGCGGCATTATCACTTTTCAGTAATGTAATTTACGTAGGGAGTAATTTCGGAATTTGACAATGTAAGATTTCAGACTGTAAGATGTGAGAGCGTAATATTTTCGATTGCAGGGAGTTATTTTGAGATTTTGTTGTACTGTAAGGTTGTAGGATCTAAGACTGCAATGTTTTCGTTTTGAGGGAGTGATTTTGAGATTTTGTAAGTCTGTTATTCTGTAAGAGTGTAATGTTAGCTCGGAATAGTTGGAGGTCGATGATATTCGAGCGTGTTTCGAGCGTAAGGAGTGATTTTGAGATTTCGTAAGTCTGTAACACTGTAAGAATGTAAGAATGTCATTGACAAATTCGACAAAAGATAAGGCATTAATTTTTAACTGATTAACAGTTACAAACGAGAAAAAGACAACGCAGAAAAATTGAAGGATCTGTTAAAACTAAAAAAGGTAAGAGGAATAAAAATCCATACATCGGAACCTTAAAGAAAGCAGAATGAGAAGTTTTACTTCTAACGCGTGTTGATTCAACACGCTCCAATTTTTCATCAATTATTTAATTGGATATCGAAAAAATATTCTTGTAATTTTTTTTTGGAAAAAATGAATAAATAGTGAAAGAATCTTGGATTCAGATTTTTGAATTTTAAAATCGCAGAATTTGGTAATAGCACTGTTTGAGATTCAAATATGGGATTATGTAGTCCTGGAAATTGTAGTTTTTTCTTTTGGATTTTGGAAATATTGTTTTTTGGAAAATTTTTTCACTTGCATTCAGGAATCAGGTTTTATACTTTTCATTTTTATACACTCGCAAACGAGGATGACAATTATTTTTGTACCGATGGCACTTCCTAATCTTAATTTTATTATACATTCGGGCCTCGTTTCTAGAGTCTTGATTAGGGAACCTTTTACAAAACATGCCAATGGAACTTGTAAAAGCTTATAAAATTTGAACTTAGTTAAGGAAACGTTTGTTCGTTTTTTTTAACTTTTCGTTTGAAATAAATCATGTTTGTCTATAGAAGAAGCATATGATTATTGTCGATTCGAAGAAGATTTGTACTGGAACTTTTGTTTCAATGAATATTTTTTTACTGCAAATTTTGTATGATTCAATGTTATAAAACGTACATGTTTTAGATTATTGATTTTGCACAAAACGAATTTTGTGAGATCGACAGTTTACTGATTGCATTGGTTGGACTACTACATTATGAAATAACAATATCGTCAATTTTAACTTTCAAGAATGGTGATTTTTAGTTATTAGATAAATAATCACAATTTTATGATAAACCAAGATAAAAAAAATGTTATTTTATGGTAAACTGCATTTTTTTATTTTACTTCTTCACGCAGAATTTTCAAAATGAATATATTAATAACCTAATTGTTTTAATCTGAAACATCTACATGAGAATGAAAAGTGTTAATAAATTAAAGTTGTGTTCAAAATCAAATATTTTCAATCACAGATCATATGATTGTAATTTCATAATTTTGAGAGCTAAAGGTTTATCCTATATGGACTGTTGATGCATTTTTGAAAAAAATAGATTGCTTTTTAAATGTCATAAATGAATTGTTTTCAATTACTGAACTTCTTTTTTTCTCATCTGACTCGTATTGAATTTTTTAATTGAGAACGTATATTCTCATTTTTCATTTTTTAACCATAGTAGACTTTGAAAAATTTTATCGTTACATGAAAATTAGAAAGGAAAAAAAGGAACATTTGAAATTATATCATTACAACTCCTTCTGCGAAATTTCAATTAAGTATTGGAAATTTCATAGACTTCATATTTTTCAATTACTTTGATTGCGTTTCCAGATTAGAAAAATCCCTACTTTATGAATTCAAAATTTTTAAGTGTTTGATATTTATCCTCGAAATTGTATGTACATGTACAAAATAAAATTTCAAAAAATCTAATGCATAGAAGCTTTCAAAATCATCGTGCTTTTCAATGTAATAAATTTTGTTATTCCCAAATATAAAAAAATTTGCATTTTTGTTTAACCACAATAGTTGAGCATTTCGCTTCTGTAGATTCAGAAAGTATGTTTTAGTTTTAGGCAACAAGAATTTTTAAAATACACATTCATTTTATTCGTACATTGAAAAACCAGTTTATTTAGAATTTCTAAACTTGCTAAGTCAAACCAACTGAATTTTCAAGATAAAATGAATGACTAGACAAGATACAATAATTAGAACGAGTAATTAATTAGAATGAGTAAGTCTTAAGATTTCTAAGTTTCGACTTTTGAGGTTTTGAGCTTTGAATTTTATAGTCCTGAGAACTGCGACTTGCCAATATAAAGGTCTTAAATATGTGATATAATTTTTTTTTTAATTGGTAATATCAACGTTTAATCAGCCTTATGTCAAAATTTTATGAGTAATAAAATGTGTTTCTATCTAGCCCGAATTTATCTCTAAGTAGATTTATAACTCAATACCAATATTTTTCATAAATTTCCAAATCAAACTTACAACGTTAGGTACACATTAAAAAAAAAACATGTAACAGTATCATGCACTAAAGCAGCAATACGTATATCGTATAAAAAAATAACAAGATCACTTTAAATTCCATAAAAACCAAAATAGACTCAAAAAATGTCGAAACGTAAACTAAACTAGAACACGAGTACATTCGATCACGTCCTTTTATTCTTCCAACGTTCACTCAACTATTTATAAGTAACTGTAAAAAACTAGCCCATCCTAACCTGACGTACAGACAGTCTCAGAATGCAAAAATAAACCACACAAAATCCGCCACAAATATCTGGCAAAAGTATATCTTGCATTATCCATTAGTCACCTATAGGTGGAATGAGGTTAGACCAGAAAACTTAAAAAGAGCGTTGAAAGAGCTAAACTTGAAAAAACAAAAAGTTTTCATAACACCTCGAGGAGGTTGATTCCGCTTGGCACCATTCCTTCTAACCGTAATCCGCGATTTTATTCAGCGCGTAATCGCGGAAGCGTACAAATTGTGTCATAAATAACGCGTGACGAGGGTGACGAACCTTACACGTGATCGGCTGCTGACGAGACGGCAACTGCCATTTCTCATCGAAATTCGGAATGAGGGACACTTTGATCCATCGCTCGCGATCCGTTGCAGAGGCGCTTGGGGCATTAAATGCTGAATGACCGACCACTTTTACGCGGCGAAACATTCTTCAGCGCGCTCGTCTCTTTTTTGACTTGTTAGGTTTTAATGAATCCCAATGATCGCGCTTAGCCGCTTGTTCGACTTGTTAGGTGCCAGCTAACGACGCGCTGTTCTTCGCTGCGATCGCGATGTTTCAGGCCAGCTAAAGGCGCGCGATAAAGTGAATATAAAGCAGCGCGAAAGTGACTTAACCAGCCCAACTGCCATATTTCCAGGCAAAATTCGATAACGCGTTTCTGAAGAGCGCGATAGCGCTATTTACACACTCATGCGAGGCTTTGAATGCTCGAGTTCTTTGGGCAAATCCGAGCAGTGGATTCCTACATAGGAATGAAAAGGAACATGCAGGTTTCTGTAGGAATTTTCGCGAATATTTCTGCCATAGAATTCCTGAGTAATTTTGTAGTTGTTACCATCACATCTCTGTACACTTATTTTGTTAAATAATAGTGTGTGACACTTTTTTGTCACAAAGATATTTTCGTGGAAAATGGATAGAAATACTACACTCGTGGCATATTTTTTCAATTTGGTGGCTTTTTTTCGAGACATCAAGAATACATTTCTAAATAAACTTCATTCTAAAAATAAGCAACTTTCATCGAAGTTCTAAACAAAACAAAAATGAATAATAATTATATTTTTTTACTCGTTACTCGTATACTATCTTTCTCTAGTTCTTAAAGATGCAATTTCATTTTTGTTTTGTGAATACGATGAAGATTGCCTTCTTGTAGTGTTACAGAATTTAGAAATTTTACTGTAAATATATCTGAAAAAAACTAAAAGATTGCACAAATACTTTACAAATAAGTGTTCAAAAGGTGTAAAACTCTAGTTTTGACGAAAATTTCTCTGTTACCAAACATTTTCCAAATTTGATTTTATTGTTAGAGTGTAGCAAAGCATCTTCAGTGCTCATTTCAAGGTCAAGGTATTGCAGAAATTGTTTAATAAGTCATCACGAATATACTTGACTTTAACCTTCACTTAATGATTCATGAATTTTCTTATAGTTCAAGGAAAAATCAAAGCTTGATCAAATTATTTATTTATTTCGGAGTTTCTGAACCTTATATAGAATGTGACAAACAAGTATTTGAATATGATATTATTTATACTCAAGAACTGCAATCTTAAAAATGTTTCGAATTTCATTATTTAAATAGCAACATGTTGTAAAGTTATTCGTGTATAATGTAATTTTTATTTTCACCACTCGTTACAACCTTTTCTGAGACACAAAATATTCAGCACAATTTTTTTTCGTTGTCCACTGTCTGACAGCAATGCAAAAAACAAATTTATAATACTTCTTTTATTTTTGCGAATCGTGATTCTCAGAATTTTTAGTAATTTTCATGCTCTTTTTTTATGAAACTGTAAGAAATTGATCCTTTAGAACAATTCCTTCAAAGACTCAAACAATTTTCATAAAGATTTCAAGAAAAAATCAGTACACTTCTTTAAGCTTAAAAAATATTGGGAATAAACTTCTCCTGCTCCAAACTGAAACTTCAAAGAATTTCATGACTTATTCAAAAAACTCATTCCAGAAGCTAATAAAGTTGTCTCGGTTTGAATATTCTAGGAAATTCCTAAGTCAGTATACGTAAGAGCGAAATTTCGCGTCGTGAAAAAACACGTCGGAGAAATATAAGACACTCATTTCGTTCTTCGCAAACTTAGTTATCAGCCTGTGAAACCCTTCCCATCAGTATACAACTTTTACGCTTACTCGATCTTTATTTTCTGCTGTATAGTGAAAAAAAACATAGCAACTTTTTCATGAGTTAGGAAGTTACTTACTGCGAACTTTTTTTTTTTTAGTCGGTACTAGATGAGACATTACGAAATCATAGGTTACACATCAAAACGCGACCTTGAAGGTCAATTATTTATTTGTATTTTTACAGAAAATGATATAATTACACTTAAAAACATTGAAATTAAAAAAAAAATGACTTCTACCATTCGATACCGATTTTTCGACTGTGATTTTCTTGATTTCATTATTTTCCTAAAATATTTTTCCTAAAACACATTTCCCTGAACGGATTCCTTGATTTACATTATTTCCAGAATAAGAGAATTCATATTCAACATTTTTTACTCATTTCCAGCTCTTAGTTTTACAATAATAAGAGCTTTTTCTGGAAAGATTTTCTGTACTTTTAAGTTTTATCTGTCTGTGAATGAAAAATTTGCTGAAAAATTTTTTGGTAATGTTTTTCAAATACATGTTCTATGGACAATCAAAAAACAAAAAACTTTTTTTTTTGGACACTTATGACTAAAAACTATAATTATCATTGTTTTTCAGTAAATGTGACAGCCTACTTTTCCCGATTCATAGAGCACCATCAAGTATCAGTCTCGTTATATCAATATTCAAAGATATAATTCATTAGAAATATCGATGGAAGATTTAATTGAAGAAAAGGACAGCGAACATAATAAGAACAATTTTGATTACTCGAAGTTACTTTCAAAAAAAACTATATTAGTTAAAATATGTTTTTTTACGTATTGTGAAGCACATAACTTTTAAAAATATTCACATTACGTTTTTCTGAAGGATAGCCAAAAATATTCTAAACATTTTTGATGTAAGCAAGACATGAATAAATTTATTACGAAAATTCGAAAAAATACTATTCAGAAAAAATTCTTTTGAATAAAATTCATTGTCACGAAAATGCAGACAAGATTCAGAAAAGCAAAAACGATGAGGTGCATCTACTCCCTTCGATCACTTAAACAGTAAAATAGTCAAAATATGTCTGTCAATTTTTGCATTTTCAGCAAAAAATTATATCTGGTATTAATTACAAATATTCGTAGAGATTAAACTTTGAAATAAGCTCGGCAAAAAAGAAAACAAATCGAAAATAATACAAACAACGCTCTTGTCTAAAGCATTTTTTGCTTGACACCAAATGTTTACTCTCAGATAATTATAAAGGGTTCCTAGAAAAAACGACAGTAAATATCATCCATTATCAGGCCACGAAGCCAGTAAAAATTCATAAAGTCTCGGATAAAATCACTGATAAAAAAAGTTCGTCCAAATGACTTGGGTCGTAATGACAAGTCGTTGGGGCGCAACATTTAATGGCTCTTTTTATGATTCTATCAGACTTTTCTGCGGACTCCACAAACTCGTTGGATTTTACACTCGGTGCGTCAGTTGAAATTATAAAACGAGCGTTAAACTAAACTTCATTAAAGCCAGTGCCAAATCTCGTGCATACATATAAATTATTCCGGGAGAAAACGCTAAGAGAGAAGGTCGAGGGTGGCCGGTTCTTAAGAATTTATGAAGAAAGACACCCTCTCTATGCAAATACGGCCCACGATGGGGCGGCGAGTGCGAGCCCCGCAACGCTGCTTCGCGACAAGATCTTTAATCGCGATTGAAGTCGCCCGAGAACGCGACACGACACATTTTCTGCATCGTCACGATAAAGACTGCTACGCAAACAACCGCTCGGGGACGAATTCTTTGCAAAAGTTTTTTTTTCAACTTTTCCAGCTTTTCCTGGTCTAATCTGATCATTTTCTCAACGGGTTTGATGGGAATCATTTGGGTAAGTAATGCTTCTTCGGCATTTACAAATGTACTAGTAAAATTTTTACCAAGAACATTCTACAAGCCATATTGAATCACGAGTTTCAGCAAATGAAGTTTAATCCTTACAGACAAGACGCAGACAAATTACAGCCCAAAAACTTTCCCTCGACTCGGCTGCATTACCGCAGTGAAAAAATAATTAACATGTAATTGCACCCCAACAACGAACAAAAACAGGATATGAATCCACTGATGATAACATCAAAATTTTATACGCCTGAGATCTTGAACCTCAGAGCATCTTGATACTTATGCACGATTAATCATTCCTCTACATTGTTAGTACCCGTCAGTCAAGCATTTTTTTTTATTTAGGTCGTCTCGAGAAAAATTATTGAGTGACTGCGAAATAGTGCATGGGAATGAAATTGTTGAGGGTAGCAAGGGGGATGTAGTTGGAAGCTGTAGTGTTCTATCATCAATAGTGCCCTGACATTGCTTGGGTATTGAAGCTTCGTGTAATGCGGACAAAGTTTAATTACAACATTACTTTGGCGTCCGCGGATTCATCGGCATTCGTGACAAACCACGTTACTGGTGTCAGTGCGAAACGGAAAATACCATCAAAGACCCGCGTCACTCCACGAACCCTTCCGACATTTGCATTATACGTGCAACGCTCGTCGGAATGACGATGCGACATCTAATTAGTTAAAAAACGCTTTGATGTTATATTCAGAGTCTCGAGTTAGGGTTGATTCACGAGCTTGTTTATACATGGAGTATATACTTTGCGATGATGATTCATAACCGGATGAAAATGTCTCTAAGGAAGTTATTATCAGCGAATTACTCATTTCTTTTCAGGATGTTTGTAATCTGGCGTGGATACGTATTTATAAAATACATGCATTTATTTCTACATACATATCCCTATATATCATTAGTAATTTACTGGCACCTCCGACGTCTATATTTTACTAAAAACCTTATGATTTCTTATGGGTACCCATCAATCCCTATCATTTTTGGTGGTTTTTCCTTTTTTGTATATTTTTAGATATTTCCTGTGTTATTTATTTGTAATATACTATTTCCTACTGGTTAGAACTTAACATAATCACGATTTGTCATTATTTTTGATGATTATTCATCATTGTAACAATATGACAAACGATTCATAATATACAAATTTTTTTCCAAATTTCACTATCAATGTTTCTATAATGATTCAATAAACTTTTGATACTATATATATTTTTCTGTGATTGATGATGACTTTTTTTACTCTATGTGGTTGAATATGATATCCTGTCATTAAATTTTTATTTTATGATTTCTCATAGTTTTTCTCAGATTCTGTCTATCTCACATAACAAACTTTTATTTTCAGTGATTTTCCATCGCTCAAAATTATCATTCATGATTTTTAATTGATTTTGACAGTTTTCTATGATTTATCAAGACTACATGTTCATTGTTATGATGATTCATAATTTTTTATCATTTGCGACAATTTTTTTTCTAATAGCTAATAGATATTATCGATTTTTAATGATTAACCATAGTGTTCTATCAAATTTTACGATATCTATTATCAGTTAAACTTTCTTGAATTATTTATTGTCTATCAATATTAACCATGTTTTTTCAAGATTTACCAAGATTCCTTGTTACTTCCAATACATGACTTTTATTTTGCATTATATAAAAATAATCATCAGCAGAGAGAAGAAATGAGCGTGAAACCTGTGATGTGACTTTTCACAATTTTTGATGGTTTTTTGAGATTCAGAATTTTCTCAATAAATACCCTAAATACCTATAACATACTGTAAATAAAGAGCAATCTTAGTGTAAGTTATCTAAAGTTATTTATACTTTTTCCTTTTTTCCGTAATTTTCTATCTTATCTCATGATTGAACATGATTTTTTCTGATTTTCATTGTTGTTCACAATTTCCCATAATTAAGCATTTTTTTTATTATTATTACGGAAATGCTATTATTTTCAATGATTTTTTTCTATTAACCATACTCTTTTATTATTTCTCATCGATTTTTGTTATTTACCAAAATTTATTTCCATTCTTATCATCTATAATTTCCTTCAACTGTGTATGAATTTTTGATTTTCCGTAATAATTATAGGATCTATATTTCTTCCCAAGTAATTTTGATCCTTATAAAAACCTTATAAAAAAAAGAAATTTCAAATCAGAATTCAATTTCTTATAAGGTGCACCTTATAAAAACCTTATAAGAAACTGACATTTCTTATAAGAATGTATTTGATAAAATCTTATAAGAATAAAACTATGAAAATTTTTTTATCAATTCTTTAGAAGAATATTCAGTTTCTTAGAGGGTTATTATAAGGTCACCTTATGAGAAATTGAATTCTTATAAGGTTTTTAAAAGATGCAGCATATAAGAAATTGGATTCTTATAAGAAATCTCATTTTCTTTTAAGGTTATTACAAGGATCAAAATGACTAGGTTTTATTTTCATTTACTAATCATCACAATTTATTATGAATACTCATAGTTTTTATTTACTCTGTATTATAGGCCACAATTTGCTTAATTATTCCATCATTAACCTTAGTTAATTGTGATATTCCGTAGTTTCTTATTGATGATTATGGTCTTCATGTTTTTTAATGATGCACCATAGTTTCTGATAATTTTTAATATTTGACGTTTACTAGGTTTAGTAACAAAAACCATAAGGAATAATAAACAATAGTAATGCGATATAAAATTTGATTTTTTGTAATTGTTCAAAATTTTCTGAATGCTTGTAATTTCAATTAATTCTATCATCTTAAAGTTCATTTTTATTCAGTTTTAAATTATATTCTTAAGTGTAATGTCCATGATTTTCCATAATTATCAATCTTTTTCTATATTTTTTCTATGATTTCCCATTTGATATTTCTCAAAATCATTTTTTGTCAATGAATTTTATGATTCCGTATCATATACTTATTTTCTTCGATTACCAAATGCTTTTTATGACTTCAAAATTACCTCTAATAAAAGTTATGATATCAGTTCTGTCAGAATTGATGACCTTCGGAAAAGCAAAATTTTTTCAAATTTACAATCAATCATGATAATCATATTTCCGTTCTATATTCAGTCAAATCGATGACACACCTATAATTCAGAAAAGTAAAATTTCAATAACAACAATTAAAAAACGAACCATACAAAAAGTATATCGACATATCAAAAAGCGAATAATTTATGGTTCGATTGACAATAATCTTTTATCTATTCTCTCTCAATCCTCGCTCCTTAAAAAAAGTGTACCTTCTTTATAATCACACACGAGCCAAGAAAAAGGGAAACTACTCTTTACACAATCTACTGCAATGTTTGCTCTCGATGAAAACTCACCATACGAAGAAGAACCGTGTCAGACTTGTCTACGAGAGTAAAATGTTTAGATGATGATGACAAAAGTACAGTTGGCTTGATTGACCAAGCGGTAAACTTTGTTTGCGTGCAGAAGGTAAAAATTGAGCACGCATAATGGGCTACCCTTATCAAAAGTCAGTCACGCATGAACCAGTTTCATTTCCGCACGCGCGTCGTCCAGCGACCTTACGTGCCGCAAAGTGGCACTTTGGTGAATTCACGCTTCGCGATCGCCTCGACGAAATAATAACGGCCCGGTAACGTTATTAATTCCACAAAACGCATTCCGGCGGCTGCACGTCGGGATCGATCGTCGATGTAGGGGAAAGTGAAGAAAAATCCAGCCCGGGTTTATCGGCGAGTTGTCGCAGAATCTTGGCGTACACGGGATTGTCGAGAGAAACGATCTTTGACGACCATCAAATATGGTTTGCCGCTTATTTTGCATTTGGGGTCAGATTGCGAAACTGGGTTTTAGACAGTGGCGCGTAAATTTACGAAAGCCTAACCCATCAAAGCCTGCGGAATCTCAGGCTTTCCAGTGCACTCTTATGACCCTCTGCATAACTCGGCTTGACCGAGAGCCTGCACGTTGTTACGCGATAAATCAGCGTCCGTTAAAGTCGCGGGAAACCCAACCGTTGTTCGATGTAAATCGATTTTCTTGAGAAATAAGGTGCTGCTCCTACTCGTAATGTAACGAAAAGAGGCGAAAAAAGCGTAATTTCGTTGCGCAATTCAGTATTCTGGAGCAGGGAAACGCACTCCGTGCAATCTGGAATTTCGCCTTCGATCGCCCGGCATTTTTATATTAAAGAGCGCACGGGGCTTTTTGCCGAGCCCGCCAGACACGGATTTCTCGCGTCTTTCATCACTGAACATGTTTCCATTCGTCGGCTTTATTGGAATGCAATAGGAGCTGTACGACAGCAAGAGTACTTTCGTGCGAGGTTGTGATGCGCGTATCTTCAATACATCGGGCTGACACTACTGATAATTAACACTCTGTGGCATATATTACTACTGATTTGTCACGCATGACACGCCATCGCAGCCAATACTCGAGCTACCATACGATAAATCCTGGAAATTATTAAGTTTGAGAATGGAATCATCTACATTTTTCTAATTTAATGATTCGAGGAAGATGGGGAAAAGATTCTACGAAGGTTTCGTGATGCTCTTGATAAAAATTATTTGTATTCGTGTGATTGTGCAGTGGGTATTGTATAATTTTAATGATTTGATTTCCCAGTCGAATTCAGAATTGTTTATTATTATCGGTCGACGTTTCAGCTCTGGTTTCGAGCCCTTTTCAAGACGTCTTAGTTTGCATTGCGCATAACTAAGACGTCTTGAGAAGGGCTCAAAACCAGAGTTGAAACGTCGATCGATTGTAAATAAACAATTCTTATTTTGACAGGAAAATCGAATCATTACAATTATTTGTATGTTTGTAGGAAAAAAATGGTAGAAGAATGGCAGATTGATCACGTTTTTTTCGAAAATCTATCGATGCATGGATAACTATTATTATCTTGAAGTCTAATCGATGACTGCTCAAAAATGTATAATCATCAGAGTCATCACAGTATTGCTTAGTATACTGTTAAAAAAGGTTGGTGAATTTTCCATATGTAAAAGTATCGAAAGTTCTTAACCCATATTTTGTATGGGATTTTCCCCATAAATAAATCTGAAAAATTTTCTCTACTCTATGGCAATTCTTTCATAAATTATGGCAAAATTTTCATACTTATAGAATTTCCACAGCACATGAAAAAGTTTTTCCTATCTTTTTATGGGAAAAATCTCATGCAATGTATGAGTTAAAAACTTCCAATACTTTTAGAGAAAATTTACCTAAATTTTTTGAAAGTGTGCTCAAGACTGTAATTGATTGGCAAATTTTGTTTGTTGACAAATGTAATTAAGGAATTTGAACTCGGAAAATTGAATTGGAAAATACACGGCCTAAAAGGAATTGCGCTAATTATTTATAAAAAGTACTACATAGTATTTATAAATAACGCTTTTTCATGAGGACTTCAGAAAATAAAATTTTATACAGTAAACATAAATCATCGAGTTTTTATTCAAAGAAATGTACTACTTTTTTTAAAAAACTAGAATTGCAATAAAGAGTATTCAAGAATATACGATCTCTAGATTGGAAACTTCGTATATAGATAGTCATTAGTATGAAAAATTTCGAATTTCAAATTTTAAGTGAAAAATTCAGAAAACATATAATAAAAAAATGTATATTTGAGCATTGAAACTGTGATTTACAATTTAAAAAAAGAATTCAACTCGCTAGAGTTATTTCAAATCAAAATTTTAGAATCTCGGGAAAATTTCATTGATGACTTTTACTATCTAATTTAATCTAAAATTGAAATGAAAAGAAAAACTTTAGACAATAACATTAAAAGTAGCTATGGTTATGTATGCAAAGAGTAGGAAATTTACTCTCTATAAAATTTTTGTTATATAAATCTACCAAGAGAAAATGTGATTTTGATGTTTTCAATGAAAACTGCAGGTATTTTGCATTAAAAAACTAAATTGATTGCATATTTATAAATGGGTATTGATACATGGAAAAATTTGTATTTTTCTATTATTCATTACTTTGAAGTCACCATTTTTTAATAGGGCTTCTTTCATTACATTTACTGCAAATTGAAAGAGTTTAAAGTAATATTATATTTTCCAAGTTCAAAACGTTCAAAAATAAATGTACCAAAAAAACTTTCTGTTATATTTTGTTTGATGCTAAACAAATATTATCCGGTGTTAGTTACTTTTGTTTACCGTTATTTCTAGTGGTAATGATAAACTGATTTTTTTAATTATTTCTAAGTTGAGAACTTTAGATACACGTAAAAAATTTATAAACAAACAAATTCAACAAGCTTTTAAATATTGATTCAACAAAAAAAAAGTAAAAATCTTGGCATACAAAAAAAATGAAATATTTTGATATAGTTGATGAGTCACTGTCAAAATTGAAAATCTTTTTCATTGTAAGGATATGTAAATTATTCATTTACATCAGTAAACTTACCTACATTCTAAGGAAATAAATAAAGATTGGAAAAGAAAAGTTATTTTTAGTGTACAAAAGTTCTTGAATAAAACTTTGAAGGAAAATGTGAAATTCATTCGAAAAAAGCTAGCTTTTGATTGAATCACAAAAAATCAAATAAAAAATTTGTTGCAAAAAGAATTTCTTGTTTTTACATCGAATTTAAAGAAATATTTTAATTTATATCACCAAGTGTAATGACAAAACTAGATAGGTATTTTCTTATTGCCATACTAATAATTGTGATTCATCATTAACTATCATAATTTCGATTTCAACAAAATTCACACAAAATATCGAAATAATTGAAATCTTTATTTACACTATTCTATTCTTCATACTTTGAAAAATAACTATACTTATTTTGGTGTCTTTTATGTCTGTTTTTTTTTTCTTTTGAACTCCTTCTATTAATCAATCTGACTAGAATAATCGAATTTCAAAATTCATGAAAAACAAAATTCGCGATGATTAATATTTTTTGCATTGATACAGCCAAAAAGACGCTTCCTCAGACTAACTTCATGCATAGTTGAATACGAACCTTAAAAAGTTTTTACTCGTATCTTTTCATTTATTAAGCCAAATTATTTCAAAATGTAGTCGATATGACCAAATATTTAATTAGAGAAAAAACTATTTCACGTTTACATTTAACCAAATATTTATTTAAACTCAGTGAGCTTCTCTTTGACAGAAGTCATCATTCAGTTCTTCCATTCAAAATTACCAACTTTGCAATTTTTCAATTTTACGATACCTCCTTCAACAACTTTTCATTGAATGCAGACGCACACAATGCGCATATTCTATAGTTTTGTGAAAACTTCATGAATTGCAAATTTTACAGCACACTTTGACAATGACGTTATGAGGTGCAGTTCAAAAGATGACTGATTGTGCTTGAGAAAACTTCCGTCTCAACATGGGAATGTCACCGCGCTGTGCTATACTGAACAAGGTGTGCGAGCCAGCATCGCAATCCATTGAAGGGTTGAAACGCAGGCGAACAGCAGCGCAGTCCAATTAGCGATCAAACGAGTTGGATCGTCAAGGTGGATATCGTGATCGTAATTCGAGTGAAATCCAGCGGTGGCGTGGCGCGGTGTACCGCGATTGCCGATCGGGAATCGTGGTACCGTTACGTGCTGCGGTAAAGATGACACCGCGACGCATGTTTGGTACACCTGGGGCACTCGAAAATCAAACGACTTTAGCGGTTTTATCGAACCAAGTAGTGAAAGCCGTATTTATTCCACATAAAAACAAACAAAACACTTTTGTTATCCATCAACGATTCCTACAGAACTTTGATAGATTCTTTACACAAATATAAGATCATTTACATTGCTTTACTCACGGAACTTTCTACCAGTTTTTTGAAACCAATCAAGAACTTGCAACGATCAAAATTTTGCTATACCTATTGCAAAAAAACTTCTATTCCTTTATTTTGTTGCAGACGGAAGAAAATATTTCCCCACACATAAAACTGGTTTCACTCTCGATGCGCACATGACTATGGCGTATGAATTTTCAACGTTCAGGAAGAAGATTACATAAAAGCCCCATGAAAACCGCTTGGGTCACTATTTTCACACGAAAAGGAAGGATTTTCATGGCTGTACCCCGCCCTCAAGATCTCTTTTTCCATTTGACTTCCGTGCATGCATAGTTGAGCTGTCTTAATGACGGAGTGTCATTTACGGCACTTCTTAAACGGAATTTTCGCACGAAAAAGTTCCTCATCGCCATGCGATGGAGTCGAGCACCTATTCGTTACCGTTACAAGAAAAGATTCCAGCACAACGTCAATACCTAAACTTTGAATAAAAGTAGCACTAGGACGGTCAAGTAGAAAAAAAATCCTCAGTAATCTAGATCACTTTGATGAGTCTACGTTTTCAAACATAAAATAATAATTTTTCCAATGTTCTTCAAAATGTGCTTTATTTTAGAATGGTAAAAGTGTTGGATTTTATTTGAAATGTAAGTTGCAAAATTTTCAAAGCATAGAAAAACACAATTCAATTGATTTATGGAGAAAACATGTTTATTAATGCTCAACAAGTTACTCAAAAGTCAATTAATTGTGAAGCTGTCAGAAATTACATTCAACTAAACTCTTCAAAAACTTTTATGACCTAAAAAACGTTAGAAAAAGTGTAACTCTCAAAACCTCTAAAATTGTCAAATATTGTCATTGCTTATTTTTATTGATAGTATTTTTTACAAGAATAATGAAAAAATTATGATGGTTATAAAACAATGCCCATTATTGAAATAATGTAAGAAGAAAATTGTGGAAAACAACAATTTCAAGTGTATAATTTTCATTGACATTTAACAAGAGCTAACATAAACCTAAACGAACGAAAGCGTCAAAATTCAAATTAGTTACACTCAAGTGTCACATAGAAAACGTGCAGAAAAAACGTTAGTTTTTTATCCTTTCACATGTAAAAATAAAAAGTTACTTTCATCGTTACTTTGTAGCAAATGCCCAACATCACATTATTATGAAAGCTCAAAATATATTGTTTCAGATTGTCATGTTGTTTCATTCTGTCCATAATTCTTTACTTTACAGAACGCCAATTTCAAACACGTCAAAAAAGCTGATCAACGCTTTTGCTCCTTTCCAAGCATTACGAAAATGATCGTGTCGAGCGCGATGCACTTTCCGAGCTTTTTACAGCTCAACGTTCTTTTTTCTTCCATGTTCGCAGTGAAGGTACGCCGTAGTTATGCACTCATACCAAACGAACGTACACCACATTCATATGTAAATCGCGCGATTTTATATGTAAATCTAAAGTTAATAACAATAACAGTTAAAGTGCGATATCTACGCTATTCCAAGAAACGATCTTTTACCACTGGAAAAAAAGCGAACGAGAGAAAATAGAAAGAAATTTTATTATTTATTATCGTGCACGGAGGAGCTTTCCTTGAATAAAAGTCGCTGCTGAATGTAACGACTCAATATCGAAATAAAACATGAAATACGCGATGTTGACAACGATATGATCTCGCGAATTCGTGCTTTTCTAATCAACGCTCGAGACTACCATAATGAACGAATTTATTGCAACCATCCTAACCATAGTATTACCCAGCCAACATCATCATTTGCGACGCACTTGTTACGACTTTAATTATGACATAAATTATACTTTAATGATCGCATGCAATTACGAAGTAATGTAATGCGGGCAGAAAATATTTCTCCAAGATGCGAGCATCATGACGAAAATGACGGTGAACAAGAAAATCATTAGATATTGGAAAAAGTTTCACGTTCACACCTACTTATTTCAGCCACATCGTACATGGATGTAACACTGAAAGGATGGAAGTAAAAAAGTTCGGCGATAAATGTAATCTTAAACACATGTATTAAAAATTTACAAACGCTTGTTACGAGAAAAAGCGAATATTGGATAACCCGCTCTTCTCATTATATATTAAAAACAATTTATAATACTTATGAAAACCCAGTAATTTAAAAAAAAATGATAACATCGAGACACATTTAGGTATTATTTCGAGATTTCTAGGTTTTGAACTTTGATATAGTCCCTGATCAAGATTAACAAAAGTCGAACAATAAATTTGGCTTCAAATGTGAATGAAAAAAAATTTATGAAAATAATTACAGAACATGAAAATAATGAACGAACGTATTACACTGATAAAAAGATCTTGTAACTATTGAAGTAATTATGGACAAAAGTACCAAAATATTGTAATTTTTACAATATTATGTTATTGTAGATTTCATTATTTTTTTTTTCACTTTTTACAATAATACTGTACAGTAAAAATAGCTTAATTGTACGAAATCCTACATTGATGCTAGTTTGAAATATATAGATAATATGAGAAATGTTTCAATGTTCAGAATAGGAATGATAATAAATCAATTGTGTATTATACTGCACTAGTAACAACAAAGAATTGATTATCTGTGTATAGTGAAATCATAATTTGAGTATTTCCCTTTCCATTATTCATTTTCAAGGTCATACAATATGTTTTTGAAAAATAATTCAATCTAAAACCATAAATTAAGTAAAATATTATCGATAGTTCAGAAAGTGATATTAATTTTCTATCACATAAATTATTAGTTATGATTATTGAGTCATAATGAATAAATTGAATAACTCTTATCACACCGTAGAAAAACAAGATATTTTTAGTTGATTTTTATCTATTTATATGAAAAATCATATATTTATATTATAATAAATTATTGAATTACATTTAATTATCATTGATTTATTATGATGCATCATAAGTTTTATAAGAATGTATAACAGGTTGATCATGCATTCATTATAATATCATAATCAATATATGATTATTCGATGTAAATAAAATTCAATAAAAATTAAATTATTGATTTCAAGTTATTTAAATTGTTATACAAGAGAAACCACAACAATATAAACCACAACAATATGAAGGAAAAAAGGATACAAATTTGAATCTTAGTAAAACTTTATGGCTTTTAATTGAAGTTTTATCAATGGGTGAATTAAAAAAAAAAATCATTCCAGTTTTAGATTTCTCCGTCAAAAATGTCAATTTATATTCCTACGATTTGTCGTCGACGTTTTGGCTTTTGGCTTTAGCCCTTATCGAAACCTATGTAAAATAACATGAGCGACCTTACAATGCAAAAATAATTTAATTTAGTATATCAAACTATTTATCAATAAAAACTTACGTCTTCAGAATTTTAATTTATAATTTGATGAAATATAATTGAAATTGGATAAGGGCTCAAACCAAGAGCTGAAACGTCGATGAGAAATTGTAAAATCCGAATAGACATTTTTTGACTGGGAAATCGAAAACTAAAATTATTTTATATGGCTTTTATCGAAATAAGAATAAGAGGGATATGTAGTATAATATTGCAGAGAGTGAAAGTGAATTTTATAACGTAACATATTTTTGAGCTTTCATTACACCATATACATGTACCTACTACTGCAAAATCATTGGGAAACGTTAACAAATTAATGTAACAAAAAATGTTATAAATATGGAGGGAAAAATATAATATTTTAGACTAATTACACAGTACAATTTTTTCATTTATTAATTAATAGATTTTTTTTAAATTCAGGTTTATTGAGTATCTATGTATCTAAAGTGCCAAAAATTTTTATTCTCAGAAAATAATTATCCTGAAGAATATTTAAATATTAATATCGTCAGAAATATTTATTATAAAATGGCAAAAGATAATGTAATGAATATGTAGATACCTAGAAATATATGATAATAACAAAAGGAATTACGTTTCGATTCCGTAAAAAGCGATTTTTCAGTAGAACAATAAAAGTTTGTAAGAAATACATCTTGAAATAAGTACATTCTGTCACTGGTAAAATGATAAAATTAGTTTTAAAAATACAAAGAAATGGCAAGAAGAAGGTAATATAAATTATGTCTAAAAAATTCAATGTAATGATTGCCCGACTATTAACATTGGCCAAACGAAAAGGAAATTAAAATCTAGACCTCACAAACACAAGAAAAATATTTCTCAGACGTCAGTTTCATTCTCTGTGGTATCCCAGCAATGTCTTCAAAAAGATCATGAATTCGAGGAGGATGAAGTAAAAAATTTCACTTAGAGAAAAAAATTGACGTGTAAGGGAAATAGCTTACATGGGTCATATCAAAATAAATGAATCTAACAATGTTAAAAAAAGAGGGAAAATAATAAATTGAAACATACGATACAATTGTTTATTATACAGAATGAGTATTTCAAAGGTACATACTTTCATTAAATTATTTCAACATTTTTTACTGTTGTGTAGCCTATTTTTCGTCATTTGTTATTGTCTCATAAAAAATTATAAAATTTAGGTTCGCTTATTAGTCTTACTGAGGATTATCAGGACTTGACATTTCTTAATGTGAAATTATTGGTGTGTTTTTCTTTAGGAATGTGTGTTAGTCCGTCATTTTTCACACGAAATGTTTAACTAGTGTAGATAATTACTATGCATTGCGTTACTGTTGAAAATTATTTTTTCATATATTTATTAGTAAGAATCTTTGTTAAAATTTTGTTATTCTTGATAATAACCTTGATCAAAGACATCAAACATGAAATAAATGCACCAATCTAGATGTGATTTTTCCATTTGAATAATTCATTAATCTATCATATTTACAACTTCGGTAACGCAATTATCCCTCAAAAAAATATTCCTCATTACTCCTGGAAACCACATCAACACCCGCGTTTCTGATCAATTTATTTATCACAGCAATTCTCAATGGCAAACGAGCTGTCAATCTCAAGATTATGAAATTGCTTCGGGCAACTTCATCACTTGCCTGCTCAACGTGTAAATCTAGAAAGTCAAGTTTCAGCTTCTACTTTGTAGATGACGGGTCATGACAAGTCACCTTATCATAAAAAACTACTGTTTCTTCACGTATCACCAAAATGAGTGATTTAAAATATCTCACGGGACTTCCGCCTGAGGGGAAAAAAAACAATGACGCGGAAATAATTTTTGTATGATGAATAAAATCTCAGTGGAATGAGCAAACACTGTAAGCGCATCGCATAATTCGTGCATTACATAAGGCCATAAACTTGTATGATGTATCTGATTTCCGGGGCAGGAAGAGTGCGCTGATTCCATTTCATTCAAGGTGCTCTTAATCCGAGCGAGTGTACGATACTCGAACTCGCGTGGGAAAAATTCTTTCGCGATCCTCGATTTGCCGGAAGATGAAAAAAGTGCAAAACGTAGACTCTTTTAAGCGCAATTTTTTCGAAATAACTGGAGAAGAGTTGGGACTTTTTTCCACGCAGCGGAAAATTATGGGCTGTCAAAGTCGCTCGCTGTAAGGCGAGGTCGTGTATCAACGTTTCTTTACAAAGTCGTCATACAGTTTTGCAAGTTAACCGGTATTGAGGCAAAAAGTTACGAGACTTCTGTGTCGAGGGATGATGGAATGTAGAATGTCTTTCTACTATTAAGCTGAGCATCGAGCTAAGATTCCAGGTGTAATTTAAAAAATGGTCAATAAAATTAGAGATATAAGGTTCTGCTTGTTTTTGAGCAGTAGAACGAAGGAACATAATATGGAAATTAACATCGTGACAGCTTCGATAGATGAGTTTCTGTAAAATCATTGGAATTCGAATTATAGTAAAAAAGGGTTTTTCATATTTTGTGTCACGGCATATGCGTCTATGACGATTGTGATTCTTGCTATGCTTTGGTGCACAACCTAAAAAAACATTCGAAAGTGAAACTTCATTAAAGACAAAAGAATTTGTAGGGTTCTACTTCATTTGCTTACAAACATTTTATTTTTGATAATTTATCTTTTGTCACTAAATGTTTATTTTTAAATCAAATTCTTCGATCAAAATCCATTATGGAAATTTTCGTATCGTCAAAAGACAGTGAATTAAAAAATATGCTGCGATAATGGGTTTTTTTACACTTGTCGAAAATTGTGGAGAAAGTCTCAGAAAAGGTGCAATTTCTATTTTCTAAATGTAATCGTCGTATATCCATGAATAAAATTATTTTAATAAAATATAAATATATTCGGATTTCCAGTCCTCAAAACTCAAAAATGAATTTACTTGAATAATAAGATATTCTTCCGATTTATATCAATATACGGCATTGCTTTATTTCTTGCATTATTTCTTGAGTTTACAAGAATAAGTTTTTTCCCATTTCAATTATTTCTTGAAATTAATTGTTTAAAAACTTCCTACAAAACATTAGGTACATTTGAATTTTTTTTGGAACTGTATGGAACGATATTTTCTTATAATAAATTTTAAAACTGATCTACAAAATATTTTGAGCTTTTACACTTGAATCGTCCATAATAATTTTGAAATATTAAATTAGACATTAGAAATAATTCAAATGTATTACTATGCAAAAATAAAACAAGCACAACTTTTGATTTTCATACGAACTGGGTAAAATTCAAAAAAATTTGTTGAACTTGACGTCCCAACGAAATATATAGGTTGTCCCAAAGTCAACAATCAATATTTTAGGGGTCAATAGTTCTCGAAATTCTGAGTCAATGTTTTCTTTGCCATTTTTCGAAAAACTCAAAATTTCTAAAGTTATTTAAGCCAAAAATTTCCACAGTAAATGCGCTCTCTTGACAAGTGGGGATACACACCACTGATAAAACTTGACCTAAATTTTTTTTATATTTTTTTGAGTGGAAAAGTCCTTTGCCACTTACAACAAAACTCAAAATCAAAAAAGATATTCGGGCCACAAGTTATAGCCGATCAGATTTCTTATATTTTGTGCTCGAATATCTTTTTTTATTTTGAGTTTAATAATAAGTGGCAAAGGACTTTTCAATTCAGAAAAATATGAAGAAAATTTGGGTCAAGTTTGGTCAACTTCCACTTGTCAAGAAGCGCATTTACTGTTTAATTTTTTACCTAAATAACTTTTCAGATTTTGAGTTTTTCGAAAAATGGCAGAGAAAATCGTCTCAGAATTTCGTAAATTTAAGACGACTAAACTATTGATTGTTGACTTTAGGACACCCAAATTTGCTTAATTACATATGTAATTAAGACGATATCGTCTCCTTTTTCTAGAAATACAAATACTTCGAAAATAAATTTGGATAGTTTACATTTCTTTTAACAATATTTATAACAATATTCACCGACGATTGTGATTTATTGATAGCCATTCGAGTTGAAAATTTTTGACTTAATTTTACGTTTTTGAAGTATTCATGCAAATGAAGACACACTGATACTTCATAGATAACAAAGGAAGTGTGATTCTAAATTATGCAACTCAAATGTTTTAGAATTCACTAGTTTCAATTATTAAAATTTAATGCTGATATCTTTGATACCTACTATTGATCACTTTCTATTGAATAATAATGCCAATGTTCTTATCCGAAGATATAAGGAAACTTATTTCGTAATGTCCAGATTTTTTTTTTAATTTCTGAATGCACTAATTCAAACATCAACAAATTTCATTATCAATTGGTAAATCATGAAGATTTACAAACTGTTCATGTGAATTACAACTTTTTAAGTTTTTTAAATTCTTTCATTTTGAGTGTTCTTAAATTGTTGAAAGTGAACAAAATAATGTTTAGCAATAGTATAATCAACTTACATAAATTAGATTTTTCTAGTATTGTTTACATTACTATCTAGACCTACAGTTTTCGAATTTAAAATTATCATTAATTTGTTACAGTATAACTTCGTAAGTACACATGTTAATATCCTTAATTTATTTTTTGTGTTAAGATAAGGTATTTTTAAGTTTATTGATGTTCTCACGAAACATAGATATCATTCAAATCTAAGTTTTGACCAATACTTGAAATTAATCCTGAATGACTATTTCGTAATTTAAGCAAAAAGTAATAAAGAAATAAGATACCAAATCAGTATACAACTTGAGTATAAAATTTTACGATCCCTGAACAAGTCAACTCACTGATCGAAGAATTAAATTGTCGAAATTCGAAATATGTATTTGAATGTGTTAAAACTGTTGAACATCCTAAAAAAAATTATTAATTATATTGTAAGCATTTTTCAATGGTAGTACTGAAAAAATTTCATTCATGTTTTCAGCTTCTCCTCTCAAAATAACAATCTAAAAACTCCTCCACCTACTGATTCAACCTCAACGCTTCTAATTTTTCCACGTTGCTCCCAATCCTTCATTCTCGATTCTCTCAAAACAATCCTTACACCCATTTAAATTAAAGACACAAAATCCAATCACATTGTACCAATCAACATCCACCTCCAAACCCCTCAATCCTTACGACCTTCCAAATCATCACTCACTAAAAAACCCCATCAACCCTAAATTCTCCAAACCGATCCCCATCCTAAAACACCTTCAAGTCCAAACAACCCCTATCCCAAACTCCTCTCCCTCCCATCCTAAACCCCGTAGAAATGCGAACTTTTGAAAAAATGAAGGCCCCGGAGGCACAAAAGGAAAGAAAATCGAAAGACTCTCGGGAATGCGCCGCTTGCTCTCGGTTGAAGTGCAGGGGAGGGGGGCAAGATCGCGGCCTGGGGGTGGGGTAGCAGGCCCCGCGAGAAAGGGAAGCCGGGGCCCGATAGTGGGACGTACAGAGAGCAAATCCTAGGCAGGATCGCGCGGAGCGATCGAAAACCGGCGGTTTGAGCGTGTCGTAGAGTAGGCGATCGGGGCCCCCGTTACCTCAGACGTTGTCGGTCGGTCGAGGAAGAGCCACCGTCAGGTGTGGGCTTGCAAAGATCGCGAGTTGTCTTCGTGGCCAAAATCACTGTGTCCTCAGTAACGCTAGTTCCATAAAAAAAAAGGAAAAAATAAATAAATAAATAAACCGAGAATTACAAAAACGTTCGCGCGTGCGCGTCGCTCTTTTTTCTACATGTCGTGTGCCGGGTCTGTGTTTCGGCAAATTACCCCTGCGATTTTCTAGTGCGCGGGCCCTTTACACTGGAAATCCCCCGAGGAGGCATCCGAGCTATTTGCATTCCCTCCCGTACACCGGCGTTTTACGAGCTTGACAGGTGCTTCCGCCGACTCCGGCACCATTCGTCGTTGCCGATCAGCAGGTGTGTCTTTCGAGTGGCTCTCAAGAGTTTCGGGGACTCCCCGTTATACCCCTTTCTTTTTTTAAGTCTTCTTGAATCGCGTGTCGAATCAAAGAGTTGGGTAAGGTCGAGGGAGACGTCTTTCGAGGGCTCTCATTCCGAGTTGTGAACAATGATATCGTAAACTCCTCGCTCTGTGCGAAAAACACGAGTCAAGGGCGATATTTCGTTCAATAATTCAACGCCTTGTTTCTCCAATCCAATTTAGCGAAACGGAAAGAAATTAAAATCAAAGCGGAAATGGGCGTGAATTTCTCATCGCGTGTCGTTTTCAAGGTCTCAATAATAAGGAAGTTTTCATTTACCTCTCAAAAAAAAATTAATGCAGATATCCCGCATAACATTCAAGAGTTATTTGCGCGAGAAAGCACACGTGAGATCGAGGAAATTACAGGAATTCAGTTTGTACGGGCAATTAGTTAATTGCGCTTGACGATAAATCTCCGCGGCGAGTCCCAAGTTTTTAAAGACTTGAAAGTGTAATTATGATGTACACTTGACCATAAACTATTTGTTGACGATTAATAGCGAGCGCAACAATGGTATGATGTAATTTACTGTTCATTACACCGATAACATCTCGCTACACCTTCAGGGCCAAGGTGAATGAAATGAATTTCAGGAACAAGTTAATTGAACTGTTGATCATTCGCGTTTCGCGATGCGAGGTTGAAAACTCGGAAAATCGTCACTTTCATTGCCTGGAGAAGTTGCAGCGTTCGAAAAGCCGTAACTAAAGTTTGCCAGGTCGGAACGAAGTAACAAGCGAAACTAAGGCCAAAGTTAATTATATTGGGTAGCTAAGGGAATAATTAATTATTCGTGGAAACATTTGGCAGGTAATGAAAAAAATGTGAAGCAATTTGTGTGGAAATGTTGCATAAATCGAGGATAGGAAGATTAAAACGTTTCCTGTGTGGGTAGAATTTTTTTTTAAATCTTAGTCTCTTGAATTTTGCATTATCGCGTTCTCGAGACCGGTTTTTTTTTCTTAGCCACCGCGATGAATTGTCCTCTGTGCTGAAATGTATAAATAGTTATCGAGTCCATGAAGATGCGAGACGAAACAACCGTTATCAAACCGAGCGGAAACACGCGACTGACACGAATAAAGTCAACGGTAACTATTGGATAAAGCGATCAAAAAAGCCACCGCGAACGCGAAATGATCGCGGAAAAATTTCCACGCCGAATGTCGCGACGAAATTGATCGATGCAATGCTGTAAAAAGGAAAACGCGACACGCGAATAAACGAAAAGCCCCTGGTTCCATGAGCGATGAGAAAGTCTGAGAGTGAAGTAATGATGTATACGTTCGGAAACGCGCCGGCATGTTTAATATTGTTTTTCCCCGACGGTGTGATATGCTCCTCTGGGATCTCGCGTCTACCACCTCGAAACGCTCGTTTTTTTGTATTTGTCTCGCACCCAAATAACAATTGGCGCACATGACATTGATCTACCTTAGTTTGAACTGATTCTGGAGTGGGTCTTGGTATAAAATTACTTCGATTGATTCAATTTCTGTCGCGTGTATAAAGTTTGAAGACGATTTTTCATGAACTAGAGAAGTTTTCCGATGAGACAGTCAAGGAATAGGTGAAAAATAGGATTTACAGTAGCAGCAGAAAGATTAGCTTTGAAACAAGTTGAGAAAGTAATTTTTGCAGCAATAGCTCATTTTCTTGACGCCCCAAAAATTTGTTGACTATCAGAGCTTTTTCTTACATTCTTGGAATGAATTTTCACCCAGCATCGAGTCAATGTACTGTCATTTATAAAGAAAGTAAAATTCACTCTTATACATTGAAATTCACCGTCACAAGAGTTCAATTTTACCTCTGAATTCTACTCAACTTGTTCTGAAAAAAAAAAAGGTAATTTTCACTTTCTCAGTTTGAGGGCAAATATTTCACTTCAATACCAACATTACACTTTTCGCTCATCATGAAACTCTCTGACATAATTATCCTTCTGTGTGAAAAACATGAAATTTCAAGAGTTTTATGTTATATTCATGAAAATGATCCGTTAAAGTTACTTCAACAGATTCGAAAATTTAGATTCAAGCTCAAGTGAAATGAAAATTTATTTGCAACTACTATTGCGTTATATGACGCGAGTTCTCAGGAAAAATGTAAATTTGAGGAAACGTTTTGTTCCGCTAAGTAATCTCTAGAATGAATCGGTTGAGCTGAGTACTTGTAAACGAATATGATAATTTTAATTTGTAATTTCAACGTCTGATATCGAGAACTACATCCTTAATATTTATGGAAACTGTAAAATGAGAAATATAAAGCTGCTAATTTTCTAGCACCTTTTGCAAGAGTTACAATTTCAAAGTTTTTAAAAATACTGTATTTTATGCTTCAAATGAAAAGATCAGAGATTTTGAAAGTAAGCACGGCTAGTCATAATTAGCGAAGCGAGGGTAATATTACGACGAAATCTAGGTTGAATTTTTGAACGCGTGGCATTATAAATTTTCACTCTTCTTCACGAACACGATACGAAATGCTCAAGATATCGTACATCAGAGAATCGTAAAAAATGCGGTGCGATTTGTTAGGTTCTATGCAGTTTCTGAAGACGCTACAGGTATACTGAAATACTTTGCTAAAATCACTAATTTCCCTTATTTGACAAAATTTTGCGACAATTTTAAATATAATTAAAACAGTTTTTGAAGTAGAAGAAGAGTATAAATACTGAAAAACTCTACAGACTGTATAAGTTTTGATAATTGGGAACTGTCATAATAATTGTCAGAATTCGTTGAAAGAGTAAAAAATTGAACAATTTTGGATAAGTGTCAAACGTTCTAGAAAATTTCTTACTAAATCCTTAAAAGTTGCAACAAAATGGAATTTATAACTGTGAAGAAAGTTTTTTGAAAAATTGTGTGGTTCGTAAAATTTACGAAATATTCAAACAACTTTAATATAATTGTACTGATAATTTTCAATGAATGTCGCAAATTACTTATCTGCAATATTTATAGACAGTGAAAATTAACGATTCTCTTATATATCATGACATCGGAAATTACAATCTGAGTTCTGATGAAATTTCAATTCACATTGACTCTACAATTTTTGGATCATCTAGATTTCAAAGAGTCACACCAAGTTATAATCATCAGAACGATCATCAGAACAATCAGAATCACGATTGAGATTAATTTTTCTATGCCATGAGACACGAATCTGGATTATCAGTTTAAAAAAATTCATTGTCGTAGTAAATGTTGCTGAAAAAACCTCTGAAAAAATCACATTGTAAAAAATTATCTTTTTGATTCACCTAATTATAGTAAATTTGGAAATTCACAATCGTTAAATTTTAACTTCTGACAAAAAGGTATTATCTTTTTACAAAAGGTGTATTTAAAAAGGCATTACATAACAAAAAAAAATGGAACCCAAGCATATAACATCCCTAAAAACAGAATCCAGAAAAGCAAAATGAAGAAATAAGCAAAAACTGGATCTATTTTGAAAACTCGCGAGAGAAGTTGAGCTTCCTTCATATTCAATTATTCATGTATACTATGTAATCAAACGTAATAAACCGCACCATGAAAATTCTAGCCTGTGAGCATTCTCTGTGGGAAAATTTACTTCATTCGCAAGTTTTTGAACTTCTTCTTTTCTTTTTGCACAGTGAAGTGATGAAAAGATAAGAAATAGTGTTAATGAAGTGCGGTGAATCGGGAAAAAAGCGCATAAGAGTTTCCTATATACTTTTTGATACGTATAATTCTCAAGGAAAACTTTTTCGAAAGTTAGTCATCGTAAGTAGCTGAAACACGCGAATTTCAGGATATTCAGTTATATATATGAGAATATTTTGAATCCTTTAGTAATATGAGTTTAAATGCAGAAAGCATTTACATTTTTATGTATGGAACGAGAAGTTGGCATCTCATGCGTTAAAAAAAGAAAAAAACATCACTTCGCTTAAGTTTCTATAAATTCGTGATCGGACGTTTTCAAATTACATAATTATGTTATAGCAGAGATGTAAACAGGAAATTTTTTTTAAAATTTACCAAAAAGAAGACACTAAAACAATTTTTTGATTCCTTTTTTTAGAGATTCAATTTTAAAATAGACTTAACTCGGTGCCCGTTAAGGCACCGTTGAGGAATCCAATATCACACGATAAAAAACTGCTCAAGCTGATTTATTTTCGAAAAGTGATTCTTATATTGCAGAACTTTTTATGACGAAAAAAATTTATTTTCAAACCCTTTAATAACTACATGATTCGTTATTTTGTGATTCAAGTTTATCGAATCAGAGTCTTTCCAGCTTCAATTTTAGTTTTTCACGATTTCGCTTTGATAACTTTTAAATTACATGCTTGAAGTTCCAAACGTTAAGAAAATAAACAAAAAGGAAAAAAACAGTTTTTCATTTCGACTGAAGATCAAAGTGGAGAACAGCTGTTAGTAACATTGAATAACATTCCTTGAATATCAATCATTCTTTATAACTTTTTAATCTTTTAAAACTTGAAGAACATTTTTCGTGCTACATTTTTTACGAAGTACTTTTGAGAGTCGAAAAAATTTTATGTACTCGAATTTCGGGTTCTTTTGGAAAAAGTTTAAAATATCTGATTAAACTTATCTTCATTAAGAAGTATGCAAACAAACTATCTTGTTCTTTCAGGAATTGTTGAATTTTTTACTACTCAATCGAAAAGATTCAAAGCTTTAAAGATTTCAATGTAAAAAATGTGTTATTTAGCTCTGAGTGTTTCATTTTCATTTTTATCTTCAGCTTTCTAATCATCTTATGCAATACCGTGGTTAACATTTAATTTTAGGGTCAGGCATGAACTAGTTCGATTTTGTATGTTTCACAATTTGGGTCTTCTTTTCCTTCTAATAGCCTTCAAACTTAAGGAAGTAAGGTCAGCGGTATAATAAAAGATAAATGGGATGATGATAAGAGTTTTTCTTAAGAATATAAAATATCAGTGATTGAGATGTATCGATTTCCAACATTCGAAACAGTTTGTTTTTGTTACTTTCGATTCTAGAATTTCATTGACTCTACTTCTCTGAATCGTCAAGTTATTGTAATAATAGAATAACAAACCTTAGAATACTTATTTCTAAATATTTAGTAGCATATAATTAATACGAAAATGGATCAATGTTATAATTTTAATTTCAAATTCTCAGATATGTATCACAGCGTGTGAAAATTTCATATGCGTTGAAAAACATTAAGTATACGTACAAAATATAATACAAAAACACCACAAACTACAAATTATAATACAAAAAAAATGCAAACTCTAATTCAATACGTTAGCCAAATTTTCAATATTTCAAAAGTGCTTCATTTTGTAATTCCTTACTCTTTTTCTGACACTTTTAAAATCTATTTACTTATTGTTATATTCTTGAAATCCCCGAATAGAAAATGTGCAAAAAAAACAAAAGAAAAAGCTCTGAATTCATAAATTTCATCACTTGAATTTTTCGATGAGAAGTAAAAAAACTCTGAACGTTAATAAGAAAACCCGTATGATAACGATTATGTAATAAATCCAAAACTGACCATATATGCCGTAGTTTATACAGGATGTCTACTGAACAGGCTGACTAAATTCTGATACATTCCCCTACCTTTCCTCTGAATTTTTCAGTTTTCCTGGACATGGTTACAGAAAAATCTAGCACTTTGTAATAATGCTTCAATTACTATATTTTCATTTTTATTCAATAAAAAAAATGAATTACTAGCCGAAGTTACGAAGCGCATCAAATAATGCGATTATTGCATTCATTTCTGCTGTAGGAAATCCTATTCTTAATAAAATAGACTTTATAATTTACTAATTCCATAAAGTACGCGTCGAAAATATCCTGATCCCAAATCTTATGCAATCAAAAATTTTTATATTTTATTAGTTGTTTCTCAATAAAAATTTTGTCATCATTTACTTCACTATTTTATTTTGCAGTTAGTTTAAAATAATTGTCATCGGAAATTTATGAATTTAAGACAGCAAATAATGATGGTACGAAGAAGTTATTTCAATTAATAACTTTCTTTCACCAGATTTCTGTCGATTAGGTTTTCAGATGCAAAATTTTCAGAATTTAAAAAAAATCTCATCCAAAATATCAAAATCAAAAATTTTTCTGATTTTCAAATTTTCATTCGTGATTATTCAACTCCATAACCATCAATTCTTCGTAATTTCTTAATTTCTTGTCTTTGTTTTGGCTGTAATTTTGAAGTTGATCCTTTGAAAAAAATCGTTTAAAAAAATTTATGAGATCTAGAAATCGACATAACAGATCTTCAAGAAGATAATAATGGTGAGGTGTATTTTTTTATTCGAAAGTCTGTCACTATTTCATTACTCAATAAATATTTTATTCATGTTCCGCGATGTACATAGTTTAGTGTTCAGAGATCCGAAATTTTGAAATTCTTTCCATTGCAATGGTAGCTTTTCGAAAAATGCATTAAATTGATTTTTCGATGAAAACTCACGCATTATACTGTGCAACACGAAAAAAATTCTAAGATTTTTCCAAAATAAAATAAATGTACATGAACCCCATAACCTATTCCTGAAGGAATTTCTTTCGGGTTAGCTCGTATAAAAACCTCGTTTTCTGAAAAATTCGGGTTTGATGGATTTTTTAGAAAATATGATCATTAAGAGTCACACACACACAAAACGTTGAAAAATGTTTTCGAATCATGAAAGTCGGACATAAATTTATATTTCTATCATCGTATTTTTGTGAAAAATATTATTGTTAATTTTTTGTTCATACGAGCTAACCTGAAGAAAATTCCTTCAGGAATGGGTTATAGGGTTCATGTACATTCATTTTATTTTGGAAAAATTCCAGGTTGTTATTTAATACTGAAAAAATCCTCATTGATCAATTATGCAAACTAAAATACTAAATAGTTAATATTTATTTATTAATGAAATCGTCACAAGAAGGAATCCCTGTACACTGCTAAAAATTTCAGTACGATTTCCGCATTTCCCATACAGTAGACACGCTGAGAAAAATATATAGCACGAATCGCTATATTTGTAAATTTATTTCATGAAAATTACTAAAATATAGCATTGATTGTTATATTTTAGTAAGTATTGCTCGAAAAATAACAACATTTACTTGATAGTATAGTAATAAGTATCATATAGACAATGTTACTAGCCTAGTGTAGTAATAACTGCCGTTTGAGTCTAGCAAATGCAGCTTTATAAAAATAATAATATTTGCTGAATGCTATATAGTAATGATCACCAGCCGTTAATAGAAAACATTACGCAGCTATCAATGGTGATATTTACTATAATTTATAATCGCTATTCTAAGATTCGTGGTTCTACCATTCCAGTATAGCAATAAGTGTTGCGAGAGATAAGTGCACACTGCTTTTTCATATGATAAAATTTGCGAGAAACCGTATAATAAAATTAGTTGTCTGTATACAGTTGTTTTTATAGTCTGGGAAAAAAGCGCAGAGAAATAGAAAAAATCATTTATATAAATTTTTACTCTTGTATTAAGTATTACATTTTCGGACTAGATCTGCAGTGCTACACGGAAAAAAATTCTCAGGTCAAATTCCCATAAAAAACTGGAATGGCAAGACGAGGGTAAAATTTCTATTTCTGTCCTTAGCTCAGTGTAGGTAATAGGACATTTTATTCCTTTGTGCTATTAGAAAATTCTATAAGTCTAATATTTATGTGAAAAACATAATTCAGCATCATCTCATATTTAAATGCCTACTATTTACTGTCAGCGCACGATATGTTCCTAGACGTTTGGTAAAAATTGATGAGCCGAAAGTCACGTGATACGTGGACGTTTTAAGTGCCATCGTAACTCTAACAAAACTAAAGAACCTCGTGGTGTTGTTGCATCGAGGCCGCCAATAAGTCGCCCAAGTTCAAGCTGCAGTAACTGGGGCCACAACGTAGACGGGTCGGTGAGATGCGCTCTCTCGGATGCAACGGAAAATAAAAATTCCAGGACAAGTCACCATGTCACCAATGACGGTACAACAGGGGGAGGAAGGGGGGGGAGGGGTTGGTTATACATAAATTTTTCTCCGCGTAGACAAATATAGCGATTCGTGTCATACTTGTCTCTCAAAATCACTATACTCGAATGCATTGACTATTATCTAGTCAAGTACGGAGTACAATACGTAAACGTGAGGAAGTATTACTTCAGTATGGCATTAAGTATTATATTCGCAGACTAAAGCTGCAGTGCTAGACAAATATAGTAATACTTGCTATAAATTTCTCTCAGTGTGCACCCTGTTATATATTCATCAGAAGAAGCCTCTAATTGAGATGGCACACGTTATTTGCTTGCAGATAGCGAGAAAGGGTAAAAAAGGACAGTAAGGATGACGAGGTTCTCGTGGTTGAGGTACTCGTGGCTGAGGGCGACGCTCGTCGTCGCGTTGCTCGGGGCCTCGGTGGCCTCGGAACCGTCCGGGGTGTCGGCACCGGACTACACGGGCCCGTCGGCCGGCTCGGACGAGTGCGACTCGGAAATGGTCGGCTTCGAGCTCGTCACCGGATACGTTTTCACCGCCCCCGCGAATATGCTCGAGTCCATACCGGGCAGCCTCATGCTCACCGAGTGCCTCGAGACCTGTCAAAGCAACGACTCCTGCCAAGCGGTCAACTACGAGACCGGTCTCTGCGTGCTCTTCAGCTCCAACGCCGACAGCAATCCCGGTGAGTCGGCTCGAATCATTATTCTGGGACTTATTCCCGGCCCCTACTGTATATGTACCCTGATGCAACGCCGCCGCTTCTTCTTCTTCTCCTATCCGCGATCAAAATCTAATTAGGTATTGCCGCCGCCGACGCCGCCGACGCCGCGCCGAACGCTCTTCCGCGAGGCAACTTTGCCACTTCCTGGATGCTTCGGCTTTCTGATAATATATAATTGAAATGCTCGGGGAGTTAGTCAAGAGTCTCTCTCACTCGCGGGCGTACCGGTGGAGCCCATTTTCTGTGACATGCGTGTGAAACCGCGCCGGAGGAGGCCGATCCCGGGAAAAATACACGCTTTCCGCGTCCGGTGTTTTTGATTCCTTCGAGCCGAGTTTTCTGTTGATTTTCAGCATTCGCGAATACGGGACACTAGGATCCTCGCGCTCGCGGGAAACTCGCTAATCTGGTGAATGACTCCGTGAGAATCGGGATTTTTAAGGCGATGATAAAAGATTTCGTTCATGTAGCACTCAGTATTAAGTTTTTTTTTTCTTTCTAGAAAAAATCTTGTGGGTAGTGAATGTTGTGTAAGAAATGAGTTTCGAGATTGAGAGTATGAAAAGGTAACTGTTTTTAGGTGACGTTTTTCTGTAAAAAGGCGTTGCTCTTCGTCACTGAAGAATGCTTGAACTAATGAATATGGAGTTAAGTTCACTGTGAATGTCCGAATTGGAAACTAACGGAAATGTTTCAATGTCCAGAATTACAGCATACGAGTTTGACAGTTTGGGATTTTTTCAATTTTGTACATCACGAACTTCTCACAATCTAGAGTATACAATTCTGTGATTCTGAAATAGACATGTTCAATTTGCAAGTATTAAGTTGAAATGTAATGATTCCTTTCGTTCCACCAATCAGTTGTTTGTCATTCTGAGCTTGGAATTATTAAAATGACGGCATTCGGTACATTTTCAACTTGTATTACCCAATTCATTAACGAGGAACAGCAAGTTTGACATTTGGAACTTTTTACTGCTGTTTTTTGTAATTTTTAAAAATCTTTCATATGCAATATTAAATAAAATTCAAATAATAAATAAAGGCACTTAGCTTTGAGTTTAAAGACTTGAAAAACAATTGTATTTTGATTTCTAAAATTTATCGATTTCTCTATACTTACGTAAACCATGACTAACGAATTGTCATTAGAAATTTGAAAAAAGATTTAAATTTGCAAATTCCTTAGATTACAAATATTTCGACGAAGCTGAAAACTAAAAGTCATCCATAAATTCCATGTATTATATTTTATTCAGAGTTTTAGTAAAACTTTAAGAGATTTAAGCTTTTAGGTTTCTAACAATCCATAGCATTAATAGAATTTTTAAATTAGCAATGATGAGAATAATTTGAATTATTAGCATTCAATGTATAAACTTTTTCAATTCCGTTGAGTAAGGAATGCGACAATATTTCATTTTTAATTACTTGCTAAGCATTTTTGACTTGACGTTTCATTATTTTTTTTTTTTTGCATTTTTATCTAAAGATAGTCATAAATTATCTGATTATATTTGAGGAGTTAAGTAAAATTAAGAACGAAAATCCCTAATAACAAGAAAAAAACGTGTGCTGAATTTTTCAACACTTCTTCACTCGTAAAAATTATCAAGTTCTAGAAAAATTCCAGCAAATAATGAAAAAAGAAAAAAAAAGATAATCTTACCTTCTGTTTACTAAACAACGCAGGACCGATACTATAGATAAAAAATTTTAAAGATGAGTTAAAATTATAACAAAAATTATGCGATGTTTATAAAGTTTATTGAAGTTACCATAGAAAAAGTACTTTCAATTTCTCAACAAAATTGTCTACAACTAAGATATGAATGTTCTTATACATATAATGAATTTAATAATTTTGCTTTTGGCTAAATGCTTCCAAACTTAATGCAATCATAAAAATCAAAGTATTAAATGAAATGATCCTCAATCCACTTCAAAAACCATGAACTTTTTTCACTCCACTTTCATTTCCAATAAATTGCAAAAATATCTCAACTATCCAGCTGCACAAACATCACAAAATTCATATTTAAAAGCTTTAAACTGAAACTCTTTCATTTGAAAATCGTAACAACTTTATTTTCGCAAAAGTTACAACCACAACTAAAACAAGAAATTACCTCCAAAAGACCTTGGAGTAATCTCGTTTTATTTACTCCAGCCATTCACATTGAATATCTCAGTTAGAAAATAAATTGATGCTGAGACAAAGAGACGCAACTTCGCAAACCTGATACCCCGTAGATGATATTATAATTCCCTTTAACGAGATTCGCATCCTGTGAACTTGAGTATAAACAAACAGTTAAGAACCTTAACGAAGTAAGTGAACGCGGATTAGTGACAGGAAATCGTGCCTCTGCCTGGAACTGGGAGCTTTCGATTTTGTTATCCAACATGGAACCGGTGCCAGTTTAGTTGCAAATTACGCCCTCCCCCCCCTGCAAAAAAAAGCTTTGAAACTCAAATATGGAAATTCATTCCAATGTTATTTTAATTAGTGACAATGAACATTTTTTTCTAAATTTGAAAAAAAAAAAAAAAAGAAAAAACTATGACATGAAGACAAATTATTAAAATTATGGAGCATCAAATGTAAAAAGAAAATTTGGGAAGTCAGCAAAAATATTTTATGAATAAGGAGATACAAATTTAATTATTCGCAGCCTACTGATTGAAATTCAAATTTGTAAGACTTGTGAGTTTTTGAGAAAAACAACGATTTCAGGTGAAATTTTTACCAACTGAAAAAGTGCAGAAAACGGCATTTTTTCTGAAAAATAAAGTTATTGTGAGCTACATCATTGTCACGTCCGCGACGTCATGGAAGGATCAGGCGAGAAGGCGTTGTCGCCCCGCGGATACCGCGGCAAAGACTCCTTAAGTAGGGTCACCTAGTATTAAGGACCGGTATTTCAGTTAACTCTCGGTTGGCGAAGTCGTAAATCACAGTGTCAGCGGTGCCGACCATGTATGAAAGTGTGTACATCCGCACCTACGAACTGCTACAAATTGCGAACATAAATCTTTTTAAGCAAGAGCAAAAAAAACGCTACCAATCGCTCAAATCCGTGGACTATCTAATACGCGAGCTAAGGTGCGCCTGGTTTTTTTAGAGAGAAGCTAAGATTATGGTTGCTTTTTTTTGTTCGAATCTATAGGAACGAGCAAGGGTACTACTTCTGCTCCGAAAAACAGAATTTGGACTTGAAATCTGTTTAAAAAATAAATTTATGCTAAATTTGATAATAAAATTTCAAATAAAATACAGGGTGTTGCCAATTCCCCGCACGAAAAAAAAAAAAAACGTTATTCCTTATTGAATTTGAACCCTAAAAGTTCTTTACCACTTTAAACTAAAAATCAGAATTGTAAAAGTTATTTAAAACTAAAATTTAAACAATAAATGCGCTCTCTCGACAAGTGGGGGTGGATCAAAATTTTCTCAAATTTTCTTCGTATTTTTCTGGGTCTAAAAGCCTCTTGCCACTTTTTGAATAAATCAAAATCAAAAAAGTTATTCGAACATAAAATCTAAGAAATCTGATTGGCTGAAAATTGGACCCCGAATAACTTTTTTGATTTTGACTTTTGTGACAAGTGGCAAAGAACCTTTTAACTCAGAAAAATATGAAGAAAATTTGGGAAAATTTTGGTTTACAAAGTTTACCCTAATTTGCCAAGAAAGCGCAATTATTGTTTGAATTTTAGGCTTGAATAGGTTTTTCAATTTTCAGTTTTCTGAAACGTGGTAAAGGATCTGTTGACTTTAAATTCAATGAGGAATTACGTATTTTTTTTGGTGCTGGGAATCGGAAACACTCTGTACGAAGGAAAATTATTTTGTCAGTTGTCGAAAGCAACGAAATTTTTGAAGGTTGTTTGTAAGAGACTCCGTGTTTTAAGATTAGCAATAATATTGACTTATTTTTCTGAAAATTCTAGGATTATTAGTAGCTGAAAGCGAGGTAGTAAAAGACTGCGTAATCTAATGAAAATTTCTGAAATTCGTCAAATCACATTTCCATATGACGATTGTTGAAATTTTTCTTTTTTGTCATTTTGAAAATTTCTAGTTGGATTTTACTAACGAAAAATGGAACTTTTATGTTGCACAAAGATATTTGTACATTTCGTTGTCACAAAGTGAAGATTAATGAGGTTTTTTTAATGTACGTATTTATTGAAAAATTTTATATTTTACCAGAGTAGCCAGAGTAAAAATAGAAAAAATCGTCTTATTAAAAAAACAAAAAACAAATTTTTTGTTGTAATATTACTTTGATGTTTCTTAAGCTTATAGTATAACATTTCAAAATTGAATAGAGTTGCTTTTCAAACTTTGGTATGTATACAGTGTCCTAGCTAATCATTTTTACTTTTCAATTTGTAAGAACCAAGAACCAATTTCGAAGTGTAATTTCTACTATTAAGCTTTAAATTTCCTAGTAAGTATTGATGTATCAAAAAAAGCTTTAATTTCAAATGTTAGAGTTATTTATATTTTAATTTACAAGTTTATGTAACTAACTGTTTTGTTCACTTTGAGAAATTTGTCAATCTGTGTATTAATTTGTATACTTTTCTATGAACTGTAATTTTGTTATTTTTTTCTGTTGGTGAAATGAGGAAAACAAAAACATGTCAAAAATAATATATTTCTAATTCAGATACTTTTTTAACTGTATATTCTTTGCATTGGGTCTCAGAGCTGAAAACTGATATTCCAATAGCCTAAAAATTTTTAAGTTATAGCATTTTTTCATATTTTCATTCGAATTTTATTAATTGAGTATTTTCGAATTCCTAAAAAGATTTAATTAAATTGAACTTTGAGAATAAAAAACATTGTTTTTAACATATTTATATTTTAGATTTGATTGTTTGGCAACTTTAGGTAAATACTTTTTTATACTGATGTTTGTATTTCGCTACTTTTTCATTTGTAACATTAAGAATCATACGTTTCACACAGATGAATAATGCACGTATGTAATGATTCTTTAGTAATGTATTTTTGTGTATGAAAATTTGAAAAATTTTCCTTTGTTTTTTATTGTTCAAATTAAAAATATTCAGAAGAAACGTGCAAAGTTTCCAAATCCGAAAAACGTTTATAAGTCGTTTAAGATGATCAATAATAATTTAAAATCCACAGTCATCACTATCACTGAATTTTTCAGATTTAGAGTAAAAAGTTCATTATTCATTTATACATAAACTAGTTTTAAAAAACAAAATGTAAAAATATTCTTAACATATAGTAAAATTCTTGTATTGTTTCCTCTGTGAAAAAAATCCTTATTTACTTGCGAATCCTCATAGTCAATTAATCACTTCTTCAATACAGCTAGTAAAACTCTGAAGTATAATTATTAATGGTTGATTCGAATAATGCACTTAAAAAAACGTGCTAAATTTCACTTACGAATAGACAAAACCATCCCCAAGGAAACGAACCCCATCGGTAAATTCTGTTACATTCTCCATTCATCGTTGATTGAGCTTGAGCCATAAATATATCCGCACCGAAAGTGAGTCCGATTCAAAAAAGGTGAAAAGCCCCGTAATTCCAAGGCGTTGAAGACGCCTGTCATTAATAACTCAAGCTAGCCCATCTTCGGCTTTGAGTCACGCGAGAGAGGCCGAATTAAGTGCTCTTAAAATATTGCTCTGGGTCGAGGACTCGCGTTTCCGAGCAAGTAATGCCAGGTATCGCCGCGAGTACACGTAGTATAGAAACGTTCTTCAGCTTTGTTGCGGGGCTTGCCGGTTGAGTAGACGCTGCCGCAACGTACTCCAGCGTGTAATATCATTTTCAATGTTAATGCCCCATTGTTTTGCGTCCACCCCGGGGATTTCTCTCGCTTGGCCCTTCTTATCTCCATCTGCTCGTTGAATAAAACGACATTATAGCAAGCACGAGTTCGGGCCCAAAGCAAGCGAAATTTTCGTTTGGCATGATCGGAACGCTATCGCTTCGCTAATTCTTTCTTCGGGCATTTTTCGCATGTAAAAATCATAAGTATTCAACAGGTGCCGAAATAGTACATTACGCAACGGGTGCGGATTCAGCGATACGGGGAAGTCGCGGCACGAGTCAAAGGCGAGGGCTGTGACCCGCGAGTTGAAGTATATGCGCGTGCAGAGAGATGTTTTGCAATGTGGATGTGAAATCGTGAGGGCAAAGAGTCTGATTTTCGTTTAATAATTGATATTAATAATATAATAAATTAAATTCTCTAACAATAAATTAAAGAAATCATAATAACATTGAATTTTATAATCAAGTAATTTAGAGATTTTACAATGTAAGATGTAAGACTGTGAGATGTAAGAGTGTACTATTTTCGATTGCAGGAGGTAATTTTGAGATTTTGTTGTAATGTAGTTCTGTAAGATTGTAAGATGTAAGACTGTAATGTTTTCGTTTTGAGGGAGTAATTTTGAGATTTTGCAAGTCTGTAATTCTGTAAGAATGTAATGCTAGATCGGAATAGTTGGAGGTCGATGATATTCGAGGGTGATTCGAGTGTAAGGAATAATTTTGAGATTTCGTAAGTCTGTGTAACACTGTAAGAGTGCAATGTTACGTCGGAATAGGTGGAGGTCAGGTGATATTCGAACGTATCCCGAGTATAGGGAAAAACTTTTTCTAATGATATTATGCTTTCACTTTCATGAAAATTTTCAAAATAAATTATATGAGGTTATTTAATAAAAGCAACAAGAATGTCATTGATAGATTCGACTAAAAATGCTAATGGAAAATATTACTTTCCAGGCAACACGTTCACTTTGTTTTTGAGCACACATTTTTTTAATATTAGTCCACAGAACCGTGTGATACACATTTATCTTTTGCAAAGGAACACGAAATGTTGTGGAAACCATTGATTGTTGATTATCAAAAAACGTTTTATTCATATTTAATTTTTTTTTTTCTCTAGAACATTTGTCAATAATGTTCGTACATTGAATAATGTGGAAATGAATCAGTATTGGGTTAGGGCATGCTGATTTCATTAATGAACAAAAAAATATATAGTCAAAGCAGGACTATGAGTAAGATCTAGTATATAAGAGGGAGGAGGGGATTGAAAAACAATTTGAACTTTAGAATTTATAATTTAGGAAATTTAATATCGATTCTTACAGTATGATTAATGCAGCCTGATGCGAGCACAAACATTGAATTTTCGAATATGTAATTGAAAGTATCGTTTCGTCACGATTTTTTTTTCAAATAAGCTAGTAAAGAAATTTTGTTTATTCGTTTGTTATAAACAAGTAAGAAAATAATTTATAATATATAAATTTGTAATTTATGATTACATTCTTTATTTTCGAAATAAATGGATAAATAATATGGAGGGGTTGTAATAATTTGATAATTCTTATAATTCATGATTGATGATCACAATTAAAACTTCTCAATTTCAGGAAAAAAATCATGACATTCTTATAAAGTAAAATATCGCTAATTTGTTGTCTCCAAAACTTTTGAGTTCAAAATACATCAGTTTTGACATAAAAAATTGACAATTTAAAACTAATCATTTTCAAATTCACATAATTTTCATTTTTCAGTCTGTGAAGTTTCACTACAAAACTTTCAAATCTTCAAGACCAGTATTGCCAAATTCTAAAATAAATCGAATGTTAATGAATTGATTCGATAAAACTGCAAAACACATTATTTTTCATAAATATAATCACGATTTTTTAACTCTGAAATTCTACAAATGAAAAACTAAATGATAAAAAATAGAATGAAAAGATAAAATATTTTTATTTTAAAATTACGTTCATCGATATAATTTTTTTTACGAACTCTAAAAACTCACTAGCTAACAAACTGACAAGGCACAAATTTTGAAAATGTAAGAAAAGTAATTGTATCGACTTAAGTGCTATACATCGCAATAAAATAAAATTTCCAGCAAAAAAATACCTTTACTATTGCCTAATAATTTATATTATGTATAAGTAAATCTACAATTTATTATTAAAATTTTAACAATTTTTTGAAAAGTTCATGATTCGTTTTGAAAAAGAATTAAGAGTTTTCAAGAAATAATCTTAAAATTCTTAACTTTTTTACACTAATAAAAGACAATATATAAAATTCTAAAAACATGCCTTATTCGCCATATTTATAGAACAATAATGACAAACTTGATAGAAAATTTTTCCGAACTCAATATTTTGATTCAAGAATTCACACTACTTAAAATCTAAAAGCTTTTAATCCACTATAATTGTACCTTGAAAATAAACCATATAATGAGAATTTCAAAAACCAATACGTATTGTTACAAACGTAATAGAATTAATAGATATCCTATATGAAAATTTGATTTCAAGAAAGCTCGAAACTGCAATATAGCGCATTTCAAATACTTCAATCTGATGAATACAATAACATAAAATAAATAATATGAGAACGCCACAATTAATACCAAGAATATTGTAATATTTGCTATAACTCGAATTTATTCACCGTATACTTATTTCTTTTCAATGTGATAAATTGTGAGACAGTTCAATTTTATTCAACGACGCAATCTACTGAAATTGCGAAATATTTTTACAATTCGACGTTTTCCTCACATAAAATCACCTGTTTCAGGAAATTTCATTTTTTTCTATTTTAATGTGATGAAATGTTACGAAACGTCACCTAAACCTAAATTATTCGACGTTCAACATGAAAAAGCGAAAGTAAATTACTAACCCCATCCCCCCACTCCCCCATCTTGCCCACGGACGTTTATCAAAGAACAATACAGGATCAGAAGAAGTAACCATTGTTCATAAAATAAGACCAACATTAATGAATTTTTCCAGCGTCTCTACATTCTTATACAAGGTTTCTTAGCTTTGGTTGGAATATACCACTTTCTCAAGTTTAGAGACTATTCTTAACCCGACCAAACCAAACCAACTCCAAAAACATAAACAAACGTTCATCTTTTCCAGTCAACAACTTTTTTCTTTTTCGTCAGCTCATGTCACTCTCCCAGCATTAGAAACTGCCAACTCACGAACGTTCGCAGAAATCCGCACCCGTATAAACCAGTCGTTTAATTGTGGAAAAGAATAGAAAAGATGTTGCCCATTAGAAATTTTTGCAGACCTGCGAGGCACCCCATGAATAGCAAAACCCCCATAAAACTTCTTTCTTGCCATGGATAAAAAAGTCAACGGCAAGCGCTGAGATAGGACTCGCGCTTTTCCCGCGGCCGGTGCTACTGTCCGCCTCATAAATAATGGATACCGCTATAAGTGAGCGTAATGAGAAACGCACTAATTGAATCTTCTGGGGTGCAATTAATAGGAACTTTATATCCCCGGCGCGTCAAGGGTCAGTCGCATTAATTTCGAGGATATCGGCCCGATCGGCGAGCGCACGCGAGCGCCTCAATTTATCGCCGATCCACTCCTGTCCCACCGCCGCCCCACCACCGTTCTCTCGGCCGCCCGTCACGCTCCCCATTCGTCAGCAAAACCGGGACATTAGCTCTCAAATTGTCTTTTGTATTAGGACCTATTTCAACTCCGGGGGTCACGATTACGACATTTTCTGCCGTTAGATTCTCCGAGATCGTCACCTGAGCGGTGACCTCGGTGCAAGCGTGCGTCATTTGTCTCGCTCAAAGTTCGTAACCGTTCGCCGAGAGCGCGGCGCACATAACCACCAGCCACAAAAACAAACACATCAATAAGAGAGGCCCGTGAAAAATGGCAACACGCGATCAATTCAGCGAGAAAACCCGTCGCTGGAAGTAAAGGAGAAAATATATATATATTTATTTCACAGTCGGCGCTTTCGCGAAATACCGTAATGAATTTTCAATATTTTCCTTGGAGGTCGGGTATGATGTCGGACGCTGGAAATTGGGACAAAAAGAGCCGGGGAATAATGAAAGGATCGCGCTATTTGTCACAGTTCGACGGAGCAGACGAGAGTGTTCCGCGGCTGTCGGCCGATGGAACGAATGCCGATGCCAATGGCGTTCCTTCCCCTTTCGCTTTTTTCCACTTTGACCGCACTTTTTGCTAGCCGAGAGCGCGACGTGCGACGCTTTTCCATTTCCCATTACTTTTGTATGCAAAAGCGAACGTCACCGCGTGCAATTTTCTCGGGCAAACATTGGACCGAAATTAGTGAAATCGCCACAAGACGCTCGGACGTTCGACGCCCGACGAAAATACGTTATTAGTAGGCATGATATTGGAATTTCCGCACGCTGAGCGTTGATTTAAAAGTTTATCGACTGTGATCTAACCCACAGTGCCTGGTTTACCTGCGGTGAAGTTGAGGAATTGAATGGAATTTTTCAGATAGAGTGCATTTGAATCCTTTTTTTTATTTTCCATCATTTTTCGGATTTTCCCAATAGCTTTGACATTTCTTGTCATTTTGAAAAAGGTTCCACAGTTTAGAACATGCTAAGCATATTGATAGCTTATAAAATTTGAAGAATTTTACGGTATCAACAATATATGGTACACATTTCTGATACGTAATTGACGTTTAAACAGTTTTCACGTTTGGAAAGGTAATGAAATTTTTAATTTTTTGACTGTTTCACTAGTGGATTTGTTTTAAGTCTATCCATTTTCCGTTTTTTTTGTAAATTGCTGATCGAAAACATCACCTAATCCGAAATTGACTAACCTGTAGTGAAATCAAACGGAATTTTTTATATATATATAAGACACTCGAAACGTCTCGGAAAAAATAAAGTGACGTCAGAATCAACTTTTTTGACTGTTTTTCTCTTTTTTCGCAATTTTCCACAGATGGAAATTAATGATAACTTTAAAAAAGTTTTTACTGTTTAAAATAAATTATATTGGTAGCTCATATACATAAAGAAAGTTGAAAGTGTTTTAGTGTCCCAATTATAAAATTTTTGTCACATTTTGCAAGCTCAAACATTTGAAACAGTTTTTGACATGATTTACATTTTGATAGTTATATTAGTAAATTAGTGTGGAATCTATTCATTTGTTATTTCACTAGTGAATTTTCAAAATTAGTTAAAATTGTCACCAAATCAGAAAATCATAAATTCGTTACTAACTTGAAAAATTCACGTTGCTATCGTAAAACTGTCAAAAAAGTGAAAATTTCAACTTTTACCTTTTTTTTCTGGCGATTTCCCTAACAATTCTGATTGATTTTATTAGTTTCTGACAGTCGTGACAGCCTGAAAAAACTGGAGGAAAACCTGTCAAATCAAACGTCATTTTCCAGACGCATGAATCTACTCCTTCTAGAATAAAATTACTCATATCACAAAAATTAATCATTACTGATATCACGATAAGATATCTCATTATTCAACAACGCTGCAATTAAAAAAAAAACACGTTGAAAAATTTGTATTCGTACGAAATTTTGGCATTTTTTCCCAACTACCTTTATTTTTTTAGAGTTTTCAAAAGTTTGTGGTACTTATATTATTGTAACTTTTTGTAGAGTTCGTAGTTTTCATAGTTGTATTTCATGTTTCGTTTGCAGCTATTTTTCCAAGTTAAATTTTAGCTTATATGTGTTATGCAGGATTTTGAATCAATTTTGATGACAGTTTGTAGTAATGTGCATTTTTTAGCCTTTCATAGTTTCCTATAATGTTCTCATATTCGATAACGCTCCCATTACCTTTGACCATTCCAGATAAAACGATTCTTCGGAGCTAACATGATAATTTTGGGTTTTATCAACAAAACACCATTTCATTTCATCATAGGAAATTTCCTACAATGTTTCGTAGTTTGATTAAAGTTTGCTGTATTGTAGGTTGTTCAGTATATAATTCACTCGTAAATTAACAATAGTTTGATGTCTTTTTTACATGATTGATGTTTAAATATTTTTAACAGTGCGGCAGCTTGAAAAATTTTTTACGTTTTTAAAGCTTACTCTCTCAGTTTGAATTGGTAAAAAACTACTCAATAATAGTAGAATTTCACTAATTAAAAAAGAAAAGAGGAAGCAATTGAAGTTTTAGAAAAATCTACTAATTGAATCAGTGTTATAATTTACTGATGAAATTAGTAAAATTTGACTGAAGAAAAAAGTGAATAATTATCTTCAAATGTTAGTAGACATCTACTACTACAGTAAGTAGGTTTTGACTAGTCTTATTCGTGCATTATGACTGAAAGATAAATATAGTTCAACTAATAAAGAAGTCAATTTTAACCAGTAATTTAGTAAATATATACTGTTCATGATTGAATACTATTGATAATAAAATGAAAATTTACCACTACAATTATTGATTATCTAAATAGCATTCAAATGCTACTAATTCATTATTGTTCCATAGAAAAAAATCAAACAATAATAATAGACATAACAAGATATTTGTTAAAATATTAATTCTTTGAAACATCAAGCTCTTATCAATCCTTGTTACGTGGACTTTTTTCACCACTAGGTACATATAATATACAATTTAATAGAATTAAAGTATTTTTTTAACTCAACTTGTGGAATTCTACTAATTTGTTATTAGATCTCTGACTATCTCTGATGTACTAATTGAATTAGTAAAAATTTTACTAATTCAAACTGAGAGAATTTACTGGTGAGTTTTGGTAAAATACTCGAGCTCAGAAAACTAAATTTATTCTGAACGAAATGATCGAATCAGATTTAGTGACATGAATTCAAATGTGATTTTGAAAGTAACATTGTTCTTTGAAGTACTAAATATAACGCCCCGTGGTGATAATCATAACGTATATAGGCTTTTCACAGCTCACCGTGTCACCAGAATCTTAAGAAATCAGGTGTGAAATGTACACAAGACGCATATCCAATTTTCAAAACCATTCCGTAGAAACTGTAGTGTTTTGAGTCACTTACCTGAAACATAAAAAGAATTTATACAATGAATTAACTTCATCTATTTCGATTGTGTATAAGACTGTACAACATTAAAACAGTTAATGTGAACCGACTTTGAAAAAGATTCAACATCGTTTCGAAAAATATACTCGAATAAGGTAGATTCTTCATTCTAATCTTTCCTTTGACCATTTTTCAACATTCTTTTAATATTCTTTGTTTGTGTAGTCTATTGTCTTTTCAAATTTTAATTTAAAAAAAATGCAATTTGCCCTGCAAATATTTAACAATTAAAAATAATATAAAGCAAAAATGAATAATTTTTTCGATAATGATAGTGAAAGTTTTCATTCCTCCTTTTCCCATCTTCCAATCCAACAATAAATAATTTCATTTTCAAAATCCAACTAAAGTCTACGACATTCAAAATCACCCGACACAAGTCGATAACTATATAGGTACCCGCAATCTGACAAGATGCTCGGAAATTTCACTCTCTCGTAATAGGCAAACATTTATAATGACGATAGACCGCTCGTACCTATAAATAGCCAGTTTAACCCTTGAAAAACCTAGCCTATAGTTTGCCATCACTTAATAAACATGGACCCGTACATCTTGGCTCAACAATTTCTCGACATAATAATTCCAATTTGTCAACGATTCACGGGTTCCCTCGTTGTACATATACCCCGGGACGGCGCAAAAAGTTCACCGGCGTAAATCGCTATTTTTCGTCGCGATAGCGAACGCGACGAGCAACAACGGCGGGCTGAACGCAAGAACGTGCCGAGATCGTGATCGACGTGGACGACGGCGATGCATCACGATCTCGAAAGTTTTGCCGGGCCCCGTTAGCCGATGATAGGATCGTCTCTGCAACGACCAATCTCTCTAACCTCTGCTTAACCCTGCATTTTATGTCTTCTCATTATTTTAGCATCTCTTCATTCGCCCTTTCACTCGAAGCCGATATCCTTCTTTACCTGTTCGAGTCCTCTCTTTCTCTTCCTTTCTCCTCGTCTAGCTTAAGAGCCATTTGGCACTCGAGATATGCTCAGACAAACGATAATTAGTCCGGTTGACACCCACTTGAACGCAGGCACCATAGGAGACGTCGAGTTCACGCTCGACGGGTCAAGATGACGTCTGAGAGGTACTTTGTTGCAATTAAAAGTTGTCTCGTTCTATCACAAAGGCGTGAGCTGCACGCAGGCCGTGACGCTAAAAGTCCTGGCTAGAAATAAGACCGCTCGCCCAGGCTAACGGGCCATGCGGCTTTTTCGCCCCCCGGAAAAACGATAGGAAATTATCGCGTTGAGAGACTCTCCTGCTCTGTCTCTTTCTCTCTTTACTTCTCTTTTAGCCCAAGGCAGAACCTGGATCTTTGAACGAGGATTGTTTTGCGAAATTGGTGTTTGAGATTAAAGCGCCGAGCCAATGACGGAGGAGTCGTGTTTGTTTGATTTCCCGGATGTTTTTTTTTTTTTTTTTTTTTTTTTTGTTTTAACGTTGAGGAGGTTATTCTGTTCTTGGCATCAAGCAATTTGGTGTGAAAGGAAAATTCACTGGAAAATGACGAATTCGCGAAATTGTATGGGGGTAGATTCCAGTTTTTTTGTAAACGAAATAAATCAACATCATATAAATTGACTAGGTTTTCTATGGTTTTGATGGAAAATTAGAAATCAAACTAAACAGTATTAACTGAATTTTTTTATTCAACAATGCTGTTGATAATCGATGTTTTATAGTTGTTTCAATATTTGCATAGAAAATATTACATAGTGATGTATAGTCTTGTAAAGTTCATCATTAGTAGTGTATTTTGAGGGTGCAAGAAAATTATTAGTTTTGCGTAAAAATATTTATTTTCTAACCTAATGATCATTTAGAGTCACAATTTTTCAGGTTACAATACAAGAAAAACTGTTTCTCTTTATTATTCAAACTTTTTTTAGAAATTCAATCAAACAAACTTATGAAACATGTATCATTAAAACTTATAAGTAACATATTTCAAAGAAACCTAAAATTTTACTTATGTCACGTATGGAAAATTTTTTCATCCAGAAATCTGTGAAAGAAACTTTGAATCTACAGCATAGAAATAGATGAAATTGTCCCTCAAGCTGTTGAATTAGGATAATGAAACTATTCATGACCTCTTATCCAAACTAAGATTTCATAACATCACAGAGTAGATTTGAAAAATAAATGCTAGATAAACATTGAAATGCAAAGTTTTGTCTTTGTTATTTTTCATTAGTTTAGTATCTTTGGTATGTGAAATAGCATTATAAGAAGCATTGAAATGTCATATTCAATGGTACTCTGTCTTCGAACAAAAAGGTTCCTAAAAAAGGAAATTTTAAATGAGAATGGAAGTTAAGTTACTATCGTGTTAATCAATTATAGAATTAATTCCCGAAAAGAAACATAATAAATTTTATAACTATCAGAACATATTTCTTTTGGTTTAAATTTTGCAGAAACCAACCTAACAAACATATTTTTCAAAAACTAAGAATTACCAAAATAAAAACAAGTATTCAACTTTTTATCTAACAATCAATAATTTCAAGTACATAATAAAAAAATTCAAGTATCCGAAATTTAGGATAGATGTTTGGAAAATCATATCAAGAAAAATATTTCAATATAAATAACAAAGTGTGTGAAAACGTAACAGAGAAAACGCTTAACATTTCATTTCAGGTATTACAAGCATGCCAAGTCAGAATGCAGCCAGCCTAATAAATAGGTCATATTTGTCAGAAAAATTTTTCACCCATTATAACTCTATATTTAGTGTGAAACCGTGTAACAAATAGAAAATTTGGTTTCGAAAATGATTTTTTTGACTCCTTGCCAAAATAGTTAAAAAAGAGTTGGACAATTTTCACACTTAACTTCACAATTATAACGTTTGAAAATTACTGTAGCTTGATTATAAAATTATATTTATACTTTTTCGTTTAAAAATTTGTAATAATTGTTCTCTTGTCTATCATTTAATAAACACGAAGAAGACTACTAGAATGTGATCTGAAACAAACCATCTTGCAATGATGAGTAAAATCTTAACTTACAATTTTCTTACCTAACTCAAGGTAATTACTTGTAAACTCTGCTTTCAAACTTTGTTGTGAAAAATTCAATATATTTTTCAAGCGAGCTACACTATGACTTGGAAGACTGTATCTTATGCTATTATCTTATGTCATAAAATGAAGAATAAAATTATTTTTAGAACTGAGAAAAAATCGACTCGAATGTTACTTGGCATCAGACGTTCTAGTGAAATATAATAAATACCTTTAGTAATTTCTACCTACTATAGTATAACCTGATTCACAACGTTGAACTCTTGTACTCTTCATATATAAATTTGACAATTTCAACAGATTATCGTTGTGTTCTACAGATTGTCAATCTAGTAAAATTTCGACAATACAAATAGATGAAATTCGTAGAATACAAGAAAAAATCTACTAACTTTGACAAACTAATTTGTTCAAATTCCTCCTAGTCACAGGTTTTTCAGCTCAAAATTATTATTTACAAAAAAATCAGGGATAATTTTACCATCGAGATTCATATTCACAAAGTAAACTTTGACGTACCACTCAATTTCGCCAAAAACTCGAAACAAATCGCATTTACTACAGGATTTCCGGGTTCTTCAGGATTGGTTAGACTTTCCGTGTCACCGACACGGTCTTGGCCGATAAATTGGTAGAATGCACGGGCAAAAGTCAGAAGGTGCCCCGGCCAACAGCGTACACTGCAGCGTTTTCCAATCATATAACGGAAGCGGAAATCGTTATTTCGATAACTATAACCACGATAGCACGTAAACTGTGCTATCGAGCGGCGCGAGATATGGCTCGGCAAAGTTTGCTGCGTGTTATGATGAAGAGCATGCAAAGTGTGAGAGATACCCAAGACCGATATCAAGTTCATATCCCGTTCGAGCAAGATATAGAGAGAAAGAGTGAAAAAGGAGCTCAACAGTACTTGTTTCGCACCATAAGTAGGATTCTGGAATATGAAGCTCAAAGGAACAAGTCAGGGAATCAGGGGGCAAGCGAAAGATGGAGAAACAAATCCTCTCCCATAATCGTCCGGACCGTCGATAAAGGAGAGTGCTCCAGCTCAAGATATCCCATGCTTCATCTAGGAAGTTGTTATTTTCCAAACAAACATGATTTATGGTTGTATTACACGTATTTTCACGAACCGAGATTGATGAAAATTGAAACGCTGCAATCATTTAGTCGGATAGCTCGAATGAACATCGCGTGTTCTTGATGGATTGGAGAATTATTAATAAGGTGACCAGACGTACTAATTGGATAGGACACGTCCCGTTTTAGGCCTCGTACATAACTTGCGGGATCGTGATCCTTGCGTTGATCCAAAAAATTCGTTAAAAATCTCAAACCTTTTTCTAAAAAATTAAACACAGTTATATCAAGGGTAGAGTAGTGGTAGACAAAAGAGAATTTTACACTGTATGTTATAATTGGAAAGTCAGATTCTTTTATCACGCGTACACTTCAGCCGTCTTTAATCTGGAAAAGGTAAAAAACGTTTTCAACAGCACTGGCTCCAGGACACACTAATAAAAACAAAAACCCGTCTGGGCAAAGAATAAAAGAGTTCTTGGTAGTAAAAGACCGAAATGGTACTACCGGAACGAGCTGGGCGTGCAATTTTTCCCAGCTGCATTGTCCTGCGCATCTCCGATGAAAAATCTTTCGTACAATGCGAAATGATGTACAGCCACTGTGTTTTCACTAAATTTTCATGCCTCGCCATGCATTTGGCGGGACTCTTTATTTCGCTCCACGTCATTATCTACTGCCGTGAGACCTGTAATTGACACTCACGTTTTACATTGCGTAAACAATGTTTATTTCTACCACTCCGATGCTGGAGATTCTAGGGTGAAAAAGGATCTGGGAATTTCTCGTTTTTTCTCCCGTATGGAAAATCGTACTCCGGTAGTATAATTCTGAACTGATTTATATTTTTTGGGTTTGACTTTGTGCAAGAAATGTAAATTTAATTTATTTAAAGTACAAGGAACGATATAATTCATGACATTAACGTTTCCTTTGAAATAAAATGCATGGAAGTGTAGAAATGGAAAATAATGAACAAAGAATAGGTCAAAGAAATAGATTCAAAATGTGAAGTAGTATACTATTGACAGTTTTGGAAATGCCTGGTTATGTGAAAGGAAAAATTGCAGCCCGAAGCGAAGCCGAGGGTTGTAATCGTTTTGTCAAAAAAGGCGATTTCCATAATTGACAATACGATATTTTATTGACAGTTTGCTAATAACTCACGTCCAAATGTCCAATTATTAGCAAATTGTCAGTAAATATAAAATTTTGTTACGATTTCTTGATTGATGTAGTTTATTAGAAATAAAATTTTTGTGAGGCTTTTTATATGTTCGAAACATTCCGGGCTCTATTTTGTTTTTTACTATTTGCAATCTCGAGAATACAATCCTTTTTTAAGAAATGCAGTTGCTTTAGTCCATTTTTTTCATTGTAATTTAGTGATTATTATCAAGTCCATTCTTCAACATCTTTTATTGATAAAAAAATAAAAGGTATTGATTTGATTGAACCCAAAATTTCGAAATCAATAAAACTTTACACTTCTTTACTCGAAAAATAAAAATTGTAAGTGTTCACACAAAAATAAGAAATTATCGTATTTATATGATGATTTATTGTTTTCCGCAGATTCTGCAACTTCAACTTCATAAAAAATGAACGATACAACAATAAAAATAAAAAAAAACACAGTTAGTCATTATATAAATTTATAATAGTACTTCCTTAATCGGATTTTATTGGAATTCAAGTAGGTATGCAAAATCGCAAGGTTTTTAATATAAATTAATCAGAAAAAAACGAATAAATAACGCTTAAAAGCTATAGATTGAAAAGAAAAGAAATGACGTGAAACCAAAGAAAAAAATGCAGAAGCCTTTATCACAACCATGGCAAGAGAATAAAATAAAAAAATTCATAAACCATCAGCCTGAATAAAGAAATTCTTTCTTGAACATATTCTTGAACCACACTGCAATAAATAAGATTAGTAAATAGAAACTATGTATCACAACTTTTTTCTGTTTGTAAATTTCACGAAATTTTTATTCAAGTTTATGAAAAATTGTTGATAATATGGACTTTACTACGCAAAAAAAAAATTATGTGAATTTTCCATTTTAAAATAAAAAGTTTTAAACTTGTATCCTTTATTAGAAAGTTCGCATTAGTAGTTTCAAAAAATTTTCTATAGCTGCAGGAATTTTTTGTGAATATGAAAATTTTTCCATAATTTATGGAAGAGTTTCTACAGCGTATGGATAATTTTCCAGATATATTTATAGAAAAAAAATCCATACAGAATATGGTTTGAAAACTTCCAATACTTTTATGACAAATTCACTACCTTCTTTTACAGTGTAGTATGTACCTTCTATAATAATAGTCAAATAACTATCAAAAGCTTCAGTAACTACAAAGTATATTTTTTTCTCTGGACTTACGATTATCTGCCTTAAAAAATTGCATTCAGTTCTTGAAATTGCCTCGTAAAATGCACTTTTTTTAATAATTTATGTATAATAAACAAATAGGAAAATAGGTTGCTTGCAATATATAGGTGCAGTTTTTTTCTGAAACTTTTCCTACAAACAAATTCATTCAAACTTGTAAGAACTTCCACTAGACTGATGATTCTCCCAGAATAATGTACCTTTAGTTACAAACATCAAAAATGAAACGAAAACAAAAAAGAAAATTCTTTATTTCTACTAACATAAAGTACTCTGTTAAATATTTCTTTGCAGAACAAAAATTTTATAGCTCTAACCAAAAAATCCTCGAAAGTACTTGGAATTTTTTTTTCTTTAACACTCATTTTTTTCTCTTTTTCATTTAATTTAAAACGCTCGTCTCTCCAGGTCCATTAAAAATACCACTCTCCCCACCGCACCTCCTCATTAAAAAACCCCATCGAAATCGCAAAAAATTCGAGCACACGAAAATGCAGGGCGTCATTGAGCGGGACCCCGTTATCGCGATCGGGGTTACGCCGATTTAGACCACGGTCATTGTGTGTATGGCCGGGTGGCATTTTTCAGCGATTTCTTATTCAACGTCGTATCGACGCCGAGTAACGGTACCCAGCTCGGGGAGCTCGCATACCGCGGCGATGTCGCACGTGCATAACGCCATGAGACCGATGCATAATAACGATTTCCACGTGAAAACCGCGAAAGGCGCTCCGCCGGTCGCGTGTACCGGACGCGCCGATGTCCCTTAACGAAGGATATTAGCATTTCCATGAGTCACTGGAACGGGGCCCCGTGCCGCTGCTGCGGTGGCGGCGGTGGCGGCATCAGGAGCAGCCGCAGGAGCAGCAACGTCGTCGTCCTACGGTGAAAGGACCTGACCCGAGCAATGCGAAAGAAGACGGCGCAAACGCGCCGCGATGCAATTAGCACGCGATCCGGCTGACGTTCGGGGCCCCGATTCCCCTGCTACGACGTCCTACGTAACGTGCACGCTCCTCGTAATCGCGGAAGTAAGCGGCCGGGAATCTAAACTGCTCATCGCTGAAACGGTTAAACCGAATCTTTCGCGGCCATTAGCACCTGTAAGGTCGACGAGCCACGGTTGCGGGACGATCGTGGCTTCCGTTTCGAGAGCCTATTTAGATACTGCACGCATACGAGGAGCGGTAACGAACCGCATTCGTGAAATACGCGCGCCAGCGGAATATTGCCCAAGTCTACGAGGGGATAACGAGGGGCCAGAAATGGGGCTTTTATCTATTCAAATGCGTCGCGCGGACGCTGCTGCTGCGACGCCGATCACGGATGCGATCCTACGTAGTGTAGGATACCACGCTGGTAGGAATTTTCGAGCCGGGGCCTGATGGGTTTTTATGTCGTTACTCGATACGAGAAAGGATTTACTCCGCGAGCAATGTTTGCCCTTTTTCATGTTTACAAGCGACATTTAAATCCGTGCCCGTGGGGACTTGGCTACTATTCCAGGTGATCGGTTGGGGGATCGACAAGTTGCTTTTCATCGAAAGTCGAGGGCGAATCGGGCCAACGTTGAGCGGAAAATTCACAGGCCTGGAATCATTATTGACGAGTGGACCAAGTGGGTTTCCTGGTTTTTTTTTATAGAAAAAAAGGGTGTGTTTGTAGCCTTTCAAATGTATCAATGCGATGGACTGTTATTGTAAATTATTTGAGTTTGTATTGATAAAGTTGTTGTATCACTTAATTCCATAGGTTATTACTTCACGGTAAAGTATTTTCTATTGATTAAGAAAATGTCGAAATTATTTCATATATCATGACTTGAGGAAAAGATTAAAAATAAACATGATGTTTCTCTGTTGTGTTCCTGTTAATAAATGGTAATCTATTTTGATCAGTATCGATTTCAACAAAATAAATTTACGGAAGATTTCGAGAATCAGATAAACAACAATAAATCATATTTTTTTATGTAATGAATACACAGTGATCTCTGCGAACCAACTTAATTTTTTCTTTCTTCTTTTGATTTATCATAAATATTCGATTTGCTTTGCAAATCATCGATTCAAAATAATTCGCAAAGCAAATCAAATATTTATGATAAATCAAAAGTAGGAAGAAGAAATTAAGTTAATTCCTAGATATCACTGTGCATTTATTACGAGAAAATTTGAAAGGAAAAAGGGAGCATTCGAGATTATATACAATTAAAATGAAAAAATTGACAATACACACTAAACGAAAAGGTGTATCTACTCTTTTAGTGAAATATCGTTGTAGTAACTACAGAAGCCTTCGATTATCCATTCAAATCAATTCAAAAAATGAAAACTAGCGAAACATTGGAAGACTACGCAACACAGCTTGAAGTAAAATTGAAATACAACGAAGAAGAGAAAGTTATAAAAAATTATGTAATACACAAAACTTAAGAAAGTTACTGAGACACTGAAAACTGAGAGGAACTACAATGTACTGCAGGAAACTACATATTATTGTTACATTTATATGAAATCACGAAAAATTACACAAATATACAAAGAGTCACAAAAATACGGTGTATCTCGAGAAAAAGAAAAAGTTTATAGAAAACTGCAAAAGCCTTTTATAATTTACATAAAAAAAAGTTGATCTATTAAGTGACCCATAATTTTATGCTATTTAAAAAAACTGTGGTAAACTACGCAAGAATAAAAGAAACAAGAAACAACAATAAACTGTAAAAAATTTGAAAAAACATTTGAAAAAAGGAAATTCACAAGACGACATTATATGTATATGAAATTAAGATATAAGAAGCAAAAATAAATTACAGGACTATGCTAAAAACTTCGAGAAATGTTGCGAAACAGTAATAAAAGTACATTATATTTTGGATGTAACTACAACAGTCACCGAACACCTGCTAAAAGTAGTTGAATTTTGGAAAGTTACGAAAAACATAAAGATAAAAAAAAACTGAATTGGAATACTCACGAAAAAGCCATTAAAATACAAACATGAAAAAAAAAAATAATATTAGAAATTTATGAATTGCATAAAATTTTCAAAAGATCACACAAATGAAGTAGAGCACTGAAAATAACAAACTAATGAAATGTATAAAAAACTGTAAAAGCTACAAACAAAAATTAAAACATGTATTTAACGAACAGCGATTATTTGCGAAGAGTGTCTTACAATTATAAGTACAAAAATTCCAAAAAATTAACCAAAAACAATTCAAAATAATGTTCGCGAAAACATTTAACTACGAATGCTCATGAAAAGTAATGTTGAAAATCCTGTAGAATATTACGAAGAAAAAAAATATGAGTTATAAAGCAGCAATAAATATAGCTCAATAATCATCATTATTTTTTATATTTGTAGCACTTATTGTCTCCATTTTCAGGACTTCCAAGTTGCAAATTTTCGGAAGAACCTCGAGGAGTTTTTAATGTTTCTTTATTTGCTTTCGCACATAGAATTGCTGCATTGAACATTATTTTGAGATTCGGACGATTTTCTGAATTGAAAAACTTACACTTTTTGTTGCTTTTGTGAATTTTGCTATATTTCACTGCATGTATTACTTAGTATCATATTCATTTAGAGAAATTGTGGTTCTCAGCAGTTTTCTGTATTATCATGTAGTTAATCGTGCTGTTTTACAATCTTCTCTTTTTTCATCGAAGATTTTTGAATCTTAGATCAAATCATCATATTAATCTACGATTTTCTTTAGATTTCGATTGAAAAAATAAAACTTTACTGAATTTTTCACATAGATTTGCACGTTGTTGCAAGTTTTTTTTCTTTCGTAAATGCAAACAAAAATTATCTTTCCATTCCGATACTGAGAATGAAGTAAAAAAACATATAGCTGCTTTTTATATCATCAATCACTCAATTGCTAAATTGACTTTTTTGAAAAAATATCTCTATTTTGAAATAGCCTTTCAACTACTATTTGTTATTTTTAACTACTGTATGTATTTCAGAAATGCATGATTATCGATTCCTCGTATAACCTCAATTCGAAATAAATAAATACATAATTATACTACTTCAAAAACTTCCAAATAACTATTTTTCTCCGAGCCCTAACAGTATCGTTCTAAATTCTACCGCTACGGATTTTCACATCAGCGACCTATAATTTTTTATTCGCCGCACGATTGAGACCTCGTTCTTTTTCGAGTAGTATTCATGCCCACAATGCCAGTAGGTCGCATTACCGTGGTACAATGAAACAAGTCTGATAACTTTATACGGCCTCGGTCTTACCCGTGTATCATGCGAATTCAACTACCGTTTTAGTTGCCAGCCGAGTTTACAAACCCGTATTGAAATTCCCTTAATTAAAAAGTTTCCCTGCATCAATCTTCGAGAATAAGGAGAATAAAATTGTTTTGCATGCACAAACGAGATTAAGGAAGGCGCACAAGTAATCATATTTGAAGAATAAAGCCCGCCGACAATAGCGTGCTAGTGCATGGAATGCCCGCTCTGGCACATCTAGTGTGAGAAATCTTTCGTGTTTACATGACAAAACACGGCATTCCTCCTTGTCCGCACGCGACGGACTAGCTGAACTTTTCACCGCTTGACTTCATTAACGTCTTTCTTTTTTTTTTTTTTTTCTTTCGTGAAAAATCCCCACACCAGTAGCTCTTAATTTTTCGATTATAAAGCACACGAACATGAGATTTTCATCCACCCTTTCGTTCTCTTCGAAAGTCGATAGCTTCATTTGGAACGAGCCTCGCTATCCTCGTGATCGGTTAATATTTCGGTTTTCAAGTAGCCCAATCGACATGCTTCCTACGAGGGCTTTCGTTTTCCTATAATTGTCGTTCGTATACGTAGCGTTCTCCACTCAATTACCTTGGAGAGAGAAATGTGGGACACGCCAAGTGATTTTAACGTCTTCATCCTTTTCCCCCTTTTCTTTGTCACAAAAGGCTTTCCGTACAATACCGCATGCCAGGGTACAAGATCTCTTTATCCCGACCTTTCCCGATCTCTACGCTACCAGTCATGTACTGCGCGAGAGCACGTGGACGCCTGCGTATATAATAATGACAAATGCACCATTTGGAGAAAGACAAGCGCATGCCTCAGCCGAAGACCGTTACTGTAATACATTACGGTATGTGTCCTCAGGGTCGTACCGTTCTCACAGAGCAAAAGACACTTAGCGTCACATTATGACTTCCGATTCGTAGGGTAGAAAAACCCAAGCCAGGAAAGAAGCTGCTCAAGATTGTTTGTTTATGAAGTTCCGAGGGATGGGAAGGGGGAGGGAGGTGGCATTTTCCAGCTGGTCGTTGATGACGGAGTTCATAAGAAGGTTCCCTGATTTATTGTCCGCTCGGGGTTGATTTTCTAAGCCTGATAGCCCAATCAAGGGATTCTTGGCGATCGAATTAACGATTATCACTGTAGAATTTGATTTTCTATCGCCGAAATTCACATATTTTGTGAAAAGGAAAATTGAGACAGAAATAAAGAAGTTTTGAGAAGAAAAATATAAATAATGTGATGGAAAATAGAAAACGTCGAACCACGCTCTGCTTTTTACTCATGACTAGCCCAAAATCAAAACGTTTTTAAATGTTAAAAATGGATGTTAAACAATATGCATAATGCTACTTCGTAATGTTAGAAGAATTTGAAAATTTAAATTTGTCTATAAGTTTAAGAGACTTATTTAAAAATACACGATTTTAACATTTTGAAAAACGGGAGGGAGGAGTCGAACCAAGAAAGTTTAGAAGAAAAAAAGGGAGAAAAAAAAAAGAATTCGTTCTATCAAAATCGCAGTTTCTGCATGTTAATAAGCAATCAGTCACGTAAACGCATTTCAAGAGAGCAACTAGATTTCTCTCGTTAAAATAAAACAATCGTAGATTATTTTTTAAAATTTTACATAAAACAGCATAAAAGGGACATCAAAATGCATTAAAAACGTAACAAATGTCAGTAACTAAATGGTTTGAAATTTCCACAAGCAGTTCTACAAAATAGCCGATCATAAGTCACAGAAACAAATTTTATGCAAAAGTCTTTCTTTAAATGCAAAGAATATTTACACGCGATTTTTTAAGTGATATTTACATGCTCAGTGTCACGCAAACATTTAGAAAAAACAATTTAATTTTTAAAAGACAAAAACGTTTATAGAATTTAAAAAACACTTTAGGTATTACCTTCATGAATGAATATAGTTCTAAAGGAAATTGGTTTTGGATTATTTCAGATCAAAACAGCAAATAAAAAAAAATGAAAATCAAATGAATTGCAATACTACTGAGACCACTGCATAGCTTATACTATTTTGTTTACAAAACAACTGATAAAAACGTCAGCGTCAGCCCACTTGAACATTGGTGAAAATCAGACAAAATACACTATTGCCAAGTTTATTGATTCGATGCAGAAAAAGCCAAATTTGTCTCATTCTTTTTTTTTTTTTCCAAAACAGTGCAGTAAATCTTCGTTCTGTTTGAAGCAGTTTACAAAGTAAGTTATTATGTGCCAACGAAAAATTTTTTACCAAAATCTTATGTTCGCTATAGTTAAAAATTAAAAAAAAACTGCATCTACCTATAAGACTACCTGTAAACTTTCATAATTTTTTATTAAGAAACGATACAGTGAAACAAGTTGTAATTTTGCAGGTGTAATGAGGATGCTAATACCATTCATATATATTTTTTTCATGAAAATGCTAAGTCAAATTTCAATTATGGAGGTGATACCTTTAATATCACACAGAGCATGACATTAGTTTTGGTAAGGGTTAAACGTCAGATATGACAGATTAATCTACATAACGATATAATAAATTTATAGCTGAAAAAGTTGGATAAGGAAAAGAAACGATTGAACCGTAAGTTTTTAACGTTTTAAAAAGATTGAAGAAAGTTTTGAGCATTTCAGAGAACAAGAGAGGTTTTAAACACTCCAAACAATCCAAAGAAGAATCAGGATAGAAATTTTTTCCTAAATGAGGGCGAGAATAATAAAAAGAATGCGTATTAAAGCATTTAATATTTCGATTCAGGTTGTCTCAGAAACTTGGAGACAACAATTATAAGCGATCGGTACCGGATCGTTGCGTGCGTTGCGGGGTATCGGAAAGCGCCAAAGGACCGTGCTACACGCTGGATTCCGAATAGCCGTGGGAAGTATCGTAGCCGTTGAAAGAGATAGAAGATGCAGCCCTCTGAGAATACCTGGCCGGTATAGATATACACATACTTACAGGGTATACACGTATACGTTTAGCCATATATATGTATATACAAGTGCAGGAAGTAACATTACGAGCCACGTAAGCGATCGGACGCGGAATGAAGCGCCTGGGACTTCACTTCCCGGAACGTACTGTTAGCGGGGGCTATACGTACTTATCTTGAGTTATTCCAAACCTATGTGTTGCCAAACGACAACGGCGCGGTTTATCCTTGCCGGGATCACCCGTGTTCCCCAGAATTAATGGGGTTCGTTCCTCTTCTCCGAGGAGAGCATCTTCTCTCACTCTCTCTTTCTTTCGTCGTCCGGCTCTTCCCTATTGCCGCTACCGTATTTGCATAGAGCCGCGGCTAATAGTTGGAAGATAACCGGCGGGGAAGAACATATCTCCCCAACGAAAGCGTTTTGTACCATTAGAGAGAAGCCGCTTGATCGGTAAGCGACGAATATGGGAAAGCATGTGAATTCCCCGCCAAAAAATAACGACCGCGGGGGAGGCTGCAACTGGAAAAGCTTGCAAGAGAGAGAGAGAGAAGAAAAAGAGACAGAGAGCGAATGGGAAGAGAGACCGAGGAGAGGCTGGAAAAGTTGTAATTGGCTCTCTTTGGGTCCCGAGCAGGTTGCCTTATTTGTTTGATCTGGTTATTATCTGGCTCTCTTATCAACCAACAAGTCCGAATCAAGTGCGCTTTATCGGGCCGCGATTCGAGACTCCGACTCATTTCGTCTACTTCTTTTCTTCCCTCGTTTTTCTCTCTTTTCCCTTGCCTCGTTATCGATCAAGGCCCGGATCCCGTATCGATCAGATTCCCGGATTTTTACAAACGTTTCGCGCAACACGGTAACCTTATTAAGTCGAGATAACTTGGCTTCGTTTGGGCCTTTATCTGCACGTATTGTTCGTTTTTGATTTAATTGCGAGGCGATAACGACGGGCTCCGTGGGGAGAGAAAGAGTGAGGTGAATTAATTAGAGGCAGCAATCTAAAAAGGATTCAGAACTTGGGGGTGATCGGAATATCAAATTCGAGAAAAAAAGATTGCGCTGTGAAAATTTGAATTAAGTGCATACGTTAGGATATTTATACCTTGGAGACAATCAAGTTATTGACGGACACGAATATAATATCTTACATCTTGACACGCAAACGTCCAAGAAGACGCAGATACTCCTCAAGGTGACCATTTTTGTTAAAATGATTTCACCGGAATGAGCGACTTCCAAGCTACTTGTGCATTCACCTCACCCTTCAAGAAACGTCGTTCACCTATTCCCATGAAATAATCCCCGTACTCGATTGTGACGTTGCCACGTTAACAACCGTGGCAAAAGAAGGAAAGAGTAAAAACTCGAAATGATTCACGCCTCGCTCCGGGAGGAGCAAAAAAGACTTGAATTTTCCGGCCATTTGCGCGTTGGTTCGCCAAGGCGCGATGAATACTATTTGTCACTCTAACAGGTGCTCGCGAGTTGTTAAGTTACAGGCCTTTGATGTTGCACGAACAAGTTACTCGGAATGGACTGGCATAATTTCATTACCTCTTTTTTTATCTCGCCACGGTGCGTCAGAAGAAAAACAATCAGTCACAGAGGCGTTAAATCAATTTTGTCCACGATGTTCCACGCTTCCGAAGATTAACAAGCCTTCCGTAACAATCTTCCGCGTGAGGCATTTTTTCCCGAATAAATTACCGAGGCAGAGACCGCAACCTACGGTATCACCTCACTCTGATCGGTTAGAAAAGCTATTAGGTTTTTTCATCTCCCAGTGACGACGCAACTTTTTGTGATATAATACCGTGGTCAATAATGATTTACATGCAATTTCCCGGTTTTATTGGCGTAAACAATTTATACGAAGAACAATCCGAAATGATTGAAGCGTATAAATTGAGTTTCTGAAATTCGTGACGAATGTTTTGCCGTGGAAGGAGGGTTTTTCATTTTGAGAGTCTCGACAACGAGGGATGGATGACACGACAGTGCCAGCTCTGGAGTTAGCAGTCGATAGTCGAGTTCAGACGAGATGAGCAATTAACTGGAGCACGATATTAATTACACGCGCGAAAATTCAGCAGCGTGTTACAGGCAGAAGAGCCAACAAAAGTCAAAAGGCCGACAGTCAGAGGACTCTCCCTCTATCGGTGTCTCTCTCTGTGCATGCGAACACGCCCATGGTATTCTAATTTGCGTGCATACACTGTGCACTACAAGAATTTAATACTCGAAACCGCATTCACGAACGTTGAGCTCGTGTGCCTGACACACAACACTACACGCACGGCGAACGAACGACAATCCGAGTACAACGCATTTGTTTAAGCACTCATGTATGGATTCAAATTTAAATAAGCTTAAATGCACGGGAACCCAATCATGCATTTTAATATTCATAGGAAACGCTGCGCGCTGCATTCCATGTACTTGACGACATTGCTTGCGGATTTTTCTGCTATTCTTCAGGCGGAAAAAAAGTCAATATCCCGCGATGTAATTATTCCACCTTCTTCGTGTTTTTCCTCGGCCAATCCATTTATTCAAACGCGCGCGGAAAATTAAGTTTGGTTTATATTCTTCTCTCGAAATGATTTCCATTGAAATTGAAACTTAAATATGTTTGCTTGGTGGAATTTTAGATATGGATCAGAATTTTATGGAATTTTTCAGGCAGAATACAAAAGTACTGTAATTAGCCCTACGATCATTCATATCGTATTTTTCAGGCAAGGTAACGTTTGATTCGACATGAAAAAATTTCTTTATAATCGTTTATAAATGCCAAATCATGTTTTTCAGTTTCTCAGAAATTGCGTAGGTGCAAATGCATTCTATTTTGTTTTATTTTTTTTTTTTTTTTTTTTTTTTTTTTTGTTGGAATTATGATAATGATTAAAAGGAGTTCCTTCAATAAAATATTAATGATTTTTTACCGAAAGGTGTTCAAAAGATTTGGAAGATTTTCACGAAATTCTAAATATTAATAATTAAAAAAAAAATAATTACTTTTCAAATGTGAGTAAAGAAATAAATGTAAAAAAGAATACTTCAATATAATTTTAACTATTTGCTATGTAGCTCGCAAATACGCGAAGGACCGTTATTTTTAATGATGAAATACTTTTTTAACTGAAAAAAGTAAATTTGTAAAACGGGAAACGATTTTCACAATTTTCAAGTATTCTTAAAATAACATTTTTTTTCAGACAAACTAAATAAATACCTTTTTTTTAAATTCTCAACTTAACTTTTCTATTCTTATAATCAAACCATGGTTTAGTTATAAGAAATGAGGCCATTAATTATTAGCCAGGAAAATTGTTAAAAAATTTATCTTTAAAACCAGTTTATAAATTTCAACTCACTAAATAAATATCTATCAAGTTACAAACAACAATTTTGAATCAGTTTTAGATTGCAAAATAGTTTTTTTATTTTTCAAAATTTTTCTTATAAGACCAAATAAAATTTCTTTTTTTTTTTTAATTTCTGCCTAGCTTCTGAAATAATGAATGGCAGTAGAAAGTAATTACAAAAAATTAATTTGAAAAATATTTTTTTTATGAGTATCAGTAACTTTTAAAAATTACTAATTTTTTCCAACAAACTGCAGAATTTTTCAATACTAAATCTGATTGGGAAATTTCACAAAAACTGAAAAAAATGCGACTTCCAAATCACTTTACGGAATATTAAAATATGTTTTACAATAACCAATATTTTTTTCGCAACAACAAATACGAATTTCAAAATTCTTTTGCTTTAAACACCATTTTTCAATAAAAGAAAATAATTTTCCACCTTGTGATTGGGATCGCTCTTTGCGTTTTAATTGTTTGAATAATTTATTCAATAAATGTTCGAAAAAAAATCCTTTACCGGTAACTAAAGAAATAAGTAAGAAAATTTTAACATTCACAGTTTCATTTTCGTTTCTTAATAAATCTTGCTTTTTTATATCAGTAGGAAAAAGATATAATTTTAACGTCTATACTTGGATTGTTATGCATACTTTTTTTGTGTATAAGTCAAGTTTGACACAAACATCTGATGAAGTATTGATTTTTCGGCAATTTCAAGTTTCATGTTTTAGCAAATTAATAATGCTGCTAAATGTTTTCTCAATCAAAATTATAACAATTCATTGTAATAAAACATTCTTACGAAACATTGGTAACAGAATTGACAACTGTGCAAAATTCAGTATCGATTTATCATTAACTGAAGTATTATATCCTGTGCAACAGTTTACTTTTACATAAGAGAAGTTCAAACTGCCCTGAAAATTTCATACTATTCAGATAAATAAATATAAAATTCAAGTTGTGAAACGAACCTCTTCCCTCTCCATGAAAAAATTTACATCTAAGAAGTCAAGTTTCAAGAGTGATTGAAAACGATGATGAATAGAACCATCCACCACTCATAAAATGAAAAATGAACGAGGAAACGAATCCAACACATAACAGCGAAGAATTGCAGTAATAAAAAAATGTTTCTGCATTGGTAATAAGACGCATTGTTTGATAAATCACGGGTGATGAGCAGCGCGAAGCTTATTAAAATGCCTCCAAGCACATTAAAATAAATCGAGATCCATTGTGGGAACTTGGTAATGCAACTATTTTCACACCGCCGCAGCTGGCGAAACGCTCTTTTACTCCCTTTCGGTTCCGAGCGACCGCGAAGTGCTTTGTCCATCTTTGCTTGCAAAGCGACGCCGAAATTTCGGAAAGTAAAATTGCGAAACAAGAGGGAAATGAAAGGTAGCACCGGAAAACCGCTCGCGAATACGAGTGCATTGAATTCGGAAAATTGCATCACTGTCTGCGGCTAGGGTAGAAAAAGGACGCAAGAAACGAAGGGGAAAAAGGACGAGGCGAAGCATGATGCAAAGGGCGATTGAAAATGTTGGTGCCGGTTCAAGCCACTTCTTATTCAGGACCCGTGCACATGCTAAACACGTCTTATCTATGATATTAGTTCTATGGAAAAATTCAATGGGAAAGTAATACCGGACAGATACGAGACCCGCGAGGGAAGCGACGTTGATAGCACGGCAATAGTCGTGGGTATCTCAGCAATTTCCCAACAACGTCGATACACTGTGTACGCCATGCTACTGCACATTTTCGATAGTCAAAATAAAGTGGTGTTACAACTTGCCCTTGGATATTTACAGTGCAAATACGAACTATACATAGGAGTTAGAGTGTATACACTTTTATTGAAATTGTTGTGTTATTGTCTTTAATAAAAATGAAATGATAATGATCATTTGAACATACTCAAAACTGTATAATATGTACATTAGAGTTGTTCTTGAAATGGGTTTGGTAGAATTTCAAGGAAGCCGTCTCTCAAATTATTTCCAAATAAATTTTAAAAAATGTGTAAATCTTTTGAAAATTATTTATTAAAATGTGATTCTAGTATCTTACTTTTTCTTCTCAGTAACATTGCATTTGTGCTACATAAGAGTCGATAATTTTTTGGACTTGAGAAGTTTCTAAAAGTATGGTTTAAATCTTGAATTCCTTACATTTTTTTTTTTTTTTTGATAAACAATGAATGAAAAATTTTTCCATCAATGTAGCATACAAAAGTATTCGGCTTGCGAGCCATGACGAATAGAAAGAAGTAATAATATGATTTGAGATTTCTTCGTATAATCGGATATTTTAAGTTCAAATCAAGTTTCGATTCTAAATGCATTTTTTCCCTAGATACATATCGGTAACAAGTTAAATCAGTGGCCTTTCAATAATTTGCAAATCATTTATACAAATTTTGAAAATCCCTGTTTGACTTAACGACTCTGACATTAAGAAAATCCATTTTTTCTAAAATCTCTCATTATACATAACTTCTTTAGAAAAATATCAACCATATTACCGTTGATTTAAAAAACAAAATCATCATTCATATCAGCAAACTGATCATGAAAAAATTGTATTAAATTTATTGATTGAATAGAAAAATTATATAAATTAGCTCGATATTACGTAGGACAATACGTGATTAAACAGTTGAAAAAAACCCGAATTTTTTCCTTGATGTTTTCATGACAAAAAAATTAATGATAATAATAAAAAGTCATAACAATATTAATAATAATAAAAAGTAATAATAATAATAATAATAATAATAATAATAATAGTAATAATAATAAAAAGTCATAATGATAATAATAAAAAGTCATAATAATTGGACTTTCGGTCTTTTTTTAAAATATATTCTAAATATAGCTTTATATACCCAAATAATGACAACCATAAATGTTGATACTATCATTGCATGGTTAACTCAACATTGATTTGCCTAATAACTCATCATTCCCTGAGCAATGATATCATAAAGAAATAGATATTTGTAACGTTTGTTTATATACTGAATATCTTGAGAGATATCAGAAATCATTGATTTCCGAGATGACATAATTTTTTGTAAACTATGATTACTATTTGTTTTAAAATATGTGAAAATGATAACAAGTTTATATAATTTGTGTTTAAAATGATAAAATAGTATTTAAAACAGAAAACAGAATAAGTACACGCCGAACGTAAAATATTTTCTGAACTTTAATTAAAAATAAATAACAATTTGTGAGAAACACTCATTTGACTATAACTTATATATGTTTATTAAGACTCGCAAATCAAATATCTGTATTTACTGTTAATTTTTTTTTATTTCACGCTATGGCGCTAAAAAAATTTAACAAGATAAGTATATTTTTAGGTGTGAAAATAATATTCATTATTGACGGTGATAAAGACAAAATACTATGTTACCTTAATGGAAAAACGATTAGCTCTAAAAGCAATATACGGTTCCGAAAATTCAGTGTTTCTTTTTTTTTTGCAACCGATTTAGGGTATGGCACGGTAAAAATTGAACTAAACTTGTTTGAAAAACTAGGTTTGTATATATATATATTCGTGAGTCCCTTCTAACTTGGGTTTTTATAAATTCTTTATAAAACTCCTTACAAAATTTCGATATTTTTAATAGAATTCCGCTTTTTTTCAAAGTCACTTTATGAAAAGAGCACAGTTTTATACAGTTTTTATCAGTTTTCATTAATTTACTTGCTAAAAACTTTAGAAAAACTTTATAAAATGACAGAATCTTTATAAAGTATATTTTAAAATCCACTTTTTGAAAATGCCGTCATTTTATAAAGATTTTCTAAATTCTCATGAAGTGAATCTATGAAAACTGATAAAAATTTTATAAAACATTGCTCTTTTTGTAAAGTCACTTTATAGAAAAAATGAGGGGTATTATAAAAAGTTTATAAGAACGCAAGTTACCAGGGGCATGATGGAAAATGTAAATAAGTTGAAAAAATCATTTGAATTCTAAAGTTGATTCAAAAATTGTTGTTCCAGAAGATTTAGGAATTTTCACCATTAGTAGATTTTCCTTGTCCACGTAGGTGGCTAATTTTTGTGTATTTTACTTAAATGTCGCACTATTTTTTCGACTTACTTTGAAATTTTATAGTTTACCTAAATATAATAAGATGTAATATAAATGCAATTAGGGACAAAATAGTTAATCTAGCCATACTTTCTGTAACAAAGCATCCTGAAAAATCTTTGCCAATTTTTATCCAGTAACTAAAATAATACGTTTTCACTCATGTCAAGAAGCTTGCAACATTTTTTTTTACCACATACCGTTCAAAAAAGAACCCAACATTGTTTTTTTCATTCAGTGAAAGATGAAAACAAGCGCGATCATTATAGCCAACGGTCTCGAGCAAAGGTCAAAACAATCATCATCACGTCACCAGAGTTTAATCTGTACAGTGGTAATTGAAAGGACATTATTGAGAATTGCAAGCGTTTCACTTTAACGAATTATCGTATGAGTAGGGTAGGTTTTTGCGCACTCTCGCTATCCTCATATTCCCGAGTAGAAAACGTAGTAACGTGATTACATTATTCCATACTATCACAATTACAACTACTTACATGGTTTCAATTACCCGCGACTAGAAAGTTAAAGAACACGTTGACATTAACGAATCTTTCAACTCGGAAATGACTGTAATTTCCGAATTTTAATGACGTGAATGTAGTCGTCAGAATGAGACATCCTCACAATTAGCAAGATCTCTGACGACTTCGCAGATGAATTTATCAACTTATTACAGAAGAAAAAAAAACTCTGAGGAATATCAGAGATTGATTTCAAATCCCATGATACCCAAAAATCATACGTGACATTCCAATCGTTCACGTTACATCCTGTAAATCGCCCAACCCAACGGCCAAACACATGAAACTGTTGATTGCCTTCACGAAGTCATCAAGTTTAATGTTCACCAGAGTTGTGCAATTATCCCAGCAATTAAAAAGCTCTTGAAAATTTCCATAGCCCGAGTGAAATCTCGTAAAAGCCCAATGCGTCGGTACGTCCAACGACAACTCTCGACAATCAAACGGATAGCAAATGTAGAAAAACTGTAGCTTTACCCGGTACGTTAAATCGGCGTAACGACCGCCCACAATTACAAGCCGATCCGCACGATGCTCGCGTTGAACATGCACTACCTACCAAACGTTTAATTTTAGGACGCCTCGTTACAGTTACTTTCAGCAACCGGCTGTAAATATCAATTACCAGCTAGCTGGTGCAACGACTTTTTCATTTTCCCACGTCACGCATCGGTTGATTCGGAGCGGAATGTGACGTCTTGTATGAAATTAGCATCATAAAATGTAACACGGGAGTTGAAAAAAAAAATTCGTTCCTCAAAACAGCGTTACATCAACGCTTTCCGCCACGATGATGGCTCTGTTACTTTTTTCCGCGCTATCAACCACACCGTTATCCCGCACAATTAAAACACAGGGCAATTAACAATTATTGACGAATTAATCACGAGCTCACGAACGCGCGTGCCGTTAACGCTAAACGTGTAACAGCCCAAAGGTTTTTACAGTTCTCTTTATGGTACTGTAAAACAGATGAAAAATATAGCCCGTGTAATAACAGGAACTCCACGGAGGGAAAGAGAGTCCCACAGTCGCAATTAGCCAGCGTGTACACGTTAATTCGCCGTATTAACGGTAGTCGATTGCGCGGGTTTTCCCCGGAGGAAAACGTGGGAGTCGCCGAAAAAGCCGGAGGTGCAAGGTCGCTCGCACTGCAGACGAGCGGTCTTTTTATTTACCTTTTTTTTCTCTTTCTCCTTACCCTCAGATGCCGGAAAGCTAAAGGATACGTACTGTTGTATTATCTCGTAAGGCAGTACTGTAATAACAGTAAGTGGTACCTGTCCGTCTCGAGTAGGCTTCCGGAAGTTAACGCGGATCACCGTAATGCGACCCGCGCCGTGCCATATGGAAATTAACGTGAATCCCGGGCATTTTGCAAGCAACTGACACCGGCTAATTCTCACGTAGACAAGATGATTGTTATGACGATTGTTGCCTCTCGTACAACACTGGCGATTGGTTAAGAATAGGTTGCCAGGCGTTGAGTATTAAATTATATTCGAGGCCCTTGGGCGATAATGGCAATATTAAAAACGATTGGCTATGGGATACGTGAAATGACTATTGAAGTGCACAGGTTTTTCTTGTCAAGGAAGTTTATCATTAGCGATCATGAGATCTGATTGGAATATCGTCTTTTGCTGTCAATCATAGATTTCTCCTTGTGCGAATACGTGTCAGAGGATGTTATGGAAATTTATAGCTTGGTATTAACGACTTTTTATTTATTATGTGCATGGGAAAGTTACTTATACAAAAAAATTAGAGTAACTTAACTGATTTAGTTTGGTTTGAGAATTTAGCAGTAGCCGCAGTTATTTTAAGATGGTTAGATTTTCATCCGAGTTAGTAATGGACTCGAATATTAAGGTAAATGAAGATAATAGATTTTCATTTCTGGTTTAACTCAAGAAGTTAAATTATTTTTCCAGCTAAAATCACTTATGATCTTTATTTCAATATTAAAAAGTTTACTTTTAATTTTAAAGACAATTTTTTGATCCAACAATTTAAGTAGTGCAAATTAAGTGCAGGTCTTTTATTCCACTGATTACTTTAAAACGCCATTTTAATTCTTTTAATGGCTGGAATAGCTATGTTTTCGAAATTCAGAATCTTACATTTAATCTTGCTAATTATCGAATGTGACTGTTTGCAAAGTCATAAATTATAAAAAATACTGATATTGGTGGTTACAGTGAAGTTAAGAAGGTAATGTGACTAAGTACAGTTTGTTAGACTAATTTACAAAAAAAGTTTTACATAAAAAAACGAAAATTATACATTCTACGTACTTTTCTTGAAACCTACTATATGGAAATTGAATCAAATTTGTGTAATCCTAGTGCCTAATAATCTGTAAACTTTTTAGTTATTTCATGATAGTTTAGTTATTTCATTGATAATTTAATTCTTTCATGGTCAATGGTTCATTAACAAACACAGATTGCAGACTCCACTAACATTTTTCATCAACATTAAATTTTTTTTCAATTTCTTTTTAGTGAGTTAGACTCATTTTTTTTCCGTGTAGGTGCCTAAAAGAGATAAAGCTTTAATTTTTGGAACTACTAAATATCCGTAGATTTTTTGAAACTAGCTAATATTTTTCAAAGCTAGAATTTTGGAATTTGATAATAATAATTATTATATCTAGATAAGAATTTTTCAACTTAAAGTTGATCGCCTGGAAATCTCATTTCAAAACTGTAATATGAAATATTCTTGGCTAATTTGAAAACAGAAAAGTCAAAAGAAACATTCGGAGGTTTTCAGTTCTGCTACACTCAGAAAATATACGTCGACTTACTGGAAAAACTGGGAAGTTTAAAGGAAATACGTTTTTCAAGAACAAATACTTTATTTACAAACGTTTCTTTTTTATTTAATTCCCTATTTGAAAACTCGTTGCATTATTTTAGTGTATCAAATTTATTGAATCAGCTAAATTCTCAAAATTATAAAATCAAATCTTTGTGGTTTATAAATAGAAATGCACGATGCATTGAACATCCCTAACTTAGTCATTTATTTGTGGAAAGTCATCGTTATCAATTTCCTTAATTTTTCGACCTTACATGTTTCTATTTTTACGAAACTTTTATTGAACACTGTCAAATTCGTTTTATTCGTTGGAACTTTGATATTTCTTTTTCGATACTTTTTAAGGTTGTAAAAAACTTCAATATATTCTCGAAATTTACGAGATATCATTCGAAGTTCTTTCAAAATTACATAAAATTCAAATGCTTTAAAAATGGGTGAGTTCGGTAAAAATAATTTATTACTTAAAGAACCCACAGTCGAAGAATCTATTCTGTCAATGACACAAAAAAAACAATTTTTTATTTATTTCATACCTGCGAATGGACAAAAATGGCGTTGCAAACATTTATCATTAAGTTTCATGATTCCCATCCATATTACCAGACAAAAAAAGAGTTATAAGTATTTAACATAATTTCTATTTGAATCGTAAGATTTGAAACATTCTTCAATAGAATTAACACAAAAATTGTATAAAATTTTGGAATAAAAATAACTCATATATTTTCCTATGACAAACATATTTTCCATAACAATTTTCTACGAATTAAAAAAAAACTTCTAAAAATGCAAATATAGTGGCAATTCGAATCTCTCACAATTAGTATGAAAAACACGAAAATCAGACATGGTATTGAAAGCTCATTTTTATATGTTCTCTTTGTGAAATATTTTCACATCAATTTCTCAAAAGCGTCAATGCAACTTTAAACTTGTATATACCTACCTTTTTAAAAATACAGACATTAGCTTAATGTCACGTAAAGTCTCGATATAATTAATGCTTATGCAACTTAATATCAATACAAATAATGTTAATGTAACATAAGATCTCTATATAAGTTGTATTATGATAGGATACCAACGTTCCCTAATTTCGACTTGAAAATATAACTAATGATTGCGAAATTCTTCCTTATTATATTTCCAAACCTAAATGAAGCTTCTGATTTTTTGATAGTTAACTTAATAGAGAGCAAAAAATGACCAACGGTGTGGTAATTTTTCAGGGGCGCTGACGCAATCGCAGTTTCCCGTGTTCACGATCTACGCCCAGAAAAGCTGTCTGGCGGTGAAGCCGTGTGAGCGAGCTTGGTGCATCGATAGAGTGCAAGGACACAGGCTGCAGGGTCACACCAAGCGAACGACTAACGCATCCTCACGCCAGCATTGCCTGGAGCTCTGCCTCGGCGAGAGGGATTTCCTCTGTCGGTAAGTGGTGCCTTGCTCGTCTTTCCGATTTTGTGGTCAAAGACCCCACCGGGAGCGAAGATGCTGCAGAGATCGCTCGGTGACGGGTACTTGGGGCTAATCCTCTCGAGGTCGCTTTTTCCGGATATCGGATGTCAACATCCAGTCGAGGGTTTTATGCTATTCTGCTCGAGGAATACAAGATCATCGAGAGCATTTCTCGACCGCGGCATAATCGACATATTCTAACGTGACATAGATTGTCTGCAAAATGATCTAGTCAACTTCCAATCTTGCACTACTCTAAGTCTTGCATATAATGCTTTTTACAGTCATTGAAGTAAACCCAATTTTTGAAGAATATTGGCATCGTAAGGAGAGAAGCGAGTTTCGTTTCACTAGATGTATGACTTAATATACGGTTACTTCCCTTAAAAAAGAATGATTCTGTTATGTGGAGCTTCTTCTGGCGTTTTGAATTGGGTGATTAGAAAGCTAGATAAAAAATATGAACAAAAACATCTATATTCGTGTCTCCAAGATTTACTTGATTCAGAAATCATGTACCTGGATGGAAAATATATAAATGAATAGGTTTTTTAACGTAGTTGAGAATTTTGAGATGCTTTAATTTATTGAATCCTGGTTAGTACTTATTTAAGGTGAAACTTCAAAATTGAAGTGTTCGAAGTTTATGTGGAATTATCAAAGGGGTTTTCTTCCAAGGTGATCTAGGATTTGAATATCTCAAATTTCACCACTGGTAAAAATTAAATCCATCGTCGAACAACAATTTTTTAACTAATACATTCAATAATTTATGCAGAGCTCGAAATTTTTTATTTGCCTTCTTTCAAACTTCCACTACATATTTCGTCGAAGCATATTAGGTTTTACTGTACCTATGTATATACATTCGTTAGAAAATCAACGTTCGAAAATTGATATTTTTTCGCTTCGGAAATTCTACAATATTAAACTATATTTTTTAGGCAACTACATGTTGTGCGTAAATTTTTGCCTTTCTTGATTCCTAAGCTTTGGAATCAGTGAATTTGAACAAAATTATTAAATAAAAAAAAAAACATGGGAGTCTGAATTTAATGTAAGGTATCTTCAATTTGCATGTATAGAATCAATTTTATGTTTAAGTTCATGAAACTTATTATTAATCTCTTTCTGTAACAGATGCAATATACTTAAATGAATGTGTTATTCCCTTAATGTACCTGAAGTTCCAAAAATAAACAAAAACAAAAAAAATTCGTTTTTCGACCCACCCAAGATAATAGTAAAAAAATAGTTAGCAGCATTGAATGGTATTTTTTAAATTCCAATAACTTTTAATTACCTAAGCTATTTAAGGTGATGATAACAATTTGTTTTCAAACGTTTGGGGTTCGAGAGCATTTTTAAAATATCTAAAATTTATTCTGTAATGCAAGTAAAACAGTTTCACTGCATTCTGCCATTAAAACCGTTTTACATAATATTGCGATGCAATTTTGAGCATCATGGAAAATGTAATTAGGTAAGTGGATATTTCGGGAAACCACAGAATCCAGCCTTTTTTTATCTTCCGATGCAAAATCTGCGAAATGCAAATTTCAAACTCTAATAATTTTACCTGTTGCCGGAATTATTTCTCATATTGCAAATATTTATAACTAAATTTTCAATTTTTATCATATCAGCTTCAAAGCTTATAAAGTAAGACAATTTGACAATTTAACAATTATATTACTACTTTTTTTTCAACTAAAAATAAAAATTCTCAGAAATATAATTTACAAGATTAAATGTTTCAGTGTCAATATTCCGAAACATAAAAAAATTTTTATTTTATTATTACAAAAAAAAAACAGGTGTGAATGAGAGTTACACTTTTGATAAAAGCTTCTCGAAATTTAAATCATAAGATTTGAACCTTGACGAAAATCTTAAGCTACAATTTTTTATTCATCATTTAAAAATCGAACTTTTTTTTGTTATACTAATTCGTTTTATCCTAAATAATAATTTCTTTCAAATTACCGAAATCTCGAGTTTTTACTGAAAAAAGGTTTGATATTTTCATAGACGATCCTTCTGAAAGTTGTAACATATTTTTAAGTGTCTGTTAAAATTTACGCAATATTAACGAAACACTCAATTTTTTATTTTCTTTTTGCATGATTCAACTCTTTTAATTCAAGACCTTCAAAATCAATTTTTTTTCACCTGAAATTTTTTAAATATTAAAATATCATTGTTATACTTCTATTTCAAAAAATCTTGTTCAAAGGGTAGAATTTCTTATGTGTACTTTACTTGAATAACGATTAATCTCACAATTTATTACCCATCAATACATAAATTTACGAAACATGCAATGTACAACACTATTAAAAGTTGTCATTGACTCTAATGTTAAAAATTAACATTCAACAAAAAAAAAATGACCAAAAAATATGTGGTTAACTGTCCAAAAAATATGCACAAATTACTTATTTATGTCCAGTTGCAGAGGAAATTTTCTCAAAATATTTTTCCAATATTTTTCTTATGTTTTCGAGAAAAACTGCATTAAATAAGCTGCAAATCTCATAAAATTACTTAAAGAATTACACTATACAACTGTAAAAAAATCAATTTACTCATACTTTGCAAAAATATCACCATAGTTTTTCTCACGGTGAACTTTCGGTCCGTTTAACTTCGACTACGCCTTCTACGCTTTCTCGAGTTTAAATACAGTTTCACTGGATCTCAACCCCTTGACCCTGACGTTGTCGGGCAAGAAGAGCCGACGTGAGCCACGATGGCTTTTTGTCCCTTGCCGTCAGTCACATGTCCCTGAGAATCGGACTTGGCAAAACGCTCTTGTCGAACGCCCGGCTTCTTATGCAGATGCACGGGTTGCAGCTCGTGTGCGCCCTTAATGAGCAATTAACTTTTTCGCGCAGTCCAGCGTGATAATTATTTGTTTTGCCGGAACTGGGTGACAAAAGACGTTGCATGCGCTAATAGAGACCAGCGATGTCAGCGAAAGCGTCAGCGAGGAATGCCGCGAAACAAACCAATTAGCGAGCATCGCCATTACAAGAAAATAATGAAAAAAGTCCCAAGGAATTTCCTGTTCCACGCTTTTTGCATGTTTCGTTCTATAACTGTACAACTATTAAAATAATTTCATTTCATTCACTTCTTTATCACCATTTCTGCATGTTCAATGGGTTTATAATTGAAATTATCTTTTGTGATGATAACAATGGCTCTTTCGACAAAATACCGACTGAAATATATATTGATAGCGTTGTTCAAACTTTTTGCACCGTGAAGTAGAACTTTCAATGCTATATTTCGTGTTTCGTCTTTAAGTAGCGTTTACTTTCTTAGAGAAGCAATAAAGTCTAATTGTACTCCGCTCTTTTTCTTTATGATGGATCTTGTGGTTTTAGTACGATTTTTAAACCTAAAAAGGGTCGATGTTTTCCCGCTACTATTCATCGTCAATTTTACAGTCAATTTTTAACAAGATGTTATCGCTGGCATTGATTGAAAAATATAGTTGTTTTGTTGATATTTTATGACAGTCGTTTCAAAAGTTTACAATGAGAATTTCGTATTGACAGATGATCATTATAGGTGCAAAATGAAATAATTATGAAAACTTATCCCTACATCAGATAAATAAAAAGTTTCGTTCAAGGAAACAACTATAATAAACGTTTTGATAACACTGTATTACATTGATTTTTCAGCAGAGCTGGAGTGTTATTTTTTTAATACATGGCACCTTAAAACCGAAAAAATATGGGAAAAAAGCAAAGTCAGCTGTAGAATCTTCACAGAGTCTCAATTTTTTGTTTCTGAACGACTTGGAGAAATAAGTTACTTTTTTAACATTCGAACTTAATTATCAACCTCTTCGCTAAACTATATTATCAACGCAAAACAATTCTTGGAATAAAGAATACTGCATAAATTTGAAGTTATTTTTGTGTCTTTATCACTTGCTTGATCAAAAAATATAGTTGATAATACCAGTTAGCAAACTAGGTAAAAGTCTGATTTTCGTCATGTATGTCGAACTTGAACGTAGAAAATTCATATTACTGGACAACATATCCGAATTTTTGCCCTGAGTTATAATTAATTCTATAGAGAACATTTTCAATAAATAATATTAAAAAAATTGCAAAGTTTTGTTCTTCTCTGGTTAAAAAAAATTGCAGAATCGTCAGAAATGACATTTTCGATTAACGCTTTTTAGCTTAAGATGAAGTAACTTTTCTATAACTAATTGAAGAAAATTTGAACATGGTAATCTCAGCTTTCCCTTCGGTAAATGATTCGTAATTAAAATTATAAAAAACATGTGTTCAATAACAACGGATTTTCTTATGAAATACCACAGCAGGTAATTTTTTATCTTTACATAATACGTCTTCTAATTTACAATGTATGTTACACTCAATATTAGGTATCTAAATGTGACCTGGAACGAGGTAAAGGTGCTTTGGTCCAGAAGTATTTATAAAGGAAGCAATTCGTTTCAGTGAAATATTAAAGTAAATCACTCGAAACGCAGAACAAAAATGATACTTTTTCGCGTTCCAGGTTAAATATGATAGCTCTATTACACACCTGAGCGTAAAACTACGAAATTCAAATTATCAAGACTGATAATGTTTGTATGATTCAATATTGTTTTATCAATTCCTAGATATTAACTGAGATTAATCGTGAAAAATTTGTTACACATGGAAATTCAGTTAAAAAAAAAAATAATAATAAAAGTCGAATCAAACCTTACTTTAAGTACGTAACTTAATAAAAAAAATTTAATTTTGTTTCAACGTTACCAACTGTTCATAAATGATTTCACAGTGGAATTACCGAAATTTCGACATTTTTGCGATTTTCATTTTGGATTGAAGAATATATGTTTAACTGATACTCATTTTTTTATCAAAATAGATTTAGATATTAAATTTTTTAATCTAAATTATTCAAAATATTCAATTTTAAATACTCTATAACTGCAGGAAAATATTGAATATAATACTGCTCGATTGCATGAATTTTCCAAGAAAAGTTTGACATACATTACGAAAATTAGATTATCGTAAAATCAGCTTTTTAGACATTGTAAATAACATCTTCCACATGAAGTGGTTAAACAGCTTTAAAAGTTGCTAAAAATTTTTAGAATGCTTTTTACTGTCAGAATAATTGTTCATTACTTATAAATTTAATGCAAAACTCTTTATTGCTCCGTTTGAACTAGAAAAAAAAGGTAATTCTTTCTAATTTATCCAACAACAAAATCAAAATCACCCAAAAATTCTTTTACCGGCCTTACTTTTTACTCTCAATTTTTAGAATTTTAACTGTCTTGAACAAAAAAAAAATTCCAGCCAAGTAGAGAAACAATTTTAATTCTTTCAATACCGTGTTATCTGAACAACATTAAAATCTCTAAAAGTCCACCCGAAGAAAGTAATGGAAAATTAAAATTCCATTCAACCACATTTAAGGTTCGCCTTAATTACAAACCCCATGAAAATTTACCTCAAATCTCACCATTTCCATGACCACAACTACCACGTGGTTCAATTTTTCAATCTAAATTTCGAATAATCTTTAACTCCGGGAAAATATTAAATATAATACTGGATGGTTTTATGGTTTTAAAAGTAAAAGTTTGACATACATTACGAAAATGAAATGTTCGTGAAATTCACTTTTTACACAGTTTTACCAACATCTTTTTAACGAGCTATGAATTTTAAGAATATTTTTTTCTGTCATTAAAATTGTTCATTGCTAATAAATCTTGTCCAAAACTGTTCATCGCTCAGTTTGAACCAGAAAGAGATCAATACTTCCTTATTTATCAACGAACAACAAATTCGAAATCTCTCAAAAAATTCTTAGCAAGCCTTTCTATTGTTTTTAAATTTCTCGCATTTTACATGCCATGAACAAAAAAATTCCAGCTCAGTAAAAAAAAAATTTCCAATTTTTCAAATACTGTTTTATCTGAACAACGTTGAAATATCTAAAACTCCACCCAAAAAAAGTGGTAGAAAAGTAAAATTCCTTGCAACCACATTTAAGGTTCTCCCCAATTAAAAACCCCACAAAAAAAATCTCCTCAAATCTCACTATTTCCATGACTGCAACTACCACGCGGTTTTCCCTCGCAGGAAAATGAGCAACGTACGCCCGATCCCTCCCACTTACTCGTTAGGTAAAGGTAAAGACCAGCCGCGCGAGGAATCCCGGAAAAGGAAGGGAACGAATGAATCTCCCGAGATGCGCTCTATGCCGATTTTGCACGCGATCCGCGTTATTCATTGGAAAACTGTCCTGCACCTGGTAGTTGAAAAAGAATGATAATGTGAGATATGAAAACGCAATGGTGCAGGGTCCGAGGAGTTGGTGGAAAGGGGTGTGTGTATGTCAGGGGGGAAGGGGAGGGAAGGTATTATGTAACAATGCGATGTGCGTGAGACTGTAAAGTTTGTGTCGGGGCCGTGTAACAGAAGCCAGTGCTCCAGGATGCTTGGTAAAGATCGCATTAACATTCTATGGGAACGGTATTTCTTCCGCGCAATCCCCTTGACAAGGCTCAAGCAGAACCTCGGCCAGCGCGAGCTTGGCGCGTAAACCGTTTTCTTTTGCAGGCTTCGCGTGGTAACGTCACTTCCAGGAGGACCGTAAACTACGGCGTGTTGTACTTCTGTAGCGAGCCCGGCCCGCGTCATATCGCCCATTGCAATAATCAATTAAGACCGAGGAACAAGTGAACGGAAAACACTCGGGCTGCTGCCTATCGCACGCGGGGGCAGCGAATTAACCGCATGAGCGCGCGGCGAAATTATTTTCATTAGCTACGCGCGTCGGTAACACTTTCGCGTCGAAAATTAAGCATCCATTAACGGGGGTAGCCAGGAATCTTTTTCATTAGGCCCCAACTGCGGGAGTCATTTGAAAGGCTGTGCCTGTTTTTTTTCGATGCCAAGTGACCGCATGGAAGAATATCGAGATTGAATTTCCGCTCTCGGACGTGGTATTCTGCGTTCGGGGAATTCTTTTCGTGGGTAATGTGGAATTTCCTGTTTACTACCGAGGCGATTAAAGTGATGATGATGATGATGCTTTGCAGAACGTTTCGTGAAGTCCGACGATCAATTTCCAGCTTCCAGTACGGATGTAGGAAATATTGCGAATCACATAAGAAATACTTATAGCGTTGACCAAAAGTTAACGCACGCTAAACGTTCGTGCGTGAGACACGTCGATGGAGCTAATGAGCTGCTTGAATGATTAGTTGAACATTTTTTGCAAAATCATAAAATGAGCTTGATTTGAAGATATTATTATTTCGATGGAAAAATGTTGGCAGAAAACATTGATTCTTACGGAAAAACGTTGCCTGAGAAAAATTCATTTTCTCATAATAATCTCCCGCGCGTACACGTGAGAAGTAACTGTGAAGACAATCAGACGATTCGGATTTTTTCAAAGTTCAACATTGCTCTGAAAAGTTCAATGAACAGAAGAAAAGTTAATGAATACATATAAATTGGAAATGAACACATTAAACGACACAAACCTTAAATCTTGTTCTATACTCCAAGATTCCGACAAGATGTATTTTCAAGTGCGCGACCTAACCCGGATGTTTCCGGGAGAAGATAAATAAGCGCGGTCGCAGTGGTTCCGTGCGACTCGTTTGCGGAAAATGGCAACGTCGTATGCACGTGTACGCCGTAAACAAGAAACCTTAAATAGATGAATTTCTTCATCTGCGCTTTGCGCGGTTATAAATGCGAGGAAGAGCAAAGAATGCGAAAGGCGATTTGGAGGTTTATTAAAAACGGTTATTCAAACGAAGCGCGAGTTGTGGACGATGATGAAAAACCGCACGCGGATCGCAAATTCGCGCCCGCGGAGGAAACACAGCTCGGTTTATAAAAATGCGAGGAATGTCGATTGAGTGACAGCCACATCGGAGTTTCCGGGAGCGTCATCTGGCCAATGCGATTCGCGGCGACAATTTGACTCTAACGGGGCTAGGCTTTATTTTGCCGCCGATATGATTTACAGCCCGCGTTTCACTTGGTTTTAGAGCTTCCAACAGTAAAAATCCAAAGCATGAATTCGGCTACTTTTGCGTTTCACGCGGAGAGATTTGAATCAATAGATATTCTGTAACGAAACTGTGGGAAAAACATCGTCGATTATTCACTGAATCTTCATCAGGGATGACTTTTACTTCATTCTGGACCATACAATTACAATTTCTTATTCTGCCACTCTTAACCATGATATATTCTCGAAGAGCGATAATCATCGAGTTTAGGAAAACGTATTTTTTATACTATTCGTTGAGCATGAGTTTCTCAGCACCGAATTTCGAGACACGAAAACAAACCAACAACCGCAAGCACCCACGGTAATCGCAGATGGCGAAGTGAGTTTGCTCGTCGTCTGCAAAAGCCAGATTAGCATTAGGAGAATCTGGGAATTGTTGTTTCTAGTCGTCCCACGTGCTTCCAATATTCGGGCTGTGCGTGTATCGCACATAATGGCTTTGGTTAACGGTGTCACACCGTCCTTGAACGAGGAACAAGGTGTAGGATCAAGTTCAAAAATTAATTTCGTATGAAATCAACCAGTTTTTGAACATCAACTGATAGACATATGGTACTCATTGTCGGATTTGTCCTGGAACTAAACATTCTTCCAAATTTGAAGAATATTTTTTAAGAATTTTCGGCTTGACTTTAGTCAATTTGAAAGTTATAGATACTAGATACAGTTTTTACCAATAGATTCATATGAAGAATTTCAGGTATTTGTCCTCTTCTTTCAGTAACACAATGACAAACCAATACATTTCTCCTTAAGTAATTATGTATGGAGTTCTAATTATTATTATAATTTGAACCCAGAGGAAAGAGAAATATAAGAATTTGCACATTTAATCCCTTTTTTTGGGAATCTCGATTAGAAATGGAGAAGTTATAACAATCCCAATTGAAGTACTCAGGTCAACTTACCATATGCATTTTGATTTATGTAAATAGCTTTCAAACTATTGAAAAATATGTAAGCACTCTCAATGACTCTTAAACACTACACAAAACATTGAAGAACTATTCAACCCTTTTGACAACTTTACATAACAGTGAGCACGACAGATAATCTTGCAAAATTAAAGACACTTTTTAGTACTCAAAAACGAAATATTATTAACCACTATGAAAAGTTAGTGAAAAAATTAATTTTTCTAAAAGTATTTTTTCGTATGGGCTGGCTGTCATATTCTTTGATTTATAATATAGATGACATTTTCAAGAGCTTTTGGCCATGAACGTGTCTAAAACATTTGGTCTAAAGCTCTTTTAGAGTTCTCATTATAAGGCACGTTTCATCTTCTAGTAGTTAAAGAGACTTTAATTTCAGGCATTTTTACTCTTTTACACTTAAGTAAGAACAATCTTTGAAATTTCTAGAAGCAAGCCCCTTTTAAGCTAACTTACAGTGCTTGGGCCAGTACCTGGGGCCCTTCTAAAATACTATAACCCATAGAACTGCAAGCTTTGTTAGTCAGCCCACTCTTAGCTTGAAGTAGTCAGGACTTTCCGAGCTTCTATCACAAAGATAAATGTAAACTTCTGACAGTCATACCCTGTCGAAATTCCTGACATTGTCCTCCTCGAAACGATCTCTTAATTCCCCTGCAGTTCCTTCTCAACACCCTTCCCCACCTTTGTTATGATCACTTTATCCCTCCCAATATCGGTTTCTATGTGTTCCTTGGAACCTAATTGCCACTAACGACGTTACTCACCCATGGCCGGGGATTATGCGGGGCGGGGTCATAAATTCAGCCTTTGCCTAAGCTTCGTGCGATCGTTTTGCATATTCGAGCGCGGAAGTAATTGCACGCGCCCTGACGGAAGACGCGGCCGCGAAAGCCCTACGGAAACGATAGGTATGTTATTGATAAATGATCGCATCGCTGATGAGCATCATTTACCTGTGGAGAAACGTTGGCTGTGTGGAGGGCTACACCCTGCCCCGAGCGGTAACTGCTCTGATTATCACTTTCGACTCGCGCGATCATGATGAAAACGTCAAAGGGGAAAACAAAGTGGCCGTCGTAGCGGGATGATATTTCATTGCGGTGGGTCTTCGCGCACGAATGAATTCACTTTTTCCGCCCTTTCTTTTCGCCACGCCACCGCGATCGACCTTCGCAATCACCGTTAAGCCCTTGATCGCAATTTCACCCCGGGGCCGGAGTTATACCGTCGTTCGCTCGTGCACGCGCGATACCCGTGCCCTATCCCACTTTTATCGTCATCTTTGCGCATCTACGCGCCTCCGCTGATTCCATATTCGTTGGCGCGATAAACGCGATAACGACGGATACGTACGTACCCAAGACTATAAACAACGCGTGACGTGACGCTGCGTTCCGCTCGAATATACATGTAACTCGCCAAAGCCGGCATAAATAATTCACCACCACTACACCTCATACCGCTCCTACGACTCGATCCTCGGGAATAAGAATATCAGGATGGCTAGATAAGCTTCCACTGCCATTTTTTACACTACCGAACACGGTGGGAGAGTCGCTGACCTAATGACTTTTCATCCAGGCGAAATACCGAAAGTGTATCAAGATAGAAGACAGAACTCTAGTGGAAATGTGAGAATGAAGTCATTCTGAATTTTCCTCTCCATCAGATCCTTTTTAAAACTTCTCCCTATCCTTCTGAATTCCTTCTGAAACTTCTCCCAACATCGTTCCGAAATTCCTACTCGAGATGGACCAACTTAACCGGATGTACTTGGCAGTACACGTGTCCAATAAATTTCGTTATCTCTCTTCCGGGGTGAAGCTGACCTAATGACTCGGCGACGTACGCGGTCTTTATTTCCGAGCCCTGTCAGGCCTGTGCCATTCGTTTGCCCCGCATTCCTGCGGAACTCGTTCGATGGAGATATGCATCGAAAACACTGGGCCACAGCCGCCGCAGGTGCATTAATAATGGCTTGGGCTTTCTTCCGCGGGCTCGCGTGACAGAGATTGAGAAAAGGAAGAGGAGCCGAGTAACGGTCGCTGGAAAAGCGGAAAAGCAACGGATAAATGGCTGGGCTACGGGGCCGTCGGGTATAACACCGGATCGGTCGACAAGTTGCGTTTGCGCGGCCAACACGGAAAGTTCCCCGTGGCCTCGAGCCCGGGCGAGTTATTGCGGAGATTAAACAACTTTCCCGGGGTGATTGATTGCTTTGTGCATACCGGCGTTAAAACCCTTTTCACGGCTAAACTCGCACCCACGCGAGAGGCCACTCCATCTATTCTGCGCCTTCTTTCTCGCCTTCGCCTTCGTCTTCTTCTTCTTCTTCCTTTGCCTTCCTACTCCCGTTAAAAGCGGGCACGAAATGTGCGGGAGAAAAAGATCTGTTCCACCGACACCTCACGAGGACCCGTTGTGTTTATCATTCTATTATTGCGGCATGTTTGATTTCCGCACCCGAGTACAGCCCCAGGCGAGAAAATATTGGGCCTGAAAATCAGCTTGTTCCAGCGTGATTGGCAGTGGTTGCAATGAGAGAATTCCTGAGAAAACCGGGACGGAATCTTTCTCGACACCCTCACCTAGCTATCGTATCTACATCAACCTACGGTGTTGAATGCAACATTGTAACCAGGTTGCTCAGATAGAAGCTTCCGGCTTGTAATAGGGTGTATTTTTATGCTTGGAATCGATTCAGGATCGTTCAATTTTTTCTGGGATAGTGTTAGAAGTTGGTTGCCTGCGACAGAATCTTGAAGATCAAGCACTGCTTCAGACTGATTTTACAATTTGAATAGTTTCCTGAATGTAAAAATCCAGATGGAAACTCCAATTTGTCATGACCAATTAGAAAGTCATATGGAGTTATTCAATGAAATTTTCATGGAGAATTTCCAATTGGAAACTCTGATGAAAAACTCCATTTGTAAACTCCGATTAGAAATGCCAAATGGAAACTCCAATTGAAACTTCATTTAGAAACTCTATTTGCAGCTTTCCATTGGAAATTTCATTCGCTGGTTGCAAACGGCAATAAATGTTTTTTCTATGTAATTTATCATCCAGAGATAGTCACAATGAACTTTTGAAGAAATAATATAAAAAAAAATTTTTTCTTCTTAGGTTGGGTTCGAACCAGCGGTATTAGAATGTTAGAAGCGAGTGTCTAGACCACTCAATTATCGAGCCAGCCTTCTTATATTACTAAGATAGCATTCCAAATGGAGTTTCTAAGTGGAGTTTTCAATTTGGCGTTTCCAATGAAAGTTTCCATTTGGCGTTACCAATTCGATTTTTCATTTGGAGTTTTTAATTAGAGTTTCCAATTGGAGTGTCTTATCGGAATTTCCATTTGGAGTTTCCATTTAAAGTTTTCAATTAGAGTTTGCATTTGAAGTTTCCAATAGGAGTTTCTAATTGGAGTTTCTAATTGGAGTGTCTAATTGGAGTTTCCATTTGGAGTTTCCATTTGGAGTTTCCATTTGGAGTTTCAATTTGGCGTCCCTAATTGGAGTTTCCATCTAGAGTTTGCATTTAGAGTTTCCAATTAGATTTTCTAATCGGAGTTTCTAATTGGAGTTTCTAATTGGAGTTTCCATTAGGAGTTTCGAATTGAAATTCCATCTAAAAATTTCGTTGAATAACTCCATAGGACTTTCCGATTGGTTATGACCAATTGGAGTGTCCAGCTGAATTTTTTCAGCTGGGTTCGTTTCGTAATATGAATGCCTTCAAAGAAAATAATAATTTATTCGTTTTAAGATTTCGAAATGCATGAAAAAATCAACTCGCATTCATTTTCACAAATTTCATGTAGAACATACTCAATTGGCGTGAGTCAATCGAAAAAAAAAAAAACATTATATGGAATATAATGATAAAAATAATCTTTTTGAATCATGTAATAAAATTAGTTTCACTAGTAGTGCGCAACATTGAATCGTCCAACATCCGTTGTTTATTCTGCGTTGGATTGCCAATATGGGCAATTTGCGTCACCCTTATCCTCCATCTCAGACTAAGTGTACGTTTTCGGCGTACAACCCGACAAGGGAGGACTGAAAAACAAGGCGTTCAGACGTTTCATGTTGATTTCTAGACGACGAAGAAGCAGGTGGTAGCAAGGGCCTTCGAAATGCTATTTATTCGTGGGCATTTAATCAGAAAATGGATGCTTTCAGCTCGGTGAACAACAGGGGGCCCGTCGATCGCGCTAGAGCGAGCTTTTGAAGAGATTGGAGCGAAGAGCGAGAGGTTTTAATTAGGCGTGGTTCACTGTGTTCATTTTTATGGATTTCAATCGATAACGCGTGTTCAGTATTCGCTCATTCTTTTTCCAATCGAATAGATTTTTTGGTAGACTTCCGCCAATTTTTAGGCAATAACGCGGTTGATGCATGATGCTATGATTTCTTCAACTCTTCATCAGATAGAATCGAATATTCCAAGGAACATAGTAAAATTAATAGTCTGATGCTTTAGCGATATTGGTTTGATAAGGAAAGCGAACTTTTTTAAGCCTTTTTCTCTAATTACGGAATTTATCTTGTTTTCTATGTTCTTCCTTAACACTTCTCTGAAACACGCCCGTTTCGACACCCTTCATTTTGCGGAACCATCTAGATCATTCCGAGTACCCACGTTACAAATTACCAGGGTAATTTCCCCCGTCATCGAGTATCGCGGCCGCGATCTTCATAATGGCTGGCGAATGACGGATGACGTCCCACACGGTCTCGTTCGTGCCGGGCGTGAGGGACAATTTTATTTCATCGACCCCGCAGTGTACGCTCAAGCGTGTTCTTATTTGAAAATTGGCATGTTTAAGCCTGGTCTAGCGATACCTGCAAAAACCTGATTACCAACCAATTTAGATTCCACCATTATCCTCAGTTTCATACGTGCATTGTCTAATTTCATGAGTTAATAGGTTTCAGAAGGTTTCCAGAATACATGAAAACAACTGTCAAAATTATGACGATTGTTCAAGTTTTTTGAAATATGAAAAAATGTTTGGAGTAAATACTCGTATTTTTATTTTCGAAATTTATTCTTGTTGCACACATATGAATCATATATTTAGTCCGTCATTCCACTATTTAAAATTCGTGAAACAATTCTACTTTCCGGCATCGAATCGTCTATCATTTTTCTATTTCACGGCAGACAAATTAGCCGAGGGGGCAGCCATTAGTGATTTATCACGAATGTGGTGTGATCAGTTTCGCTCGGAGCGCTGGACGTTAATAACATTGAGCGCATCAGCGAGTTTTCATCCTTTTCTTCTGTCCACCCCTCGCCCCTCGCTTTGCTCCTCCCGCTCTTTCGATTTAGATCTCCGCGGATCACAGCGGCACTTTTTACTCCCGGATCCGAAGATGCGTAAGATTCACGGGGACGCGACCGGGAACGCCGCGCGAAAAATCGGCGCAAGGTCAGTCCCTTGTACGAGTGGAGAGGTGACGTGGGTCGATTAATAACGCCCGCGAGAATGCAAGTCCTGGGAGATTTTTTAGGGGGGAACGTCGAACGGTGAAAAATGGTCGTCTTTGTTTGAGGTAGCAAGACAGATTGCGGCTCGCGGAGTATTTTTGAGAAACCGCGTTTTTTACTGCAGCGATTCACGACCTTTTTTTCCTTTCCTCACTGAATAGCTTGCTGCTGGAGTGCGATTTGAATTCGATGGACTTGGAAATCAGGGAGAATGATAAGTTATCACCTTTCAGCTTTGTTGGAAAATGGATACTTTTCTGGATATAACTATTTATTAATGAGTTTATGGCAGGAAAGGCATTTTTTTAGGAGAAATTTTGAAAATTACGTATACAGTTATTACTTTGTGCCCTTTATCTGAATAAAATTATATATATCATCAAATTAAAAGATGTTATCATACCTACTTAAATTCTCAAAAATAATTTGTGAGTGAGCTATATCAAAATAAAAGAAATTTACTTTTTTTAAGCTTTGATATTTAAATCGTTTCCTTTTATAGCATGCAAACGTAGATAGGTTTTTCATGATAAATACTCTAGTCGTAAGGGATTGAAGCACTCTACCTCATAAAAAAATGCATGTTATTACGAGGATTTCAGAAAATGTTCATACATTTCAACAGAACTCGGCTTTATTAGTATTTCTTTGGGTGAAAACTTTGAAATCCAGAGAGAAATGTGCATCTCTAGTAGCTGACAATTTTAATATGGATGAAACGTTCACAGTATGAAAACACATTACATAAGGTATTTTTCTTTCCAAACTTTTTTAATCTTCTTGCATATTTTTTCTTTTTATATATAAATATTACAGGAACTTTGTTCTTTTAAGTCAGGTATGATTACAACTTCTGCTTAGAGTCGTGAAAAAAAATCGAGTTACTATCGATTATGTGATTAAAACGGTTTCCGACTAGTGCTGAATAACAAAATGTATTATTTTTTACAATTACGACAAAGTAATAGAAAAATTTTCTGGACAAGATCAAATCTGCAGAGAAATATATTTTGTTTTATAGTTTTCACTAAAAAATTGTACGCAGTGAATTAATATTACTCATCGACAATACTGAGGTATTTAAAAGTAGATGCGTCTCTACTATGCGATACTATGATTCACAGAAAATAAGTGAAATCGGACATTATGATATTTTTGTAAATATATCGAACTTGAATTTTGGACCTAAAGTTTTTGGAAAATTATACTATAGCTGTCTTTAAAATTAAGTTTCAATTTATATATATTTGCAAAATTCTAAATCGATAATCACAATAAAAGCACTTATTACTGCCATATTATTAATTTTCTAAAAAAATTAGTAATTTATAATGAAATTTTTCTTAAACCATGTATCATGCTTAATTTTATTGTGATAAATTTTATCACTTTTAATCTAAATTAATTGTTGTTCCATAACGATTTGTTTCTTTCTTGCTTTAGAAAGTAGTTTTACAAGATGAAATGACATTTTAATAACAGTATTAAATCTCTTCCAACTCTACTCAACAATTATTACTTACAGTTCTCATTTTATACCAATTTTTCCGCAGTATTGTCTAAATTTCTTTCGATTTTACAAAGGCTGCATTTTATAAACGTTTAATCATAATTTAGTGCAACTTCCATGGTTTTATATTAAAAATTGAATTTAAAAACTCTATATATTCGAACCTTCAGTTGATACAACTGAAAGTTCGAAGTTACAACTTTTTTCGAAGGTATGTTTATCTTACACAACCAACATAAAAAATGAAAAAAAAAAAACAACAAATCTTAATTGCTATAGTATATTTTTTTTAATGGAAAAGTTACATTTCTTCATCATAGATCTGATATTAGGGTAACTTTAAAAATTTTTGTCAATGACAGTTGAAATTTTACTGTCAATTTCTCATTTTAAAACACCACATGCCACGTTTCAAAATCGAACTTTATGATTTGGATTCTAAAAAAAATGATTCTATAATAAATATATAGGAACATTTGTGATTTTGATATTCAGGGTGATATTCGTAAAAATCAACATTGTGATACTTGACAATCAATCAAACATTTTCGTCTAGAAATAGTAAAATTCGGAATTCGGTGTATTGCAATTAGGTATTGCTTTTCAAAAATACAGCGAATGATTATAATAAATAAATCCATTAATATTCATACATATTTCGATTTTAGAAAAAAAAAATTTGAATTTACGGAACCAAAAATAATTCAAGTATTTCCTACCTACCACAGACTTTTCCCACTTAACACAGCAGCATTTTTTGTATAATCTATTATTTCTCAATTCGCTGAAAACCTCCTAACAACAACAAAAAAAAAGACAAAAAAATTGGATTTTCTCGTAAACCTCATCCCCGTAAACTATCTCAGTTGGTATTAAGTAATTTAGTTGCCATTACTTTACTACAACGCCGAGGGATTCCATGCGTGCGATGTTTTCCCGCGAAGGCTCGATTGTTCCCCCAGTTAATGTTCCTGATACTCGGCCCGATATGATTACGAGGTAAGAACCCATCTGATCTGGTCCTCGAATAATTCCACCGCCGATATCAACGATTCCCGTGGCTCTCCCCCTTTCTTACATTACATGATCATTATATCTACAAGTGTCTCATTATGTTTAGCATTACGCTTGTGCACGTAGCGTGAAAAACACGAGTGAATCTAGGCTCTGGGGCTTCAAAGTAGCGAGAAAATTGCGTTCGAAGGCAGCGGGCACGGGTGTATTATTACCCTTCGTCGTTCATCGGATGTTTAATTGAAGAAAAGAAAGAACAAAACGCGGCGGGCCCGCTGATGCACCCCAACGGCGGAGGGCATTGTTTCGAGAACGACGTCGTGCGTTAATTTCGATTGAGTTCGTGCGCGACGACAAGCGCTACAGCAGGGGTAAAAGCATCGGAAACCGCAGCGCTTGTCGGTCTTTGCAGGAGCGACAATGTTGATATCCATTTCCACGGACGTCGCGGCTAAAAGGCGCTGCGAAACAAATGAGCCCGGGTGCGCGGAGTCGAATAAAAACCCAGGCTAACATAGTCGCGTATCAATGTACGACAACTCGCGGCGCGCGCGCCCCGGCGACGTGCACTTAAAACGATACATCGGCTTCTGATAACGCCGTTTCCCACGTTCACCCGATGTTCGCGCGAGTTCGTTTTCTGCCTAGTTCTTGCGATACAGGAGGATTCCGTGAGGGTTTCCAAAGATACCCGCAATATTTTGTGATTCCTGAAGTAACCGATTATAAAGAGTGGGGTTGCGTCGTTTTTTCGTTACGATTCGTGTAATTTTCATTTCCTTTTTTTAGACGAAAGGGGAAAATCTCGGACAAGATGAGTGTTTTGTATCAATTATATTATGCGAACTGAATGAAAATTAACAACGGATGAACTTCTGCAAGTTTTGGTAGTTGAGTAGTTTACTACAGTTTTGACGTTTTTGGGATGTACAATGGTTCTGGCCATGTTCATTTTCTGCCTGGTTCTTTCGAAATAGGAGCGTTTCCAAAGATATCAGAAATATTTTTTAATTCCCTACATCATTGATTAGTAACGTTGCGTTACGCAGTCGTTACAATTCGTGAAATTTTTCTTTTTTCTTTTTGAAAAAAAAAAAAAGATTATCTCAAACGAGAGGAATGTTGGTATTATTTTTATGATGGTTACTGGATCAAAATTAGTAAGTTACTAATTTTTTCAAGTTTTGGTAGTTGAACAGTTGACTACAGTATTAGCATTTTTGGAATTTACTATTATTCTTGCTATTTTTGGTGTTTAGTTACCTATATTCATTTCACGTTTTGGTGAGTTCGTTTCTGTCTAGCTCTTCCCATATAGGAGGCTTCCATGAGTTTATCAATATATCTGTAAATCGTGTTACTTTTTATGTACCCGACATTTTGAAAACTTTAAACGTTACAAGGTATAGAAAATAACATTTTCTCATTTTATCGTTACGATTCCTAAAATTCGTATTTTATCTCTCAAGAAAAAAAAATAAATCAGATAAAAATGAGTTAGATCGTTTTTTTTTTTATTAACTAATAAAAAAAAGTCATATTCACCAATAATTTATACATCCGCAATTCAATCAATAAATATTTTACAACGAAAATTCAATTTTATTTATGTGAGGAGAACTGCCTTATTCTTATTTCTTATGTTCATTGTCACATTCATATTAAAAATTTCAAAACCTTAAGAAATAGCATTCTAACTTTTGAATCGCGTATGAACTCTTTTTTTACATGAAATATAGCAGATAATGTCACGCGTGCCAAGTGCGAATTCAGGTTATTCTGCAGTTTCAAGTCCGAGACAAAGTCGAGGATTTAAAGCAGATTGGCCTAAATTGACTGTTGGTCCGAGTTGCATACCGTATTTTTCATCACGAGAACCACAAAAACGACTTACTAAAGTTAATTTTAAGGTTTAAGTATAAAAAAAAGATATCATTACACATATAAGAATAATATTTTTCAGTAATTTCCTATAACAAACAAATTTTTTGAATACTTGAAAAATTTTGAACAGAAAAAAATGTAAGTCATTCTTTATATCTGTTTCCTCCATATATATATATTACCCTACATCCTATAAAAACTGTATATGACTTGGAAGAATGAGATCTTGAGTTCAAAGTTTCTAAAGGAAAAAAATTTTTTAGACAACATAATAAAATGATCGTTACAAATTTAAAAGCTAAAGTTGTTTTCCTCGTTTTAAGTCACATATCATTTATTGTACATCTTTTCTTCATGTGAACATAATATTCATAAATGATTGCATACTCATAACATATGTATAGTAAAAAAGAATAATACAATTGGTGAAAGACAAAAACGTTACCGAAATTTTCAAAAAAGAATTCAGGAATGGTAAATGTATTATTACGAAACAGAGTAACAAGTAATGTTTCTCTGAATAATAACCACTTTTAATTTTATTTCATCATGTAGCCTTTACTAGACGCAAAAACTCGTAAGCATGCAATCCAAAAATGAAAACTTTAAACATGAGAATTTTCCGATTTTCACTGTAAAATCCTTTCACTCTACTGCGTTTGATAGAGCAATGTTTCTATATTCAGAATCACTGAATATCTCGAATTCGTTTTTTGGTCTTGTTAGAACCCTTTCTTCAGTCCACGCTACATATAGAAAATGTGCATATTCAACGATCGCTTCCACAAAAAGATTGACAATTCAGTTGCAATGATGAAGAATCGAATAAATTTTTCTAAATTCATGAAGAAAAAACGTAAAATTTCATAGCATGCAACTATACTAATTTTCTCACATGTATCTAAATTGTAGATGCCCCCCATTCGGAAAAAGTACCTTAGCACTATTGCAAAAATTTTTCCACATTTCATAAAACAACAACCTACAACAGTTTCAAAAATTATTTTTCAACCACTGAAATACCTTCAAGCGTGAAAACTGCAATGAATGTCGCCAAAACTGTCAAAACCAAAAACCCTCCACCTCGCAAAAGCCATGAAAACGAGCCCTGATTTTCACGCCTCGTGAAAACACCTCCGAAATTCAGCATCGCGGAAATTCTCAACTCTCTAGACTGCAACGAGCCCGCCAATGAACGTAACAAGCCCCGACGTCTGAAAACTCAATTATTCCGCGCAAGAAGAGAGAGCTGTCAATCAGCCGTAGTCACAAATCCGTCGAGCAAAACCTTGGAAGCATAATTCAGCCTGAAAAATAGCGTGACGAAGCCGGCACGGTCGTCTGTCCGTGCGCGTATCGAAATAACTCGTAAGCAAAGCCCATGATTGCAGTTGCACTGCCGGGTTCGATGCTCAGCCGGATATTTTCCCTCTCCCTCGTTCCTCCTCCTCTCTCGGTCCCTCCGGCCAAGCGAGAAGAAGCGGCAACTTTTTCACCGCGCACCGCCGCGGAAAAATCCCCGAGGCCGCGCGCGGCGCGAAATCGCAAAAAAGCCCCCGCTTTCGGCTTCTTGCCGAGGAGAGCACCGGCTACAAACGAAAAGCTGGATGAGCGCCACCGCCGTATCGAGCTGAAGCCCCACTCGACGAGTTGGCAAACTGTTTCGCCACTGCCCTCGCTCTATTTTCCCTCTTTTATTTTTTTTCTTTTCCTTTTTTTTCGAATTCACTCCCCGATCTTTCCGGTAGAGGAAACCTTGAGCTGGTATGAATGAAGCTTTTCCAGGCCTCTTGTAACTTTGACGCGGAACCGCGATTTTCGCTGTCATGCACTCCGTTCGCCCGTGATGTTTGCTCGCTTGTTAAGAAAAATGTTTCAGTGGCAGTGGGCTAAAAGAAGGTGAAATTCTGGAGGTGCTTGAACACTGAATTGGATTTGGTTATGGGTGGGTAGGTGACTGCCCAGGGTGGAAATTTTTGCGAAGTGGCGAATTGAGGGAGATAATTGACACCAGAAATACGTAACTATTGGGGCAGAAACGTATTTTTTTTTATAGATTCTTTAAAATCTGGGTGAGGAAAAAAAAGCAATGAGGGAATAATGTAGAAATATTTTCTGCGTTAGATCCGAATTAGAGTTTGAAGATAACAGTAGTAAAATCTTTTTAAAAAATATGATCTTTTAGCTTGGAAAAAATTAAACATTTTCCATCTTTTAAAATAAGTGAGAATGCACTGCTGCATTATTTGTATTTTACTAATTTACAAGTGAAAATAACAATTTCAATGAACTTGAAGTAAATATTGACTCATGAAAATAGGGAAAATTCACTGTTTCACAGTGCATATACACTATTTCTAAGGTGGAAAACTTTTCACAGCTAAAAAGTGAACATGCACAGCGAAAGAAGTATAACTTTTTTATATTTAAAGTGTGGGGACAGTAGAACAACACAGTTACAAAAAATTTCAAAACCTTTTCTCAGTTTGAATGTATTATTAAAATTTGAACGCATTACAAAATAATAATTAGAATTTAAATACATTACAAATTACAAATCACGATGTGGACAGTTTACAAATTAATAATTTGTTTCAAATAAAAACATCCGAAAACTCGAAAAGAATTCATATGTGATGTAATGTGTTCTCATGGCAAGATACAATAGCATCAAAATGATGCATTTTTCTAGTAGAAGTTTTAACACGGAAAAAAATTTTTAAATGATGAAAACTTCACAAGTTCAAGATTCTTCAAAACATTGAAAGACACGTTATGTAAGCAACATTGGATTTGCCATTTTTCAATACTTATTTGTGTAGAGCAGCAAATTTTATATAAAAACGAAAAAAAAAAAAAAAAATTTACGTAGGAAACCTAATTGTCACATTATTTAACTACATCATAAATGTATGATATTCAAGTATTCAATAAAAATTTTAAGTGTCCATCAGGGTGTCACTTATGTTGGTGATGTCGAAATTTTTTACATTCCAGGGCTTTAAATCAATCAAAATAGTGAAAAAAAATTTGTCGTGAAGTTTGAAGCAAAGTTTTACATACATTTCGTTTTAAAATTTATAACTTATGCAAAACTTATGATAAATGTTTGAAACTTGGCATAGTATGAGTGTATCATGATATGTTTAGGAGCAAATTTTTCTGGATTTTTCGATCGCGGTTATCTATGTTTTACAAGCACCAAACATAACGTGTTTGCCTTTTTTCGGTGCTTGTAAAACGTAGAAAACAGCAACAGAAAAATTCAGTAAAATTTGGTTTTCAACGTAACATCATACACTCAAACTATGCTCAGTTTTAAAAATGTGTCATTAGTCCAATTTGCTTCTAACTTTACAAAAAAAGTTTTTTTTTCAATATTTTCATTGATTCAAAGCCTCAGACTAAAAAATTCCGATATCGCCAAAATAAGTGATACCCTAGTGTACATTGACATTAAACAAATTTTGAAATAGAAACAAATGATACTAAATTCATTATGTATAAAAATAATATATTTTTTTAGGATTGGAACAAATTACATTTTTCTGTTTGCAAAGACAATGTCACTCTCATTATCAAATCATATATTAAATTATACTTCAAGGATGTGCCTTCAAATTCATGTGTAAAATCATCGCAAGAATGAAAATACGATACTAATATACCTTTTCGAAAAAAAATGTTCTTTTTGCAAAACACGCAAAAAAGTTGTACTTCGAGGACCTGTATGACCGCATTGAACACGCCCTTTTCCGCCCGGCAAACCCTTCACTCCCTGAATACACGCACTGAAGCAAAAACACACGCACTGACGCATTGCTCCAGCACGTGTCTCCAGGGACTGAAACATTTGCCGATCGGAAATGGGCGTATTCAACGCGGCCGTACAACTCCTCCAAGTACAATTTTTTCGCGTGTTTTGCAAAAAGTATCGTTTGCACCTCGGACCATGGACGTGGCTTTGTCCTCGGACCAAATATCAGCCTCGGCTACGCCTCGGCAGATAAATTGGTCCTCGCACAATAGCCGCGCCTCAGGTCCGCGGTACAAAATATACTATTTTCACGAATTGGTCAATAAAGCTGTCATTTATGAAATTTCAAAGAGCTGGCAATTATATAAATCTGATTCTGCCTGACCAGGAACCACCAAAATATATAATAAAATTCAAAAAAACTAGAACTTCAAGATTCCTTCTAGGATTTCACACACGTTCATTTTACAATAGATATAGAACATCTCCAACTGACATTAATAACATAATTGTCATCATTTACTTAAAGTCTTTCAAGAACCTTTTTTGAAAAACCCGCAAATCATTGAACCATCAGCTTCGAGAAAGCTCACACCTCTGAGCGGTAATTTCAATTTTCGAATGAAATATTTAAATCTGCAGATGGCATTATGCCGACATAAAAATCAACAAAAAATTTCTTCATGTTCATTGCAGTGATTGGAATTTTCTAGATCTTCAGACAATGTTACACTTGTACACAGACAAGAAAGTGCTGGCAAATTTTGAAAATATTCCTTTAGTCCCCGACACAACAAAACATTAAACAACATAGTACCCATCGATAAGACGACTCTTACTCCTATTAACTTGATCCTTGCATAATGTTAATTTTCGTCGGCGCACGCTTCGACGTGGCCGTCTGGCAATGCGCGGGAAAAGGTGAGATAGCCCGCAAATATCTCGGGATCTTCCGCTCTCGGGGCCCCTGAGGCAGTATATTCCCGCGGGGGAGATCCGAAAGTAAGATTTATCTCGTTACACAGCCCCGTCGTCTCCTCTCGCGAAAAGAAACGAATGGTCTTACTCATTAAGCAAGAAGCTATAAATAATACATTTTGCAGCTCGTACCGCCGGATGATAAATTTCGATGAATTTGTAACAACGATATTTCCTGAACGATAAGATTTGTAATAAGCCGACATTACCTAAGGCGATATCTCCATTTGAATAGGATCGAGATCTCAATTCCTTGCAAAAGATCCAAATCATGTTAAAAGTTATCAAAAAATTGAACCATCGTGTCTCGTGCATTCTCACAAAACGGAAATGTGACAGGACGAGTCATAGATGAGAACACACAATTCTTACCCTACCTTGTGAACGAGAGCAAAGAAATTCCACTTTAAAAAATTGCACCCACAAGAATGTTTCAAAACATATTTATCAAGTATCCAAGTCGCTCTGAAATTTTCAGTACTCAATGAAAGAGGCAAAACGAACTAGTAAAAACAACAAACCACGTAATTGAAATGCTCAAGTCACGAATAGCAAGATGATATTTGTTTATCCCTGGTTTGTATCAACTCTACCTTAAACAGCATTAATTCGAAAGCGATTCGTAACGAGTTACGAGATATTCCGTGTTTGTTTGGCACAGATCTGCGGTTGTCGAGTTCGAAATACGGTGCCTTTGAATGCGTTGTTGTCTAAGCACGAAACTGGTTCACGAGGATCAAGCTTCGAGTCTGAATATCGCTCGGTATTTACAAGTATAAGAAGCACTGCTTTTAATTACATCGCAACGGACTGAGCAACGTACTTATTACGTTGAAACGATTTCATTTCGGAACAAGATTATCAAAAGAGCTACCAACAACTGTTTCTTTCATTTTTTCAGTACTTACGACGAATCTCGCTCGAAAAGACGCGCTTCCCAAGAAACTTACCTGCAACAAAAAACATGGCGGACAAATTAAAAGTCGTATTCATGAGGAGATCAATTATAAATGTAACGTCGTTTATCACAAATTTTTATCTTCCAGAGTGCGAGTGTTCGCAGCGATAAACGCGTGAGATAATTGGAATAGATAAATCGGGATTTTGTTTTTCAATGAATTCTGCGTGTTACTAATTGCCGCGTAGCGCGCGATTCCAGACGGAACCACGGGGAACTTGGTGTTAATTTTCCGGAGCAGGAGTGATCCGGAGAAGACTAAACAATGCCTCATTAAGAACCACGATTTCGTATTACGAAACCTTATTATGATCGACTGTCGAGCTTCTGGATCGCTTCGATAGCAACACTCGCTAATGCGCCATTGCTCATTTTCTTACCTAAAGGTCATGGGACTGAACTCGATGACTAGGATAAATCATTTCTGACCTTGTCTAGGTCAGAGTATCCATCTCGCTCGGTGCATCATTAGGAAACTTACGTAGTTACTTCGTGGGGTTCTCGGGCATCACACGTTACGTCAGATAACATCTTAACACAACCGACAGGAAAATCTCGACGAGAACTACGCAGACTTGCATCAAAAAGAGTTTTCGATGGACTTGCGACCTCGATATCGGGATATATAATATTATGGAAATTCATTTGGATTAATTAAACACATGTTTAGTATGAGAGCGAGGGCTCGGGTGAGATAAGAGGCAAACGTCGGCATAAATCAATCTGTCAATAAGCATCTTATTGACGACCGGCGCTGATGGAACTTGCGATTATCTGAAATCATGGCTACAGGAACGGTAACAAGGGCAAGTAGGAGGTGAGCGAAGCGAGGGAACGGGGGGTGGGAAACGAGAGAGAGAGAGATTCAGATTGGCAGGGTGGACGTCGAAGGCGAAATGCGGTTGTATTGACGACGCCTGTGGATATTCGGGTCGCTGCAATTCGGGATTTTGATGCCGCGTATTTGATCACGGACCGTTCGTCCTGTCAAATACAATAGACGTCTCTTGTATAACAAACATGGTTATGTCGCTGGAATAACATAACTATTCCAAACGAAGCGAGGCGTGTGTAATCATCGATAAATGACTGCGGAAGCAATTCGCGATGAATGCGAGCTGCAGCTTGACGTTAATAGTCGCGATTGATTTTTGAAAAAGGTGCTTTCCAACTGAATGAATTTATCATGGCTGAGCAGTGTTCGGAGCATCAGTGCAACGCTTCGCTGAGACACAATGAAAAAATGAAGACTGCGTTGACAGAATAATTACTCTGTGATAATAGAGACTGATTACATTTGCGTCAAAAGTTTGAAGTTGGATAATGTTAATGTAACGGATTTTTTTCGAGTTAAGTTGTTTTTCACTATCTTTCATTGTTATTGCCAGACACTTCACGCGGAATAAAATTAACGTCCCAACGGAGGGGCGTTTGTTACATCCGCAAATGCAACCACTTCGCAGTTACACATACTAGTATTTACATACATAGCTATCAAGTCATCTAATGCTCAGAGCACCATCTAAATTGCGCACAGGCGTCATCGTTACAGACGATGCTCACCACTTTCCGACGTCCCGTGCGAATTACAGCGCGTAACTCTCGTCACTCGATTGGATTTAACAGCATTCGTATTATGCATGCAGATGGGACACATTGTTAAGAATAAAAAAAAATCAGCCTTGATTTTCATCTCGGCTTATGGTGTTGTAGAACTGTCCATCAACAAATATTCAAAAGGTACACATTTGAATATTTGATGATGAAAATGGAATAACGAATAGTGTTACTCGAGTTTAAAATTTTATATTTTGAAATTAGATCTGTTACCATTAGAGATATAATATTTTTTGTTTAGGGATGTTTACGTCTTAGTAAAAATAAATTGACATCACGATTCACAATACAGTCTCACTGTTTAAATACTGAAATGCACAATCGTACTCACGAGATTATTCTCCGGCAAAAAAACCTATTAATATTTTTCCAGTCTCGCGAGCAATTTATGCATTTACGTGTTTGCAGGCACAAAGTTGAGTGTTCCCTAGCTTTTGAAATGAGGCTCATTTAACGGCGGAAGCGATTCAACGAATAATCTGCAAACCCGCGCAAAACCGTTTTCGTAAATTGCCCCCGAAAGAGGTGAAAATATCGCGACTGAATATTTCAAGTCGCGAGCCTTCAAGTTTCTTTGCCGCAGAGGCGCGCCGCTATTATGCGCGGAATTTTTTTTTCATCATCGCCGGAATGAATGCCGGCATCAAAAAGTTCTACGAGCAGGAGAAAGATAGAGAGACGAGAAAACAATTTTCAACCTCGCAAATTGAATCTACGTGGTCGGCAGTCACTGAACGATAATTCCTATCGGCGAATAAATCGAAAGTTATTCGCGATACGTGATTGACCCTTCGGAGACCTTGGGTAGAAGGTAAATACCTGTGAATTTTGGATGTGAAAAAAATCCCTGCAATCGCAAATTCGACGCGTCGTTAGAACTTGCATTCCAAAGGCATTTAATGTCCTTTGGGAGAAAACAAGATGGATGAAAAGCTCGGGCGATATCAGAGATAAATCTATGGTAGCAGCTACCTTTGTCATGTAGACTGAATTGATCAGTAACACTTTCCGTTCTGCACGGTCATTTGCGCAGGAGAGCGGAGAATCGCGCTGGCCAATGCAAAGCGGCCGGTCAAAATAATCGTCGCGATAATACGCGGATCGAGGTGCCGCTTCGCAATGAGAGAAATGGACAATATATAGCCGGGTAGCCATTATGGGGAACCATTAGATAGTCTACATGCCGAGATAACGAGCATTAACCTCGCAACGAGCGCGCTGGGCGAGGATGGAAGCGCAGCGTGCGATGGATCCGTAGGCCAACGCTCTGCGGATACCACTGCAGTCTCTCTCTCCCGCTTCTATCACTCCACGGGCGATCTTCGTATTTTGCCATATTTCTGGCCATATTATCGCAGACGCTGGAACGCGATTTATTATTCGCTTTATTCGCCCGCTTTTATATTTACTGGCGATTCACTAACTCGGGAAGCGATCCAGGTTCTTGATTAGTTCCCGATGAGCGACATTCGGAAAAAGAGGACTAATTTGTTCATAAGTACATCGATTCCATTAAATAATAAAGCAGAATGCTAAGTTTCGATACAATTTTTTAAGAGCAGCATGGAAATATGTAAAAGTATTATGAAGATTCTGTTTTATGCTTGGAATATTTATATTTTGTTTCGAATGCTGTGTTCTTCTGATTTCGACTATACTACAGATTCGAAGTGTTTTGCAATAGGTTTATTTTGGTAGCCAGGATTTCTTGTTCATTTTGATTCATTTATTCATTCTTTTCTTTGGAAAAAAAACTTTTACACAACTCAGTGCAGAAAATGCTCATTTTCTCTACTCCTGATTTTCGAAAATACACATTTACTCCACCTCGTTGTGTAAAAAATATTTCTCAACTTGTGCAGAATGATTTTTTTAGCGAATGTGAAGTTTGCAAAACTCGCCTTCGGCTCGTCTTGCAAACTTCACATTCGTTAAACAAGCCAATCCTGCAATCCTTGAGAAATATATTATTTTCCAAAGAAAATAGGTAATTTGAGTCAAAACATGTCGAAAAATGAAAAAAACGTGATATTCCAGATGTTTTTGCCTTTGTAGAACAACTTTTTCTAATATAAGACCGAAAGAACAATTTTTTCCTTTTATTTTGGAGAATTCGTGAACTTTTGGCCGAGTAGAGAATTTTTTTGTTGTTGACATCCTTCTGTGTACAAAAATACTAAAATCAATTTCATTATGAACAATTTACACGAGAAACTTGGTAACTACCAAGCTTGTCTGTGCCCAGATTTTTCGAGAACATAGTTAAGCTACGAAAACAGAAGCTTTTCTACAGTAAATGTTGAAAAAAAAATTTCTCAAAGATGTGGCAAAATTTTCTTATTTTTAAAAGTAAAGGTATCTTCTGACTAAAAATTCATATTGATGACAGAAACTGTGAAACAATTCAATGATTTCCGATGGAAACGTACGGCGCATCTATAAATAAGATTTTTTATAATGAGAATAAGTAATTTGAGTCGAAAAATGTCATTTTTCAGAGATTTTAGCTCTTACTTCAATAACCCCCCCCCCCCCCCCCCCAAAAAAAAACAAACATTTTTCATTTGTATTTCATCGAATTTGTAAACTTTCAAGCGGGTGGGGAAAATTTTTTTTAAGGGACACCCTATTATACACATGAATTCTATAATAAAATCACACAAATAAACTAATAGACTTTTTAATATGAATTCATATAAATCTTTCATAAACATTTTTAATAAAAAACATATAGAATCCTAATTAATTCATAAATTTTCATAAAAAGTTTTAATGGACACTTGGCTAAAGCATAACTTCCAATAAATCACATTTTTTTTTAATTTTGATCAGTAGTTTGTGTGACTCCTTTGAACAACTAACACAGTTTCTATGTAGCGAGGCGTGCTGTCTGAACAATTCAACTACTTCAAAAATAAATGAAACCTTTGAAAAAATGAATAACATGTTCACATTCTTCTAAAAATAAAAAAAAAAAAATAAACAAGTTCTGGTAGAACAGGCTAATGATCCAACAACAAAACTTCAAAAAAAAGTACTTATTTCTTAGCCTTAATTCAAGAATATAGCCCTGAAGAGACTGCAAAAAATCCACTATTTCTCATACAACTAAAAAATCCATAAAAACCAGTTACATTTGATTCACTTACATTTGATTAGCTTGTAGTAGGTATACTTTTTTTATATCTCCAATTGCAGGAATCAATCTTTTTCTGCCTTCTTTCGAAACATACCCCCGACATCAGCATCGCGACTGGCTAAAATTGCACGTTTCAGTTGTCGCGAAACGGTCATTAACGTCGAATCGTAGTCTCCATTGTTGGATAATAATTCCACTACTTTTCAAGTGAATGAAAAATCATGAACCGAGTGGATCGTTAAAATGCAAAACTCGAAAATCACTTACCTTATTTTATAAAGAAAAACTTTGAAATGTTTAAAAGCATAAAAGATCCGGGCAATGAAGAGAATTTTACAGACTACTTTGCCGTTTCCTGGGCACTTTTTTTCCTCTCAACTTACATGTTTTCAAAGTAAAACCGTGCCACGCAATCGCCGGCCGGTCGAAGCATCTCAGAATAAGCTTCGAAAGACCGGAGGCACAAAGAAACAAAGAAAATGATTCAGAAAAGACGCTTCGCCCGCAGAAGCTTTTTCTAACTAAGAGCGCGGAACAAAAGTCAGAGATAATACGGATTATTTACCCTTGCCTGGAAATTCCAGAATCGTTTTTATGCAGCGCGTGAAGAGCGACGTTAACCAAAAGAAGAGCATTCTTCAAAATTGCGCTTCACAACGAGACCCAAGTTAAGCGCTTTGACGAGTTCTCCAACTTTCCCATCAACTTTTACTTTCTACCCGATATGAATCCCAACTTCTATACATGACAGTCAAGGAAATCCTCATTCCTGGTTCCGAAAATGAAGGATTTCCAGGGTGAACGATTCTTCATCGACAGCGTTTGATGACAAGACAAAAGAGATTGGGAAAAAGTGTCCTGATTTAACGTGAGCAACGAGCAAAACAGTAAATGTAATTTTATTTCGCCGCATTGAACCGCGAGATTTTCTCGGATCTTGCCTCGACAACGTGGAAGCGTAATGAAAAAGAGTGAATGCCCGGAGTCACGGATGATTGCTTCTTAATCCAAGCGTCTTATTCCGCATTATCCGGGGCATTCTTGTCCTAACGTGGTCATCTACCAGTCGCCATTCTTATCGGGCCTTTATCAGCCTGGAAGCGGCATTGACAAGGCCGGCCCGGTGGCGCTGACGTAACATCGCGATCGAGGCGTACCGCAGCCCCCGCTAAAATGTAAATGCACTCTCGGGCTCGTTTGACTAAATAGTCTGGAGGGACGTACCCAAACGTCCCAAGTCACCGTGCTCGAATTCGTGCCACCACCGCCGAGGCATAATTCAAGATGAATGATTCCATTCCACTTTGTGCCACTGAGAGAATTCATTTGAATATCAACATTCGAGGCAGCGTATTACTTGCTAAATTGCATGTTAATGTCTATGCTGGAATTAATGCAAGTTTAGGAGAACAGCTCTTCGAAATAAGGACGAAAGGGATTAGCGTTACAAAACTTTCCTTCAGGAAGGAGACCACGATTTTAGTGAAAAATCCTTCTCATTGTTCTGGAAACGTGTTAGATTCATTACCTATAATTTCATGACAAGATGAGTATTTCGAAACAGCTTGAAAAAAACGTGTAAAGCGTTCAACCAATTCATCACAGCTCTTCTTTCTAGTTTTCGGAATGCAAATTTGTTAGCCAGGAAGAAAAGGAAACATTAGTTCTACCCGGAAACTCAATTATGCGTCTAATGAAGTCGAGGCGATGGAATTGCGCGATCCAATAGCGATCTTCGCAAGTTTAGTAATTGCGGAAGGAAGAACAAAAGGGATAGAATTTCTTGAATGAGTGGCCTTCTACGTATTACAATCCCGGGCTGGATTCCTTATAGATCTGCAGCACTCGATTGTAGTGGCTCTCGCCCGTAAAGTGGTAGGATCGATTCGATCGCAACGGTTACGCAGTTTCCAAATGATAATTGGGCCTAATCTAACAAATTAGTTTACCTTTACAGTTTTATTGCCAAATAATTATAATAAACGGAGTACTTTGGAATGAATGGACGAGAAACAAATCGATTATACATGATTACAGTTTCAAATGATGTGGTTAACAACGAATTAACTCTTATTCAGCCTTACGCGTATTCTATTCCGTTTATTTCATGTGGATATTGTTTGATATACATAGTTCTACATTTGAAGCTTGCGACATTTTTCAATTATTACATATTGGGAGATTCAAACTCTTTTTTTAGTTATTTTTGGAAGTAAATATTTTCAATTTAGATTATACTACGATTTCAATGACGAAAATTTGTATGTTGTAACAAATATTTTGATACAAATAACAAAACGAATTTTTCAAAGAAAGAATTTGTTGAATTCGATTACTTGAGAAATGTTATAGCGGACTTAAAACATTTCTTAGTAAAAATTTTTCATGGATTATCATAAGGTTGCTTAAACTAAAACTTTTACGATGTTTTAATGAAACATCCATTATCACAAACGTTACTTTGATGCAGTATGAAAATGATAGAAACTGTATGGTCATACCAGTTGTCGATTGTGAGATTCAAAAATTTGGAAAATAAAATTTTTATAAGCTTGGTTCAACGATACAACGATTTTTCTATATATTCTGAGTGAAACAAAAAATTACTTTATAAAAACAAGTAGTGTAAGACAGAAAAAAACAATGAAAATATATGAAAAGCAAAAAAACGAGTGCTGGCACGTCAAGTTCATGAAAAATTAGTTCAAAATAAGTAAAAAGAAAACATTTCCATTACATTACAAAACGATGCTGAAAACGTATGAAGGCTTTGTCATCTTTATGAAAAAGATTAATGTTGATAATACAAAGTTACGTGCATTTTTGAGTTTAATACATCAAGAAACCATGAAATATTTAGATGCAAGAGAAATTATTTGTATATTTCTTGAGTTCAAGTTTGCATGATATACAGGTTTTATTTTTTACTTTAAAAGTAACAAAAAAACAAAAAAATTACAAAAGCCTTTTTTGTAAAAACACAAGAAAAAAGTTAGAAATTACATGAGAAATTCATTAACTTAAGTCAAAAAGTATACATTGAATAATGACTACATCATCTTTTTTAATTGAAGATTGCTTGATTACGCATTCCAGAACGTTCTTTTGTTTGTGTTACAAAAAAAAAAAACAATTCGTTTATTTTAATACTAAAAAACAATCTTCTACACCTAAAAAATTTAGAGGAATTTGAAGTCCAAGAAATGAAAGTTTTATTAATCCTTTTTTTAACCACTAAGGTCAAGTTTCAGTTTAAAAGTAACCAACATATCATAAAATTCAAAATAATATAAATTTGATATCGCTTCCTTCAAATATATTGATGGGAAGACAACAATGACACAAATTTAAGGTTCATACAATCATAGATAGATTCATGTTTCCTTTTTTGAATTGTATAAGAAACGAATAAAATTTTCACTTCGTGTATATAAATAAAGGTTTTCTCCGTGTTTCAGTAATCTGAAATTTTGAATAACAGCACCTTAAAGTATATGCCCATATGGACAGAAATATTCTACAAGTTCCATCGAAAGATGATGCAAAACTTTTTCAACAACGCTTTCGTAAACTTTGGCATTGATACAATGTTACTTATTCACATGAATCTATTTATTCATGATGATTTCAAACTAGCAATCTCACACGGGTAAAGATCGAGAGTAAATCTCACCAAAAACGCACGAAGAATCATCAAACTGCTGAGAAACGCGGGATAATTCCACATATCAGCAGGAACTATTCCAAAGAAAATAATATGTACCGATCGGTTGGTAAAAATTTCTTGCCGTAAGGCTGTATTCACATTCTTTCTCTACACTTTTTCTCAAATGCAAAACGTATAAGCATGCGTTAGTGTCGGTGTGCGCGCCGGGGAATTCTATTAATAGCCGCCGAAAGGTGCATTTGTTTTTTTGCTTCCCTATAGCAACTTTCACTTAACTTCGCTAGGTGGCTGCATCAAATTTTTTCTTGATTGCGAATTATTGTGGAAATCCTTTAAATATGGGTGAAAACCATACACAAGAATAAGAATTGAGGAACATGACTGAACATTACCAATGAAGGATCAACACCGAAATATCTCTTTTCATTCTAGCATCAATTTCTAGCATCAAAACTTCTACCATTTCTATAGAAATGAATTTTTATAAGAATAAAATTTCTTATTCTTATAAGATTTTAAAGGTTCTAAATCACTAAGGATTTCCATAATGAAGTTTCATTATTTAAAATACAAAAACACATCATTTAAAATCCTTGGAGGATGAAAAATTCTTCGTTTATTTTCAAGTCAAAAGTATTCAAAAAATCGGACGAATCAGGTTTCGAAGTATGTAATTTTTTCCGAACGTTTGGTAATTATTATCACCCTGGCAGTTCATTTTTACTGGACGTTCAGCATTCTGTCTCGAACATGGAATTTATCCCGCGTTTTTCAGCAGTTTTGTAATTCTTCGTGCGTTTTTGGTGAGATTTACTCTCGATTTTTCTCCGTGTGCATGATTAATATTTCAAGTTCAAAAATTCTACCTACTGAGGAGCGTTCTGTGTTTTAATCGAAATATTTGATATCAAATAACAGATTCCACCAGTCATAAGGTAAAATTGCCCCCCCCCCCCCATTAAATTCTGCCATTAGCCATGTCTTCAGTCAAATGACGAAATCGCACTATCTCGGTTTCATGCCTTGAAAAACCCGAGTCCCTCTTTCTCTCTCTCTTGTTCTTTCTCTCCGTCTTTTTTCCTCGTGTATCACGGCCTTACAACAACGCGCGGATATGTCGATGCCGTTGTCGCCAATGCAACAGCAGAAGCAAAAGCAACAGCAGAAGCAACAGCAGCAGCAACATCTTCGACCCCCTCTGAAAGCTCCTCGACAGAGTTCACTCGTGGGATCATGCTAATACGCTAACAAGTCCTATCCCCTCGGTTTTTCCCCGTGCGTCGTCTCTTCGTAGGGCCTTGCGAGAGATGCAATCATTAACAATGAATGGGCCGGCATTCGAATCGTCATCGCGTGATGGTAATGGGGAAAAATGCCGCGATTCGCATCTCGCCTGGAACTGGCTTTGTTACCGCAAAAATCGCGACTTATCGACGCGACATCAACGTTTCCACGTGAGGAATGGCCCACGGAACGGCCATCGGGGATCCCGCATTTTACGCGGGTTATGAAGATCATGATTGCTTATTACGACAATGGGGCCCTAAAGTCCCTCGCAATCGCTCAGGAAAATCTCCAGGAAAACACAATTTCTCCGGTGATCCGATTTAGATGGTCTCCCTCGATAAATAGCCCGCGGAAAAATAACCTCTCGCGAGATTCATCGCGCGGGAATAATTATACGAGTCGGATAAATGATAGCTGGTCTTTGCAAAACAAAAATCCGAAATACTTATGAATTTCATGGCTTTTCCCATACCTAGATCTATCCCATTTTCTCAACTCATCAACTCAAGTACTAGGGAGTGCTTTGTTTTGCGAAGCTGGCGAAAAATTCCGATTTCCGGCAGTTTTCACCTTTGCACCACCAACGATTCCAATTTCCCGCCTCCAACGCTGACACCCCTTGACGAGGATAGATTTTAATTTTTACCCCGAGCGCTCGCGCGATATCCGTGGCGAATCATTCGATTGAACGCGTTCACGCGGAATGTAATTAACGCACGGCCAAGGTTTGTCAGCAAAATATCAACTCGGTGGGAGAAGCTTCCCTCATAATGACCGCTTCGTTCATTATTTTCATTCCGCAGTGCTCTCCGAATTTAAATCAGTGAGATTTTTTGATAGGTGTTTCTGTTAAGGGGTTATATACCTTTTTGTGCGGACGAATTGAGGATGGTTTGGAGTATTTTTTTAAGTATGTAGTAATAATATTATGATGCCAAAGTTATTGTTTTTTGATAGTGTATTGTTCACTTGAAAAAACAAGTATTTGTTCATAAAAAAATATCAACAATTGGCGAAGTTATGGACTTTTCCCCAAAACAACTTTTTTTAGAAGAGGCTTGCGGTAACCACGATGCAAGTCGAGCAGGTCAAGTTAAATTGGAAAATCCAAACAATTTCATCATTAAAAAACTATAATTTTTGTGAAATAGCATTATTACTACATAACTTTAAAGTTAATCGAGAACATCTTCGATTTTTCCGCACAAAATAATGTATATGATCAGACAAATTTCTTTTCAATTTCTGGAACAAATACAAAAATTGGTCCTTGAATGTAAATACATTTTATTTTTGATTAGAAATCGGTTTTTCCCAATAATTTAAGATTATTGATTGCAGAGTCTAATTTATGAGAACCTTATTTTGGATGAACACTTTTTCCCAAATTTGCAAATTTGTTTCAAAAAAAAAAAATATATGGATTACAGTCAATTTTTTCGTCCAGCTTTTAATAAAATTATGATTGTTATATAATTCTTTCCATAAAAAATTCAACAGCCGAATCGTAAATCACGAGTTCTAAAAAAAGAATTTGTTTCAGTCTAGAATCAAAAAATACGTATTTTCTGAAAGTAATTTTCAAAGAATTCGAGAAAAATTAGTATTCTCTAAATTAAAAACAGCGGAATTCTACTGCAATAGGTACAGTAAAAAAGAAGCCACTGAGCATCAGTGAAATAAGGACAAATGAAAAAAATCACGTGTCCTGAAAAAGTCAATCACCAAAATAAGGATAGCACTTCTGTCTCACTGAAAAAGGAGCCACTCGATTCAGTGGTATTCCACTGTTTCAAATTCATAGAATAATGTGGCCAGTGATTACCTGATCAATGCTGAGTAGAATGTCCTTGATTGACGTCGGAATCAGTAATTTCTTCACCGACCACAAGTGAAAAAAATACTGGATTTATTAGGCAGGGGAGCTCTGACGACTGTTCATCTTCCTCTCACCCTCTCCGTGTGTGCGTTGGGGCGTGTACTTGCGGCTTGTGATTAATGGACACTGAGAGCAGCGACGACTTAATTTCTCGATACTTAACGCTACTCGTCATCGGACAGCCCGCGCGAAATACACGCGGCCACTTGGTTGGATTGACGCTCGTTATTTCGCCCGGTCAGGCTTTTGCGGTAACGACTGCGGGGATCAACAATGGCCTTTGCCCCCGGGGCCATCGTGCTGTAACGATTGCGACGTCTCAAATCGCGAGCGAACTTTTTGCGAAGAGGATAACGAGGATTTTCAAAATGGAAGAGTCGGGGTCGTTTTTGAGGGGAAAAAACTGATAGCAGTTGTACCGGGAAACGTACTTTGCTAGGGTCGCGAAAATGTGCAAACTGCAGTATAGATTGACTGGTAATGTGCCAAATGATATCGAGAAATGTTTAAGAAAGGGTGGCAGTGTACACAAATGTTGGAACGTTGCTGTTTTCATAGAATCACATGAAACAGATATTTTTTCATGATAAGAAACCTAAATTTTTTTTCTACAATGGAAATATAGTTTGATAAAAAGCAACATATAATTATTGTGAGCGAATGTTTACTCGATACTGGAAAAAACGATTTTTTTATATGCAAATCATAAAAGTGAAAAAATGCACACACAATTTTGTAGTTCGTAGCATAGGATTGATTTATACTTATATATCCTCATGAATATTATCTAAGTAATTTTCCGAATTTCCTATCCATTACTCCCTCAATCTTACTTTTGCGCCATTTTTACTACACTCTTCTCGACAAATAAAATTCCACTCTAAACACCAAAGAAAGAAAACATTTCAGTATCTCCACATCCCTATAAAGAAAAAGTCCATTATCTGCCACAACCTAATAACTTCCGCTATCGGTACAGTGAGAAACACCGCAAACTTTCTCAAAGTGCACCCTTCGACTCGAGCATTTCCCTACCCAACGACTCTTCTGCCATCACGAAGGCAATACCCGGGGACCACCTCCGATGCCTCGTCCCGATTAAAATTATTTGCAGAACGCGGAAACCTCGAGAGGAAAGCACGTCAAAAATCGGCCCTTTGAGCGAGCGCCGATGGCCTTGACGGAGTCTTGCTCGCGACCTCGCTAAAAGCCACTGCGCGTTCCGCCAAGGCCGAGCTAGCTAGGGCAATTTTACGACGACGATTTGCGCTCCACGCGTGACGCCGGCCTTAACAGCGCCCTGGCCCCGTCTACTTGGACCTGTTGGGCCTGCAACACAAGTGAGCTGAAGTGAGCAAAAGCACATAATGACAATGCCTTTATCGCTGCGCCCGCGGTTCGAGTATCGCTCATAGTTTTTTCCCTTTTTTTCATCGCCACCACGTTGCTCGTTTTCGTAGAACGAACGCAAAGCGGGCGGAGAGCCGGACGGTTACGTCGTTACCACGAGATAGGACATGCATGCGCGCAGAAATCCGACCATTAAAATATATACTGCCGCTGCTGACCGTTCCATTCTCGCATGCTCGTTGCTGTGACACGACTCCGGAGCAAGAAAAAGAAAGAGAGGGACAGAGAGGGACGGGGGCAGAAAAAGAGAGAGGGAGAATTACGAGAGAAGATAGTAATACGGGAGATACGACTCTATCTTCTTTTCCTTCGACTCGCCACACCCTAGTTTCAGGGTACAGGCCGGTCACGAAGACTTTTATTCGCGGCGCTTCGTTTCCAGTGATGTGAAGCCAAGTGTCAGGAAAATTCTTTGATAGCGTCTACAGATGTTCGAGCGATTTTTTCGAGCACAATATTTTTTTTTTCTTGAAATATTGCACCAAAACTTATTTTCATACTATGTTTTCCGAGGATAATGAGAAGTAGATATAGAACTCAAATATAGTGATACAAAATTGGAATCTTACAATTAGAACATCTTAGTTTAGAAATCTACATAGAAATCTATGGCAATATGGTAAAATTTTTCGAAAATATATATTGACAAAATACGATTAATATCAAAGGCAATACTGTGTGCATGAGAAAGGAATTATAAAACCCCTTTTTTATTTCATGTATCTTGGACTTTCCTCCTTTTTCGCACTCATTCATTTTATAGTTACTTCTAGCTGAACACATAGTAAAAATAAAATAATTTCAGTTTTCAATTTCTCAGTCAAAATGTTTATTTGTATTTCACAGTTTTTTCACAAAAAAATTTTTCGACAAAAATTTAACTGAAAAAAAAGTAAAACACAAATAAACATTTTGACTGGGAAATCGAAAACTGAAATAACATTATTGCAATTCACCCAGGAATAAAATTTCATTTAAAATACAGGGTAGAAACCTATACAGCTCTGGTTATCTATGAAAATATTGTATTCTATGAAATCTTTCAAAATAATACAACTTAAACATTTTCAAAAAGTACATAAAGAGTTTCTTTAAATCCACGTACTAATTCATTGAAGTATAAAAAATATTTGAGAATACTAGAAAGTATGACAAAATTTGTTCCTGCTGAAAAGTACGAACATAGCTAAAAATTATAGAAATCTTTTGAAGACTAAGATTCAATATCAATATTTAATTTTTTTTGAAAATGAATAAAAAATACTAAAAATCTCTTGAACATTTAATCACAGATAATAGAACTTAATATTAATTTATATAGAAATCCATAAAAATACTCAACTGTTTAATCTGATGAATACGTATTAAAAAAATACAAAATAGATGAGAAGTACAAAAAATCTGTAAAGTACTAAAAATCTATAGATACTGTTTTCTGAAAAATCTATTAGCCTCAATACTATAACTTTGAAAATTTTTGATTCTAGAGCATTTAATTTTAGATATCCATGTTGAAATAAAAAAATTCTATATATAAGTGTAAAAAAACTTGAAAGGTCTACGGATGCTAAAAAAAGTAACAAATTTTTTTACAAAAATATGAACCTTTTTAATACTTTAAATCTTTCATGATGTAATTTTTCTAAAAAACTTTCAGAATCAGGAAATATCTATTAAACCTTGAAACCGAAAGCATCGAATTTGAAAAATATATATAGAAATTTTAAAAAAATACATCAAATTTTAACCAGCAAAAAAACCTTCAAATTTTTAAAAAATGCTGAAACAACTAAGAAATCTACCAAATACAAAACAAATTCTTTTGTACTATTTCGTCAAAAATTAAGCAAAATACCGAAAATCTAAGAAAATTTGAATTCTAGAGCATCGAATCTGACGAATCTGTATGAAAATTTTTAAAAATGGTAAAAAATATTAAAAATATTAAAATTACGAATATCATAAAAATCCAAAGAATCTTTGAAATACCTAAAATGTACATATGGGAATAAATGTTTCTCAAATACTTGAAACTTCAATAAAAATTCATAAAAGCACGTGTCAAAATCGGAAGTCACGCAAATCATCTAAAAACATAAATTCTTTGATTCGTTTGAAAAAAAAATATCATGTTTTGTTATGAAAAAAGATAACACAAAAATATTAAACTTTGAATTCAAAGAGTGATTCCTAAAATGTTCTCATGAAAGAAATTTTGTGGTTATCGAGCTTACCCCTCTATGAAAAATTTCGTTGCAACGCCCGTTTCACTTATAAGTTTTTGTTAAATCAGGAATACAAACAGTCGTTACAGTATTCCTCTCGAATAATAGCGGAATGATCATTACATATGGCCGCAATTATGGGCCAAGTCCCCGTTATAACTGACTGTCAGTACCTTTAGTCATTTGTCGGCTGTGACCGTCGTTGACCTGGTCAATCGATTCATTACTCACATCATTGTTTGTTAACGAGGCTCGGAGTCACGAATAACTAGCCATATAAATTTACAAACCCAAGGTGTACACTTCGATTTACGCCTTGTAACAACTATCAAAACGTTCATTCCTTAACAGATTTATCTATAGAGAAATTGATTCGAGCCAATTTGTCGTATCAAGTATTATCCTCATTGCATGACTATCGAAAAATCATTTAAATTTACTCAAATATAAAAGAACACCTGAAAAAATCAGCGGGAAAGGTACATGATCCGATGTTATTTCGAGAACGCCGGACTGGAAAACAAACAAGTCCACGCCCTTGCGCTGGCTATTTTTCCCTCGGAAAGTTAGCAGGGGCATTCATCCGCGAAACACCCCACAAATCATTGGACTTCTGGCCGGAAAAAATCCCGAGCGTATAATTTCGTCGGCAACTGTCCGAGGCCGCTTCCGTTCTTGTCCACTGTCTCCTGATCCCCGGGGTTATTTGCATACATGCAAATCAAACGATATAAGTAATTAATTCGCAATCAGCTAACGTTCCCATCGCGTTATGCGCGACAGATCCTATTCATTAGTGTAGCAATATTTATCGATCATGTCCCGATATGATACCTTTAAATGTATACAAGCGTACACTCCATTTCCCTGAAGATACGGGAATCCTACTCCAATCAAAACTTTTTTTATGCATTTATTGATTATTTATGGAGGGGAGAGCGTGCAGCAATCATTATAAGTAGCTCAGGATTTTCATCGATTATACTAATATATTGCAGATTCTTCATTTTAAAGCGAGGGTGTAATACAATATGAATAAAATACTTTACATAAACACAAATACGATACAGAAAGTTGTAAAAATTTTATATGAATTTAATATCGAAAGAAAGACTAACTTCATGTATTTAAACTGGTTTTTTTTTCATTATTCATTTTTGCGATTGTTCTGCGTTTTAAAGTGTAGGCCAAAAAATGCAAATGAAGAAATACGACAGACCTAAAACTTATCTGTGACCGATGAAATTGTTTTTTAAACAGTTGATTCGAACAGAACAAAAGTATTCTTAAACTGTTGCATCCAAGGTAGTGAAACGCAATGAATGAGTTGAATAGAACGTAACTGTTAATTGGCCACTTAAACGTTGCTCATTTCTAACCATTAGCACATTTAAGTATCTTAATAAAACTCCTGATTCTTGAGAAACACTAGAAATATGCTAATGAGATAATTGCATTTTATTATGAGACTCCAGCTCATTGACTGTTTTAATGCTTCATTTCGATTTACTGTCGTAAATAATGACCGTACTTGCGGTATTATCCTAAAAGTGGGCTGAGGCTCATGATGAAAAAGCTGTCGGTAGAAAATATTTCCAAAATTTAGAATAAGCTAAGATATTTATATTAGTGAACAAATTACTCAAAGATACAAATATAAAGATTGGATAAAATTCACCAGATAGGCAAAGAAAAATTTTGTTTGTAAATCATTGAATGTTTATCTTTTTATAGTACTATTTCCAACATTTGCGGTTAGATGTAACATATCTCCAGTATTTAAAGCATAATTATTTGAGAGGTCTTCTTTCAATAACATATTTGATTTATTTATTTCAGCTGATGTTTTACCAGATTATTTTAATGAATGCAATAATCTTTAATTGAATTCAACTTTTTTAACTGTAAACAATACTTGTTAAAAAAATATTATAAAGGCCTTTTTAAGTTCACAAGATGAACTAATTTTAAAAGATTTGGTTAGAATACCGGTTCAAAGATTCCGCATTTTTAATTTTTTTTTCCGAAGGTTTCCGATACCTTAGATATATAGATTATACACTTTTGATAGTTGACAGAATTAATGTCCGCTTTGATGAGAAAATATTTTACAATAATCACAATGAATTGTAATTCACTGAGTAAAATAATTATGAGTAATTATATAAATTTCTTTACCAAGATGTTGGTAGGAAAATGAATAATTTTGAACAACTTTAAAGCTTCTCTAACAAAATAGTTGAAAAAGTTTTAGGTTCCTGTTCCACTCATTGTCACCAGGAAAAACATGCGATTACTAATTAATTGATTGACTAGTGAGAATTTCTAGAAAAAAGCTTTGTCCAAAAAATTCCTTTTTAGTGTAACTGATATAAGTTAAAAGTTCTTATTTATACCATTTTGGTAAAAAGTTTGTCCACACTGAAAAATATTCAAAAAGTACCTCAAAGATCAGAAACTAAATAGAACATAATTATTCTTCTACAATATGTGTGGAGCTTTTCATGAAAAAACATATTTTTTAAAAAAGAAAAACATGTCTATTTGTCGTTTATTTCCGTATTAGTTGAATAACATTGTTATAATAGAGTAAGATAAAAAAAAAGACAGATTTAATAGGCGTAGTTTATCAGATTGTAAAAATAAAATTTTTACAATCTCTTTTACCATAATGGGACCTAAAATTTCAATAGCTAATAATTAAGATAGTATTGTTGCAATCCATGTTCGTTATAATTCTTCTGAAAATATATTTCATATAAATGATGTTAGCATATAAAGATTGAGGATGGATATAAAATAAGTATATCAACTCTAATTCTACGTATTAACAACAATAAAAAATTTTTGAATCGAATAAGAGACACTGAAGCATTATATAAAGGGTAGATATTCAAAGTCGTATAACCGTCAATTTTTCAAAATTTTTTTTTTTTTGCAAAACTCTAAGCTGATGCCGTCATTGCTGCGATAAAAGCAAGTAAAAATTCGCAATAGTTTTGTTGTTAGAATTTTTCAAACATTGCATTCTGGTGACTGGCAACCTATCGGCAATTCAAAGTCGTATAACAACTAATGGAAACTGTAATTTAATAAAAAAAAGTAATATAATGTTGAAAACCGTCAAACCTTACTTTGATAATATTGTTACATACATTTACAAACATTTTGATACAACAAGCAATATTATTAACAATGTTGTCAACAATAAAAACTACGAATAAAAATTGAAAACAGATTTAAATATTGAATTTCTATTTACAGTCACAAATAATGACAAAAATAAACAAAAAGTGAATATTTATTGAAGTATTTCGGTTATAGAACTGCCAAAAACGTAATAAAATCTTTGCAAAGCTTGTTTCTCTTACTTTTATTTAGTAATGCTAATGGTTGACATACGACTTTGAACCGCCAGACCCCCTCGACTCATACGTGGCGAAATTTCAAGTGGTCGTATTTTCCTTAATTTTAATCGAAGTCGTTTCAAACCTAAATCAGTGACGTATTACCTTATAATGAACAAAAGATCGTGATTTTTTCAAAAAATTTGGAAAATTAAAAAAATACATGCGTTTTTCCGCAAAAATTGGAAATGGCAGTTATACGACTATGAATATCCACCCTTCATAGAATGACTATGATAGACAGTTTTATAACGAAAAAATTATGTTTGTCAGTTTACTATATTGACTTCGAGGAGTTGTTATTTGGGGTTGAACATTCTCACGATAGCCCTACAATCAGGCTTAAGATAGGTAGATAGTCTTTTCAAAAATATATCAAGTGTCACTGATGATCCTTATAATAATACTTTTTTTTAAACGAATCTTCAAAACTTAAGTTATTTACTACGTTATAGTAGATGGTTTTCGTATGATTCATATATTTTGGAAACTTTTGATGTAGTTACAGCTTAAATGATTCAGATATGTTTCATCTGAGACGAAACGTTCAGAATCGTTATCCGCAAGGGAAGAATATCTTACTTATATCATTCTAGGAGAATTAGATTTTTATAGAAGATGAACCTAAGCAACTGCTAATTATTGTATCCCCATCGAGCCTCAAGACCCTCAAAAAACTACACATTTTCACTATCTGCATTGAGAAATCAGAAAGACGATCTTCCCGTGGCGTAAGATGACAACCCAAGTCCCCAATCCCAAATCTAACATCGACCTGATGCATGGAAAACGCGGCTGCCAAATTTACCCTGAAAAAAGCACGACAAGCAAGGAGAAGAGGGAAGGAGGATAGCCGTGAAAGCACAAGACTCCTCCCCGATCCATAATCGCGCCCGAATGCGCGATACATCACGGGATTACGTAGACGGCGTATATCTTCGTAATAACACCGTGTCGGGAGGCGGCAAAAGGACCCGGCGCTCCCAAAATACGCGATGAAACTTCCTGCGCGTACTCGCATCCGGTGTCAGGTTGATATACACTCACGTGCCAGCCCGGCGAGCGCTGCCGCGAGACCAAGAAAGGATGCCCGTTCACGCAGCCTGAAAGGCGACGAGTATTTAGAGACCGAAGGAAGCAATTCAGCCGGCAACATTACCGAAGCTAATGGAATATTACACCGGCGTGACACAAATGCTCCATGCTTCCAATTAGCGCGGTGGCGAGTCCGGAACGTCACTTGTTTTACTTATCGTCATAAAGTTGGGTGGAATTAAAGACTCGGCTCGCATTAGTAATCAGCCGATGGCCGAGGCTCAGGGAAAGAAAGAACTGTAACGCGGAAACCGAAGACTCCCGAGACTGTCAATAAATAACTTTGTAACAAAGAAAGTATAGAACGTGACGCAAAGCACTAACGGAATGTCCCCTTTCGGTCTCTCTTGGTATTGGGAACATGGACTATGGCATTCCGCGCAGACGAATAATTTGAGATTCATCGAGATGCAGCGGGGCGAGCCACTTGTAATTCTTTTCCGTCGTCGCCTTCTTCTCCGCTACAACGGCTCTTCATTTTGCCGCCCCCTCCTCTATCTTCGTACCCTCATCCAGCCCTCAATCCCCCGACGTCTTTTTGTCCTTCCATTTGTTCGAAATATCCCGACAAGAAAAGAAAGCGAGCATCACTTTGCCAAAGTTAACTTCGCATTTAACATCTGCACGGGAGGTTAAAATTTCCCTCGGGCTTCCGGAGACCCCGTATTTTCTCTTCGTTCCTCCCTCGATGCGGGAGGAAAATCTGATGGTTTTATCCGTCGTCAATTATTTATTTTGCCAACTTCAAGAGGGTTACTCTCCCGAATGGCAAAACGACAATGTATTTTATTTCGAGAATCGATATTCCATCCGGAAAAAATATTACTGGATAGCTGACTCCTGTCCAAATGGTGCAGCAATTAAAACAAAGAGATAAAGATGATTCTCCGAGTAGTCCAGCAATAATGATAAAAAAAAAAAATAAAACGCCTTACCATGATAACCCATACACATTTTCCAATATTGGATATCTATTTATCACGCCGCGGTTGCTATCGGCTGCGAGCCAGTACCAAGCGCGAAATAGTGCTGGAAAACGTTATAATACGTAATTCATGAGATACGCTAGAAAAGTGTACGATATCAGGACGTCTGCGACAAGAGATTTCCGATATTTTCACCCCGAGATTATTTCAAACACGTCGGCTGCTTTTGAGAGATTTCCGTGTTGGGAATTACTATGTAAAGCAGTCAATATCTATTCTCAGTTTGTCATAAACAGACTGAAAAATTTGGCATTTCAAATTATCGGGAACTTTATCGAGAAAAATCGGTCTCTCTACAAAGGAGTTCTGGGATTTCGATGAATAAGGTCGGGGTATATAAAAAAGCGAATTCTCGAGACGGAAGGAGCTTGGCGCCACGTGGTTAATCATACATATAAAATCCGCGATTCTGAAAATGAGGAAAGATTCAATTCCATCGGCGTCGGATGATGACGGATACTTCGCACAAAGAGACTTCGCCGAATGAAAATGAAAATTCGATTACATAACCTGGTTTACAGTGGGGATCGCGCAAAAAACCACTTACCGCTTGGCGCCACCGATTTACCAGCGTGGAGCGGGGATGAATTTCATTGAAATCATAACGCATCGCTCGTGAATATTATTCGGCTCTCAAAGTAATATAATCCCAAATCGATGGCGCAAAGCAGAATAAATTCACCTCTTAGACTTCTCTGGCACGCGAAGGAAGGGAGATTCCGAGACAGAAAAAATATGGGAAAACGCGATCGATTTGACGCTACGTGTGATCGACTAGAGGAATAATTTTCGTATTTTTTCATAACATTCATTACATCTGCTGCAAAAATTTATATATCATAATAACATGTGAATAGCGATGTAGAAAATTACTCAGAAATCAGACAAAGTAAATTAAAGAAATGAAATAAAACGAATTATCAAAATAATCCAGAATTCTCCGGTTCGCAAACAATTTTATGGGCAGATTTTGAAGGGAAATAGATATTATTTTTAATTAAACTTTTGTTTTTCTAATGCTACATTCTGTAAATATTTACAATTAATATTTAAATTATAATAAGATGTATATCAACAGACAAAGTGTGTAGGGTATCTCAGGGACATGTGCCCCATGTTTTTTAAAATCGAAACTGCCCTTTTGTAAACATGTTTTCTAGGGTCCTTATTGCTGTTTTTAGTCAAGCAGTATTTCCATAAGTAGGAGCAACTCTTTATTTTTCAATATTTTACATTAGAAACATACTGTTAGATTATAAATACAAAGTTAATCATTTAAAATGTATTTCATAACATGTATTGACCTTTTTGGCATGTTTTTGGTTGCACCATTCGCATTTCATATTTTTTAACTAAGGTTTTACTCTAAGCCCTCTTGAATACATAGTTTGTTGAAATTTCAAATCAAATAATAATAAAAATTATTAATTATGAATGGGATATAGATCATCAAAGTAATATCAATTATAAAGATGCATTAATAATGTAAATAAATAATATAAATGATATAATATGTGTAAAATAAAATTACATACATATGTAATACATTTCAATGTATGTAAAATATTTGAACACAAAATAGAAATCTATGATGAAAAAAATATTGAAGAAAAAAAAACATTAAAAATTATTTATCTGGTTTTTGAAGGTTATTTCAAAAGAGGACTAAGTTCGTTGATCAAAGTGGCAAAGAAACCTATCGAAAGTCAAAATTTTATAACCATACTAAAAAATCAGAATAAAAGTGTTTTTTATTGATGAATATCGCCTTGAAATTGATCAATAACAATAAATATGTTGAAAATAAATTGCCTGCTCCAAACCATCAGTGGTCATTTATACCTGAAAAAAAGTGAGACGCTTGTCCCAATAATACAGTACTTGCGAATCCTTTTGATGCAAAACATGTTAACCTTCAAAAAATCTTTGAATGATTATTTAATAAATGGTATTCTATGTAGACAGGTGATGTTGCTTTATCTAACGTATATTTATATTCTAACAATCAAGTGGTAAGCATTTTTGAATGTCTTGAAAATTTTTTTGCGCCTTTTTTCATCAGTGCGTGATGATAGTGTTAGAAAACGTACGTATCATTAGAGAAAGGGTGCAAATTCACTTGTTTCAACACAAGGTTGTCTTTACCAATGGAAAATAAAAATACTGATCATTATTAAAGTGACTTAAATCTAGTTTTGTCCATTTTTTCGAGTGATTGGATATTGTCTGTTTTCGCATCACTATGTATAAATTTGGTAGATTATAAATAGAATACGTACCAAAGTACAACTTTTGCGATTTCGCTTTTTCTTTAAAAGTAAAATCAACTTTTTCTCAAGATTTAGTTGCAATCTCATCAGTGTATGTTTTTATTATTCTATGAAGTGGGGCACTTGCCCTGACCTATTTTTTGATATTTACTGTTTTTTTTTATTTTTATAATGTTCTTTTTGTTTTAATTTATTTGCTTTATTACAGACTTTCTTATCCGGATGATTTTTTGAAATTATTTAGTGTATGGATGTCATTTTTTTTTAAGCTTACGTACGCTCAAGTGTAATTGCCTGCTGACTTTATTATTCTTATATTTTTTTTTTCAAAATACAATTATACAAATGAATTGCAAATATCGAAGAAGGTTAGTTTAAGATGTGCTTTTCCAGTTTTTTTCATGAATAATTTCATATTGTCTAATCAGAATTGTATTCTAGATTTTCTTCTCAAAAATCTAATGAATGAGTCACGAAACGTGTTCAGTATGAAAAAAATTGTCCATTAGTAGAAGTCGAACTTATCTATCAAATCACTCGAAAAAATGGACAAAACTAGATTTAAGTTACTATAATAATGATCAGTATTTTTATTCTCCATTGGTAAAGACGACCTTGTAGTGAGACGAGTGAATGTGTACCATTTCTCTAATGATACGTACGTTTTCTAACACTATCATCACGCACTGATGAAAAAAAGTGCAAAAATTATCATCTTAGGGGTGCTTTTTTGCAAGTCAAAGCAACAAAGGCAAATTATAATACCTACTAACTGAAAAAGACATTTCTAGGCCGTTTCACAGGAAGTGGGTTACGAGCGCAGAAAGTGTTGGTTCGTGGTCGAAGAATCAGTAGCAGTCGAGTCATAAATTACAATGTAGCTCGATGCAAAGAAATCAACAACCCGCAATTGGGCATCGTTTTTCCAATTATCGTCATCCAATTACAATGTATTTCTTCGCGCTTTGCTCTGGCGATTCAATCACATAAACGTCACGTCTGTACCTTATAATATAACAATTTGAACCATGCCCAATTACAGTTCGTAGTCGCTACTACCCTTGAACCTAGTCGTGCTGTTGGCCAGGCGCGATCGGGGAACTGGTTTTATTCACGTGGACACGCGAAAAGGCCCCGAACGATTTGCGCACAAACACGAAGTTCATGGCGGCGAATCGTTTAAATGCGATGCTTGGATGCAAAAATGATGCGGAGATTACGGATGTTCCTTTTTTTCTTCTCCTTCTTCTTTTTCGCGAGCGCATTTCTATAGGATGGGCCATTATTCGCTGCGTCTAATGAAAGCGAGTTACGAGACAAAGGTAGGAAAGCACCCTCAGCAAAACAGATAATGTCATTTTTTGCAATGCGACGCGAGGTATACACGTAGAGTGGGAGCGAGGGAGAAGAGGAGGAGTAGGGAGGGGGAGAAAAAAGGGACAACCAAAGTGCTCGGTAGTAGCAACGAAACACGTATATGTCACGTTGTAACGCATTTGCATGTTCTCAGTTCCTACAGCGTATAGCTTATAGCGTGCGCAACTCGTTTGCTCGATTCGCAAATAAGATTACGTAGGAATGCCATTGACATCTTTTCTTAAAGCCTTTGATACCAGCGTTGCAGCGCCGCTGCTCTATCCCGATTTTAAAAGCAGTTCGTTGCTCTTTCATTCTTCCGGAACGTTTCGATTTTGCGCCCGTTTAGCCGGCCAATGTCATATTCTTTACGCTTACATTCACGAGACATCCTTCGAGTAAATTGAATCTCGTGAAGCAAGTAGCTGGAAGATTCAGTTCCAAGATCATATTACCGAATCTTACGTTAACGTATTTTTCTTTTTTCATGTTGCAGATCGGCTAATTACATAAACGCCTCGAAAGAGTGTCAACTCTCTGACATGGACAGATTAACGGTGGCGGGTTCGGGTGCCTTGGAAACGGCCAAAGGCGTGGATTACCTGGAAAACCACTGCGTGGACGAGCCGGTGAAATTGTGCGAGTTCAAAAAAATCACCGGGAGAATTTTGAAGACGGTGGATTCAGTGTACCAGGACGTGGGCACGACGGAAGAGTGCCGTGAATTGTGCCTGAATTCTCCGTTCCGGTGTCATTCTTACGACTACGGGGACACCGGAGATATGGTGTGCCGATTGAGCCATCATTCCCGGGCTACGCTCTCCGACATTCAGGTAAAGATAACTTTCACGAGTTCGTCTATTAGCCGGCCTGAACTGTGGAGAGCCGCCCGAGTTATTGTGGGGAGCGTTTATCGCGAGCGCGGAACATATTTTAGAGTTTCGGATTTGCATATTGAGCGGGTTTCAGTGCGAAATGGATTCGAGCGTAGATCCGCTCGGCTATCTATCGAACGCACGGCCCGAGGAGGAGTTGCACGCTCCCCTAGGCCGCTTGTATTCCAGCAACACGTTTCTTTGTAGCCGCAAAAACAAAAGGAAATCCCGTTCGCCGCGATCTGTTGACGGTTCGGGCGTTACGCGATTCAAGGTAGCCTCTTGCCAGCAAAGGTCGATAATGCAATTAAGTCCCTTGGCACCGAAATTTCAAACGCCTGAAGTTAACGACGTCGGTATTCTCGGGTAACTAAGGAACTCGTTTTCAACGTCAGTTATATGGTCGGTGGCTTACGAAAATTAGTATATTGTGCTACAATTTGGAATAGAGATGGTTATGCAAAAATCCTTTTCAGATAAGCTGCGGTTTTTGATTAAGCAATATTAATGAAAATGAAACTAGTATTCCGTCATTGGGACAAAGAAAATGAATTATTTCCTTTTTGAGTTTTTGAGTTTTCTTTTCATTACTTTTCTTACCGTCACATGTCAGATCTGACACATTTTCAAGGGATCAAATCGTATGAACAGTTTAAGAAATAGGTACATAAATAAATACTGTTAGCATAAAAGAAAAGAAAGGAAAAAATATAAAAAGCTGACAAGCAATGAACATCAGTGACTACAAAAAAATATATCTCTTTGAAAAAACTTCCTCAACAATTAATTAATTAAATTAATTAAAAATTAATAAATTTAATGAAAAAAGCAACGTGCGAGTAAAGAGAAATAAAAATTTGTAAATGCAATGATAAAAGGTGAAGATAAAATAAGAAAGACAGATTTTACTGCACAGTTTTTTAGATATATTATACGGATAGTGATTAAGCATACGTAGGACAAACAAAGACGAATGTTAAAACTTGATTATTAGAGCACCAACGTTCATTTGTTCGTAAATATGGCAACTCTTTAAAATTTGATCAGTCGTTTTTTTTTTTGACTGATTGAATCAGTCGGGCCTTAATGACTAATTCAATAGTTGTTTCTGATTTTTGACCGGTGAATGAACCAAATTTTAGCTGCAATCATTCAAAACGACTGATGAACTCACTCAAAATCACTGAAATATTAGTACTCAGATTGCGGTGATTAAGTCAGTCGAATCGACTGATTTCCAGTGGAGCAATATTAACTGATTGTCAGCCAAAAGCGACTGACTGTCAGTCATTTTCGACTGATTCAAGTTTTTAGAGAATGTTGTTTCGATCCATGCTCATTAATATTGCCTAATATGTTTCAAATTTTTGGAATTACTTTATTTTAGAATGATTATAAATACATATAGCAGATTATAGAGCTACATGGTGACTGTGATAGATTGTTTAATAAATAGAGGGGATAATTGTAAGACTTTAGGCTGTTACCGTATATTAGGTTACCGGAGATTTTAGCTTATAAGTATGAGTTTTGGCTGAACATTCTTACGATTTCCTTACAGTACGAGCGTAAGAAAAGTGAAAAGAGTATTTTCAAAAATAAATATTTTGTAGAGTCTGATGTTGACTTCTTGAAATTTGTTTGGTATTTTTTTTTTCTTCTTCATGCAGTAATGTGTTGTGAATCATTGAGTTCATTTGATAATTTTTCTGTGATTATACTTTTTTGTTAAAATAACAAGGCCTCAGCATTGATTACAATAGATTGGATTCTTTTTGTACAATTCATGTATTTCATAAACATGAAATTACTTCAAAATATAAGAATAGTATCATAAAATGGTCAAAATTTGTCAATTATGATAGGTAAGTTTCATTTCATAAAATTATCAATAATAATAATAATGATTCATCCAGCAAAACTAAGACTCTTCGTATTGCCAGTCTCTCTGTTTTCGTCGTTTTTCGTATTGCTACATTGGAAAACCAGATTGCTAATGCGACAAGCAACGAATACAAAGAGATTGACAATACGACGAGTCTTACTATAAAATCAAAGTTTGTAAATCATTAGAATCAATTCTGATTGTTAACATTGAACATTGGACAACTTCTGGAAAACATTCCATGGTTATATTTCAAACAAAACAAGTGCGATTTGTTAATCGTATAACATCGTTAAAATACTTAGTATAACGAAAAAAAGTATCAAAGCATAAGTTTTTGTTCAAGTGCCTCAGTTTCATGATTGACAGATTTTTTTCTAACAATTTTATTTGTACTCAACAAACATCAATAAACAAAAAAGTTCTGATCAAAAGCATACAACTTGCTCTGTATTCAGAATTACTTGCATTGTTTGTAAGCTCATTATGGTCCAGATGTTATGAAATGTATTATTTGAACCATTGAAAGCCTTTTGTAATGCATGTAATTAATATCATGCTTTCAAATAATTGCCAATACAAACAATGTAATCGCTCAAGCCAAATAATAAAATATTGACGATGCATGCAAAGATTTATTATGCGATAAACGATATTCATTTATAAAACCTTGTTATTAAAAAAAATTTATCTTCTATTGATGCACGAAGAAAACAAGTTGAAATACATTTTTACATTTCCATTAGGCTATAATTTCCTGTACAAGGGCCCATGATTCTCGTCAGTCCGAATCCCGAAATAAATGCCAGCGCCCTAAACTTACACCAAACTTCAAAAATTCCGTTTAAGAAACTAATTTATCCCGCTTTTCGCGAGTTCGGTAATCGCTCATTAAGAAATGACCAACGTGGTAAAAGAAAACCCCTTAATCTAATCATGAATAGATCTATCAACAAACCACGACATCTATTTGCAAGAAAAGCGTTACGAAACTCGTTGAAATACCAATCCCAATTGAAAACAATGTGTCTTGCTCGTTTCTCCAGGAGCCGTATCTCGAAGTGGCTGATTCGGCGTCGTACGAGCTGAGTTCCTGCTACAACGTCACCATTGATTGCCTGGCTGGTGACATGGTCGCCCGGATCCAGACCAGCAAGCTCTTTAATGGCAAGGTCTACGCCAAAGGCTCGCCTAATTCGTGCGTGCAGGACGTGAAGGGCGCCCTGGAATTCGAGCTACGCATGGGATACGACGATCTCGAGTGCAACGTCAGGCAGCAAGGCCTCGGCAGATACCTCAACGACGTGGTGATCCAGCACCATGACACCATCGTGACCAGCTCCGATTTGGGCCTCGCTGTCACGTGCCAGTACGACCTGACCAATAAAACAGTCTCTAACGAGGTAGACCTCGGGGTGCACGGGGAAATATCGCCTGCCCTCTCCGAGGAGGTAATCGTCGATTCCCCGAACGTCGCCATGAAGATCACCGATCGCAGCGGTAGCGACAGCGTACCTTCCGCCGAGGTAGGCGATCCGCTGGCACTTAAATTCGAGATCCTCGATCCCAACAGCCCTTACGAAATCTTCGTACGTGAGCTGGTTGCCATGGACGGCGTGGACAACAGTGAGATCGTGCTCATAGACTCAAAAGGCTGCCCTACGGACCACGTCATCATGGGACCCCTTTACAAATCTTCGCTATCTGGAAAGGTCAGTCAACCTATACCTCGCGTATCAAGGGCTTTGTCGGAGGGTTTTTTTTGGTTGCGAGTTTTTTCACGTATGGTCTGGTTGAAAAGTTTTATCAATGCCGGGGTTATCACTTGTCACGAATGAGAATCAGGGTTGGAAGAACAAATTGCAAGTATATGTTGTCGATTGCACGTGGAAAGTTTTGTTCATGTAGCTAGAATTTCGAAATTATGAATTTTTTGTAGAATCATGGGAGATTCTTAAGGAAAATTTTGGTTTTACTGAGTTGGGGATAATTTTTTTTCAAAGGGTGAGTCGTTTTCGAAGTGAGGGTCGATGAAAGTAGTATTACATGTGTAACGAAAAAGCAGAGTTAGCAGATAGTAGAAAATTTTTAAGATTAGTGTAAATTTCGGAAAATCTGTATAGTGAAAGTGTAATATTGACACGTCGGAACCCATGAGCAAAAAAATAATCGAGGTATTGTTTTTCTCAACAAAAAAAAAAAAAAAAAAAAACTGAAAATCAAAAGTTCGTACGTGATTAGTAGATCAAGACTTTTCATGAAAAAATGAGAAGATTGTACGTGTTCCTATAAAATAATAAACGACAACTAAATAGTTCAGTAATATCTAAAATTTTTTATATTGGGTTCACGTCTTGTGTTTTAAAAACCTCAAAATTTATCAACATAGTATCTCGAAGATGAAATCAGGAAATTTAATAATGGAATTCAAATAGTTTTTTGAACACTTACGACACGTTCCAAAAAATTTAAGGTTCAGTAAATAATTGAAACATAAGTATAAAAAAAAAAAAAAGGAAATTACAGTCATAGTATTTGAAACTTGCATTGCGTCATAATTTCGAAATTATTTTTATGGTACTCTCGGTGTCTTAGGCAATAATAAAAACTGGTCACACATGCACATAAAAACAACATGGTAGTTTTGATTAAGAATTGTCAAGATTTTTTATTCCACCGTAATTTAGCTAATATGATTACGTGGACTTAACAATGTTACAACTCCTATTTTTGGAATTAAAATAATCTGATTCGAATAACTATACTGCAATGAATTTTTTCATTATTCAAATCAAAATTATCACATAAAAAAAGTTGCTACTTTGTATATTTCAAGGTTAAGAAGTTGTAAAATGAATTATGGATATTGGATGATTCCATTTTTATAAATAAAAAGATTTAATGTTTTTTGATATAAAATTTCAAGTATAGAATCTCAATATATGTACGATGATAAAATATCTTTTAAATTGTTGATTAGAAAAATTGTGAAATTCACATTTCTACAAATTGAAAACAGTTAAAAACCATAATTTTATAGATTTCAAAATAATCAAACAATGTTTGGGTAATTCTGCATATTCTTTAAGTGCCATTTTGTATACACGCAAGAAAATTTTAATTACTTTATTCTCGTTTCTGAAAATTGCAACTCACTTAAAAACAACTTAAAATTCATTAACCAGAATTACTATTTTGAGTATATTCGAGAATTTAAATCTGAACAATTGAGAAGCTATGAACATTGACAACTTTTCTATAATTTCTTTATCCATGGATTCTTTTTACAGTTTGAAAATTAAATAAGAATATTTCTGTTATCAAATATGATGGTTAAAATGTCATAATCGTTGTAAAAATATTCGATCATCCCAAGTTCAATATGAAACTGCTGAATTTCTAATATTTTTTATTTACATTTCTTGAATTTGTAGCCTCTCAAATAATGGTCCTGCGTAATTAATAGTTTTTCTTCTCTATGTTCGATAATTGCATTCATTTTAAAATTTAAAACTTAGGATTTCTCAAAATTGTTCTTTTTAATCTTGAATAATTGTATATTAGTAATCTATATAATGTTTACGTAAAATTTATTTAATTCCTAACATTGAAAATATTCAGTCTTAAATGGATATAAAGATAATTTACTTCTTACTCCTAATTTAGGTAAGAACTGTTTTGTAAAAACCTGTACATCATAAAATTGGCATTTGATATACTCACGATTTTTACAATTTCACTTTTTTTAGTTTCAAGCATGTTTTACAAGTATCCAATCATTCTTATACTTTTTTTTACGCATGTGCACATGTGTACGAACATAAAGCAATCAAGAATTCAAACATAAAGTATACCACTTTTTAATGCCATGGCTCAAAGTAAATACTCAACAGTAAAACTACTCTCACGAAACCATTTCCCTCCAAGAAAGGTCAATGATACCTCATTCAAAAACCCTATTCCAAACCATCTTTACCAGAGCAGTTTCTCACTGTCACGCCTACACTTTTCAAAGCAATCCCAACTTAGATTTTGCAATCATAAAACATACACTTCGTCAGTCTCAACAAATTTAAAAATATCTTAACTCCAAGGAACCCAACATTTCCCACAAATTCCAAACCGCAGACTCTTTGCCTTGTTCCATGTCACACATGGTTTCCCCCGTGTACCGATCTACGATTAGATCAAAAAAGAAATTGAAAAAATGAAAACTTGTCCCCGATTGTTCACACGTCACGGCGGCAACATCCATTATAATTGGGCGCGTGATAAAAATGCTGGGTAACGATCTTGGCCACGATTTTCCAATCAATCATACCAGCTGATTTCGAGACATTGATGGCAAATAAAACAGAAGGTCATAATCTACTCGGCATAACACGGCTCGTCACATCTTCGTTTTGCCGATGTAGCGCGCAGATAGACGCCGCGGTGGGCGATGGTTATAGATCGTTCGCGACCCACGCGATACGAGCGTCAACATGTTGAGATTCATCGCGAGCGCCATTTTTCTTAGTCAATTACTTTTGCGCCCGACGTGACGGGGAGAAATTTTCTCGACTTCCTCGCCCGTTAAACTATTTTTCATTAGTATTTTTCGCCATCGGAAATGGGGAAGGAGAAAGAGTAGGGGGGAGGAAAAAAAGGCGTTGATTAAACGAACGAAACTTCTTCCGCGAGGGAATAAATTCAGCCGTAAAATTTTGCGCCGCGGAGAGAGCGAGCGATAAGAAGGAAATAATAAAACGTTCCCGCAGCGACGCTTTGATTGCGCGCTCTTCAAGAGAATGAGTCATGTACGTGTGCTGCCTCGGAAAATTTCAATTTAAGAAGACGTGCGCACTCTTGTCGCGGTGATAAAACGCCCCGCGGCGGGACCCACTTGTTTATACGGCGATACGTAGGTCGCGTGTCACCGATCGTCGCGAAAAGCGCACACGCCGAGCCCATAAATTTGTCGCAGCTCTTCGCGCGGCAATGTTGATTTTATTAAAACGGCTCGACCCGGAGATAAACGAGCCGACTTGCCCCTGTCTCGGGCTCAACTTACCCGAGCTCCGCATGCTCGTCACGTGTTACATCCATCGATTGGCTTACCGCCGCATTTTCAACGAAATCGGGCCACATTTTTCAATCCTTATCCCTGTAAAAACTTCCATATCCGTCGAATATTTTTCCACAAGGGCAGAAGGTGCTTTTTTTCATAGACGCCGAGTTTGCAAGACCAGTCCGAGGCAAGTTTTGCGAGGGAACTTGTTGATAAAGACGTTTTGCACGATTTATGTGATTGGAATATTTTTACGCAATTTTCTTCTGTTTTTAAAAGAAATACGCTGTCAGAAATTTTCTTTCAAATTTGAAAGATCGTCTTTGAAGTAGAGTTCCCATGCCGTCTATTAAATTGTCAATTAAAGTTATGGACGCGTCTATAAAAAAAAACTATCTATGAAAATTATAGCCCTCCTCTGAAATCGAAGTATTACTGTAATAATCTAAAATTAGATTTACTTTTCGGCTTCTATAATTAAAAGTTTCATGGTTCATTATTCAATAAATGATGCAAGACACTTGACATGAATTTTCATAAATAAGATCCAATATTTTGAAAGTGTTCAATTTTTAAAAGTGAAATATAAAAATTATTCTCTCATTATATGATTGCTAGGGTAATAAGATTCATAAATCAAAAAGTCTTGCATTTTGAAGTTTGAGTATGCATCTAAAAACTCAAAATTTATAAACTGTTCAAAAATGTGTATTTTTTACTTTCAGTGGCGATACTTTGACTAACATTTACGTTCTTGGACTTTTTTTTGTAAAAAAAAAGAAAAGAAAAAAAACGAACAAATGCAGACAGAAGTTTTTGTATGTTTCAAAATTTGAGCATCATTTTAATGCATGATAAATCATGTTCACTAAAATAGATTTCTAGAGTCGCAAATTTCAAAGAGTTGGTCGTTATTTCTAATTTACTTGAAACTAATTGCGAAATTGCCAGAATTATCAATTTTTTTGAATCAAGGTAGTTATATGTTTTGGTTGTGAAAAATTGTTTCTTATAAATTTGTTCACTATATAACCAAGTTCACATTTTATTCAATCGAAACTCCTACACTTAAAATGTCATTAATATTCATATTCTCAAATTTACAGTTTTTTAGTGGGAAAATTTTTGAAATAGCACTCTTATCCATTAACGTGTTATATTATAATTTTTTTTAGTTAAAAAAATATTTAACAGCCATTTTTTAGATCAAAACTCATTCGATTTTGAATTTGCAGTATTTTGGTTTCCAAAATTGCCATTATTGGAAGTATAAATAGTTATTATTTTACATTATTTGCCCTAGAATTAGAATAGAAATCATTCTAGTAAAATTCAAATCATTTAAAGAAATTTTATTAAACTTTTTCGATTTCAAGTAGCAAGAATAGTATTTGAGTTTAAATATCCTACTTGTTTATGTAAAAATCATGAAAAAAGTATTTTATTTTCTTCAAAAGTATAAAATCCGAACTGTGCAAATTGTAATAAATTTCAATTATGATTTACAAAATTCATTTACTTCCATTGTAAAATAAGATATATTTCTTTACACTCCTCCAATTTAAATATTCATCATAAAAACGATCGTTGGGAGCCAATATCAATGGGTTGTAAAATAAAAGACTTACTTCTAACTTCCCATTTTCTTTCTCGAGCTTTCGGCTTTTATTAAGCCCTCTTCAGGAGCTACCAAAATTTAAAACAGCTTGCTAACCCGAAACGAACTTGATTTTACAAAGGTCGGCATCTATACAAGTCATATCTAAAGAACGAACTTATAATCATATTTTCAAACATCCATCATTAATAGAACTCAAAAATCTAGTGTCATCCTGCTTTTTCAACGTGTTTTCAGTTCCCTTTATGAACACCATTTCAGAAACCATTATTTTTTTATAATTTCCTTCTGTTTTTAAATTCTGGATAAAGAAGGATATTTATAAAAAAAGAATGGTTTCTGAAATGGTGTTCATAAAGCGAACTGAAAACACGTTGAATAAGCAGGATGACACTAGATTTTTGAGTTCTATTTATGATGGATGTTTGAAAATATGATTATTAGTTCGTTCTTTAGATATGACTTTCATAGATGCCGACGTTTGTAAAATCAAGTTCAGTTCGTGTTAGCAAGCTGTTGAATTCGTTTCTTTGTGTAATTTATTGTGAAGAAAGTTTGACTAAGTCTATAATGACGAATGATTGTAATAATCAATTTCTTGAATGTTACTGTGAATTCATGGAAGTGAAAAATGTAAGTAGAGAGAATTAGTTAAGATGGGATATTAATATCTAGAGAATAATTGTTATTGTAAATTTTGGTAGCTCCTGTAGAGGGCTTAATAAAAGCCGAAAGCTCGAGAAGGAAAATGGGAAGTTAGAAGGAAGTCTTTTATTTTATAACCCATTGATATTGGCTCCCAACGATCGTTTTAATGATGAATAAGATATATCTACTGCTTTTTTCCTACAGCATTTGATATTTGAAAATTTGTATTTAGAAACTTTAAAAAATTTTTTTTATTGTGATTCCCATTTTCGCAGATATGAAATTTGCACTCTCCTTAACTGACTTTACTTGTCACCTTGCTGGTTCTTGATTCATGACATTTTACATTCTCGAAGTATTCTCAAACCCACATTAGCCTCTAATTTTTCATGATCTGAAATTTTCAGGTATCCTTAATTGAATTTGCACGAAACTATTTTATTTACTAGACTCGTATTTCTTTTTATATTACTTATCAACTCAAATTCTCACTACAAAATTTCGAATTCTCACATCCTTATATAACCACGTTTGATTCAAGAACCATTTTCCTTAAAAGCTCCTTTCCAACAGCCTTGAATGTTACGCAATTAGTGATTCTTGGCCTTGAATAATTTCAAGTCGGGCACATTTACGCTCCAACTCCTGCCGGTTAAGAAGCAAAAGGAAGAGAACGGTCATCGAGCTGTGCGTACCCGCTCACTGTGACGATTTATACGAACACGCGTATGTGTGTAAAAGCGGAAACCGGTAACATCCGCATTCTATGCATTTGCTTCAAGACGATACAATACTGATTCGTGTTGTTAACGTAACTTGACCGTGTTTACTGTTATTTCGTCAAAATTACAATCCCACAGGCAAAAAAGATCTATCAGGTAAAAAGCGTTTTCGCCACGTGCAATTTTCCTGCCCACTCTCACAACATGAAGCCAAGAAATGACTGTTATTTGATTTTTCAAAGTTTACACATGGTTTATTCTAGAAATTATTGTTCACTACGGGCGATTTTAATGTTTTCATTCGCAAAATTGAGGCATAAAGCGGAAAAGAGCAAGAAATGAAATTTCCGAGTTTCGCCAAGCTTTTCTGGCATAAATCGTGCACTTACGTTTGATTGCTCGAAACGTTATCTAATTAAGGTAGAGAATTCCTTTCTGTGAACGTTACTTTGGAAATTCTGATATAAAGTGCGTTTACGAGCGCGTTTGAGAGTCATGAACATATTTTTAGGAAATGAGAGCTGATGGTAACGACGGGGTGATACTTCCTCATCATCAGAGCGGCTTATCGCAATCGTATGAACATTCGCATATTGGATATTGCGAGTAAATAATACCAATTCATGGGACGCATTCAAAAATCACCGGGGAATGCGTCATTCCGGGATTATCGCGATAATAAAACGCAATGTTCGTACTCCGACGTGCACTGTGTTTTTCGAACGTAACCCTCGACATAAAACACTCGGATTGCTGATCCGTATAATTTTCGTTTACAAAAACTTTGTTACAAACACGTGCAATGAGATGTAGGATTGGAACATGGTTATTATGTTGGTTAACCGTGATAATGATGAGATATTTTGATGAATGTTTATGCGATTCAAGTACTCACAAGAGGGTTGTTACACGAACACATCGATCTTACCTGTAACAAACAAAAAACGTACTGATTAGTTGTAACCATCAAATGGTTTTTTTATCTTGTTTTTCATTATATCAAGGGTTTGGGGAAGCTTAAAAAGGTAGAGTCAATGATAGGAAGGATGCTACTTGCATATTCATTTGAAAATTTTCAAGTGGTATATAAAAAGGCAAAGTATGAAGTTAATTTTTAGTTGCTGATTTCGCATGTTATTAAATTAATTATTCATTTTTTCGATGTAAATGTTTAATCCTTTTCATTCAAAGACAGTTTTAATTTCATAAACTTTTAAAAATTCCAAATATTTCAAGTATATTAAAAAAATGTTTTTTTTAAATAATTTTATGCTGAGCTTTGAGTTCGAGAATCTCAAATTGCTGTTAATATGTTTTTGATAATATCGAAGACGCAAAGACAAGTTATTTGCATGGTTCAAAATATAATTAAACATTAGAAAACATTTCGAAACAATACACCTCCAATAGATGATTGATTTTTTATTTAAAAAAAATTAAACAACTCACGCATCACGCAGTAAAAATTTTCAAGTTTAGAAATGTAAGAACTAATAATAATAATAAGTAAGTTTGGACATTAAATTAGATAGACATAAAAATCTTTGGACATTACGGTGTAGACATTATGACCTTCTACCATTTAAGAAATTTTTTTTATTTTAAAAAGAATATTAAAAGTATAATGAGCTTAACAAATTTGTTTGTTTGTTTGTTTTTTTTTTCTAGTTAATTCTTATTCATGAATTTACTGGGAAACTAATATGATTGAAACATTTTAGCTGAAATTATAGAATTCCAAGATAATATAACATAATAATTACTGCATAAATGGCACTTTGACCAAAAAAAATTGTAGTTGCAAAACAACGGATTTCTGATAATATAAATAAATACTGAATGTTGTTTATTTAACTCGCTTGAAAAAAAAAATGTTAAGGAACAAAATAAAACAATGCAGAATTTTGAGGTAAGATATTTTTCAATCACCTTTTACCAATCATTATTGCAAGTAAATATTTTCAATCTCAAACAATGAAGTTCAGAATTGTTACTGATGATTCTTCACTGGCATTTATTCTATTCAAGGAGTGGATAAAAAGACGACCTTGCCAGTCAATAATATTTATGGTGTTAAAAACACTATGTTTCAGACAACATTTTTTTGTCTCTTATTATGTTTGTGACATTTTATTAGTTATCTATGTATTGGTTTCGTATTTATTAACAATCTTTGTAATTTGCTTCAGCACTTGATGAGGGACAAAAAACTGTTGTCTGAAAGGTAGTGTTTTCAACACAATAAATATTATTGACTGGCGAGGTCATATTTTTATCCACACCTTGAAGTTCAGAATATTGTTCTGTCGGGGCAAAACTTAACCTACAAAATGAAAAAATTCTGAAAATTGGACAATTTCTGACCTTTTTATAGAAAAAAAGTTACATCTGGCATTGAAAAAAAATCAACTTCAAGGCTAATATTTCGAAAAATTTTCTATGACGAAGCAACTGAAAATCAAACGAAAAGAATACGTGTCACGCGGATTTTTTATACAGATGGTAGAAAAAAATTTTTACGAATTCCATCTTTTAAATTAGCATAAAATGTAGCTACCTATTTATTACGTGAATCTTATTGACTAATCAACTCATCACTTGATAACAGTATTAAAAAACTGTCAAAAACTTGTAAAATTCGATAACTTTCGCTAAAACCTTTCACGAAATTCAAGTATTCTATTTTTAGGACCAATCTCAATCGCCTTTTACAACCGATCAAAGCAAAATGGAGTAATAACTTCAATTTCACTGTACAGTGCAATCTATGCTTTCCTCAGCATCTTATTAAACGATACACGGCGGTAGATAAACGTACAAACTAAATGATAAGGTTAAAGAAGACGTTATCCATGGATAACCGAGCCTTTTTTTTCATAAAATGACGTTGAATGAAAACCGTTAGTTTACTCCCTTGGAGCATCAGAATAATCTGTGATCTTGCCGGCTGTTTCAGATTCTGCTGTCCCACTTTGATGCGTTCAAGTTCCCGAGCTCGGAAGTGGTGCAGTTCCGGGCGCTGGTCACGCCGTGCATGCCGTCCTGCGAGCCCGTGCAGTGCGACCAGGAAGAGTCGACGGGCGAGCTGCGATCCTCCATCTCGTACGGTCGGCGACGAAGGCGATCGGCCTCGCAGGCGCGCGAGGATCTACTCCTCGTCCAGTCCATCCAGATAACCGACAAGTTCGGCTTCGAGCGCGAGGCCAAGCTGCACCAGAGCAACGCGAGCAACGCCGCGAGGGACGAGATCTTCATCGAGAGCGACGACGTGGGCCCAGGAAGCGGCTACTTGGGGGTCTGCGCGAACCTCGCCGAGATCCTCGTGGCCGCGGCCGTCTTCCTCGTGGCCCAGATCGGCGTGATCGCCGCTTGGACCTTCACCTGGCAAAGGCGCAAGCAGCTGCTCAAGCACCAGGAAGCGCTCTCGGTCTCGGTCTCGGTGCCAGGCATGCACACCGGCCGAGCTGACAGCCTCTGCAAGCTCTACGACGCCGGATACTCGCGCCGCTTCTGAGGCAAAAGCCCCTTTTCCTCTTCTACAATCAGCTCCCTCTCATTACCTTTTGCCATAACCTAACCGGATAATCTCCTTTCGCGTCGCGCATCCCCCCGGCACATCATCCACTCCAGCGGCAGAGTACCACGGGGCGAGGAGATTATCCCCGAAGAAGTGGTCAACACATCCAGTCAATGCGACTCCCCTCGGAGAAAGGGAGCGCGATGTTCTCCATTTCTGATACTGCGTGCATATCACCTCGACTGGCCGATTTACCCACGAAAACCCAACGCCAGTAGACACATTGATCGAAGCGAGGAACGCTTTCCGTATAAACGTAATCGTTGGTCAGTCTCACGCTCACTCTCCTTCCCTCTCTTTTCCAGGCGGCCTTCATCTTCTCTAGACAGACACTTGCGAATTGGCGGGCCCTGGGGGAAACTCTCGCACCGGGCATTTTCACGATACGGGGGTTTCCGAAGATCGGGGTCGAGAAAAAACGGGGAGGAAGAAGAAAGAAATTCTTTTTTCGTCTTCCGGAAGCCGTGGGAGCGGGCGTGGCTGCCGGGCGTGGAGGTGACGCGGGTCGGCCGGGATAAGCTACGTAACGCGGATTCTAATTAGCATCGGGAATCGAGCGTGATTATGCAGATGGCCCCGTGAAGTAGATGAAGAAGGAAGGAAGGGGGGAGGGCGCGAGCGTATCAAGGGGTTGGCCGAAGGTTAATTGCCTCTCGTGGCGTCTCGGGCTGAGTTGATGGGGTAGAGCTCTAGTCGAGGCGCTGTTGGATCAACGATAGCCATCTCTCTACACCGGGCCACGTGACCTGGGATCCTCTTCGACTTGTTCCCGGCCACGACCCGTTCTCCATTCCCGGTACGTTCATTTACATTCGCGACGCGTGACCTTATCAATCCCTCTGTCTTGACTTCTCGCCGTCTTTCCCTTGCTTCCGTGGGTGAGCGGCGCGTTAAAAATCCCATTAATTAATGAGATGCATCGGCCGGCTATCTCCGCGAAGCCATCTCGCGACACCGATTTTCGGCTCACACGCCGGGCATCGTTCTCCCACCGGCGGCGCCGAAACGGGAATAGTCTACACGTTCCCCACTTGACGCTCGGCACAGTTAACATCGATTTTCGTCAAGTCACACAAAACAATAACGGGATTGTCATTAATTAGAAAACTTGAAGGAAATTGGAACTCGCGCTCATTCAAGACAAACAGCGCCCGCTCAAGTTTGTTTGTTACGCTTTACTCAGCACTTGGATCGTTCCTTTTCGCCCGCTCGTTCGTCTCCCGGAAGTAGACGAAAATTGGGCCCGCAATTGCCGCGATACTCTTTTTCCTCTGCTGCCCGAGATGGCGTGCCGTCGGGTCCGCTTGTGACTTTTCTGCCTGTCGAATCGGTGCTATTTCTTTTTTTTTTTTTTTTTATAATTTTTTTTCATTCGTTTCGTTTTTTCCGGGACGCGACCTCGACGCCCCGGGCGCTCCATCGGGACGTCCGATCGCGGCGATGTGGGACGTCCTACAAGACTTGCTGCGAGTATATTTCGTATTTTCCTTTAGCGATAATTCTTAGCAAATGTACACTTTCCGCTGGGCTCATCGAGACGAGCCTAACGGAAACTGCCGACTGTCACATTACGATCGAATATTGCATAGGTACTTGCGACTATATTATTATTATTTTAATTAGTAATCTCATCATTACGCGATAGTAGGTACATCCTCATACTAGATTTTTAAGGAACCCCCTTTTTTTTCCTAATACCAAGTTTCACATCAATTGCATGAAATATAACGTCAACATATACTCAAACATCACTCCTAGTGATAACGCATAAGTTTATGTGATAGGTTGTACGCATAGTAAAAGGTTCTTCTGACGAGAAGAAAAAAATGGCGACGAAAGAAATGACCAATATTGGGCCCGAGGACGACCGCCGTAAGCGTTACATTTGCTAGTAGAATAAAGCGACATTTCGTCACGAAATCACAGCTCGTTATAGCTTCTCGCGTTCGCCAGCATGGTTGTGCGCCGTCTCGAGTCTCCTCAACAGGCGTTGTATTTTATTATGCTGACTTGTGCCTTTATCCACTGACGATAATCGTCATAATGTAAGCGTCAGGTGCTTGTCCTTGGGCCCGAGGTGCCTTCGTGTAAGCTCGCAAAAGCTCGAGTCTGTTCTGTACTCTGACAAGTGTGTGTAGCCCTCCTGCGTAGCTGAACCGTACAGCTCTGCGCGTCTTCTTTTATTCTCCATTTACCGGCCTATCCATTTTAAATCATCCGCGTCCTCTTATTAACTTCCTCACCTCGCCAGCTCTAACTATTTTAATCACTACACAGCCGTCACGTACAGATCTTACCCGACGTACCCGAGCCCTCATACCGGTGCACCAGTATTGCTTATTTATTATTTTATTGTATCACACGCTCATGTCACTACTCACCATCGTCTTCTTCCACTTTATATTATTATCATTATGATTATTATGATTATTATTAATAATCTTCCACTACCCTTTACCATCTCTCTATCCCTTTCATCCTCTCTCTTTCTCCATGTCTCTCTCGCTAACTCTCCTTCTCTTACTCTATCTCTTGCTCTCCTTAATTATCATTTTCCATCCGAGAACAAAAAACCTGTGCAATTTCACTGTCGACTGTAATGTAATGGTAAATTTCGCAAGCGATAGACGTAATTTGTGTGTGTATTTTTTATACTACTGAGTTGAATTTCCCGCCAGAACATCGTACTCGTTGATACCGTTACGTTGTACATAAAATATATGGTACAGAGAAATAAACTCATTTTCTAACGAAACCTTGTCTTTGCTTTGCGCACATTATTCCACGACCGATTCGTCCTGATTCATCCTGATTCGTCCTTATAAAAATCGAAAGTCGCTAGTAACGAGGGTACAGAGGTACGCAGCATTTATTTCTCTCGTCATTTTACTGCAAACGAATATCTCGATAGTTTTCATTTCAATTTCGTTTATTTAAAGAGTTCCGTTTCAGTTTTATACATCGATGTTGGAGAGAATAGATTTTGCTTTTTCAGTTTAATTTCAACTTGATTTCCAATTTGAATTCGATACCCGAAAACTTTCCATGTTTTGGGGTTTAGCGTTTTTCTTTCCAAGGTAAATATTGGAAACCGATTGAAATACCGAAAATGATTGAACGCAAATATGTTGTCCTCGAAAATGTAATTCGGTTGGTTTCGGTCAGTTTCATGGCCTTCATGATGTGAAATTCGATGTATCGCTGGAAAGGGATTAAATGTGGTTCGACTGTGGAAGGTATGCAAAATCATATTTTGACAAACTGACGTTTCATAAATTATTAATTTTTTTATTGAACTATAAGTCTTATTTTTCGGATGCATTTAGCTCTCTAAATGTAAAGTTTATTTTTAGGCTTCATTGCACTCTATGTTACTGATGATGAAAAAAATTTATTTGTTTTGTGTGAGGCTTTATCATAATTTTTCAATCCCTTGCATTGCAATAAACCATTCCAGAAGTCACCAGTTATCTCATTCGTTCAATCAATAAAAATCATTGATGAAATTTTGAATTTTGAATCATTTTAGAGAAAAAAACCTTATGTTTTCAACTGTGTATGTGAAAGTGTTTTTTCAGGAGCCATCAGTATTCTGAAAAAATCATGTAATAATAACATTTTCAGCAAATATTTCCTAGGCCGAAATTCAAGCTTAATCATATGTTTTGGATTGAAAATTTCATAGCATAAAATTTTGTTTACTCTGAAAACAACTATATAATACCAAGTCTTACAAATAATACTTATCTATTGTAAGTACCGTACCGAAAATTTCGAACCACAGGAAGAAATATATGCCAAAATTTTCATTGGCATAACTGGGATATTTTCAAAGGACTGAACGCTTTCAACTATAAGTAAGTATTAGTAAAATAACGACATTTTCTTTGTCCTCCTTGATACGTTAGTAATGCTATCTGTTCAAGGAATAAAAAAAACACTGTCGTGATCAAAAACTTTATTAGATACTATTTTTTTTACAATCGTAAGGATTTACACATATTTATTTACATATACGAGTGTGACAGAATTGTACAAGGTTATTTAGGTTTGAGTGTGAAATTCTAATAGTGATTTCTATTAACAAAGTCCATGATTTTAATGTTTATACATAACCTACGATAAAAACAAAAAATTAAATTACGACCCTATACAGCAATTTACTTTGTCCTCTCATTTAGGCAAACAAACTCTTACTATATGAATTTTTTTCTTGAGAACGATGACCTATACCTATATTATACATTTTAGAAAAAATGAGTCGAGTACGTATAAAATATAAATAATTGTAATTTTGTTGACTAAAACATCATATTGTTCGTCAAAGAAATTTAAAAAAAATAGAAAAAGAATACCAGGAAAAGTCTGATGAACAGAAACTCAGGCAGATGGTCCAAAAAAGTTGTTTTTTTTTCTCTGATGGACGTGTTATTTGTACCATGTATATGTAGTGTTCAGGAAGATGGGCAGCTTATTCAAAAATTATTATTTTTCCCTTCTGCAATTTTTCTGCAAAACTACAACGCAATAATTTGGCGAACCTGTTACCTACATTATTTCCAAAAAATATCTCGAATACGAAATTCGTTTATCTTACAGCAAGCTACAAGAGCGAATCTTTCTCGCGGTTTCTTGAATTGCATTTGTTCTAATTGCATTTATTCGTGGAATTTTCTGACAACATACGGTTTTCCTGGTGAAAATGATCAACGGTAGGAAGAGCGTTCGTGAGGTGTAACGGAATGCCGTAATTTGATTGAAATTCATTGACGCACCGGTGATGCTCGCGTTGTTTAAGAGAGACAAGAAAATAAAGGGTGAAATGTAATCCCGTGCGAACATCGCAGTTTACGCTTGTTAGAGAGCGAGCCGAGACGGAAGGAATCGTTATCGCTTTACGGAAATATTCTTCACAGATTCCGCCCGTTGTGTGAGATACTTTGTCGTGTGAGGAAAAAAACCGTTGTTTACACGCGCATCTATTAGATCCGAAGGATTTCTTTCACAATTATTTCCCTCGGCTAATTATTTGCCCGCAACGCTCAAGTTTCCTAGCTCCAAGCCTTGAAAACATACCCAGATAAAATTGTTAAAAATGATGTAATAGCACAAGTACTTTTAATGAATATGACAAATTTATCTTTCGAAACCCATTTATGGCGATCATAAACAGTAGCTACCATAAAATATGTATCGTAAAATCCAGGCATTACTCAATTTGCATACAAGTTACTTTTACAAACATACATGTATAAAAATTTCGATTAATATTTCAGGTTAAAAGACTCGTTCCGGCAATATTGTAATCCATACGTGACAATTTGTTTTCGCAAATCGCAACGTACAGTTGTGGTACTAAAAAACAGGCAGGAGAAAAATACCAAACAGTGACATTTTTAGAGTGCCATATTTTTCCATAGGCTGTAACGAATTGCCGCGGACGCACCTCGGTATTCCACGTGTGAAATATAGCCTCCCCATGAGTGTGTGTCTCATTACTTGTGGCCTGTAAATGGATGCGTGCATTGCTCGCATTAACGTGAAAGTGCGACGAGAAAAATATAGCACTTACTTGATAACGCTGTGTGGTCGCGTGTCACACGTTTGTTTCACCCCCTCATATATTTTCACGATTGTTTATGACAACAAAAAAATTTCCCCGCGAACCTTTCTATTACGGATAAAACTTGGCTCAAGTGGAAGAGCGCATTTGTTTTTAACGCAATTTTTCACCCAGCAGCGCAACGTTTCATACGCGTCGAGAAAAACAATTACTCATGGTGCTTGAATTTAATTGCCTTAATATTTGGAATTCTTGGTGTTTTAAAATTATGGTTTTCGTTTTCGTGAAGATAACGAGCAATCAAAAATGGTGCTAAACTTAGAAGCTGAGAATATTTTTTCAGTCACATTTTCTTTGATGCAAGTCATTTTACGTTCAGCAAGTTTTTAAATGCGTTATCGAAAGCATTATTAATAAACATATAAATTTCTAGAATTTTTATAAGTATTCTGATCTAATTTTGCAGGATTAGATGAAAAATTTTTAATCGAGTTTCGAAACGATCAAGTTGATCGAAGCCACATTAATGCTATATTTATACGTTGATTGGTATGTAATCAAATAACGGAAAATCGCTTAAATTAAGTACAAATGATGTGGAGAGAAGTGTTAAGAAGACATAAAGTTGTAATATTGAACTGACCCAATTTTAAAACGTTCACCCATTTCAGAGATTATTTTATTGCATTCATAAAGATATAAAAATATTTTATTTCAAACATAGAGGGTTTGATTACATTACATAAATCACGTGATTCAAAAAAAAAAGTGAATTAACTGGGTTGTTAGCTCTTTGGTTGAATTCTTTCATACATTCAGGTCAAAGAAAAAGTTTTAAATGGAGAGGTTTCTTTAGATAGTTAATTTGTAAACTTATGCAACTCGGTCAATCTTTTGGAATGTTTAGAAAAAAGAAAAAAAAACATCACTAAATAAAGAAACAGAAACTTTCAAGTATGCCGAGCGAGGTATAATAATAAATAGAAATAGCTTGTGCGTAATTCATCAATGTAATTATAGGGCTTGAAATCATACAGAAATTTTCTGAATTAGGTTTTCGTTGATGAAAAATTTCACACTAGAGAGCTATAAACATAGAAAAAGTCTCACGGTAATTTTTGTCTATATAAAATATTCTCTCATGAACGTATATCTAAAAAGACGAATTTTACTGCCAAAAATTGATTGAAATTTTTTTTCTTGCTTTTTCAAACATATTATTTTATCGCATTTTCATATATCGTTTAGATTTTGGGTAATAAAACGGATAGATAAAATGATCCCAGTTTCAAGGTGTCTGTTTTTTACAGAATCATGATAATTTTTAAATCTTTGGAGAATATCCAATAAATCATTGAACTAACTTACTAATAACTCAGTTTAATATCTAATTAAACATTGATCTAACTAAAAAAACTAATAATTACCTAGTTAATTAGAGGATATCAGTGCCAGAGGAGGACAAAGCTATCATTTCTCGATTCGTTTGATAGAAAAGAAATTTAAACATAAATATATAATATAAACATACATATATAAAATAATATATACGGCACCAAAACAATGGACAAAAGTTTTGTCTTACTAATAAGCATCTACCTTCTCAACCAATGAAGGATATGATAACTTGTTTAAATAGAAGATAAAAATTGTTGTTTTCCCCTTCGAAATTTTACACTACCTTATACTATATTTTGATAATTTCCAAGTATCAAAAAACGTGTGTTATCGTGCAGACATCTTCAATGATTTTGAAAATTGAAATAGAAACCGAACAATTTCAAAAATTCTGCAAAATTATATTACTTTGAATAACTTGAAGATCATTAATAACGGAAACGTTCAAAAACTGTAGAGATTTCTGGAAAATATTGAATAACTTAGCAAGCTGTGACAATTTTTTGAGTTTCCGTCAAAACTCTATTAGGCTCGACTTCCGAAAACGTTCACAATAATCTTAATATCAAAATACAGAGAGTCTGCTTTTAAAAATGACAACAGCAAAATCATTTGCTTGTTTTGTTTATAACACAATAAAAAAAACCTCCTTATATGTCCAAATTATTTATTGTACTTTATTTTATGCGATCAATAAGAACAAACGACAATATTAAGAAAACTCTTACGCTGTAATTGTCCTTTGAAAGAAATGAAACTTTCATCATAGCCTACTGTAAATAAGTCAGAACGTTCGTCTATAATCGAATCATAACCTCGAAGACTTGTAAATTAATACAACTGTAGAAAATAATCTAACTTCTCCCCCCCCCCCCCCGTCAACCAGAAAAAATTTCGTTTCAACGTAATCAACTTCTGAAAACCAACGTTTAAGGTAATAGCTTTCAAACGAAACAGAAAAGTGTTGAAATACTGTATGAATAAAACTTCTCAATGACTACTTCCGTTCCCAATGAGTCTACCATTCGCATTAGAGTATTCTGGTCATTGAAAAGAGAAGTTCATGCGTACGCCGAGAATTCTTCGCCTTTACTAATGAGAAAGTAACTTACCTACGTACAAATTCGTTCCCTCTCATGACGCATAAATATTCTGTACCCTAAAAAATATTGCAACTTAAGTACGCTGCATCTAGGCATAAACGACAGTCACAAAAATAATAATTTCCAATCAAGAAGAATATAAAGTCAGCGAAATCACTCCTCGTATACATATATTTATTATGACACACAACATTTATCTCTTGATGCTCGTTTTCATTACAGTATTCGAGAATGACCCCCTTTACCCAAAAAAAAGAACTGAAATCATAGCTGGAAAATGGAAAATCGAAGGTCCTTTCACCACTTCGTAGCGCAAGTTCGACAATCAACGACAAAGAAGCTGCCCGTGTTATTTATTTCGCTAAGTGCTCCCGATCGTTCGTTGCTTGGCGCTCGCTCTTTCGTCCACTCTCCGCCAACGATTTATGATTGCCAGAGCGAGCGTAACATTGGGATTCCGCGTGTTGCTCTCGAAACGACGAACCTCGTTAAAAACAGCATTATCCTCTTTTCCCTATTAGAATTCTCGTCTTCGCGGAAATCCTCGACGATAATTCAGCTCCCTTGATTTAAATATTTTTCAGCGCTGAAATAAGTGGCCCGACTCAAACGTCACGTTGAATTCCCGCCCGTAATTATTTTCCCTCAGAATTTCAGTAGCCAAGGCGAGAGTCCCAGGCCCATTTTTCAGGTCCCTCGTACCCTTATTACGATCATCATCATCATCATCATCGTCGCCGTTTTTTGCGACCGAGAATCAACACGTGGATGATGGCTCTCCCTTGGACTTGCAATTACTTTGTTTGGAACACTTGATTCCACAGGCGATATTAGAATGAGACGCGATTTATTTCTAATTGCATGGGGGTCTTGAAGATGCATCAACCTCATAAATGTGCATGCCATTAATAAACATGTCTGGACATTGCACATCATTTGATGATCAATAAGTACACGCGTAACAAGTACTCTTTACGATGTTAGTGGTAAATGCGCTGTGTCATAACATCTGCAAATGAGGATAAGAAAAAGTGTATCTACTTACGCGTCATTTTGCTGTTCTATTTTGCGCTGAGTAATTCATTCGAAGAAGGATTACCTAATGGAGCGGCGGTCCTGACTGCGATGCCATTATTTTTGCGTTCCTCTTTTTGTAATTTCACCCGTTCCCCTGGCTTATGAAAATACGGAACAGACCGTGTTGCCATTTCCAGGAACAATAGTTCCATCGATAAATAAACATTGCGTGGAATGTGGAAAAATCACTACTCGAGGCGTCTTTGCCACTTGTTGGTTTACTGTTTTGCCAGTTGTATGAATTTCAGAGCACTTTCGTTCGTCGAAACACTTAAATGCTTTGAAAGGACTGATGCTGATAATTTTCCTCCATGTTATTCGAGAGCTAGACGAATTGATTTATATTCGAATGAGGGACAGAATATTTCTTAGTTATCATTTGTTCACGAAGAAGGAATATGTGCTTTGACTGTTACATCAAAGCGTTACTTTTGTCTGAAAGATTACTTTGTTATGGCTTCAAATCAGAATTTGCAATTAAAAACTCTGAAGATGATTAAATATTTTACAAGCAAATTCACAAAAAAATAAAATAATAATGTAACTTAAGACTTGCTGTTGAATTACAGTTTGTATCGTGATCTCAAAAAACTGCTTTCCAGCCTTTATCGATATACTCTAATTTTCCCCAGCTACAAGAGTATATATTTGAATTTTTTTAGCTCATCCAAGAGCTCAACTTGCGGAATGCTTCTGTGATCACGTTGAAAGGATCATATTTACCATCAAATTTCCATAACAAGAACTCGTTCTAATTCCAAATGTTTCGCCCAGTTACTCGTAGGTAAACTTTACAGCATGGTCGTATCGATAAATCTCGTCGCCGACTCGCAATTTGTATTCATCGACATCCCCATATTCCGTGCTTTTGTTTCGACTTCTACAATCATCGGAAATGATTCTCAACGATGAATAATTGCCTATCTCGTTCGGGTTCCACAGCAGCACCGCGCTGTTGGCGGTTCTTGGTTTTATTCCGGAATGCATTCGTCGGCGTGGGCAACGATACGTATGCTTTGTCATCAGGTAGCATTACACATCCCATGAATTAGCCTGTGGCGTATGGTAATTTCGGTCCGGGCGCCGATGCGAGGCGCCTCGTAAACACTGGTTGCATCTCTTTCGAGCCTCGGCATCGCTCACCCTCTTTGCCATTACTTGTTAATAGACGCGAATAAAGAAGCATTCGTCGAAACGATGATACTCCCCCAGAAGTCACGGGCGAAATCATCGATACATCTCTCGCTCGCGGGAGTCGACTTTCCGCAGCCACGGAAGCTTTATTCACTTGGCTCCCGCGTAATGCACGAAAATTTTTCCCTCATGAATCTTCCCCCCACCCATTAGAGAGCGTATATTTTGCATGCATTCGTTTAATGCATGCACATTGCGATGCACACTCCGGATTATGACTCAACGTCTTTGTTAGCAGCATCCTCGCGTCATGTTCCAGTAGTAGTTATACCATCGTTATGAAATTACGATTATCCACGATCAGAGCTGAAATTTGCTTCAATAACCGCGATTCGCCGCGCTCTAAATTTTTCGTAAAATGTGTAATCTCGTTGTGAATAATTTACGTATTATGTAGATGACACAAATTAGCGGTGAATCTTGGGGCGCGCGTTATTAAAATCGGTCCTCGCAAGGTCGACCCTTATATGAGCGTGAATTTCGCCCCATCATTCTTGGGGCGTGAATGCGCGCGTTGGCACCGAAGCTTCTGCAGCGCTATCTCTATAATTTAATCTGCGAGATCGTTATCGCGTATTGCGTGACGCGCCTTTTGCTTCGAGCGCCAGATGTCCGCGATCATCCGAGCAGATTCTGAATATATCGCGTCCAACCGATACGCCAAATTGAGTTATAACTCATAAGTGGCGGACAAAAAAGTACGCAAAAAGAGGGGGTGTGGGATTGTCGCGGCTGGCATGCTTGTTACGCGAAACCTTGCAAGATCGCGACAATGATAAGTACATGGAGGCTACTTTGAAGTAGATGATAAGACGCGAGAAGGAAAGTTTTCGAACGGGAATTACCTGGGGCGAATCCCTGGAGGAAGGGATTAAGGGATAGTTTCCTTTGAGGAAATTTCCAGGGGGTACTTTGAAAATTCTAGATATATCCTTGGATTTGATAATTGTGACATTTTTTTCAAGATGGTTTTTTTAAAGTTGATTATAATTTCAACACTAAAATTGTTTATCAGAAATTCGACTTTTCTTGACAGTTTTGCCAGATCTGACACCTTTCAGTCTTTAAGTTACAAGCTGTCACAGAAGTGAAATATTTTATGTAACTTTATTACAATTTTTAACAATCTCAAAAATTCGAAATTTCTTATAATTGGAACAATTTTCAAAGAAGTACATAAAATACTGAAAGCTTTACGAATTTCAAAAGTTTTAAGTACTATAATATAATATATGCTTGGGACAGTTTTTAACATTTAGTTAAGTTGCAACGATTTTACCAGATTTCGAAAATTTTGAAGTATTCATAAATTTGAACGATGAAAAAAAAAAGAACGTTCAAAGATTTTACGACTTACAACAAAATAATAATATCAAACGTTATGCGCACTTTCAAGAAAGTCTTTTGAGAATTTTTGACAAGTTTTGACAAGTTTTTTGAGACGCGAACGAATTTGAAAAACTAACAAGGTTTACTATGAACGAGTGAATATTTTCTGGAATATTTTCATGTAATTTTTCGTTTTTGAGTAAAACTAAAAAAGTATCAAAGAACTCCAAATATCAATGTAATGAGCGATTCTCTTCTCTAAATTTTGTATTTTCTTTATGACTTCATTATATTTTTTTGCCCATAACTATTAGTATACTACGTGTGCAATAACGTTTTTTTGATTGTTACAATTGTAAAGCTAATGATTTCCCAATGTTGATTGATGCAGCTGAATAGATATGAATAAATTCTAAACATTCAACTACTGTATAATTGTAAACTACAAAAGTGTTGGAAAAAACACAAATTATAAAGTTTTGAGAAAAATCCTATCAAAATAATTCTTCTTTGTCTATCAGTTTTAAACCTTTAATTTCACTCCAAATACCCTCTTGAATTACTTATTTGCAAACAAGTCACAGCTAACAAATATATCAATGAGCTTATATATTGTACTAAAAAAATCGGTTTAGTTAACTATGACTAAAATTCAGTTGGTATATAATTAACAAATTATTCGGTTTTCTTGGATAAATTTAAAGTAAACGAAAAGAAATCCTCTTGCCCTATTATGTATTTTTCAAGAACAGACACGCAAATCTCATCCAGCAGTAATTAACATAATTCTGAGTGAATCAGGATTCCTGCAAATAACATTAATTTTATTTCTGTTAACTAAAAAACTCATTTAAAGTAACCACACTGAAAAAAAAAGATTTTCGGCTATGGCAGTAATAAGATACATGTTTTTTCAACATAACGCGGAAAAACAGATTTTATTTGAGAGAAACTCGTTTTTTTATCGCCTAGCCAATTTTTTCTGCTGCCAAAACACAATTATAATACATTACATTTCACTGCATAATAATTGGTGTTCTGGCTATGGAATGATTGGTTAGGGTGACAAAAATAAGCTACTGCTGGAGTAGAATTAACTTTCTCAAGTTGTGTCAAAGTAACTCGTATTGATGCTGCTGCAAGTTATCTTTTTTTTCCATTCGTTTGTCAAAACCAACCAAACCAATTTTTTAGTCTGGTAGAGTCTTCAGAACTTCGATCATACACATTCTTATCGACCAGGAAAAAGTTCATTGATCAAAAATCACTAATAACAGTGTCTCGTAATTCAAAACCTCCATCAACCATAAAAAAAACAATAGTTCCCTCTCTTCTACCAAATGCACTCCACAACCAAATGCCCATAAACAGAAATTCTCGATAAATACCTGCAAAACCAATTTAATGCAACTCCCCCTCCCTGACCTGACCACCACCAAAATAATCCCTCGAAAATCCTCGCCTCGCGGGTCACTTAATTGACAGTTAATTCGGGCCGTTAAATCATTTGTCTCATAAAAAGCCCACGGTGCTAACGAGGCTCATTAATTCTCATTTTCAATCCCTTATTCGAAGCGAGATATCTCCCCGCGATAAGGAGCCTTCCTGAAGCGTTCTATTTATGGCCTCATTGTATTCGTTGACATAATGCCCGTGTAGCTCATAGGAATTTCCCCTTTGGTCTTTACTGTTGCCGGAGCTGGCGCGCGGCGCGTTACGGGCCGCTTCTTTCGGGTCGTCCCGCCGAAAGAAAAAGGGAAAACCCGACACCTACTCGCGCGCACGCCGACGCCCGCCACGAGGCGCGCAAAATAAGCTCTTTCAGCCGTTTTCCCATTCGCCGACGCGGCTCTCTCTCGGGTCATTGCCACGGCCGATCTCGTAGCGGCATTCGCTTAAACGCGGAAAACACGCGCAAGCACGATGCACGTGCGAACGGTACCACCTCTAATACTTGTACGCGGAAGGAACGCAAAAATCAGCGCGCTCTGAGGCTATGGAATTTACGGGGCATACATACGGTAAATACGAAATATGGTTGCTCGAGGGACGTTACTTTCAGCGACGTATAGTTATCTCCCTACTCCCCTTGCGAGAATCATATTCTTACGAAGCTTTTGACACAACCTACGAGCGTGTACGCAATGCACTTTTCCCTCTAGTTCTAGTAGTTCTACGGCCACCAACCAATCCCCCCTTCAACCTTCTTCTTCTTCTTCTTCTTCTTCTTCAATGCATCCCATCCCACTTCAAACCTGGAATATCGGGATAATAACGCGGCCTTTCATCCACGCCAGTAGTGGGGCGTATAGCTTCACCTTGACCCACATCTTTCTCAGGGCTTTGGGTGCTTGCACTTTTTTCGCGAAAGAGTTGGTTTCTTTCAAAATTTTGTATAGTTTTTCAAGGCTGCCACAGATTGAATCTGGATTTTGGGGAGGTTATCGCAGTTTGTTCTTAAGTATGTTACATGTACCTACTTTTCGGTAAGCTGTAGCTTAGCTAGGAATATTGAAAATGGGAATAGAAGTGGATTCAAATGAACTCATTTATAATACCATGTTCTGTATATATTTGAACCAATTATAACTTAAAAAAATATGTTGTCAGTTTATTATATTATTACAATTTAAATGCTAAAAGCAAAAGACAGACAAGTAGACACATCTATCTGTTTCTCGCTTGTCCGACTTTTGCTCTAAGCCTTTCGATTTTCATTACACTAAGAAAGAAAATTTTTGATAGACAGATATTTAAAATCTCAATTGATCATAGTAAAATAACCTAGATGTAGACGTGAAATTGAAATTGTATTCCAGGGATAGGTTACATAAAGAGAGAGTGATTTTTTTACATCGATAAAAAAGCAATATAAACTAAAAAAAGTAGTTACAGAAAGAATACAGATTTTTTTCCATTTATCAAAAACTGTAGGAAATATAGATGTTTCAAACATCATCTTTGAAAATCCACATTTGTCTTAGGGCTCTTAATTCTTGTTTTTTTTTTTTTTTTTTACGTGTTCCCTCTCAAGTATATTACACGCAAAAAAAAAAGTTTCTTAAAATTAACTAAATCTTTAGTCACATACGACCTAAAAAAGTTTTTACTCATGTCTACTCAAATATTCATTTAAGTTATTCAAAATATAGTCGAAATAAAAAAACGTAAAGGCTAATTGTAGAAAAAACTTTTTTAAAGTTCGTTTTTGACTCAAGATTTCGACAATCCACAGCCAAGTCAGGTTTCATAAAAAATAAAAAAAGGTATCAAATGCTTTTATCAACACTACCATGATCCTAATAAATTTAAATTAGTCAAGAGAGAACTTTTTATAGTTGGAATTCAGAAATTTTTATACGAAATGTAACTTAAAAGTGTTCATTAGTTCTTTCAATAATATTTTCGAAAAAACTTTTTTATATTCAGACATGTAGAGTTTTAGTTCATTATGAAATACTGTGGAGAGATGAATTGGTGAATTCTATAGCAGAAAAAGATCACTTAAAAAGAAAATACTTTCAAAAATCGATCAATAAGTCAAAAAACTTGAAAACGTTATCGAAAGAAAAATTCAATTTTACTCATTTTGATTTTTTTTTTTAAATAACCAAAAGTTCAAAGGAATTGAAATGTCCATACAATCACGACTTTCTCAGGACTTTGAGTTTTTGCTCTTTATATGCGAGATTCGAGTTTCTTCAACATTTTCAACCCCCTTTCATCGCTACTAGAGTAGAAATCAAGAGTTTTGAAAGGGAATTCCTGTTTCTTCTCCAGAATGTAACATCAAGTTTTCGGAAATCCTTACCCGAACTAGGTATTATGAAAACAAAAAAAAAAAAACAAAAAAACAAAAAAAATTAGTACAAAACGCATTTTAAATCAGCCCAGAAAGAGCGTTTCAATCGGAATCAGAAAATTAAAATAGCAGAAAACTTTAAGTTATCAATAAATAAGTTTATTAGAGTTCTATTACAGAAAAAAGTCGCTTTCTGATGTTAATATAAACAATTCCCACCCCACCACGAAATTATAAGAATGTGGAACTGAATTAAAAACTACAGTTAATAAATACTACACAATAGAAAAGCAATTTTTAAATCATACATAAAGTAAAAAATAATTTAAAAAATAATTATGATTCGAATAATGTTATTTAATTAGTTCGTGTATAATTTTTTTTGCTATCAAAAACTGAGGACAATAAATAGTTTTTAAAACCATTGTACTGTCACCGATTAAATCTGTGCCCAAAAAATGTCGCCACAGTATTTTCTATCTCCTTTCATTTCTGATTAATGCCCCTTTTTTCTTACACACAAAAAATGATTTACTTTTTTTTTAATGTTGTAACGGTTCGTTGTTACATTTTATCACTTGCACGTTACTCATTTTATCACTTTGCTTATTTTTCTCCCTTTCGCTAATGGTCGGCGCATGGACCATATTAAAAGCGAGGCATGGTGATCGTTTAGCAGATCGCTTTACTCTTTCTTTCCGTCGAATGTTTCACGGCACTTGAAAGCCTGATTGGAGGCTTACATACCTACTAGAAACGCATACCAACTAATCGCGCACTGACACATTAGTCGTGCCGCTTCTTCCACTTCTTCTTGTTTTTCATTTCCTCTTATCTATGTTTCCCGCGGCGTCCCTAGTTACCCTGGGAACGAGTTGCAGTCAAAAACCGCAACATGAATGAATGATGGATAATAATTTTGGGTCAACGGTTGCGTCAAAGTGTGCCTTCCGTCTTGAAAAATCCTTTTTATAGTCGATCCCAGAGAAGTCAATCTGCCAGTGGAACAAAGCCTTAATTGCACGGATGTTAAACATACTGCGATAACTGTAAAATCAAGTTTTCGTTGTGGGAATAATTCAGCATTTGTCAATTTCATAATTCCTCAAATGTACGTACAACCACATAGTCTTCCATCTATGACGCCGTTTATTCAAACGTTTCGTGTCTCGTATTGAAACGAGTTTCAAAGTATAAAAAACGAAAGCAATGTCATCGTATTAATGCTGACTTGTAGCTTTTTTTCAACGTTAAGTGTTTCTGCACAAACAGTCATCTTGATCCAAGTATCAATTATGATTCGGGGAGATCATGGCAGTCTCTGAATCATAGCTATGAGTAATTAATTAAGAACACGATTCAAAAAGAATCATCCTACTGGTCGGCACTTTTTAAAATGACATGCACAAATGTTTACAACATTCCAAAGTTAGCCTCATCTCAAATGAAAGCTATGATCGTCGAATCACGATCATAAACATATACTTGACTTTGACATTTCACAGTAACCTAACTAACACTGTTACAAAGTATTGCTAAAATACATAGTAAATATGACCATATAAAACTGATGAACATGTCTTCGAATGCGCATCGTAAAACCCATGCCGAAGAAATAATTTTGATTGAGCGATATGCAATCGTCGAAGAGTTCCCGCAAACGAGCACGATTCAACAACTGTGTTGCATTTCATTACGCTCTGGAAGGATGTAATATTTCCTGATGCAAAACGACGAAGCCACCACTTCTCGCGATGCCTAAAACCACCTTTTACTGATGTCTCAATCACGGTGGGCGCAAGGCAAACAAAAAGCGCTTATACGCCTTATGAAGATTCCGTGACGTGACGTGCCAGAGATTGGAGATTATCGATGGCCCGGGATCTACGGTATGATTTCATTGTAGATATGTATCGACAGAACGAAACAAGGAGTTATGGGGGAGGTCAGTGCGCTCTGCCGTGGCTCGAGGCTACATACCTTCCGTTTCTTCACAACCTCCGACTGCATAAAAGTGCCAAGTTTCATAGCCCTGCATGATACTTGCCCAACATTATCACCTCGGCAATGACAAAAAGCAAATTACTCATTCCTGCGTCCCCTCCTTCAACCCGCCAGCGTGCATACACAGCCGCGATTCGCGAACAACGCTGGGAACCAGTGAAAGCGTTACACGCATTCTAATAACTTAATCGCACCTTGCTTACAGACATCGCGCGATGCCGATAAGAATCGCTAAGCTGTCGATTTCACCGATAAGAAATCAGTTTCTCTTGATTATTCACAACATGCGGCCACCATGCTCTGCCATTTGTCATGTTGAGGGGTTTGAACTTTTTTTTTTCATTTCGTTTTCATGGCAATCGTTGGCGCACAAAGGAAACAAAGAATCTACGATTACTTAATCATAGGAAATCACTTTCTAGAAAGTATGGCAGTCGGATTGTTGAAATAAAGAAACTATTGAAATTAAAATTGAGGTAGTTTTTTTGCTTCCTATCTTGATATTCTTTTTTACTCTCCAATACGAAACCTGCTGTGAGTTAAGGAACAAATACACATTGATTGTGATAGTGTTATCACTTGGTCATGAATCGATTGGTATGTCATAATAATAATTTTTCATTATATCCAATTCATTTAGAATGAAAGTCATAACTGTCTGTACGTTGCATTAAAATATTTCTGAAAAAGTTCAAGGATTATCTTAAAAGGAAAATCTAAAGATAATTTACGGAATTAAGGATGGCCTAATGTTATTTATTGAATTGACTGATAAGATTGGAAAATAATATATAATCCAGATTTATTCAGATGTAGTAGATCACAAAGTAATTACAAAACTACTCCTTCGCAAAATATAAAAATATCTGTCGCAGGCCCGATACTTACATTCAAGCGTGACAATTTTAATTATTAATACACAATCAGCAATGAATTAGCAATGAAGATTGGTGGAAAGAAAAAAGATAATTCCATATACATATTGCATAAACCTAACATTATTTATCACAACACATATGTTAAATGATAATAATATTTATTCTCGCATTTACAAATACAATATTTTCTCAATAACAGTATCATTCAAAGCGAATACCTATTCTTTTATCTTAGTCTTTGGCATATTATGAACGTGTTCACCGAAACTTATATCCACTGGCAATTCATTGAATATACTATATTTGGTACAACAAAATAAGTTCCTGTATATTTTCTTCTTAAAATTTAGTACCATTTTAAACTTCCTGCAGGATTTAGTTCTGCTTCATTCAAGATATTCTTTTTGTAATGTCTTGAAAAAGTGTTGAATTATTTTTTGAACATAACGATTCATATACATCAAAGAAATACTTTTTTAGTTTATCCAATTCCATCAATCATTACTCACTATTTTATTATTAAAGATCATGAATTTCATTACGATAATATAAAGATTCTCGACCAGAATAGAAATAAAAATAAAAAGATCATTCTCTGAAATGGCTCGAATCAAAAAAAGTTAATTCCTAATTTTGAATAACTAGAGATATTTACAGAATTCGAATAGTTTTTATAGTCATTTATTGAAATATTTTCATCCTAAATGTATTCAGTTGATGCTTCTTATTATCATTGGAATATTTAAGAGGTTTCGATGTAAATTTTTTGCATTTACATCGAGTTTTAATGGAATGATAGATATCTACAACTTTTTGTTCTATGTGAAAATATACTTTTTGCCGATAATGCATCCATGGTTTGATGTAAAATTTCACAAAAATTGACTGCGTAGACGTCAGCTATTGTTAATCAGAAGAAAATTTTACAAAAGTTGCATATTTTATAGTCTTCATGATTTGAAGCTGTAAATTAAAATACGTTAGGTTGGAATTGTGATAATGAGTAATAAATAAATAAACGATTATTTGATAATATATTAAATGATTGTAATCAAAGATGCAAATTCTACTTTTAAACCGTAAAAGAAATTTTACTACAAACAATAATGCTTGTTATTCTTTTGCGTCTCAATAAATTGCATGGTTCGTCACTGACTAAACCAGTCATCAATCACCTAATTTGCAATTGTTTTAAAATAAGTATGTGAACAAATTTGAAAGTGACAATTTTTACATTGAAACATTTAACATTTTTATGAATAACTCGATGTCGCATAAGTATTGATAAATTTATAATCCTACTATATAGTGTAAATCAAGTTAAAATGTACCAATTACAAAACCTTTTCATAAACAAATAGAAATTTCTAATTCAATGCTTTTACTAATTAGGTAAATCGAAAAAGACTGTTGCATAATTTCAATAATAACAATAAAATGAACTCTTGAAACGTACCATTATTCATTCGTCTAAATATTTGCCATTATAGATATGTTCTAGAAAAATCACAGAAAAATGTTTCTAGAAATTTCAAGGTAATCATTGTTAAAGCAAGAAATTGTATCACAGACAACTTTAGCTCTATATTTATCATTTTATTCACCTATAACATAACTAACTTCGACTATTCAATTGAAACATTCATGAAAAATATCCTTCTGGGATTCGAAAACGTTAAAGAGCAGTATACACTTTCAATGTTGAATTCATAGCTCTACCACTCTCTATGTCAGAAAGAGATAACAGCTATCTGAGAAGCTGTACAATATGATACCGAACGTTTCGCATTGGTTAATGTTTTGGAGATTCGGTTAATCTCGTGGCATGGAAATTAAAGTTAGAGATGCGTGGCGGAGGAAGGCTCCTAATCGGCTCCTACGCTAGCCCGTTACTTTCACGTGTCGTTACGGTTTATAAGCATCGGATGCGTTCGACGGCGAAGCGAAGAGTAGCAGGTTCAACGCACTCTGTTTGCGATTAAACGCCCCCTCTGACGTCCGTCCGACGGCTGGATATTCCTGCTACTGACGCAGGATATTGACTAGCGATTTGACACAGGCTTTGGCTGCCCATCAGCGTCCACCGCTTAAGCCGGACTCGGGAAAGAAAGCTTTCGATCTTTCGCGAAATTGATTCTATACGTAGAGCAACGATCGGAGCCGAGGTATTGCCGGTGGCAGTTCGATTGGCCACTTTGATACAGGTTCGTGGGTTATTTTTTTCTTAGTTAGCTGCAGATGGAAGCAGGCTATGGCAATGTTGCTGATTGATTTGATAGTGCTTTTTTGAAAGGAGGCGTGTGTAGAGTACTTTAGTCGTGTATCAGTCATTAAACGGAGGTTCTTAGAATGTTCGGTATAATTAGAAAAAAGAAGGAGACGAAGCAGCAGGTGTTTATTATTAGCAGTTAATATCTTATAACTGTAAAGAGCCCATTTTCAACAGTTTTTTTTTTGTTATGCTTATGCTGGAAGTGGTCGCAATATTGTGGATTGAAATCATTTTCAGATTTGTTAGATTTTTAGACGCTGTGACCGAATCTTCATATCCTTATGCAAACAAAAATGTCGAAGTTTTTATGAGGTTTATTTAAAATTTCTTTGATTAAATTTGAATTTGAAAATTTTTCTGGAATTTTCAATATAGATGAGAGATATAAAATATGCCTTCTCTGAATACTTATACCTTGCTTATTTTGTCATTTTTTACAACTTTTTTGGTCACATGAAACACATCTTCAGGAAAGAAAACTGCAGAAGTATCGCGTGAGTGTCGAAATAATAATTTAACAAAAACCTATACCTTTTTTACAACTGCACCTGTACTGTGAGAAGATTGTGAGAAAATTCAGCCTGGACTTACATTCATGGCCCAAACACTGATCTGGCTTCAAGTAGTATATCAGGCATAATTTTTCAAAGTGTCATTCTAATTAGGAAACGATTTATCGTAGTTACGATGCATCTTTTTAGTTTCACTTCTTTCCATACATACCAACTTTTCCGATTGTATTGAATATTCAAGATCTCTCAACAATTTTCTCTTTCTGTAATAACTTCCAATATCCACTATGTGTACATTGTGAAACTTGATACATGTTGCGGTAATTGTTTTGGAGTATAAGTTGAAACAAGATTATCAGTTTTACACACCACTGAACATGAATGTTCTAATAACTGAGTTCTATCATTTCTCTTAGTTTGTCTGACGTTAAACCTATCACAATCTTATCATCTATTCGATAAACTGCATCAGTAAAATACGTCTTATTTATTTTATTTAGATTTACTGTCACATTTCAATTCATTCCGGAATCAACGTAAAATTTGCATGTTTTTACAAAATTTACAGTTTAATCAGCACTTTTACCAAATTTTCTGGAACTCAACTATTATCTTCTAGCTCCCTAATTTCGAAGTAATTTAAAAATTGTTTTTTTATTATTTACTAGCATAATTCATGTATGAAATCTATGGGATGAAGGTTTTAAAGTAAGATTTATTTGACTTTGATATCATTTTTTAATAGGATATTTTAATTCGTAACAAGTAAAAATATGGATATTCCCCTTAGATGGCCAGAAGACCATTTTTGATGTTAAGTTTCTCATTACATGAGTAAGTTTAGAGATTTTGTAATGTTAAAACTCATCATGTAAAAAGGCAAGATGTATGATCATCAAGAAAAAAAAAGTAATTAGTCACTTCATACTGTCATAAATACTTGTGTAAACTGTATTAAGCTTGAAAGTTTGAATCAGTGAAATAATGTGACGTTGTGGAATTATTTCATTCTAAGCATAACGCTCATGACGATTTTACTTTTGAAAAAAAGAAATCATAAGGAATGTTTTGGGAAACAAGTATTGATTTTTCGTTTTCAGAAAAAGTAAGAAATGAGAGTTTTCCTAATTTTAACCCATTTGGATATTATAAGATAGAAATTTTCATTTTTTGGTTCGATTATGATCTTTTACTATAACTATAGAACAATGGAAATATTAGATCATTATACACAGTAAACACTGATGCAGATATTTTAGGGGTTCTGCTCGCCGATATATTGATTAATTTTTAATCGTATTTCAAACAGTATTGTCTTTGGTACATTTTTTTTTCACTTTCTACATATTAACTAAAATTTCCAAGGTTTACGAACCGCAAAATTCCAAGTTCCTGGAAGTATATGTACATAAACAGTAGTATATACATTGATGAAGACAACTAATCGCCAATAAAAGTTTCGTCACTTACACAGTACTTAATTTGTATAAGACGAAATTTTACGTATGAAGACTCAGTAGCATGTGTGATGTAGAATTTATAGGATATCTATTACTGTACCTAAAAACTTGAAAAACATCATTTGCAGTAAATAAATGTATGGCTTTTATACAAACTAGACTCTTTGTAAAAGCTCATAGTCTGGTTGCGTATGCTAAGGCAATATGTTAATGGGATTCCAGGTTATCATGCTACTGTCAATACTTTTTTAAAAGACATTTAATACTCCATTTGACTATATTTTGATGCTCCTGTAACTCTCGAATCGCACTCATCAATCAAAACTCTCGACATCAACAGTTTGAAATACTTATCTTGGTCCAGTAAACAGCTATAAAGTGACAATTTTTTCCATAATCATCAATTACTCTGGAAAATAAATCCCCTGATTGAATTCCAAAAAAAGACCATCCCCTATTGATTACCTACGACAAAAAAACAGTCAAAAAAATGTTACCATCCCAACGAAAACGTTTGTCCAAATTAACCTGATGCCCTATAACCGCAACCTACCTCAAAGCCCCGAAACTGAGCCAAGGGAGCCAGACAAAAAGCCCGGACCGATGTTCCGCGAGCCAAAGGAGAAACCACTCGGAGCGGTAACGCCTTCGACCGAAAAAAAAAGCGAAAGCGCTTCTCCTCGAAAGCGATAACAAGACGGAAACACAAGCTCCCCCAGGCATTAATTTCAGTAGCGGGCAATGGCCATCAAAAGCCCGTGCTCATCGTATCAATAATCACCGGCTCCTTCTTCTTCACCTTTTCCCTAAGCGTAATTACAGGCTGGCTTTTTTTCCGGGCGTCCAACGAACCCGATTAATAAGTCCGTATCCCAGTTGTCGCCGTCGTCGCCCAGGATCACGGCGAGGCGCGAATAAACGAGAGGAAAAGAGACAAACGTAATACATATATGAGGATAAAGAGGAAAGGCACCAGAAGAAGAAGAGAGCAAGGGCTAGTTACGTGGCGAGCGTGGCTCTCTTACGTGGAGTGCAAAGAAAGAAAAAGGGTAAATGAGACTGGCGGTTGGGTAGTAGGAGTGAGCAGGAAGATGGGCAGATACACGTTGCGCTGCTGGGCAATGCGAGAGAGAGAGGGGCCGATTGGAGAGGAACGAACTGGCAAGGTCGAGCGTGGTAGGCCAATGTCTCGTCCGCCTGGCCTCGCGTTTTGCCATGTTCACTCAGCTCGTAGCTGGCTAAGCTGGCTGGTGCAACGGTGATGCGGCCGGCACGGTGAGCAGCAACAGCAGCAGCAGGGACGAGGGAGAGCAAGATGAGGAGGCAGCATTGCAAGGCCGCGACGATACAACTGCCTCGAGTTCTCTTCCATGTTGCGAGATGAGGCCACGGGGTAGGAAGGGGGCGCTCCACCTCGAGACGTATTCTACGCCGTGATACTGTTGAAACCCGGTCTGAAGGGAATGCATAAATTACGCGAGGTGATGGCCTTTTGCGATGTTATGAGATCGGATTCGCGCGGCGTGTTGTGGCGGAGCCGAGGGGAGCCATGAATGCCGCATTGAAATCCGACTCACGGGACGGCGACGAGGGCAAGGTGACGGCCGCCCGACTGTAATCGATGACAACAAAGTCGCCCTTGTGCGAGCCGGGATGGGCTCTGCTACGAGCTTTTTTGTTCCGTCTGCTTTTTTTACCAACTACAGCAAAAGTCACTATCGGAAACGTGTTATCGGTTTTATATACCGCGCAGATTTTTGACGCTCGGTCATTTTTCGCCTTTCAGGGGTGACTGGGCAATGTCTGAGCGTCTTCAATTACGAAATTTGTACTCGGCTCGTTTTTTTTTACGGATCGCTTGTAAGTTTTGACGCTACGGACCATTACACTTGAGTCTTGATGAAAAACCAGTGCTTTAGGGCTCTCGGACTTTCATGGAGATGACATTGAATGTTATCTTGACGAGAGTCGAGACGATTAATCACTTGGGTTTCTGTAGACAACAAGCTCCGGGGGAATTTGGGAATTGCCGACAATGCCAATGGACTCGAGGATGTTTATTTATCTTCTACAATGTTTGCTTTTTCCTGTGATGGTTTGTTTTACTTCCTTCGGATTAATTTACTTGAAAATGGCATTTGTCGAGGCTCAAGTGTAAATTTCAAATGCTTAATCATTGTTTGGTTTTAATTTCTCCTTAAAAAACCAACTTCAAGGCAATTGAAATATTTTTTTTTTTTCGTCTAACGAAATCTTAAGTTGCCCTTTAATAAATACACTTCAGTCTCAAACCTGTACGTAGCTTCTGGAGCTTCTCATGAAATATAGTGGATAACGAGAATAGAATTGAATAGCTTACAGATTTTCACAGGATGCCATACCTATTTTTGGCGTGTATCTGGATCACATGAAAAGACGATTTGATGAAACCTTGTTATACACTCCGTTGATTTTGAGAAAACTATAGGAATTTCGTAAGTTCAACCGAGGCACGCACGTAATTTCTTCCCTCCCAAAACGGTTCGTAAGAGGTTCTCGAATCAAGACCACTGAAACTGAGGCCCAATTGCACAAAGAACTAAACATTAGTAAACACTGATTCAGAACAAAATGTTATTTCAGAATTCTTTCCGTCCAAGGGGTATACCCAATTAACAAAAGAAAAGGTCACTAGACATCAGGCTCGGAGGGGTAAAAAATTGTCTATGATAGAAATGTGTAATTATCTACATGGATTATGAGTGATATTTCGAATGATACAGAAAATCGTATTTTACGTAAATCGGACATACATTTGATATTTGCGAGTGTACAGTTTTTCGATCAAGGCGAAACCGAGGTCTATAACCACACGAGTAAATACCAAACTCATTTTATAGTTACATAAGATATTTTATGTGCCTCTGGCTGTAAAACAAGTTTAAATATTTTCATTTGAACCAAACAAAAGTTTTCTTTGCCAGAAATACATAAAATTAATGTTTAAAAAACTGAAAACTTCAACAACTGGCAAACAACATTAAACAAACTAGTTTATTCACACATTTTTTTTAATTTCCTTAAGCGTTATTTTATCCATTGTACATTTGCAGATTCTTTTTCGGGCGCTTCTATTACAATAAAGATGTGAAATTCTCAAAAACAGTTTTTGTTTATTATTGGAAATTTTGCATTAACCTTTATTAAAAATTTGATTTTTTTATCACTGACAGTTTTTTCTCTATTAAACTGGCTTTTTTTATTTATATGGTATACCCTATAATAACTCGACAAAAATTTCAACCACTTTCTCGATATACAACCTATATTCCGAAAAATTTCCTGTATAAGAGCGACTTCATTATCGCAGGTTATAAGGCACAAACTTTTTTGAGCGAAAGCAAAAAATCAGTCCAGCTTTGAATATCCCTCCACTAAATATCCGCTGAATAACAAGCCACATTCATTGTTGAAAACAAAACATGGAGAGAAAAAACATCCCAAAAACCAGTCGATTTTCCGTTCGATTTGGTTTTTCATTAAATCATCTTTTTTCTCTCACAGTTTTTTTCCCTCAATCACTCTTAATTATTGGACTACATTTCCCTAGAATTCACATTGATTGTCAAATTTTTTATGAAAAGCCACAAAAAAAAAGTTCTTACACCGATAAGCATGATAATAAAAATGAAAAATATGATCAGCATAGGCACGAGCCAAATTTCCAAACTTGCATGTTTTGTGTAATAACACATTCTAAGTCTTATGGAATCCTTAAGTACATTTGGCAACACTAATTTCAGTTACAAACGTACGGTAGTCCGCACGTAATTCAAAATTAATGAACTTGAAGTTCAAACCATGCTCCCAACGTGAGCGATTGTGAGCTTTGCATGTCAATAGAACCTCGACTTTTTAATGGATCCCATGCTTTTGTGAAGAGAATGACGAGGCTAGGGAATAGGGATTTGTTCGAAGAGCGTTGATATGGTTGCCAACGTTCCGCCATTGAGCGTTAATATACCCAGCCACCTTAACATGAGCCCCAAGTTGTGATGGCTTCAAAGTCGGAATTGCCCATTACCCCGTCCCAAGCGCATGATCTCACTCCGTGATTGCCCTGCCACTTCCGCATTTCATCCCTGTTTTTGTTTTGCATAACTTCATGAAGCTCGTAAAAAGTGTCCTCATCCGACGTGCCGGGCACCTCCCCGAAAGACTAAAAAGTCACGGTAATAAACACATTATCTCCGCCTGAATACGAGCAATTTGTAGCCCTCAATGCGTAGCATCATTCTCACCAACTATCAACGTATCACATGGATGACGAATGAAAACGACACTGTAGCGTTACACATGATATCAATCAATAATCGAGCCAAACTAGTTTCATCCAACTTTATATTCAATACGCATTCAGGTGAAAGATTCTTAATTGGAAATCCATGCAAATCGCGAATCTTAAATTGCGCCGTTTGTTATGCATAAATTGCAAATACGGTAATGAGTGTGCGTGGCTCATAAAATCAGGCTTCAATTTCGTTGCTTTATGTCCACGAGCGACCAATTGTGTCAACCCGGTTAATTGTCGCTCGGCGTCATGCTGATTAAAATTCATGCCGGAAAAATGCGAAGCCATCAAAGATGAAACGGGCCAAAGCACTGATAAATTTTCTAACTTTCAAAATAAAGTGATATGATTCATATGAAAGATAGTCTGTGGTTCTCAGTTTCAAGAATATTATTACAGGGATATTAAAAAAATATGATATTCAAAACGATATCCACATTCACATGATTTTCTTTCTATTAATGGAATATACTTAACATCAATATTATAAATAGAATATACAACACTTTTTGTAACAATATACCAAAAATTTATAGAATGATGAGAATGTATAAACTAATTACTTATGAACGATACATAAATATACCTACAATCCATAAAACTTGTGATTCCAGAGCACAAACTTCTAAAAATTCATATCTAGATCTACGAAAATCTTACGAAATTCAATATATACGCAAAAATACTCGAAAACGAACGAATTTATGAATGCTCATAAAAATGTTTTCGAAAGCTATAATAATTCAGGAATTTATTCTAACTTTGAATCCTAGGGAATAGAGTTTTCCAAATCTACATAGAAATCTGTAAAAAAATGAAAATATTTAAATATTCTAAAAAAAACCCTACGAAATTCATTTTAAACAAAAAAAAATGAGAAAAACTGTAATTTCATGAAATACAATTCAATGCTGATTAAATTTAATTAAAAATCTATACATAATTAAGAAATCAATAAAACTTGGACTCCTACAGCAACAAAGAGAGATTCATATCGAAATCCACGAAAATCTTCGAATCTGCTAGAAAATCTTACGAAATTCAGTAAATACGCAAAAAGAAACTTATGAAATGAAGAATAAATTCACAAACGTTTTTTTGATTATTCCAAAAATACTTTCAAAACTTTGCAAGTTCTAAAAAAATACATAAAATTCATAAAAGTACTAAAAATAACTAAATCTGCTCAAAAAAAATCCTACGAAATCCAGTAAATACAAAAAAAATGCGAAAAATACCAAGAAAAACTGACATTTCATTAAATACTTTTAAGTGCTGATTATATTTCTTCCAAAATCAATACAGAATTTGTAAATCAATAAAACTTTGATTCCTGGGGCAACGACGAGAGATTCATATAGAAATCTATGAAAATCCTGAAATCTGTTGGAAAATCTCACGGAAATCAATCAACACACAAAAAAAAACGTAAAAAATGAAAAATTAAAGAATAAATTTGAAAACGCTCATCTAATTATTCGAAATATTTTTCGAAAATTTTGGAAATGAATAGAACTTGGACTCATAGAGCATTGAATTTTCGAAATCTACCGAAAAAGTACTATAATTTATAAGTTTTTTCAAATTCTATCGAACGTGTTGCAGCTAAATATTCCAAGCAAATGATCCTTGATGATCGACGAAGATCATTTAATTTCGAAATTTTTTTCCAGTATGTAATATTCTATTGTCAACAATAAAAAGATCAAAGCGTACAAGGTCATATAATTGAACTATACATGGAATTTTAAAAATAATAAATAAATATCAGTATCAACCATTTTTTCAGAATATTTTTTTTTTTTTCGTTAATATTTTTGGTTCGCCCTGGTGATATATTATACATCAGTTTTCCACACAAAGCAGTAAAGGTAAATATTCTTGGGTATGAGTTTAAGATGGTTTTCACACGAACCCACATGATTTGGGTTACATGGGAGAAGAAAAAAAAATCTCGACTTACGAATCTCATTTCTGGCAACAACCTCGTTTTTCCCAGACACTTCGAGCCAGTAAGTCAATCAGAAACGTTACTTTAGTTCACCGCAAAAAAGACGTGTAAAATAATACGGCGCCACCTCAAGCGTTCGCACTTTCCCGGTCGTATAATCACGCAAGTACATTTCTCTCCTCGAAATTGAACTCGGGGCTTCGTGCGATTTTATTTTTCGCTCAACAAATAACCGCTTTTTCCCCCGCGATCGTGAACTAAAAACAAGCTGATGAGCAGGATTTATTTTTAAATATCCCCAACTCAGTAATTGCGGCGCGTTACGTTTTCATATCCGAACTCGCGGGAGATTTTTTTCATGCATTTCGCGCGGTAATTACCAGACGGCAACAAATTGCTTCACGGAATAGCCACGTCACTGACAAAACCGCATTACTGACCGCATCATACCTGGTGCCAAGTGCGTTACATACAAATAATCTGTCACTTGCTTATCATCGTAATTCAAGAATATATTATCGAGTGTGAAAAATCTGACGAAAAATGCGCAGCGCTAAAAAAGTGCGCACTCAAGCTCAGCGACGGAATCTCCTGTAAATGAAGCCCGCAATTTTTTTGTTTTCTTTTTGCAAGCAATGAAGGCTCAGCGAAATTAATTTATCGTTGCTGAAAAGGTACGCAGTTTATGAATAAAAGTAGCGTATCCGAGGTTATTAAAAAAATCCTCGGATTCCAAGAACAGAAAAAAATCTCGTGCCACGGAAAACCGACACAAGAGACACAGAGAAAGCATTTCCTGCATTCCGTATATAATTAATATTCTCTTCAAAAGAATCTTGGTGTCCATAACTTTCATAAAATTTATTTGAAAAGCGCAGTCGGCGAATGGCACCGCCGGGAATAGAGCGCGAATTCAGAGTTCTTGTGCCCTGGCCCATGCAATTTTTACGGAACCGCGGAAAGACTTGACCCCGAAAAGCGGTCGCCAAAACCTTGCCTCGCAATCATTTCTACGAGAAGGATTTCCAGGTGAAGAGACATGAAGGAGAAAAGCGCCGGGAAAAAATGTTATTACACTTTTTGTCGCTCGAGGTCAAACCGAGGCAAAGGGTTGGTATTCAAAAAATTTTTTTATGGCTACACTGTTCCATTTCTGGCGCGTTTTCTGTCATGCAAATACGTGATGCTGTTATTGACTATGGCGCGAATAGCTTTTATCTATTTATCGAGCGAGAGAGCGAGTGCTGTAGTAAGTGGAACACGTGGAAGCGTCGATCGATACAGCGAATATTTTCAAAACCGAATGGAAAAATATCGAAAATAATGACTCGTTGATGCTGTCAAATTTCATTAAAACGATAGAAAGTAGAGTTTAACTGGTTTTATTATGCAAAAAATTTTGGTAGAGGTTTTGCGATAAAGATATTTTCGTAAAAACTAAATGATTTTACATCTCTTGAACATATTTGTGAAGTTTTTTGCAATCTTCTGGTTTTTTTTTGAGATATTTACTGTTACATTTTTTGGTTTTATAAGTTTTTGAAGAAGTAATTTTTATCGCGTTTTTAAAACCAAAAGTGAGCTTGCAGAGATCTTTTAAAATTAAGAAACTGACACCAATAATTATTATTTGCATAAAAAATTATGTAGTAGAGAAGGAAGACATGTATACTTAGCAGCTTACTCAGTGGGACGTAACCTTCTACAAAGATCTAGTGAATGGCAAGACCTTCGTAGAAAGTAAAAAAATAGTAAAAATGTAAAAATTTTTGATTTTCATGCAAGGTTCGTTTTCCTATTGAAATTGCATTGATTTTTATTGTATCAGTTGCTGGAATAATTTACACAGGTTTTCTGAAGAGTTATGTTTTATCATCAAAATCTTTGATTTTGTTATATTTAATTGCTCAGACTCTAGAGTAAAAATTTTTATCGATAGTAAATTGAGGGTTGAATTCTAAAATTTTAGATTCATGTATGCCAACAATGGAAATGAGTGTGTGACTTATGAAATATTTTTTAAATGCTTTTTACAAGAGCAAAAAATGCTCTTGTAAAAAAAAATTTGCTTGATAATCATTGTCGTCCAAATTATTTTTTTTTTGTTCCAGAAGATACTCGAAGTTATTTATTGATTTACTGATTGATTGATTTATTTATTTATTTATTCAGTCATTTATTTTTCAATTTTAATAGAGTAAAAATTTCCTTCTCCAAAGATTAAGTATGTTAAAAATTTAATTTTTCATATCTCGAAAATGAGCTGAACGATTACAAAAATATTTCACAAGCATGTTCAGCAACTATATTTCTATCCATTTTTGTTAAAATTTCTAGATCACAAAAAAGTGCTGCATAGTGATATTCATGGCCAATAATAAAAATTTAAAAGTTTCTCTTTCCCTGTTCCTTCTTCTTGTCCCATTTTTTGTGCTTCAGTGTAAAATTTCAAATGCGAGGTTTCTCCATTTTCGGATTCAATCAAAAATGTAATAAAATGTCTGAAATTCTCAGAACGAGAAATTGAAACATCCAAAAAATTTAAGACATTATTGTCCTCAAATTTTACTGTGAAAGATCGGTTTCTCAAAGACAGGAGTTGAAAGTTTTGATTATTGTTTTTAAATTTATATTATTAACTGCGACCTCTTGAATAATTATTTTTTTTTGTAAAAAAAATTTTTTACTTCAGTAAATTATATGAAGTTAGATCTGACACGTTTTCAAAAGAGCGAAAAAATTCTTTGAGAGAGTCATGGTTAGTTGGGTGTCCATTCTTCTGGCGATGTCGGAATTTTTTCCATCCCAGGGCTTTCAATCAATCAAGATAATAAAACAAAATTTTTTTGTAAAGTTTGAAGCAAATCGGACATGATTACTACGTGCAACAAAACGACTGTAATTTTAAATGGGATTGACATGTAGTTTTTCATACATTTTGTTCAAAAATTATATATTATGCAAAACTTATGATTAATGTTTAAAACTTGGCAGAGTTTGCGTATATAATGTTACATTCAAAATCAAATTTTTCTGGATTTCTCTATCGTTTTTATCTATGTTTTACAAACACCGAAAAAGTACATGTTTGCTTTCTTTACGTGTTTGTAAAACATAGATAACAACAACAAAAAAACTCCAGAAAAATTTGGACTTGAACGTCACATAATTCACTCAAACTATGCCAAGTCTTAAACATTTACCTTAAGTTTCACACAAGTGATTAATTTTTGAACAAAATATATAAAAAACTACATGTATATCCTATTTAAACCTCCAGTCTTTCAGTCTTTTTGTGGCACGTGTTAATCATGTCCGATTTGCTTTAAACTTTACAAAAAAATTTTTTATATCTCGAATGATTTAAAGCCTTGCACTGTAAAAAACTCTGACATCGCCAGAATAAGTGACACTCTAATGGATAGTGATAGAAAACTCAACAGAAATACAATTATTTACCCTGGAAAATCGAGGTGTAAAAAGTTTTCACCTTTTGGCTTCGAAGGGCCAGTTGTTCCTTGAAGCAGAAAAACAATTGCTTTTTTCTCAATGAACAATTTTTATATTCACAAGTCACAAAATAATCATTATATTCTATAGTTTCTAGATCCCTCGAAATAAAAAAAAATGAGATTATTGGTTTAGAAAAAGTAAGTACTAATAAAAAACCGAAAAAATTGCAGGCCAGTTAAAAACTCTTGCGTCTATTTTAAATTCAGGTACAGTTATTAAAAAATCCAAAAATTAACCAACGTAACACGTATAAGTTTCACTTTTGCTTTTCACCACTTTCCACGTCGTCTCTAAAACCTGCACAATCGCCAGCCAACAATTATGATAGCTCGAAAGCTGGCGTTACAGTAACTCTCGGACGCTTTTTACAGTGAAGCATTATGTCGCCGTAGCATAGATGTTGGAAATCTCATTCGCAGTTGGTACGTGTAGTGCTTTGAGTTGGCGTCGGTAAATGTAACTACGCGCTGCCAGTGACGGCGTGATATATAAACTTGTAAAATGGAAATAGATGCGTGTTTTTACTGGCTCAGCACTCGGAGTGCCTCGACCCGGGGCGCGCATTCTCGCGCCGCGGTTATGTAAGTCAATTTAAATATTCTACGAGTTGCCCAGTGCGCTCTAGCTGAGTTAAGCGCTCGCGGATGTTCCTGGCACTTGCCAATATCGGCTCCGGGGCTTTTTTATGCGCTCCCATCGATTGCAGTAATCGCCGTGGCGCTCTATACCCTCAATTAGCATTTTACACGTGTACCTTTGTAATTCAGATTCAGATGTAAATGATGGAAACGAGATCAACTACTTGTTCGGCCATTTAATAGTGCCCCTACGTGGCTCGCTTTATCAGCCCATGCCGGACGAGGCAACATTCACAATTCGTTATATTCGGATAAGGATGTTAATTCACGATACGCCGATAAGCCGAGCAAGGATAATGCAACGAGTCGTGAAAAACGTCACCGCGCCCATCACCGTATGCTCGATATTAATTATGTACTCGGGATTTTTCGCGTTTCGAAGGAAGAATGTACGCAAATTCATTGGCGTCGACTTATCTCCGACTATTACGACGAATGTAATCACGGAGAGATGAGAGGTAGATAGGAAAATGAGCTTTTTCTATGCCGCGGTGAAGATCAGAAAAGAAAATTTACAAATCTTCCTCCTGCGGCCGGTAAATCACCGTGGACAATTCCAAACTATGAATTAGCGAAAGAAATCTCTGAATAAAAAATAGCAATTACGGGAAAGCGCTTGGCGCGCTGGGCGTTGTTGTACTTCCGACGCTCATTACCCCCGCGTGACTGATGGCGCGCGGATATAAGGCGACCCGAGGCATTCGTGGGTATCGAATGAAGTTTATCCGAGTTTTGCCACTTGGAATATTTCCAATCCCGGTTTCATTCGATTTTCACGTAAAAACTTAATCTGATATTTAAACCTCGAATAGCACGAATGAAGAGAGTGGCAATTTATTTTAATTTATTATTGTGCTCGCCTAAATTAATTTAGAAATAGCTTGTTTCCATAAATAAATATCAATGTGCTCATGTAGAATTTAGAATATTTATTTAAAATTAGTTAATGGGACTTGTGACAGTTTAAACTTGATTCAAGTGAAACCTGCCACATATTACAAATAATGACTTAAAAACAGAAAAATTTATTTTCGAGTTTTCATTTGCTATTCATGAATTACTTATATACTTTGAGATTTTGTGTCAGAATTCGGAGAATACATCAATTTCATACGACCAGCCACGAAGAGAAAAAAAACGTCTGCCAATTTCAATGCCCAATGTCAAATATGTTGAGAAAATATTCTATTTAAATTCATACAAATGAAAGGTCCAAGATGATCTCCAGAGCCACATTCAGTTTCTGTCTTCAATATATTTATTCCATCAATATTTCGACCTCCTATTGGGTACTCATCAGGATCCTTACAAAAATTCAGAAAAATCTCTTTTAATAACATTCTAAACAAAAACAATCATAAAGAAGACCGGTTAGAAAAATGTTTTTACTCACGGTTACAAAGATTCTTCTCTTCAAAAAATTGTGATCGGCAAGAATTAAGTTGGAACCAACCATCATTAAAACTTTCTATAACTGAAACACGATCACAATTAAGTCGTTATTTTTTCAAAAATAATAAATATATATACGAAAATTTCATTTATTTGAATTTAAGAAAAACGAAGCATACAGATGATTAAAGTTATTTTGTTTAAAAACAATTTTTTTCACATGTTCTTGCTGGTTATGGGTACTCCTGCGTCTCAAGTTCAGTACAAGTCGTTTGGCTGAGCGTGTTAAAAGATTATATTCACTTGACTGGCTTTCTGCTTCTTACTTTATTTTCTTGAATATAGAATCAATTTTCCTTGCTGCCAATTTGTACGATAGACAGCTGTCAGGTTACACAAGTCGATTCCAGTTTCATAATAAGATGGCTCGAAATATATGTATTCTGTACATAGCAGGGCCGTAAGCGAAATTTCCTGTTAAAGAAAGTTGCAGGCAATTTTTTTGCCGATTATATTCTAATTAAATATGGAGAATACAGAATGCCATTGATTTTTTTGGAAAGTACACAATTATATGATTTATTGTTTTTTTTAATGAAACTTCAAATGTCAAAATCGTATGAAAAATAATTAGTAACTGATTAAAGGTGGGTTCAAGTGATGGAAATCATGATTAAATAATCAAATAATTGACCATTTTCGAACCCTGCCTCGAAAATCCACTGCAAGTTATGGAAAAATTATTAAAGTTTTCAAAAATATGACTGTATGCTCTAAAGAACAAACAAACAAAACGAAATTTCGGTAATCATCGGATCGAAAAGTGCAAATTGATCTTTCATTTTTTCAGATTCTCGAACAAATTTAGATTTTATTTATGATTAAAAAAAACTCATGAATCGGAGGGTAAAAAATCACCTTTTCTGTTAAACACGTGAATTCGTAAAAATCAATTATAAAACACTCAAGAAACAGTTAAATTAAAATCTTAACATTTTGAAGATGTGTAGTCAAATATGTCATTTCATGAAATGGAAACCTTAAAATTTGAGTACGTAAAATTTCCACTATGCCATAAACAATATCGTTTTTCTACATTTACTAGGTAAAATAAAGAAACTTTCACACAGAAATGATAGAGACGTGGTCTTGATTTAAAATCCCTTGTTTTGAAATATTCAGCCTAATCAATTCAAATTTTTTTATGCCCTGGACCAAACACCGCGACGTTCAAAACTACTATATGCAATTAAAAAAATATATGATATTAAGAAAATATCAAAAACTACTATAAAATGGACTAAGCGCCTAACCCTACACTCGGACAAAATGCCACCTTTAAACCTTTTAAAGTAAACAAAATATTACTTCCTGACGCAAAATTGCTATTCTATAGGAAACATTTTTCTATTATCTTTATTTCGAGAACATAATAAATCAAATAAAATGCAGGAAAAATATATCCACATCAATTCCATGCTCAATGTTATCAAACACTTGCAGTGTTGGATATAACAGTAATGAATAAATATAAAAGACCAAATTTAGCAATTCGCACGGTGTCATATTTTTACTTGAAATTAACTATGGATTTTTAGTTGATCCTGATGAGGGCCTAATATGCCCGAAATATTGATCGTTTTGAGTAAATAGATAGAAAATCACTATTATTAAAAAAAGTGCCTCTGTTTAATCAATTTCTCACCTTTTTTATGAATAAATATACGCTGCAAAAAAAGTTTGTAAATTTCCCATAACGTAGTGTAGTAAATTTCCTGTACCCTGAAATTTCCTATATCGCAATAGAATTTTTCCTCAACCATAAAACTTTTACTACTCTTTTCATGAATTCTTTCTACGTCTGGTATGTGAAAGATAAATATAGTAATTCTACTATGGAACAATATTATTTTTACCTTGTCGCTGTACTAAAAATATCTTACCCAAGCACAAAAATTTGTCATTAATTTTTTTAACTATATGGTGGAAAAGCTAGTAAATTTTCCCATACCCGGCATAGTAAATTTCCGAAAATCTGCATTTTTCTATACTTCATTCGACACTTTTCTACGACCATTGCTTATTTACTATATTTTGCTCATGCATTTTTTCAATGTCTCGTATAGTAAAAATAATAATATTAATTTTACTATACGGAAAAAGATTTTCGGGTCAAGTTTCCAGAAAAAACTGGAATGGCAGGACGAGGGTCGAATTTCTATTTTTGTCCTTAGCTCACTGTAAGTAATACGAAATTTTATTCCTTCGTGCTATTAGAAAATGCTATAAGTCCAATATTTATGGCAAAAAAGTAATTTAGCATCATTTCATATTCAAATGCTTACTATTTACTGTAAGCCCACGATAAGTTCTCAGACGTTTCCTAAAAATTGACGAGTCGAAAATCACGTGATACGTGGGTGTTTTAGGTGGCACCAAAACTCTCGTGTATGGTAAAAGACCTCGTAGAGTTGTTGAATCGCGACCGCCAATTAGTCGCAAAAGTCAAGCGCCAGTAACTGGAGGCCGCAGCTGAAACGAGGAATAACGCTGACTTGGGTTTCAAGAGAAAAAAATCCCTACTTAGGGATAACTCTCAGGACAACAATAAATAAACATACCCCAAGTAACCAATGACGGTACAACGAATGAGGTAAACATACTATACTGACGTATGGTTAGTACTATTTATATACAGAAAAGCTGCTATACACTGGTATAGGAAAATTACTATCCCTGGAGTGGGTTAATTGCGTCCAATACCGGTATAGGAAAAATACCATTAATTTTTTTTACAGTGTAATTTATTTATCTGAATTATTATCAATGAAACAAATATTGTGATATTCGATTATACATATAAATAAATATTGCATAACACGTCACTTCTGTCGACCTGTTACATTCAGAAAATCGCGCACACGAAAAATTGCTCCCACCCAAGCTTACTTTGAATCCTGACAGGCCGGACATTCGTGCCCCGGGCGATTCGAAGGAATTTCGCACGAGAAGACCACCTCTGACGTGCCGGGGGTCACCGGCGTGACCTTCGACTCGTCCTCGTCGCTCTGGGTCCCGCGGGCCCACTTCGTTTAACCCATTGACGAGTGATTACCTTCATTAGAAGGTACCAAGCAACTTTAATGAAACTGCTTTTTATCGCTTCTTCGCACGATCTGTCAATTCTCGCCGAGTGGGAGGCAGATGAAGCGTGCAAAACGGCCGAGGGAAAAACAAAAAAAAAGACAAACGGAAGGTGTTGGCGAGGCAGAGTGTACCAGCCAGGCAGCTCTCCTTTGCCGCTCGCGCGAGAGTTTGTCCGCGTGAAGGTGACGCCGCTGCATGGTATTAAAATGCAATCAGCCATAGGTAGACGCGCCTCACGCAAGACTCCTTAATGAGCCGAGCAAGACCCCGCTTGCCAACCGCGAAAACTGCCCATCACTGTTTCACGCCCCCACTGCCAGCGATGGGAAACGATATACATTTCCCTTCAGCCGCCGCCAGTTAATCTATTATTCCCTTCAAGACGCTTCATAAAATCCTTATCGCGTCGAATCGCGAGACGTTAATCAGGGATAGAGTCAGATCTTCCGATTGATCTCCGGCAGTCCTTTTCCACGGCCACACGTCGCGATTGCGGATATGATCTCGGTAAAGGGGAAGAGGTGGGGAGGGGGGAGATTATTAAGGCCCCCGTGAGATCGAGTGGGAAGTCGAAGACTTTGAAGAGTCCGTAAAGAAAGCAACATTTTACGGTACGTTTTATGCTTGACGTGAAGCATTCCGAAAAAGTGCCGTATCCGTAGATCCCTTAAGCAGCGTCGGTGATATATGACTTTTCCAATTAATTAGCAGCTCTTATTCTTCGCGAGAACACCATTATCGGAGAGAAGCTAGAGGTACTTTCCAACGCGTTTATTTCCAGATTCCGAATTAGCATTGCTGATTATGTTTTTCTGATAAGTTAGAACCGGAAAATCCTTCGCTCCGTATCGCCCGTGGCGAAATTGAATTTTAATTAGCCGCGATTTATTTTTAAACCCCGCGTGGATTCCGTACTGATCGATTTCAGATCAAGTTTTAATCGGGATCCTTTTACGGTTCGAAACAGGTCCGAGTTGATTTTAAATAGGTTCGAGTCCCTTTTAAATATAGAAGGCTCTTTCTGCAGTGCGTTAGCGCCCGCCGCTTTTGCATGAAAACGAAAACAAAAGGCTAAACGAATAAAAGGAAAGCCGAGACGCGTCACGATACGAATTTTTTTCGCCCGATGGCCGGTGCGCGGTGGTTTTCTTGGGAAGCGCCAATAATTGGCCCAAGTTATCATCCGCCGTCCCTAATTAGACAGACAAGCTCGCTTTGTTACTTCCCCAATTAACAAAGGGCTGTCCTAATTAATGGTGCCGCTACCATTGGGAATAAATCTTGCCGGAGTTGGGAGGGGTGGGGAGGGCGAGGCAGGACGGGCAAAATAATGCTTAACATTAATAAAATCGTAACGAGGATTTTCCAGTGCTCGCCCGGCTCGCTAATTTCCAAAATGGATGTTGAAATAGTTAGGTTATCAAAAAAAAAAAAAATTTTTTTTCAAGATCATATGGATACACTCAGATCACTAGAGTATTTCGTAAAAAAAATTTCGTGTGAAAATTTGAGATCGATGAGAGGTGCTTAAGTTGCTAAAAACGATTGATTATGTTGTATACAGCGCTATTAATGCATAGCGATAAACAAATGCGTATATTTAAGGTAAATCTGTGTGGTAACGGCTGTTATTTGCCAGTATCTTTTGATTATTTATCACTTGTTAAAACATTGTTTATTGCTCGACGATACATTGTTAAAATTTTATGTTAATTTGTAGATTAACGTTTATTGAACTTGAAAATAAAAAAGGTAATTATTTTTGATATTGGATAACTCATCTTACTGTACATTATATGTTTACAAAACCCTGACAACGTGCGATTTCAACGGAAGGTATTGTGGAAAAATTGATCAACAATATATTACACTGAATCACCGATTTCAACCGAATACTAAAGACAACATGCCTTTGTAAAAAATGTAATATCTTGATTAAGAAACATTTTTTATCTTTCAGTACATATTATCTTTATAATATGTGTAAGAGTAGCAAAGAATAAAAATTTTTTAGTCACTCCAAACTCTAAATTTACATTTTGAAGCAACTTTTTGGCTATCGTGACAAAAAATACCTTCTCGTTAACAAGTACGTGCCGGTTACGTCATAAACTATTGTGTAAAATGAACCTATGGAATTATGGCACATGACTTTTTGTACAAGAGATTTTCGAAAATTTTTGATAAAACGTATATCAAAGCGTATACAAAATATTTCCTCGCTCATTCACAAATGGTTTTTAAACTTTCATCGCTAAAGTATGTATTTACAATAAATGGAAATCTAACGTTTCATATTCATATGATGTGTCAGTACGGATAATATTGTTCACATCACTTTAAATTTTTTTTATTAAGGAATAACATACCAACGTCTCGAAAATTTCGAAGCAAACCTAATCATATAATTATTTGTAATACTAGCTGTCACCAGCGGGCTTTGTTCCGCGGTTACCACGTTGTTATACGCAGTTTGTTCAGGAAAAATCGATTGTTTGGTTGAAAAACGAAAATCACTTGAAAATTTTCTGAATTCCAAAGTTAACAATCTTCTCTTTTTTTTTTAAACGATTTCTAATTTTTTCACGAAATATGGATTAGTGAGATGGTAATAAATTTCGACCAAGTGATATCATACCAATATAATTGATTATATTGTAAAAAAAGATGTTTTAAGTACTTAAAAAAAAGTTTCTATAATCTTACTTTTTTACGGTAAAAGTAGAGAGTAAAATTAATGAAAGTTTACTTGTAAATCAGGATGAGGAGATGATCTTAGTTATTGATAAAAAGTATCTTGAATATTTTAAATAAAGAAACTTCAACAATATTTCAAAGAAACTTTTGAAATTCAGATAGTTGTTCCGAGATCAATAGTGGTGGTATTTATTTAACACTTTCCGGGTGTCTAATTGTCAGTATTTTCCTTCATGATTATCCGAAAAATGTTTTCAATGTTTTTGTCCCTCCAGTTTCATTCAATAAAATGTTATGAATCTGTGCAAAATATTATTGTGTTAAATTCCAAAAAAAAAGAAAAAATAGAAAACCAGATTTGTACAATGTCTGATGAATTAAATGAACATTATAGTATTAAAACTGCTTATCATACTGAATTCATATCAGGAAGGCATGTTATTTAATAATCTTCAAATACTTTTGGTCAAATTAGCTGATTTAGTGCAATACATTGTTAAATAATTTTTTTGCATATATTTCCCTCCGATGTTTCACGTTCCCACAATTCTGTATGTGTACCTAGGCATATACTTCATTTTTAGATGTATTTTTGAAATTTCAAAATGCCTATATTATTTGTTTTTTCTTATTTTACAATTCTTGTAAATGAAAAAATCATCATAATATTTGAGCAGTAATTGAGTACAAACCAATGATTTCATAACTATAATTTTTCAATAAAATTTTTTTTCCTCTATAAAAATTCTATTTTTCATACATGTTTTGATATTTTTTAGTAAATTTACAAGTACGTCTTATAATATTTATTTTATTATATAGTTCTGATTTGAAATATCGAGTTTTTTTCAAGTGATATTTAGAGAAGCTATTCATTAAATTTCAGCCATTTCCACGCAGATTTGCTCAAAATACACGTATTTATAGATCGCTATACATTTATACTCTGCGATATGCGAAGAATAAAACTAATTCTCAGCAACCTCTCAATCATCTTCAATATAGCCCAAATCGTAACAGAATTTTTCATCTCAATTTAGTTTAATAATTCAAATGTTTCCCTACCAATTTCAAAGAGAACATTTTTTTTTCACTCTTATAAAAAAAAGAAATATAATCTGATCCTAGAAGTTTTGACTCAAATCACCTCATAATCATAACGAACTCAAGCTCCGGCTGCGCATACGCATATTCCACGCTGATGGAGCCGCGCCGCGGAGTAATATCTATAGCTCGCTTGCTCTTTGCAAAGCGTCCTTCCTCCCACACTCTTCCTCGCCCCTTGCGTCCTCGGTAACGTTGATGCGCTCTTACTTCGTCTTTTATTTATTGGATGCAAATTGAATAGCTGTTGGCGCGTATCGCGAGCACTTGCGACTACCAATGGCGCTCTCTCCCATGAAACTCCCATGAAAAGTAGTGGCCCTCGTTTTCTGCCAAGGGTTCAATTAACTCGTTAATCTGTTTACAGTTCGTGGCGAATCTCTTGGCGCGAGGCGCTACGGGGGAAGACTTTTAACTTCGGGTAAAAGAAAATGCTCACACAGATAATAATATTCAAGATATTACAGATTTGGTGAGGAAAGAAGAAGAAAAAAAGGAAGAAGAGTATTCTTACGTCTCATAAAACACTTGGAAATTTTCTCTCAAGCATTATGAACAAATCTCTTCAGCGATGAAAAATGTTGCCGCGTTTATTTGAATCATTTGCTACCATATTACATTTCCACCATTCAAGCAAAAAGTTCGCAAGGACGCAAATCACGGGCGAGAAAGATTTCTCGACGAGAGTAAAAAGTTGAGGTATTACAGGATGATGATATTGCGCATGCATTACAATCGTTTATTATCGTACCACGTGTCTCGCAACGAGCTACTGCGGTTACAATCCCGGGGTCAGGATGTAACCTCAATTCTTAGCTACGAGCCTTTCTTGTGTTACGGGCGCCGAGCTCCGCGAGCATTTACGATGGCGCTTAAGAAATGAAAAATTGATTCGGTGAACGATCTCTACCAAATCGAAGTAATTGTGCATGAATTCCAGATCTATCAATGTTCAGGATTTTTCATCAGATACCTGATACATTACAAAAATTTTCTTTTAAAATTTTTTTTAGCAGAAAGTTACATTTTATCCTTCACCAGACAAACCAATGACTTTCTATGTTTCAAATCATTTGAGAATCAACAGTTCTTTCAAAGGTTTTTTAGAATGGTGTAAGGAATCAGCTTTGCAGACAAAAATTTATGTCTTATAAACTTAAAAGTTTAAGTTAATTATTCAGTATGTTGATACACTTTTTAATTTAATAAACATGCCTATATACAACAGTCGTCAATTCAACGATTTCATATTTTAATGTACTGAAAAAAAGGATTAGTTGAATCAAATATAATATGGTCACTATTAATAAATCGCATACTTGTATATGGCGAAATGAATGTTTAGTTGAATCAAACTAACGATAAATTCATATAAACTAATAAAGTTCAAGCAAACTTCTGTATATTAACAGTTACTATATGCGTATTTGCTACGAATATCAACGAATTAATCGCTATCAAGTAAATACAATGTTTATATGAACTCTTCGAAAAAGTATGGATAAAACTTGATATATTAATAGTTACCATATTGCTATTTGTAAGAGAATTTCAAGTAACTTGGCTCAAGTTCAAAGTTAGTTGTTGGAAACTATGATTGACCTAGGTTTTTTAACTAAAAAAAAAAGAACTGACGTGTGTGTTGTGTGTACATAACCCTAAGTAAATGTTTTTTTTTTTTCCTATATTTCGGAATTTGTCCCCAATCCTGTCAAGACCATAATTTATTTCCGTCTTATCCGAGGCGCGCGCGCGTGAGTACCCGAAGATCATTCATCCACATACAGGCGATATTTACCGCCGCTTGACTGAGGGAACTCGATGGTCGATCTCAAATGCAACAGATCCATTGGACCCATCGACATTTATTTTGCTCAGGCCGAAAGATATATGAAAATTTGAGTGACTCAAAAAGTAATTAAACTAGTATTCCGTAACATTGAAGATGCTGGAAAGGCCACACTCCACGAGGAGAAACTCCATTATTTTGTTCAACACTGAAAATTCATTTATGAACCCGCACTCACAAACTTGCCTGACCTTGTTGATATTGTCGAAAATTTTCTACAATATTTGTCAAGTATCGGTATATTTACTGTTACCATATGAAACAGTTGTATATAAACAGCATTAGTTAAGTATCAGTATATTAACTGTTACTATATAGAACAGTTGCATCAAATATAGACAGCTTCTTTTCTATTATTTTTGAATTTGAAGCTAACATTGATTTCTTACGACATTCAAGTTCAACATACATTTGATCTTGATGCACGTGAAGTTGGTTCAACTAACTTCAGTCAAGTATATGGTATATTTGTCGCAAATACGGCAGAATCCGAAGAAATTAGTATGAAACATACGCTATCTTTATAACTAAGATATTGAATATTATGAGCCGATAAAAATTTGAGAAAACGACGCAACTATACGCGTATATTTGTATTGAACTTACTTTTTTTTCAGTATAGTCAAAAAATCAAGGAATCGTTTCACGCAACTGTTAAAGAATGCCAAATGAAAAGTGAGCGTTCACCGACTGCCAGTGCATTATTACGCATTTTTCATCGGAAAAAGCGTTTATTAGTAATAATTGACGACTTCCTCGATCGCAAGTTTCGTATCAATCACGCGGCGACATAAAGATTCGTTCCGCGAATGTCTTTCCGTGATTCCTCTGATCGTTTTGAATTTTTCTCTCTTCTCTTAAGTTCGCGATTACAGTGATCATCATATCTAAGGGAACATGAGCACTTTTAATAGCGAGGATTCCTCCGGAAAAATCTCGAAAGTTTATTGCGCTATCGAGGGCCAAGTTCAATGGCATAATGCGCTCGTTAACCGACGTAGCGCGGGGATTCATGCGTGGCCTGATTATTTCTGACTTGAATGTCTTGAAAACAAGTGTTCGGAATGGTTCAGGCTCACTGAACTTATTCGCGTGATAAAAGAATTCGATTTAAGGTGACACAGTAGTCGCATTGCGCACGTCATGGCTGAATCGCGCGCCGTTTATCAGATACGTGAAGATGATGCGCGTGCGATCATCCCTGCAATACGCAGGCGATGATGCAGGAAATCCGGTGCTGTACAATCTCGTTACGTGTTGGAATTTCAAAAGCGCATGCGAAAGGAAATAATTGTGCACTCTGCTCATTTGGAGTATTTCAGTTAATTGAAGATTAGAGTGTGTTCTGTTCTGTTACACGAAGCAAGAAAATGTGAAAAAAAAGAGTATGTTCATGAACTATGAAAGTAGAATATGAAATTGTTGATTCTGAAGGTTTTTTGAAGTTGAGAATTTTCAAGCGGTTTCAAATTGTTAAGAAATGAAATTCTGAAAAAAAATCTAAAAAAATTTTATGTACAGGAACTGATTTCAAACGTGTTTTCTGTTTAATTTAAAAGATTTTCTATGTGATACATAATTTATAGTTATTACATTGTAGTACTTCAGTAATACTCATAAAAACACGACTACGTATTTATGAAATTCGATATGTAGAAACAGGTGCTTCGTCAGATAAAACTTTTGATTGTTTTTCATGTTGAAATAAATTGGTGATCGAATTTTCCAAAAGTGTCAAATTTGTTTCATTTTTATTTTTTTTTTTTCGAAAACAATACAGTAAATTTTCGTTCTGTTTGAAGTATTTTACGGAGTAAGTTATTATGTGCCAACGAAAAAATTTTTACCGTAATCCTAAGCGTGATTTAGTTAAAAATTTTTAAAACTGCTTCCGCCCATAAGACTTCTTGTCAACTTTGATAATGATTTTTTTAAAAAAGGCTAGGTAAAACACGTTGTAATTTTTGCAGGTGTAATAAGGACGCTAATACTTTTGTTTTCAAATTATTACTTTTGCTATTTCTTATTCTTCACTTATAATAAATAGTATTTTATTAACCAGAGTATATGCTAAAAAAGGAAAACTAAGCAATGACTTCCGAAAAGTGTATATTTACATTATTTTCAATAATGAAGCAAGTTAATAAATCACGAATATGCTTAGCTTCAAAATGAAGCTTTTTTACAACCTCTTTCCTTTACATCTACAATTTTTGAACTTTCGCATTTCCAATACAACATTCAAAAACCAGAAGAATTTCAAGTAAAAATTCGATGCAATTTTTCAGCATACTCGTATTTCATATTCACATGTACACGAAATAAAAAAATTTTTTTTCACATTTCAATACATCCGCTTCGAGAATTGCATGCTCCAAAAGTTTTCAATTACCAAATGGAATATTCTCACATCGTTCGAAAAATGAACATAATTAAAAAAAAAAACTACACATGAATCACGGTAAAATAAATACATCTGACCTTGTTACATGTTTAACTGAAGTAGTGCATCCTCCTGAATACCAATTTTGAACAGTTGCAAAAAAATATTGTGATTTGCAAAACTTTTCTCAATATACTAAACCAATATGAAAAAAAAATCATCTCTCTTCAACAACGTACAATAGTCACTACGAAAAATCCCAAACATTGTCGATGAATCGCGTACTCTTGATTGTCCGATTTTTCCTTGGGGGCGAGAAATCGCAAGATGCGATTAAAATTCATACGGCGGCTCGAACGAGTACGGTAACTTTCGGTTGCGGCGTCCGAAAAAGTCAAGCTGCAATAATTATTTACCCCCGCGACGGGAATGGGGATTAAAAGCGCCGTATGTTCGGAATAATAATGAAGCGCAGACGTATAATTAAGAGTCGTGGAACAATGGCGATTGCGCGCCCTGTGGAAACTTATTCGAACGGCGCGCACATATATACGAAACGCTGAGCGTCGCTGCGTTGCAACGGCTCTTGTACAATGGCCTGAAAATTTATCGAAGGTTAACCGTAAAATTGGACCTTTGTATGTGAAATCGCTCCTCGTTAGGATTCTCTTTTTCGGTCTGCTTTTCGCCGATTCAATATCGACGCTAGATATTTCGCTACCGCTCGGCGCAATAATTCAAAGCTGCGGGTAATATCGAGGGCGCGAGAACGCTTTTTGCCATTCGCTATTCGCTTGTGTCGTTCAGCCCCATGTCGATACTCCGCGAACCAAGCGCCCCCTGAAAAGCTCATCTCTCCCCCTCCATCTTCTCTATCCCCCTTTACACTGGAATGTTATCATTGCCACATGCATCATTATCGCGCATTATTGCCAGCGCGCTCGCCTTTCAGTTACATAATTCTTCACGGCTGTAAATTCGACGAGCCTGGATTTGTCCACGAATTTGTCTACGCGAACACTTTGTTCGACAAGAATTATCACCGCTGGCTATTGCTGATTTTCGATGACGTGCATACGTTTCGGGACATTTTCACGCGAACAAAGGGCGAAAGCTGGGAAAATGTTTCCCAGTGTTTCTCGAAAATATGGGTTTCGTGATCATAGTATTTAAAACATTACTTTAGTTCTTATTTTTCTTTAAATTAAAAGTCCGGGGTTTTGCATTTTGAGAATTTGGAGACTTTAATTTGATATTCCATTATTCATGAACTCATTTAAAAATTGAAATTAGAGTTATTTTTAAACAAAAAAACAAAGAGATTGGGTACTTTAGAACTATTATCATGAGAGGATTTTATTTTGTCGTCAGAAATATATTTTATTACTCTTCATAGAGAAAAGAAAACAAAGAATTATTCAAAAAGAATATTCGAATAATAATACAAATTTCGGCAAACGATGACAAAGTAAAAGAACAAATATAATACACAGGCATTATTGTGTATATTTTGGGAATCATTGTATTTTGTACACTGAAAAGAAGACCATAAGGAATTTTAGTATACCTTCTCGAACTGCAATCGTACATCAGACCTATACCTAAAAATTAGTATATGGTATACTGAAATTTAGTATATATGATAGAACACTTTCGGTTCATACATCTACCAAAAGTTATTGAATACTACAAGAAATTTCATAACACGTATCGTATATTTTGGTACATATATGACAGAAAAAATTGACCTTCACCTCAACAGCCCTCGCTTTTGTTTTGGTTAATACCATCCTTATTTTTTTCTCTTTCCTGAATCCCAAAAATTATTCAAGTGTAAATATTTCAGTTTTTATCGATACTCTCAGCCAAACATTTATTATTAGATTTCTGTGAGAAAAAATTCATCTGATACAGGAATATTCATTTTTTTTCATTCTTATAGATTTCACAGTCATTCAATTTCATTGATTTCATTGTAAAGTGGTAGGTCAACAATATTAAGCTAAACAAAGTATTGAAATTATAAAATTTTACATTAACAGCATTTTTCAATCATAAATCTATTTTTTATGTGGTGAAATTCATACTAATTTATTTCGTAACTTTCATCACAGCTTGTATTTTTTTTTTTTTTTTTTTTTTCCATTCCAACATTAAATTATAAGCTACCGAAGTCTGTCAATTTCAAGTGGGACACTCCTCGAAATTGACAGCAAAATTGTCTTTTAGAACTTTAATACTCTTCAGGTCTCAATTTCAAGGTAAGTTCAAAAATTTTTCGGAGTTGCACAAAACCATTTTTGTTTCAATTGCCTCTTGGAGCCAGCAAAAAAAATTTATTCAAACTCTTGAAATCTGAATCTGTTGAACTCAACATATTGTCTGTTGTATTGTACAAATTGCTGTGTTAAAATTGTCGCAACGTAATCTGTGAAAAATCAACAGATTGAATTTGTAGAATATAACATGTAATTATGTAAAGTACAGATTTTTCAGTGAAAATGTTCAACAGACGGGATTCTGTTGAAATGTAACAAATTCAGATTAAGAGAGAAAATATAATTAATGTAGGTATCTAGAAAAAAAAACTTTATTAAAATATATATAACCAAATAGAAAATATCAAACCTACGAATGTATATAATAACGAATAAAAAAAAATACGAAAAACACATGTGGCCGAAGTTCCGAACGTTTAAAATTGAACGATTAAAAAATCTCATAAATTCTCGATCCATCTTCACTGGGACATATAATATGTTCTCTTTTCTTGTTACATAACAATAAGTTTTTTGTTCCAAAGAAAAGATCCTTGACAGCAGTTTGGAATTTGTTTCTTAAATACTATGTTTTTCTTTTTCGTTTGATTTTAAACGTTTAGAATTTCAGGTACATGAAAATGTGATATGCATCAAAAAAATTATTTCTTATTTCATTATCTCCTATATCAAGCACCGTAAAATATTGAACAAAATGATTCAATGGCAACAGTTAAAAACAAATCTATGAGTAAATGCTATAACATTTAAAAAAATTCGGGGTTAAGTTGTATGATCAGTTTAACTTCAAAAGTAAATAATGAAAGATTTATTCAAAACACCAGTGTCCACGTAAGTTTTTCACACAGTGTTCATCATAACCTTGCGGTTATGATGAACTCTATAATTCTTCATTTGACAATATTACCATCAAGATACAACGAGGCACTTTATCACCGTCTCATGATTGAAAATATTTCATCAGCGAACATTTTCCCAACAAATTTTTCTCCCTAGAAGCAGGCCAGCTGCAAAATTACAATAAATTGATTATCAACAACCCGTTATTTGTACGATAAACGAACCTCTTGCATGCGTGCCAGGATTGATGGAAAAATGATAAATTCATACGATTCCTCAGAGGGCACTCGTTCGTGAGAGCCTCGTATATCATTCTGTAAATAATAATTGTTAACCCAAGCCATCATCATTTTAATACCGCAGTTGCTTAAAGTGTCGCTCTATACTGCTCCTTTCGACGTAAACTACACTCTCGAACGCCGCAACCATGAATTTACGACATCGACGCAATTATCCATTAAATCATAAGTATCAGTAGTCATCAATCATATTTATCTAATGCACCACGCGCATCTGCTCCTCGAAAAAGTAAGGCATGTAATTTCAAGTCCCGCTTGAAATCTTTACCTTCCAATATCATGATCCCGTTTTTCGCCAAATTCGGTATCCTGCGAATCCGCATCAACCGCAGGGAAGCATGTGTTTATCACGAATATTCGTAAGAAGCGCACAGGAATTTCGCATTAAGTGGAGTAACTCGAAACCTCTCACATTTACTGAGCTAGTTGATTCGCGGATCAAAATAGTTTCATGGTAAACAGACGATCTAGTTTTAATCGATGATATCAAATGCTCGTACCGATGCCCAGCGAAGAAGGTAATAACCGGTTCCACTGCATTTTTCTAGCTACTGTGTAAAAATAATTAACACCTGTAACTCGTACCCGAGACATTTATCCGTTCATTACTAGCGCTTCATTCGATTTGTGTACAAATCATCAAGATTCATGACGTTTTAATCACAATTGTACAAATGGAAACGGTAAATATCGCAAAAATGTCGATGAGTTGACGGCGAGATAGTATCCACTGCCAGATATGGAAGAGCTTGTTTTACATTCCGATTAGGTAGTTAGAGATCAATTGCGCGAGGTCTTATCACCGAACATCACACGGCGTCTTTATCTGATACGAGGCGGCTATTGTAAATTGTCATTAAGAGTGCTTAAGGCTGGCCATCGAGTTCGTCAAACGTGTTTAACACGATTACGATTCGTTCATTTGCTCGAATCTTGCGTAATGAATTGAATTCCAAACAATCATTTGTCTAAATATACGCAACGTGAGTCGGAAAATTTTCGAGCGGAGACATTTTGCAAATTCTAAGGCTCCACTTCAACAATGCGATGACTTGCGAAACTTTCGCGTAATGTTGGACAGTGTGCCAAGATAGATAAAGTTAACGCTCACTTGCAACATCTAAAACTTATCCGACTGAGATGAGATTAGTATCCTGTGGGAAATCAACCAGCAGAGAAGATTGTCCTCAAACCTCTTATAAAAACTCAATATAATAATCAGCGCGTGCTCGCAGATTACTTTATCAAGTACGGGCAAGCTTTTTCCAATAACAAAGCTCAACGTCGAATTGTCTCCTTTTCTATGGCACAAAATAACGATCGAAAGGATCATTAAAAATTTTAAACTCGTGTCATTATTGATTAGGATTCAGGCATGAAATAAAAAATGATAAAATATTTTTAATTTGAAACTTATAAAAGTAAGATTCGAACATATAAGTTGAACTTTAACTATTTCAGAAAATAACATCATCAGAATTGTGTACTGACGTTATATTACACAATGCAAAATCTAAAAAAATACACATTATTCACTTACTCACTGTTTCTTCACAAACATTACCAGGTTATGAATATTAGAAGAAAAAACTTTCAAAAGTAAAAAAAATATTTAAAAGTAGTGATTACGTAAAAGGATTTATTGACGAATTGGTTCAAAAAAGAATTTTGTTTACAAAATCAACTTAATTGAGAAAAGTAAGTTCAAAATCAACAAATAGTAATTCAAGTACATAATTACCAAATGTCAAGAAATATCTTACGTTTTCAAAACTATTAACGCAAAATACAAGATAATAACATAATTTATTAATACAAATAATATTATTGTTTTCATTCTTAAGAAAGGTGAAAATCAAATTTTAAATAAGACTGTCAAGAAATAGTCTATAAAATTGAATGTTAGAACTGTGAATAAGTTTACAGAGGTGAAAAGAAAAGAACATTTAAAACAATCCTGAAGAAACATAAAAATAATATTAGTGATGTAAAAAAAACAGACACCGTAGTAACTAATTGTAGGATAAATAATATTACGACTTCGGTTGGAATAGTCTTAAGATTTCAAAGAAAAAAGAATATTACCTTTTAAAGACGGTTGCAGAAGAGACTTGGATAAATAATAATAATAATGATATTAATAATAATAATAATAATAATAATAATAATAATAATAATAATAATAATAATAATAATAATAATAATAATAATAATAATAATAATAATAATAATAATAATAATAATAATAATAATAATAATAATAATAATTATAATAATTATAATAGTTTTAAAAAGATCAACAATAAATAAACTGACACAAAAAAATTAAATTCATATTATGAATAAATTATCTAACAAATTATTATGAGTGTTTGATCTTTTTATGACTTTTGTTTCCGTTTGAAGAATTTTTTTCACTTGATAAGGAATTTATTCTAATTATGATTTCTCGGAGTATTTATTTTATTTAATTTTGAAAGTGCATAATATAAGATAACGATGATAATTAAAAATCTTGTTATTTATAAAGTTTATAATGCAATTCATGAAAGAAATGGAACAAAAGTCAACGAAAATAATATTGGATCTGTAATCACACACAAAAAAAAAAAAAAAAACATAGGTACTAATTCCCTAATGAACTATTGACACGAACAAGTTGATTCGAAGAAGAAGATCGAAGAAAATTTTGAACCTTACGATTATATCACGCAGAAATATTTGTCTTATTCAATATTTTAGTATTCGGATACTACAATATTTTATTACTTCATAAAAATATGATTTAACAAAATTTGTTTTTATTTAATATTTTCTATCCACGACATTATGATTCAAAATCTAATCAAATTAACAATAGATGCCTGAGAAGGACCAAATAACTATTATTCTAAAGCGTGAAGAATATGGAAGTGTGATTTATTTGAGAAAATATTCTTACATTATTTATCACCATGAGTTTTTGAACTTAGAACATCAGTCCAAGATATCATGAAGTTCAAATAAATGAAAAATCCAGAATGATCTCTCAGAGCTACATTCAATTTTGGTCTTCAATATATTTATTCCTTCAATATTTCGACTTCCTATCGGGTCCTCATCAAGATGATTACAAAGATTCTTTTCTTCAAAAAATTGTGATCGGCAAGAATCAGGTTTGAACCAACCATCATTAAAACTTTCTGTAACTGAGACACGATCACAATTAAGTCGTCATTTTTTCAAAATAATAAATGTATATACAAAAAGTGCGTCCATATTCTTTATAATAACTTTCACTCGTTGTCGACGACGAAAAAAAAAATTGTGATCGTGCCTCAGTTATAGAAAGTTTTACTGATGGTTGGTTCAAACCTGATTCTTGCCAATCACAATTTATTGAAGACCGAAATTGAATGTGGCTTGAGAGATCATTCTAGACCTTTCATTTGTTTGAATTTACGAAAAACGAAGTATACAGATCATTGAAGTTATATCATGAAGTTGATGTGATCAAAGCTCTAATATAGAAAGCATCTAAATATGCTGGAATATTCAAAATTCACAATCATTCACAAAATCCGAAATTCCTGTTCTATGCGACGCTCAAAAACGTGATCATGTAAATTGCCGAAAACTTTCGCCAAACATCTGGCGAAGTCATTTTGCCCTTCTAATATTTCAGCCCGGAAAGTTCAATTTTTGATGCATGAACTTGCTGAATATAAACGAGAAAATTTTGGCACGCCGAAGCCGAATCAACATTTATTTAATCATGCCCTACGACACGTGATAATCCAGTTCGGAACCGGCGTGGATCATAGAGGTCTTATAATTAATGTGTTAACTAGCACAAGCTGCGCCGTATTCGTTTACATTCGAACCGCAGGGAACACGCTCCGAAGACGCCAAGTTCTAATTGATAATCTGCCGAGTTGATCCGATTCCGCAAGTTCGAATTCTCCGTTAGCATAATACCGCACGCTGCGAAAGCGATTCCATACACACCTCGTCCACATTTCATCTATTTTTCATTTTCTTCGTAAACAAAACTGTCTCGTCTCGTCCAAGTTTATGTATTATGGCATCACCATCGCGAGCATGCGATTCAATTTCTCAAACTAAAAGCGAATAAATAATTCAACCAGAGATTGAAAACAGGAGCAGTTATTTTTTCAAGAGGAAAATCACTCGTTTCGCTGATTTGTCTCGTAGAAAATCAAAAGCGTCTTCATGAGTGGCCATTGAAAAGTTTATTATAATTATGCTAGTGTCAGATTGAAATCCATTTGTTTTTTATAAATATAAGAATTCTATTTCTTTCAGTTCCATAATAGTTGAAATGATTGTGATATAGGTAAAATTCGTTACCATAATTCTCTTTGAAAAACGAGAAGAGAAAAGAGAAAGAAGACACTTATAAAATTCAGGTGAATGAGCGCATCGACAATGAAGCTACATCACGGCTGTCGTTTTCACTTTTTATTCCGTCTTTATCGACGTTTACGCGCGGAAAAAGCTGAAATACGTTTGTCGTTTTTCTTACGGGTCTACGATAACGGGACAGAGTATTTTTCTGCGAGGCCGGGGGCAGGGAAGCAATATTAATCGTCGCCAAACGAATTACTGAAGTTGAATTGATTAACGAGAAAATCGAATTTCTTCTTGTAAGAGCTTAAGAACTTGAGTTTCGCGGAATAATGAGACGATAGACAGTAAATTATTGGTTGAAAATGCATAGTCTGCATTTTATTACGGGATTATGGATACTTTGTAACTTAATTAGTGAAACTCAAGTTGTCAAACTCAATTGGTCATTTAAGTTAAATACCAGTGTGGTTAAAAATTGAAATTTGGGGTGTTTAGATTCTTAATGTTCTTGTATTTAGCGAAATTCTGATTGGCATTTTTTAGTTCCTAAGGGCTTGAATACGGAAATTTTGACTTCTCAGTGAATTTCAATAGTTAAAGAATCGTTAAATTATTATCCTAATCGAATTAAAAAAAATCCTGGAATTTTTTATTTTACTACGTGATTTCAAAATATAATGTTGGAATTTTTCAGGAAGGTTTTGCTTCAAAATTATGCAAACAATCATTGTCCTGAGTAGTTGTTTAAAGCGATTGGAATTACACTTTTCACAATAATAATACTTACTATACATCTTTCAAAAATAATTATAGAATGACAATCCGACATAACCTGGAATTCTTATACTCAACAACAGGTACCTAAAAACTTCCACTTATTCGGTTCAAAAAAAATTTATATCCTATATTATCTACATATATATATCATGAAATTATTGATACAACATGATATGAAAAAGTAATATTTCGAGGAAGGATATTATTTTGACAAAACTAAATAAAAATTCATGGGAAATTATCTTAAAAAATCGTGTTAATTGTTACTACTCGAATCAATAACGATACTGCAAAATAATAAGATGGAATAGCAAAAAATGAATATAAAAAATATTATAATGGAAATAAAATCCTTTTCGTTGCCACAGTAAATAAGCAATGATTATTTTTAGTCTTTCACTATTTAATTGGTCTATTACATTCAACGTTTCATCAATTTTTTTTTATTACTACAATTCAGTTAAAGAAATAATGTAAAAAAAAGTTACTGAAAATAATATAATGCATGGAAAATAGTTCTTTTTAATCTCGAACAATTTACACCCAATTTTAAAAAATTGTAGTTTTTTACAACTTGTTTCTACGCTATCGAATATCGTAAAAGCATATCTTGACTTACAATGTAACGTAACTCGACGTACGAGAGATTTATTTTCAAAAAATTCCAGGATTCTATAGCAAAAAGTTTTCTGGATTCCAAGCCTATTATAGTTGAATGCCAATTAGATATTTGGTCGAGTAGGTTAAAAAATGCATCAATAAAAGAAAGAACGATTTTTAATTTTTCATGAAGAGCTCTTGCGGAGATATCTGAAAATTCGAGGTGATTCCATTGTTTTTCATGCTAGAAATTTACATAACTTTTTTTTTTTCAAATTCAGCGAGATTTTTAGAGAATAAATGTTGTAACAAATGAAACAGAATAAGTGGTTTCGGCGCAAAACTTAACATACTATTTCATATGGTTTTTAACTCTCTGAGTGCAAATCTGATTGCCGTTCTATCAAGTCCATCTAATCTTCACCTGACTCAAAATTTTGATATCAACGAGAGTTAAATTCTTTTTTCAAGTCAAATAATTCTATCATATTCAAAATAGCCCTTTCGTGTAACATAAAATCTTTGGAAAACTGAAAAAAATACTTTTCTGCAACAACCAATATAGACTTAACCAAGATTTTTGTGGTTCCTGTAATAATGAACTTAATAATATCAACTGAAAATGTGGTTGTTGCAACACAAACTTGGTTACGAGAACCATAAATTTGGTTGGACCAATATTAACCAAGTAACTTAGTAAATGTAACAAAATACTTTTTTCAGTGAAGCGAAAATTTCCGAATCTAACTTGCAAGCAACAGTTACAACCTCATTTCATACAACACTTCTCCAACAACTGTAGAAAAATCTTCTTTATCATACCCCAATCAAACATTTAATGAGGCAACCGATGATCCGCACAAAATTTTCAAGCAATACATTTGCCCTCTAATTTGTTCAAGTTTTTTCCAGCCCTTCGGTTCGCTAGAGGCTTCGTTTAATTGAGAACAAAACGTCCGTTTCCGCGTAAATAATTACGCGAACGGAATTAATTGCCCGGCATGGAGCGTCGGGGACATATAATTAATTGGCTCATCGACTCGTTAATTCCCTTATGAAACGAGATATTTCGAATTCCAGGGGCAAAAAGTCCGCGAATTCGTCACGTTAATCAAAAATAATGAATCGACATTTTCCGAGGGCATCAGGGCTCAGGGAGGGGAAGGGATGGGTAAAAAATAAATAAGGTGGCGAGATTCATTAGTGTTTCCCGTCGACACCGGGCGAGCGTGGAAAAAGTGCGTTTCTAGACAGGCCAAGTTGCGCTTCTTGCGCCACGCCACAACAATAATCGCGCGGTAGCCTTCTAGCGAAGAACAGGGAAGAATGCAAACGGAACATCATACCGCTAAAATGAGAGGAAGGCGAAGGAGAAAAACGCGCCATGGAAGAAGACGGAATGGAGCTCTGGATTTACGTGACACTACGTGCGCTAGAGCTTGCCTTCTCCTCTCTTCGATATAAGCGAGAGCTGATCGAAGCGCAGCCTCTGCTACCAGCCAGCTGCCTTCATTTCGCGGTATGCTCGACCGCCCCCTGGGAATGTCGAGCTTTTGTTCCGACGACAGTCTCTACAACCTGCCTCATTCTTTTCTTTGCCCGAAGCCTGCTTCCACTAAGCTTTTCTGCAAACAAACAAACCCCTTCCTCTCACCCCCCCCCCCCCCCGCCCCCCAATCACACCCTCCACTTGCAGCCCAAGAACAAATTCGATCTCTTTAATATTTTCCTAATGTCCTTTTCATCTAGCGCGCTTATTCGTTGGTTCACGGAAAAACAATTTCCCCGTGATACACGTTTTTGCGTTTCCTTTGCGCGATTTCCACGATTTCCAAGAATTCCCGGTGAGGATTTTCATAAATATTTCCCAAGCGAGGTAAACGTAAGTAAATACGCGGGGTAAAATTTCTTTATATTGTTTCGTCCAACTTCTTGTATGCTTTGTTAGGATTATTTCTGGAATAAATGGATTGGCGATGGGTATCGATGTATCGGAAAATCGGTATTACTTTCCTATAAAACGGAATATTCTTTATATTAATCAAACTTCGATCGTTATATTGATATTTTCGTTGGGATATTACACAATATAGCAAGGCTTTTCTGTGAAAAAATTAAAACGAAAATTTTTGTTCTAATTACTTAGACTTTTGGCATACAGGTCAATGAGTTCTTTTTAAATGAAATTCATTCTCCTTTTAAAAATTTTATAAGTTTTACGTATCATAGTTGCATGGAGAAAATGGGAAACCTTCTATGGTTTTTACTTTCAATAATCTAAGTGAAAGGAAAATTGGATAAACATTAAACATTTTTTTAACGATGTTGCCATTATTATTCAAAAAAAATATATTTTTGCTTGTTATCAATATTGAAAATCGAATTTTAAAAAATGGTTCAACATACTGTAGTTCAAAATTAAAGACACAAAATATCTTGAAGTAGCTGTTTTTTGAATATAGTAAAAAAATACTAAAAATCTTTGAAACTTAAGATTCCACAGCATTAAATTTTGGAAAATATATAGAAATATAAAAATATACATAAAACGATAAATTTGCTGGGAAATTTCACGCAAGTTTTTAAATACCGTTAATACGAAAACTACTAGACTCTTTATAAACACAAAAAATAAATAATAAATACTATACACTCGAATAAATACAAGAATTACTACTTGAGTACAAGAAATACTACAATATTATGGGATTTCTTTTTTTTTATTAGATAATTGTAAATATAATAAATTTCATTTATCAAATTCACGTTGATATACTTAGATAGATATTAATGAGGTACATGATAATTTTTTAATATTTCTAGAAATTCCAGAATTTTGTATATGCTCACAAAATAATCTCTTCAATTATTTAAAAAATGAGTGATATCATGGAAATCAGTATGACTTTGTTCCTCACAGCATTAAATTTTATAAGTCTATAAATACATGAAAATGCCTGGAAATCCTTCAAATTGTGTAGGTTCTTTAAAGATATACATGATATTGAAAAAATATAAATGCTTAAAGATAATATCGTCTCAAAAATTATAGAAACTTTGAAAAAAGCTATGAAAATTTTCAGCATTTTATCAATACGAGAATAAACACGGAAAAAAAATCAAAATAAAAGAAATGACATACTAGAAACCTATGAAACTTAAATAACTAGAGCATCGAATACTAGAAATCTATACATATGTATAGCGATTGAGGTATCAAAAAATCCTTCGATTTGTATAAATACTAAAGAAACACATAAAATATTGAAAAGATTTTATGTCTCAAATGATATTTTTTTTGCAAAAACTATTAAAATACAAAAATTTATTGAAATTTTGATTCAAGAGCACAATATTCTAGAAATCTTTCAGACCATCAATGAAAATACTATAAACGTATTGAACAAGAAGAAAATTCTGTAAATTTTCTAGAATACTGAAAATACGAAAAATTTCTGAAATACTCCTAATCTAGTGGATATGTTTGCTTTCAAACTGTACGAAATCACTTAATATTCAAAAAACTAAAACAGTGGTTTCTACATATTTATGTGAAAATTCATAAAAATGCATAAAATCCTTCAAATTGCATGAATAGTGTAGAATACGAAAAGTTCTAAAAGCACTATGCATCTGTATACTGTATACAAACTGTTTTCAAGAATACCCATTATCATCTACGAGATACATCGACATATAAATATTCTCTGCCTGATACATCGATTTTTAACATCAGATGATTCCAATTTACCGAATGAACTCATATCGATATTTTTCATTTCGATACCCATCCCTACTGGAATGAGTATTCGATTAAAAAAAAGGTATCATTTTAGTATCAATCAAATTCGTTATGAGGCGACGTTGATATATTCCAGTTAAAATCACAATAATTAGCATTATAGAGAAAGAATCTTAATTGATACAGGCTCGTTACGAAAATTATCAATTAGCACTCGAAGAGTATCGAGGCAGAGTTAAAAATAAAACGCTCTTGCAGAAATGCTGTGGGGTGAGTTACTCAAACTCGAAACGAGATTTCTAATTAGCCGGCGCGTAGACCTTTTTAAATATAGTTGACGATCTTATCTACAATGCATTTCAATTAGAATTTCGCATCCATTCCAATTATCCAATTAGTAAAGCATGGCTTGCATGGCATAAACGTTCCACATTCTGAAGATGAGTGCTCATATTTTTGGCCCGCAATCAGATATTCTTCGGCAACTTTTTTTCCTTCTCAATCGTGAAGAGATGGGTCGATCAAATGTTATCTTTCTTTTTGGACATGAATAATTCATTCGGGTAAATTTATTGCCAACCCTTCTTACGATTCATCCAAGGTACGAAATCATACCATTTCAAAACGATGAAAAAGTCGAAAGTTGTTCACTTTATGGTGAAATAAGTTCCAACAATAACCTTTCGGGAAAAACCTGAGTTCCCAAAGGTGTAAAAATACAATATCCTCGTAAGTTTTCAACTATCTCGAACTTTTTCGTAGTAACTGAAACCATTTCGAACTTAAAGTCGTGTCGCATTTTCATCAAAAGTCTCAGAACTTGGTCTTTCCTGTAAAACCTTATGGCCAATGACGTAGAACAAAGCCGGTTCTAGAGGTGAAACTTACATCGAAAATGTCGCCGTTGGTCGAGGAAATTCGCCCGCAAAGAAAACACACGTTTCAATTATTGCTAGTGCAATGCTGTTCGTGATTACACGTTATTTGTGGGTCTTTTTCGAATTTTCTGATTTTCACTTTTGACTCATACTATGCAGTTAAGACCACTAATTAAAGGATGGTTCAGAAAACGCTTTACTTTAATTTTGAAAATACATTTTGCAGATGGAATCCTCATTTAAATGTAAATTTCAAATATAAATGAATATAAAATTATTTATTAACTTGGAAACAAAAGCTAATTTTGAAAAAAAAACTCTTTGGAAAAGTAATCAGTGGACTATATTTTATTATTTTTGACAAGTTTCGTTAAAACGAAAATTTGACGGTCATACAGTATAATTGCCTGTATCCGCCAGTACACGAGTTTTCCCGGAATTTCGCTATTATTTACTAGTTAAAGCTCGCGAGATAACCTCTCGTCACCAGAACTTTGAAGCTTCTCCCGCGACGAATTTCAAGCACCGGCTCTTCAGCCACGTCTGACACTGCGAGTGGCGCTTCGCCCAAGAGTGTAATTTACGCAAGAGGTATCCAAAAGCTATGAAACATTTTTCCGTAATATCGCGACTCTTCACTTTGCGATCTCGCAAGGGCTCCGCGGAACTCGACTTTGATCCAAAAATAAGGACGTGGAGCTTCGACGATGATGGATTTCAAAGGGAACTCTCGGAAAAATAGGAATGCTTGATTTCCGCACGTGATGTAATTATGACAGTGGCAATTTATTTTGCATTAGCGCGAGAAAGGAGGCGGCCATTCGAGCGATCACTGGCAATTTCGTTCTCGGAATTTTCTGCCTCGCGCGCGCGTCCATACGTAATGCCGGTTCAATTAATGGCCAGTTTATCCCGCGGGACAAGTGCACGTCCGAGGAAACGGGGCCCCGCTGGTAGTTATGACCGCAACTTTTGACAAACGACTCGCGCGAGGCAACTTTCGTTCTTCAGCTACTCGATGGGGCCACGAGTTTTCGAGATGTTGAGTGAACGATGATCCGCGGATCCTCCACCGGGAAATCGAGGTTTTAACGAGGCGTCTTTTCTCCTTGAAGGTGCCGTCATTAAGAGCTTATAATTACTTGATTAATCGAGTTTAAACTGACGCTCAATGGGATGCTTATTAAAATTCTTCTCATGTGTGGTCGTCGCGCTTTTTGCCACGCGATACCGACTCACTCGCCCTAATCGTTGCAATTTTTCAAGTGGGAAAGTTTATCTATAAACAGAATCAAGTGAGGATTCTATCGTAAGATTCACGATGGAATTTTGAAAGCGAGTCATGCAACCTGGTAATATCTCTATGGTAAAAAAGAGGTGAAGGAACGAAACATCGATAATTTTTTTAATCGAAAATCTAAATTGGTTGAGAGACAATCGCATGGCAGATTGGAATTTGTATCAAAAATCAATCGATTGATAAAAAAAAAGGAAAAAATAAAAATTTATAAAAAGTCGATCTACTTTGCTCCGTATTCAGATAAACATTCTTAGAAAAGGTGGGAAATTGATGACTCGAAGCCAATTATTTTTAATAGTAATTCCTTATTTCAACTGATCAATATTTCAATATTTCGGCCGCATATAGGGCCCTATATGCGGCCGCAAGTATGTAATTAGAACAATATAGTGAATTTGAATCTACGAATAAAACAAACGGCATTCTGAGGCATGCGAAAAATTCTAGATTGAAACTTTACTGCAGAATCTACAGATAAGGCAAGAATGCTACGTCGTCATTCGAATGATTCTAAAATCAAACAAAAAAAATTTGCCAGAAATTTATATATATCAAATTTTGAAAAAAAAAAAAAAAAAAAAAAAAAAAAAAAACAAGTAAATACGCATGGTAAAATTTCTCTATATTGTTTCGTCCAACTTCTTATATGCTTTTTTAGGACTATTTCTGGAATAAATGGGTTGGCGATGGGTATCGATGTATCGGAAAATCGGTATTACTTTTCTATAGAACGGAATATTCTTTATATTAATCAACCTTCGATCGTTATATTGATATTTTCGTTGGGATATTACACAATATAGCAAGGTTTTTCTGTGAAAAAATTACAACGAAAATTTTTGTTCTAATTACTCAGATATTTGGCATACAGGTCAATGAATTCTTTTTAAATGAATTTCATTCTCCTTTTAAAAATTTTATAAGTTTTACATATTATAGTTGCATGGAGAAAATGGAGAACCTTCTATGGTTTTCACTTGCAATAATCTAATTGAAGGGAAATTGGATAAACATGAAAAATTTTTTTGCCAATGTTGCCATATTAATCAAAAATAGGATATATTTTTGCTTGTTATCAATATTGAAAATCGAATTTAGTTTGAAACTTTACTGCAGAATCTACAGATAAGGCAAGAATGCTACGTCGTCATTCGAATGATTCTAAAATCAAACAAAAAAATTTGGCAAAAAATTATGTATGATTTATATGTCAAATTTTGAAAAATCATTCAATACATGGAATTGAAGATAATGACCATCATGAGAATTATTATAACAATTATTATTCACCTAATCGTAGAAGTTATATTATAAAATATCAATTTAGATCAAAATTTTCTTATTTACTGCATTTGCTGCGTACTTTATATTTAATGCATTTACTGAACTATTGTAATTTAGATGTGAATTGTTGAATTACTATCAACATTATTACAGTTACTATAAGATTCGAGGTATCCCATTTCGGTATGTATACATTTTAAAAATTGCCTCTCTATCTTTTAGAAGGTTTTTTATAAACAAAAAAGGTCAATTTGTGTGTGAACATTTAAAATGTTTATTCATCAATCACTGATATCATAATGTTGGTTCCAACCGAAGGCGTCCAAAATATCATAATTGAAATCACAGATTTTCCTGATTTCGAAAATTACAGTTTAATAAGTTGAAACAATATCTATTATTACCTGAGATTTATTTTGTTATCTGCCTTTTTATTCTTACTCTTATTTTCTAGGAAATCTATTGAAAAAATCAATATGAAAATTCATGAGAGATAAATTTCAAAACAATAAATTCATATTCAATAAGTAGATATGTTTTGGTTTGATAATACAAATTTACTTTCTGTATCATTTTGTAAACAATACAATATTAGTTAAAATAAATTCTTAATAAACACATGCATACCCAGCATGCACCATCTCAAGTCAATAAAGCGAAGAAAGTAATTTCCACAAACCCCCTAAAACCTCGTCGATTCAATAAAACGTTTCAGTCCATACGATAACCTTAATAAACCAATCGATCAAAAATTAACTAATAAGCTTCGCGCCTATTTTCCGTGAAAATTTTTCCCGTTGCTTTTCAATCGAAGCTAAGATAAATACGCGACGGAAAATAGGAGCGTTTAATCATCGGGGCTTTGCTCTTGACATCGGAGGCGGCAGCGTGTTCAATATGTCTCGCCAAGCGTCATGGATTTCTGGCTCATGTGTTTTCAATACACCACGTCATTTTTCACTATGCCGTACAAACAAATGCGCCAAACAAATAGCCAAGTGCGCCAGCGAACTAGAAATTGACTCGATGGGGGAGCTTCGTCTTTCCTCCGTATACCGAAACACGCATTTTTTTGTTCCGCCCGAACGAGCGCCTTCTATTCTAAACTCGACGCGGTTTTCTCATTTGTCCCCTGACCCGCTTTGATTCGATCGCTAGTAATGAGTCTCCGTCAACGTCAACGCGTCCAACGCAAGGCGGGAAAATACACGTGACGTAAATGCCCCGCGTGCCGAGACTTTGCCGGAAGTTTCCACGTCCCGTTTTTCGTTGATCCGCGGCGGCGGCTTGATTCCCGACAGAAGAAAGCTTCCAGAGACTGCGAGCCATTCTTCTCGGTGCAACGTAACAAAGTCCTCAAACGAGATACCCGGAAATTACGAAAACCTATCAGCTTTTTCCGTCAGTCAAGCCACCGATTTTTTGCCCATCTCCTCTCGACAAATCAATAGGTCCAATGAAACCGGGAAGAACTACGTACATCCAGGACTGTTTTCCCTTCGAAAGAGATGTATGAAAATTTTCGCGAAATGCTCAGTAGATGAAGATAAAACTTTTCGAGGTATTCATCATTAGATATGATTGAACACTCCTCTTTACATCGATTCAATCGATAGATGTTTGCATTTCATTTCGAATCGTCCAGGTAATTCGGGTTGGGTCTTTTTTTGCGTAAAATGATTTTCCTAAGCATCTGTATCGGAATCAACGTGAGAGACATAATAATAATAAACATCAAAATAAAACACTACCCTAAAACACTACATGCTCTTTGGTTATGATGAATTAAAATTTGGTCGCACCAATATTACGCCCCTCGATTCGCGCTGAGATAACATAGAAAAGGAAGAATAATTATTATACGCAAGCAATTACGCGACTCATATCGCGGCATTATTTTATGATAACTATCTGCCATAAACGCTGTCCAATTAGCGGAATGATTCGCGCCAAAGTCTCCAAACGACGGCGTCATGAAAAACGCAGCCTTGCACGAGCTTTAATTGACTTCCGGTGATCTTGTAAAAATGATGTCGCGGGCTCCGTGGGACTTAGTACATTATCCAGGTGTCTGAGAAATTTGAAAAAAAAATTCTCAGTCACAAAAAGTCTTTGATGCTTCTTTTAACTATCGTTTTTTAGTTTGGCTATTAATTTTAAGTAAACAGAATAATCATGGAGTTTCTAAATTTATTAAAAACAAAAATTTTACGACTAACTGGCTCCTTTTTTCTTCACTTCTATAGGTTTTGGGGTGCCATGAACACACACAAAAATATCTTTATTCTGCTCAAAACTTGTCCTAAATTTTGTCATACATTGTAACCAAAGCTCGAATAAACTAGTTCTTTCAAGTACAACCTTTCAAGATTAAGATTGCGATGCAAAACAACATTACACGATTCTTCTTCTTCAACTGAATCTTAATGTCTCAAAAAATGATTGTATTAAATCCCTTAATACTGTTGTTCTTTCATTTTTTTTTTCAATTAGATAACATCAGTTCCTAACTCACCCAAACACACCCGATTCTTTCCATATGGGCCTGATAAAAAGTCAATTCAAGGATTTGCATATTGCCGATGTTTTTGTGCGGTTTTTAGAGTTAATCCCATCGATTGGCGCTGTCGTCGATGGAAACGATTGAATTGACATGTCGAATACCGTGCTAAAATGAACCAGGGATTTTTGGAGCAGAAATAATCGAGTCAAAATAATTTCGCGTTCTGTTATGCTTTTCACGTTTCGGTTGTATTATCCCATCACTGATATCGCAGCGGGACATCAAATTTGCTCGAAGCAGCGCTGCTCCAAAGTGAGGAAAAAAAGTCGTTCAATTCGCAGGTACGTCTGATCACAAGAAGTTCGAGCACATTTTTCAATTCGGAAATCGATTGATCCCTGGAGGTAACTTCATGCTCTGCGATTTCCGTTTGGTTATAAGGTATAGTACTTTGACCAACTATTGCCATCATAGTGGAACAGTAAGCCAACTAACCAGCCTATGTAAATATTGGCCGAAAAAATCACCTGCAATCTCACGTGACGGAGTAGCAGTTGCCGATGAATTATTGCCTCTGCGAACAACGTAAATTATGTCCAGCGCGAATTCGTCTCGTAAACACAATATTTACAGCGCAATTAGCAATAACTGCCGTAAGAAGCGACGCGGTTGCATTAACGGCCGGGCAATAAAAATCCCGCGATACTCGCTAATCGAGAATTAATCACCCACAACGATTCTCGAACGAACGAGGTGGCGGCAATGCAAAACAAAACAAAACGAAAATCCCGACGAGCCAAAAATTACGGGTAAAATCAACACGGAAGAGCGTGATTTTTCCGCGCGCGAAACAATTCACGTCGGGAGTGAAAAATCCCGATTGTTTGCCCACGGAAAATAGGACTTTTCGCGATCGCGCGACGCCGATTGATGATATACAAAAGTCACCCGAGAAATAGGAGTTGTTCGGTTTCTTCGAGGGGCCAAGCGAAACAACTTTTCCCGAGCAATTAAAGAAATTGCGTCGTAAATCGCGGGGACGCCGCACAGTTTCGTGGAAATACTTTTCTGCATTTTATTCAGCCGCATTGCATATTTATTGGGTTTGCTCGCGCTGCAGTCGAGCCACCTAACGAAAGGCCACTTGATTCCGAAATGGAAAACGCGGGAAAGGGGGAATCCCGAGGTGGAAATCTCAAGTGGCTGAACGCATTTGAAATTCCTGCGACCGTCATTATATCACTCGGCGATTTCGCGATCTCGTCGCGACGTTGGACGGGCACGGAAACAATACTCGTCGCTGGATGGACCGATCGTGAAACCGGTAAATTGACTTCGTTCTATGAAAATCTGAGAAAGTAGGGCGAGCGCGTGTCATTCGATGCATTCAGGGAGAGAGAGACGCCAGATTAATGTCATCGGCATCTGTTCGATTGGAAATTGGAATTTGAGTATAGCATTGCTCATAAACGATGAATCGGTGATTAAGGCTGGCTTGTACACTGTCGTGCAAAAGTTTGTTTTGAGATAAAAATCTTTAAAATAGCGATGGCAGGATATTAAGACAACTATTTTAATCATGTTAGCACAATTGAAAAATAACATGAATCAACAAGTAACCATGTTCGACATTATTTTAAACTTATGTACCTGAAAAAATAAATTGATCAAATTTGACAGTATTTATGCAAAATATATATTTTTGAATGCGATAAGGAATATTCTTTTTGCTATTTTGAGAATTTACATTGACATTATTGTGTATGCTGAGATAAGAAGTAATTTTTCCAAAACCATCATCTTATATGATCGGACCCTACGTAGTGAGGTTATGTTACTTCTAGAAAATTAAATGGCTTTGAATGATACTCTTGATTGAAAACGAAAGGCTGTCATTATGTTACACCACTTTCATAAGCTTTCTTCGAGAAAAACTCTAATTTTGACAGATTACAATATGGCAGACCTTGTAAAACAACAAATCAAGAAGAAAGAAAAAATGTCTGAAATTATAAAAGAAACAGACAACGATCAGGTAAAGACAAAATAACCGATTTAAATTATTACTTTGATGATAAAATTTCTCTAGATACTGTACAAACGGAGACTGCCTTAAGTAGGCTTGTACGGTAGGGTTGCTTGCAAAAACCGCTCTTGTGACCATGAGACAAGAAAAATCGTCTACAGTGAACTAAGAAACATCAAAGCTGGAATTTCGACAACTTAAAATAGTTTTTTGGGCGCATAAATGCAAAGTTTAAATTTTTGACTGTAAGAAACCGAATCTGTGAAATGTTTGGGAGAAATAAATCGTACTTGAGTGTGCAACACTAACTGTAAAACATAGAAAAATTTTTTTAATGGCATAGAGAGGATTTCCATTGTATAAAGTCAATGAACTGTACAGTGTGAAAGACGTTTTAGAAAAAAAAAGTTCTTCAAAAAAAACTTAGCAAAGATTTATCAGCAGGGAAGCAACGTATTGGCAGATCATTTATTATGCAACAAGGTTGTGCCTCAAAATGATTAGAAAAACAGGTTAAAAAAAATTAAGAAACTTATGTATTATTAAATGGGAATCACCTTTTATATTTCAATGATCATAAAATAGCAAATTGATTTTCGTGAATGTAATTACGTCCTCTTTTCTATTTCAATTTAAGTATCCGGCGAATTTAATCTCAGCCAATAAATAGGACTAACTTGAGATCCTCATATCTGCGTGTCAATAAGAACGTCAATGTCCTGATACAAATTGTTAATCTAGTAGCCACCTTAGTTCAACTCTTCGAGGTTTTCCATGTGTCAAATCCAAAATTTGAATCAAATTTATCAAAACGTTAAGTTTTGATAAATTTATCAAACGTTAAGTTAGTCCTATTTATTGGCTGAGATTAAATTCGCCGGATACATAAAATTTGCGAATAGTTGATTTGCAAAAAGAATTTTTTCAAAGAACAGTAAAACACTTTCATCAAAAAGAGATCAGGAATTTTGAGAACAATGATTACAGATTCGAAAAAAAAACTCAAGTCTGCACCTGCGTTTCATGAAACCTTTTTCAGGAAATCTTTCGTTGCATTAACTATGAAATTTTTAATCGACTAACAGAGGATTTAAAATTTGACGGCAATAATTATTCGAAGGCAAAAATAAAGCAGTGGATACTTTATCTAAATAAAAAAAGAGATGTTATATTTATATGAATAAAGAGACTTATACAAAAAACATTTATGAAGAGTTTCTGTCGGTTCGCAGTTCCACGAAAATGTGTTACTTTATGTAGTTATGAATATTAAAATTAAAATCGAAAGAACTGATTTGAATGAGTTGATGAAAGCCTTGATGTTAAAAGTGTTTATTTACTTTGCTTAGTTCAAGCTTAATTTAAAATCGTTACCTTATCAATTTTGATTCTTGAAATAAATAATAAAATTCTTTTAAGAATCAGAAATTCCTTATAAGAATCACGTTTCTTTTAAGGTTGACCTTATAAGAACCTTATGAGAAAAATTCTTTTGATAAAAACCAGTGGCAATTTTAAAAGAAATCTAAAATTTTTTATAAGAAAAGATTTGAGTCCCGTACATTCCTCATAAGCTGTAAAAGTTTTATAAGAAAATGTTCCAATCTCATAAAAAATCGCAAATGTATATGAAACATAATTTTTACATGAAATTACTTTTTATACTAAATCTACGCGCGCCACGTCTAATGCATACGCGCTAGTAAGTTAGTACACTCGTGCTCGCTAGATGACAACATGCAATTTTTTTTTAAATACGAATTATTGTGGAAATCCTCTAAATACAGGTGGTAATCATATTTGAAAAAAATGAACGTTACGAACGAAGGACAAAAAAAACTTTAATGATTTTTTTATCACTTGGAATTTGGAATTAAATAATATACATACACAGATAGACATATTCTAAAAAATTAAGGAAGAATTTTTAATAAAAAAAAATTTTTTTCATGAATAAAATTTCTTATAAAATGAATTATTTTTCAAAATTTCTGGTATTTCTACAAGAATAATTTTTCATGAGAAAAATTTTTCTTATAAGATTTTTGTAAGGTTCAAAATCACTAGGGAAGGCCTGCGACGGATATTTTTATACCTCTCTGGTGTGATTTTTCAGTATGTATTTGTTTTTATCATGGTTTCTGCTATTGATACCTACACTTGAATAGAATTATATAATCATATTGTTATAAAAAGGACATTCACTTTCAACATGCTTTACTGTTATTTTATAAAGACACCTAAATACATATTCCTTTCGTTAAATTGTTACATTTCAAGACGTCGATTACGTCAAATGTTTTATTATGCATGTCTCAAGTCATAAGACATTTGACGAAATCGACGTTTTGCAGTGTAACAATTTAATTGTAGAAAGCAAAATTTCGTTTTCTTCATAAAAAAAGAAGTGCATGTAAAATTTGAATACCTATTTTAAATATTATCCATTACCTGGAGAGAACTCAACCCTTGGATGGGAAGCTTATATAAGAGAATTAATCAATAAGAAAAATTTCGGAGTAAGGTCTACATTTTCTTGTAGCAGCTCTAAATCATCATCGGAAGAAATCCAATAATTTAATAGTATTTTTGAAATGACTTCGATAAAAGTTAGGCATTCAACTCTACTACTTAATGATGTTCAAAGACCTTTGCACGACAGTATTTTTCCTCGATTTACAGAATAACGAATTTCTGTAATTCAAAATCATAGCAAATCGGTTGTTTTACCGAAAACAACCTTGAGAAGTTAGGGAATTAAGGCGAGTCATTTGGTTTGCATATTAGGCGCTTTGACAGTGCTCGGAGAGCGGCTGAAATCGAATCACATCCAGCCGGGGCCGTGAGTGTATGCACAAAACTGTGGTCTGACTGAAGAGGCGCTTAATTAATATCAGCCGTTTACTGTGTCATGAGCGAGCGGCTTTCAGAATGATTACGGATTATTAACTAGAAGAGGCCCGTGGATTAATGCGATTACCTTTGTTACTGCGACTGTCTTTGTGTGTTATTTCCCAATCGCTCTGTTGAATCGAGTTTAGCCATGTTATTTCAGATCGTCCCCGATAGTGATTTGTGTAGCGCGTCAGTCCGTGGAGCTCAGGGAATAATCATCCCGTGGATCGTGCGTCGTTCTGGCAGAATCTGCCTTGTGGCCATGGGAATCCAAACAACGACGAAAATACTCTAGTTCCGATCGATTATGCACCACATAATCCGTAATAATACAATGACGGAATATTCGTATCGCCAGTGATTCAACCGGAACTGGCTACACAACGCATCAAAGTCGGCTGATAAACAGGCCAGTAAATAGAGGACCGAGTGCGAAACGATGCAATGAAATCGCTCCTCTGTGTTCCGCTTGCCATTTCGATCGAAAGTTTCACCAAATACGCACACTCGCGTGTAGATAAATCGACGGTAAATTTATTTTGAGAATTTTTTTTCGAGTGCTTCCGTGATTCGCTTCGATTGGCTTGTCGATCGTTTTGAGTTAGAACGCCAAGGGAACATTTGGCCTACGGGATATAAGAGATTCAACAAGAACAGCTTGTTTCCTTTAATGCTGAATTCAGGGATGTAAAAAGTACCGAGAAAGAAGAAGCTATTTCCACGCGAGAAATAGGTTACTTAAGTGACATTTGCTTTAGTCGGATAAACGTCCACGACATTTCCTGTCGTTCCGCGCCGTTTCCAAGATCTTTCTCGGCTTTATTTGCACTTCTTAGTGCCACATCTAACCTGGAAACTCATTCATCTATAAAGTGAATCGGAAGTGAATGAATAGATAGAAAAATTGATGAATTGATAATTTTTTTATAATGAAACGATTTCAAGACACTCATAGGAGTGCATTCGTTCTTTTGGTAGTATTTTACTCTCATTCCAATATAATGCAATGATTTATTTTTTTTACAATTTATTGATTTTTTAAATTAACATGAACGCGAAGTGACAAAATTTTTGACTTTTTTTGACTTCTTATCTGCCTCATGTAATTCTTCATCGTAGAGTTACATGAAATTGAAAAATATCAACGAATTGTTACATTACACTCAATTTTCAAAAAATGCAACTCATTATCGTTACTTTTCCCGTTAAAAAAATCTTACGTTGCGCATGTAGAAATTGAATAACAGTATACAAAAATAAATATTTCTGAAAATTATTTTCCTTATTGTTTATTTCAGATAATACGTTCTACAAAAAAAAAAGGTTCAATATTTTTCTTTGCAATATTACAAATATGCGAGACGTGTGGTCACAAAGTGCAAGTTCTGCAGTGCTCAAAAGACTTTTTCTTGAAAAAGTAGTATTAAACTGTATGCACAACTTTTCCATCCAAGAAAAATCATTGCGTATGTGTAAATATATGTACTCTTTGACTCCAAGAATTTTTGGTGCTTTTAAAATTTTTCTTTTACATTTTTCTTGTCAAAGGGACGAAAAACCGTTTGAGTTGTTGGAGTTCTTTTTTTTTCTGACGTTCAAGTAACAAACGTCCTTTTTTTCAGTGTAAGTATAACTCACGATTATAGAGAAAATTTTTCAGTCACCATTGAAAGAAATATATATAATTTAATTTAAATTTCAACATGAATTTTTCCAAAATTCTCGAAAATTTGAAATCAGAAAATTCAAGATTTTATGATGAACAATGTTACAAGGATTTTCGATTATAAAAAAAGTGTATCGAATTTTATTTATCTGCATGAATTATTTTCAATTTATTCAAACTTCTTGAATTTTTATACCATAAATAGTTTACGAAAGAAAGAAAATTTTTTTAATGAAAAAAATCGAGTCTCAAAAAAGCTTGTAATGATTTTTACAAGTTTTTTCTGTTTTTTTTTTGTTCTGTACAAACTTTATTCTTCAGTAAAAAAAAAAAAAAAAAAAAAAAAAAGAATACGTTTTTTTATTCCACGTAAGTCAATAAATTTCTTCAAAGTTTAAAACCTAAAATTTCATAAGATTTTTCAAAACCGTCAATAATTTTCAGGCTTTCAACGAACGTATCGGTCAAAAAAATTTTTTTGTTAGAAAAAATGTACTTTCCGGTCACGCAAAAATAATTAAAAATGCTACATTTCATTCAGTGACGGCAAAAAATAAAAATAGATCTTTTACATGTATTTTTCATTTTTTGTATGCATGTCAACATACACTACCGAGCAAAAGTATAAGGACATCATTAAAAAAATTTATTTTTTTGTTTTGTGATTGTTTTTTATAGTGCCCAACAGCGTTTCATGATTATATCTTGTATACAAACTAAAAAATAAACTATTTAGTTATGATTTATGTGCATTCAATATAAATTATTTCTAATAATTAAATATAAATAATGTTCAAAAATATTTCAAAATACCGAAAATATGATGACAAGTCAAATTCAGTTTTTTTTCATTAATTTTTCTACCTCTTGTTTTCATAATTGCAGGGTAAATTTTTGATGGCCTTCCTACTAATTTAAAAGTTTTTCATTTGTGAATTTGTCTAAAGCTTATTGAACACTGTCTAACAACTTTTCAACTAAATAAAATTAAAAAAAAAATTCGATCGTTTAAACTAATCATAGTTGGATATTTCAACACAAACGTATGTAAATGATAACAAAATAGTCCATCATCTAGTTTATATACAAGAGTTAATCATAAAATTCTATTGAACCCAATAAAAAACAATGACAAACTCAAAAAATCGATTATGATCTTATACTTTTGCACGGTAGTGTAGATTGAAAAACAACTCATTTATAGTTTCAAACATCGTAAACTCCAAACGCCTAATTCAAGTCATTTGCGCATTTGCTCTAAATAATTCCCTTTATTTACCGATAATTTATTTTACTTTCGTATTATCCTTCTTTCAAATCATTTAATTTTATTTCCTCGATACAAAAAAAATCAATTCTGTGCTTCGTACAAACCGGCAAAATTATTTAATGCCTTCGTGATTTCGAGTTCATCGAAATCGATGAAGGCGAGCAACCCATAAAATGTCCCGAGCACTATCGAAAAGTACTGCGAAAATAAAATAAAATGATGTTGATTCGTACACGAAAATACGTGGCATGCTATCGAAACAAACTGCGAGATTCACGAAAAGATTTACTTAGAATGGCTACCGCTCGGACGCATCTGGTACAAAGCAAACACAACTTGCTTTACCCACGTCAATATGGCATGCTCTGTATTGTGCATCGAACTCTATGTTCTACAAGGAGCTACGAAGAAAAAGAAACACGAAATATCCAACAACCCATATCCTGAGCATAAAACCAATAACGCAATATTTTTCCCCGGTAAATTCTGATGGTCTCGTAAAAATGATTCGCCTGCGCACGCAAAACACAAGAGCAGCATTTTCATGTGCTGCAGATGTTGGTAAAAGCGCACGAAATAATGCCATCGCTCGAATCGCGTGCTACTCTTTCGTGTCTCAAGTCGAACGCGACTTTGACGCACGAGAAAAACTCGCGACTCGATTAACATTGAGCCGGGAAGCTTTCAAGTGCCGCCTGTTCCCCACTGTCACTTTCATTATCCGAGCATCAAACATTAATTACATGCCTCGTCCGGTTCACATGTAAGTGTCGTAATTAAATCTCCAGACTCAAAAACCAGCTTTCCATTGTTCCAATCGGGGTTGCGAACAACTCGCCAAGTGCGAAAAATGCATGTTCCCTTGACGGGTGCGAGAGTAATTGATATAATCCATTATTTAAAGGATTTTTGCGAGATGAGAACTCGTACCACCCGGTAAAAACGAAGAAACATACACTTTGTTACATACTAAATGGGGAAGGGTGATAGGAACATCATCAAATATAATTATTGTTATTAGCCACTCGCATCGCTTAATTATACTTAAATCGACTTTTTCACGTCATATCAGACTAGGTACGTGACGGGTTATAAACAGCCGGTTTCTGATTATAGTAATTTATCTTTCGTATGAATACAACAGATTTTATGATACTTCGTGCCATGCGCGTAAGTACACCGAAGATGCGCGGGTTTTATGCAAAACACTTACACCTTGGCATTTAATAAGACCGCTGATTTCGGCTTTTGTGTTTTCGCGATGCGAGTCAAGTGAGGTCAAAAGACCCCGCTGGGCTTCTCCCTCTTTCGGGAAAAGAAAGGAACAAGTAAAAATACCAAAAGGGACTGCCTGATCCTCCAAGGACTTCCATTCGACTGTGTTCTTCATTCGAGCGATAGATAGTAAAACGCGATTCGCGCGTTCACGAGAAACGTCGTACTTCTGCGAGCTATTCATGAGGTGAATTTTCAATGAAAAACGGATCCACCGGAACCACTCCTCTTTTCGATCCAATCGTTCGACAGCCCATCGTATGATTTTGTGGGTAATTAGCTACCGGAATGAACTCAATGTAAAACTTAATCCGATGATTCGGAAAACTCGCTGGAGGATTTTTTTCATTTGCCGACAATAGAGAAGAATTGAAAGGCTTCTGGATCTTGTAAGAAGCTTAGCTAAGAGCTATATTTCTCATGTAATATTTACCTTTTGGCGATTCCCTGCAGTATTGTTCGATCATATTTTTTTAATCAGCTCTCGTTTTCTTTACTTGAGAAATTTTATTATTTCACCATCTTCACCTGCACTTTCGTCATTCATTATCCCAAAACTCTCTGAATCCCCAGTTCATCACCAAATAATGTTAAATGATGACCCTTAAAGGACCGTTATTATTCTTGACTACAAAAAAAGGGCGAGAAACGCGAAATTACTTAAACTCGGATCTCCAGCGAATCATTCAAACCGGTTTGCATTTCTTCTCTCCCATTTATCAAATTTACTTTGACATTATTTCACGAAAGTGACTAATTACTTTTTTCTGCAGCGCGTACTTCATCTTTCGGCGTCACTCTCAATATCATTGGAAGAAAGAGGAACGAATAGGTCGCAAGTGGTGAAGTGCGCCGGACGAGACGAGGCCGGTACTACTTGATCGACATCCGAACTGTGAAGGAAGCGAAATTGGAAATTTCACGCTCCTCTTGACCATTTCGAGTGCGCGAGCCTGTGTGAGTATCGCTTTATAGGGTTACGTAAGAAACTCTCGTGCGATGGTCAAAAGGGTGGCTCGGATAGCGCTACCGCGGCTGTATAAAGAACAATGCTCCTTCTTTCTGCGATTCACGTTGTTCCCTCGAGTTCCAACAAGTTGAAACAAAGTATTTGGAACTATTATACGCGGACTTTGAAGTACTCACTCCTCATTATTCATCCTCTTTATTTTACTCTCGCAACGACTCGAACTGGATTTTAACAAGAATCAAGACCGTAGCAGAGGAATGAGAGATGAGAGAAGGGAAAGGGCATGCGCTCTTTTTTTGCTTCAATTTGATTTCACATTGAGGATTTGGTTTCGCATTATATGAGCCTCATAAATAGGAATATGACGGGAAAGCAGTTTTTGCACAAATTCCAAGCCGCTGAATTTGGAGAATGAAGAGAGGTGAGTAAAAATTGAAATATTTTTCGAAGCAGATAACGCTGTATTTTGTTTCAATTCCAAAAACAACCGATTTCTTGCAATTCTTGTGTTTTTATCTTTTGGATTTTAATAATAAACTATCGGAATTATCTCCTTCAAACTTTTGTCAGTTCATTCAGCCTTTATCAAAAACTATAATATAAGAATACCAAAATACCCTTCTTCATACTAAAATTTTCACAGCAAGAACCTTAAAATCTTGTCTACATACGAAAATCTCTATATAATTGTACAATCCAAATTGGAATAGTAACTGTAATATTGGTTAGAAGTTCCTTTGTCGTTATGGATCAAATTATAATTTGTAAAAGTTAATTACAGTGGTTCATTTATAAAACACAAAAAATGAAAAAATTTTATTCCGACAAATCGGTTATTTTAGAAAATGAAAAAATATTGTATTATACCGGGAAATAGTGTAGACAGCAATGCATTGCTACTGAAGTATTTAAATTTCATTAATGTCTATCCATGGAAGCAAACACGTTACTACAAAAAAAGAGTAAAGAACTTTCAACGAGAGACATATTTTTTTATATACTTCGTGACACTTCATTCAAATGTTTATTTCTAAAATATTCACATCTTGAAAACTACTATGCATGTCACTGGAGAAAATCGTTGAATTTTCCCCATAATTCGTAAAATATATGAAAAAAAAAGATTCTAGCTACTCTTTGTGTATACCTTTTTCTCAAATTTCAACTACAGAATTTTATTATTTTTTTTTCCTTTTTGATGAACTTGACTATCAATAACATAAGCTGGACGAATGAACTTCATTCTTATCATGTGGCAAATGTTGAATAGATTTGTCTAATAATTTATTGAAACATCGATGGATTTACCAAGAAACCTATTATTTATTGATGAATCTATTGACTTCTTGATAAATCTAATAATGTATTGAATAATTTAATCTATTGATTAAGTGAAGAATTCATCGATAAATCTTTCAGTAAATTATAGCATTTTTATAAATATATTTATAAATGTACTAAGCATAAATTAGTCCAATTATTTGTTGATAAATCCCAAATTCATTGATAAATCTATTGATTGTTTGATAAATCTATTGACTTTGAACTTCATTTATAAATTTATTAATAAATATATTAATTAATAATAAATCTATAAATTACGCATTTTTCAAATAAATTTAATAATGAATCTTACTTTATTAATAACTCTAAATGAAAACTCTTCATTTCTTGATGAAAAATAATTGATTTGTCGAAAAAACAATACATTTGTGAATCGAAGAATTTCTCTTCCAGTAAACTCTTTAAATTATTAGAAAATAAAATGATTCATCTATAATCCATTGTATAAGTCGATAAATCAATAGATTTGTCAATAAACCGAAAGATTTTTTGATAAATTATTTTGTGTCATCAATAAATAAATAAATATGTTGATAAATCAATAGAAGAATCAATAAGTAATTCAATTTTTAATTTTTGATGGTAAATAAATTATTGGATTCATCACTCAATTATGTGCTTTGTCAATAAATGAACAAATTTTTTTAAGAAAGTAATGACTAAAAGGCTTCAAAAACCGCGGACTTGAAAATTCAACGATCGCAAGAAATTCAAGCATTCAAAAAATCATATTATCTACATAACCTTTAAAAGGATTAATTGAAAAAAACAAAATAAAACAAAACAAACGAAAATAAACACGTCAAATATTATACGAGCAAACAGAAAAACTTTTAAAAAGAAAATTTTAATGTAAATATCAGATGTAAATGTAAATCTCAGATGTAATGACTAATATAAGCCAACAATGTGTGATCATGATAAGAAATCTATGAAAATCGGTATTTCCAAATAAGATCCTGATTAAGCTACTCAAAATCTATCAAGATGAATCGCCTTGAATTTTTTGTAGATTATGTAATAAAATTGCGACTTTATTGCACATCTGACTTCATTTTTGAATCCGTCATTTTGAAATCTATTTCACAATTTCGTGTTCAGATCATTTAACCAAAAATAAACCTTTTTTAAGTCGAGTCGTACATTTCGTCGTAAAAATTACTACCCTTACTCTAGACTCACATTTACCAGCTCGAAATACGTAAAAACACATCATGTTTTACCTCAAAAATTCCTAACTTCTCTCATCGTAAGCCCGTTGCTTCCAAAATGCTTCTCTCATTCTCGTACTCCGAATAATGCTTCCATAATTATGAAACATTCCATTTACACAATGACCCTGTCTTGCACAAACCACGTGCTAAAACTTTGATAAGTAATAATAACTAATGCACGTTTTAGACTGAAATAAAAATAAAAAGGAACGTTTTATTTATGTCGGCCATGATAATAACCCGAACGCTCATAGCCGCGTTGTATCGCATGTGTGTACACGTGATAAAATCGGGAGAATGCGGCTCGTCCGTTTTGTTTGCACATCTACTACCCATGCATTTATTGAGATTCTCTGTGGTCTGAAATAGCCAATGGATCACGAAATTGCTTTTATCGTTCACTGTTTGTGATTGTTATTACCTTGCCACGAAATAAGAAAACAATGAACGAAAATAAACATGATATAAGTGATTTGACATGATTGGAAAAATTTCATGAACTTATAAAACGTAGCCATTTTTCTTCATATCCCATAATACCTATGGACTCATGAGATTGTATAGCAGTATAGGGCACATTTTTTTATATTCAATCGAACCATTTCTTACTCTGTGGACATAAAATATTTGAGAAGAACATTCGAACAGAGTTTTAAAGGCATCTTTAATGTTATAGGGAATGTGAACATTTTCTAAAACTATTATTCATAAAGTGTACATCCTATAGAACTCATATTGATAAAAAGCACATATATTCTTTTCATATTATTTGGACAGTTTTTTATACGTAAACATTAATATATATTATCTCTTCAATCCTAACGTAATAATTAAAAAAAAGAAAGAAAAAAAAAACATAAATACTAAATGATTTGGAAAAAGTTAAAGAAATATTTTCCAAACAATTTCTAAAAACGAAATCAATAATTCTATACAATTTTGATTTTCCGAGCTTGTAGGCGCGTTTTTCTTATTATCATAAGTTTGCATGTTTTTTCGAATTTTTAAAGATGTGGAACGTTCGTACATTCCTGATGCGCCCTCGAAAAATGCCTCGCTGCGTCAGTACATCGCGTACATATGTATGTATGTCTTTTCTACTCAGCGAAGTGTGCGCAACTGACGTCGGTTTCTAATTTATAACGTAATGCTCGGAAAAGCTTTCGGCGGGATGAAAATTTCATGTTCCGCAGAAATAACTACAATCGCATATTTTCTGTGGACGCAAAACGCTTTCAATTATGAGATATTTCTGTTTTTATTCTGTCGTCGTACTTCCCTCTTCAAATGCATAAATTACTATTAGGTCATTTCATTTCAAATTGTCCAGAACGTAGAAGTTAAATTTTTGTTTAGAAGAGGGTGCGTACTTTCTTTATATAGTCTCTATTGTAATCGATCAGAAATGTGATTTTTTCTTTTTGTTTGAATTTTTTTTGGCTGATTGTAGGTAATTTTCCACATATTTGATCAAGAGGTCGATTTTTCTAATAAATTCAATAACTCACCTGAATACTACTTGATCGTTTTTATTATTTTTATTTTTTTATTTTTAATTTTTGGGATAAAGTTTTAATCTTAAAAAAAACTGGGAATGCGTTTCTTGGAAAAAATTTGCTTGTAAGCATTATTATTATAATAAAAAAAACCGAATTAATTTTTATCTAAAAATTTCGACATTGCATTAGTTTCAATTTCTTCTATGAGTGTACGAACAAGCTAAGAAATCATACTCAATATTATTCTCTGTGAACCAAAATTTATTGCTTAGGAAATATGATTTAAAAAATAAAAGTGCCATTATGGTAGTTATTTTCATTTTTATATGCTTAAAATCCTATAGTTTCCGAAAAAATGGTCCGATTATTATAAAAAGTTTAATTTACATTCATCAATACGGATTTACTTTCAAAAAAAAAAATTCTGGAACTAATTGAGTTTAGGAAATTTCTTTTGTTTTCGTAAAAAGATGAAAAAGCAAAAATAAAAATTTATCGACTCGAAAGTTTTTAAATCACTTTAGTATAATTATTTTGTTTTATTTTGAATTTATCGCTGATCAGTTATTTTGAAAATTTAAAAAATGTGTAACTATATATTGAACTGTACAAACAATATGCTACCGCGCTTAGTATACTATCAGCAGTATATCTACAGCAGCGTTACATTGTTCGAGAAACAATAAGTTGAGCCTAACATTATCTTCAAAAAAAATTAGAGAATGTAGTAAAATTTGATTATTAGCTTTTTTTTCGTTAGTACATTTTTATAATAAACAAAGTTTCAATGAAAAAATCAGTAAAAATACTAACGCAGTGTGACGAATTTTAAGTTAAAAAAATTTTGTCCTTTTTTTTACCATAATTTAAACTATTTCGGAAATTTGTTGAGTTCTACAAATTTTTTTTTTTCGAAAGTATATCATAACTAATGAACTTAAACAAAATCTATAAAGAATGAATTAGTTTTGGTGGAAATTTAGAATATAAAGGAAAGAAAGAATGAAAATAAATGCAAAAACGCATTTTGACTTCAAAATTGCTTGTTTATTCAAAAAAAGGTTCAAATATTCGTCTGTTATGATGAATCTTTACACTGAAAAAAAAAACTTCCATTTTTCACAGGAAATAATTAATTAGTTCAATTCTGGATATTTTCCGTTAACAGGCAGGTACATTTTTTAGTTTCAGAAAAAGAAACTCATTACAAAATGAGAACTTTTTTTCTTGATACGGATAAATCCATACAAAACTGAACAATTTCCTTCTACTCCAACAGGAAAATTTCAGTTATTTTTTACAGTATATCTTCAAATCGTCAGAAAAAATTATAACAATCAGATAACTTGCGGCCAAGTTGTTGAATTATAAAAAAAAATCCACATATGGCAATTAAGGAAAACTAAGGGGGCAATCCCGTTTAGGAGCCTAAAAAGTAACTGATTTTCTAAGATTTTGTTGGGGATGAAGAAGATGACGAATTTCTCCAAAACTTTCGTTGTTTATAAAGGGTACTTCAAGGTTCAAAAATAAACTTTTTTAGTTTGATAAATAAATTAAATTACGATTCAGAAGCTCATATGTGCAACGTGTCCAAAAAAGTACACCAAATTGGGCGATTTGTAGCTCCTCGCACAAAGGCCTGAAACAGCAAATTCAAAAATTTTTTTCAAGTTGGGTTTCAAGGTTAGTCAGTCTACCACTGGTTAAACAAAAAACCTCAAATTTTCTGGCAAATTTCAGTTCAAATTTGTCGAAGAAAATTGTTTGAAACAATCTTTTCTAGTTTTCAGAGGTTCACCGACTAACTTTGAAACCTAACTTAAAAATTGTTGAATTTGTTCTTTCAGACATTTGTACGAGGAGCTACATATCGAACTGTTTTTCGTTGGACACGTTGCACACACGAGCTCATTAATCGTTATGTAATTTATTTACATAAACAAAAAAGTTAATTTTTGTACTTCAAAGTAATCATAATAAACCACAAAAGTTTTAGGAAAATTCGTTATCTTTTCATCTCCAAAAAAGTTGTTGGTAAATCGGTTACTTTTCAGGCTGATAAACGGGATTCCCTCCTTAACTGTTAAGCCGATATTTTAAAAAACTCTTACAATGAAACAACTTAATTAAAATTAAAGCAAAAAGAAAAGATGTGTCTCATCGATTTGGATACAGATCCTCTAAAACAGTTCCCACGTGAAAAAACAAGACACAAACATTTTGAATCACTTGGACGATTTGAGATGAAACGACCCTAATTTCGTTAGAACCTTAAGAGTGAGAACAATCAAGACGTTTTAAAAATCGAATAAAGTGGAAAACTGACTTTCGATTAGCGTTCAGCGAGTAATCATGAATCGCGCATCGCGTTCTAATAGGATTCCGAATGCTATAATCCGCAGTTGTGCGTTGAGAATAATACGATATTCGGCGAATTTCCAGACTGTTCTTCGAGCTCATGAGAAGGCACGGTTGGGGTGAGGAATAAGAAGTTGCGCGAATTGCGCAATGATATGTTTACTGAAGAGTTCACTTACCGCACGAAGCCGCCTTCATAACAGAATATATACTGCAATATTCGTCGAAACTTTTGAAGTGCTATAGCGAACAGAGAACTAGCCTACATCAAGCTTACATGAATTATTCGATTTACGAAATTTCCTTTTGAACCATGTTCCGTGCCGCTTTCGCAAGTCCAAAACTATTTTCAGGAATTTCAAGTATTAAAACTCATTTACATATCTACAGACAGTTCCCTGGCTTTTCAATGGATTTGAAATTTTGAGAGTTGATGAGAAAATTAGCATGTTGGGTAGACTACATCACGTATTTATTCGAGTATTAATAAAGAGACTCGAATTTTCCGAACTTCGACCACCCAGCATAAAATACTTTTGTTTAATTCAACAATCGTCGACTTCTCAAGAAACCTGATACCACAATGAGTAATAACGTCTGGTCGACGACAGATTAATTCCCATTGCCACGATAGATGTAAACAAACAGTTTTTCAGTAACAAGTTAGCTCTTATCGATGGCAGGTAGCGATTAAAAACGCGAATACTGCAACGTTTCATTAAAGATGCGTGCCTATTTCCATGCACTATAAATCGCGAACCCGTTCGACTTCCTGGTGAACAGGCGATTAATGAAAACAACAAAAATATCGCGCCACAAAATCGAGTGTACTTGAAAACGTGTCCCGTGTAAAATGGAGATATCACGAAACGAAGCAGAAGGGAAATTGTAATTTCCGAAGGGATTCCTTGCTGACGTCTGTCGCGCCGTGTAATCACGCACGAGGCCACCAGTACATTAATTTTCCTTAAGCCGGGCATTTATATTAATTCGCTATTATTAATAACGCTCAAGCCGCGTTCCCGGATTATGCCACGGTAAGCCGCAAAAAGAAGGTGTATTAAGCGGCACGTCGAATTGACGCTCAAAGACGCCGAATTGGCTCATGAAGGCAAAATTAAAGTAACGGTCAATCGTTAGGGAACAATTCCAGAGGTTGTCTGGGTCATGCAAGTAGGGTATGTATACGATTTAATATTGAAAAAAAAAGGAATGATCATCGTTGGAGAACGTGGCAAGCGCCTCGAGAGTGAAAACGCGTTAGAACCAGTTCGGAAATAACTCCCTGCACTTGAACGCTTCGTTCTAACGAATGTTTCAGGAAGTTCGGACCCACACTGGTTTCCTCGGTACCAATTGGCGGATTTCGCGTCGTGGAATGCGAATTCTTCGATAGTAAATCATTTTCATGCGTTATTTTCATCGGAAGTCCAATGGCTGGACGCCGCATGAGAATGAAATTGATCTCATGCTGTGTAATAAAAGTGCCGGGTGAAGCGAATTTAAGAGCGTTAAGGAGTTATATGATAGTGTCAGGGTATCTTTTACCGAACATTCTTGCCCGTTGCGGTAACGAGAGTCCGCGTTGCTACTGCGTTTGCGCTTCCTCTCAAGAAAGGTCTTTAATCAAACGCGCTTGTTTCTGGGTATGATGTAATAACTTCCTACGTCGCGAAGAATACTCGCCCTTACATGTGTTTCGTGGAAATATCACGTGAACTTGGTTTGAATCTGTTTAAGTTTTTGCTGCGTTTATAGGAGACAGTTCGAAGTGTTTTGTTCACTGACATTATGTAACTGGATAGTGGACAAACCTAAAGACCTATATGTCCAGATTTGATGCCATTCTGTAGTAGGGAATATCCCTATAAAAAGGTTTCAAATAATAAATAAAAATTGTTAGAAAGTAAAAAGTTCATAATATAACTAGATCCTTGTTAGAAAGAGAACCAAATATTGTACCAGAGACGTGATTTTCTAGAAACTCAAAAAATTCCTCTTTCTGTTATTTTATTTGAAAATTTTTTACTTACGAAAGTAATTTCACCAATTTCTATACCTTATTAAAAAGACAAACAAAAATGCTAACAGAGATGTATTTTCAAAAAATAACCTTTTAAAACTCGGTTCATCAATTTATATACCTCGTTAGAAAGAAGACAAAATATGCTATCAGTCACATAATTTTGAAATAATCGAAGAATGACTTTTTATTTTGGTTAGAAATTCGCAAATTCTAGAAGTCGTTTTATCAATTTCCATATGGTATTAGAAAGAAGACGAATTATGCCATTAGAGCCGTGATTTTTGAAAAAATCGAAGAATGACTTTTTTTTGTTATTTTATTTAGAAATTTACAACTTCAGAAATCAGTTCATCAATGTCTATACCTCATTAGAAAGATGATCAAATACGCTATCAGAGACGAGATTATCGAAAAAATCGAAAAATGTCTTTTTCTGTTATTCTGGTTAGAAATTCACAATTTTTCTACAAGTTATGAAATGCCATCTTTTGTTCTTTTTCTTACAAATTTCCAATTATCAGCAGTAGGCTCATCAATCACTACATGTTGACAGCTGTAGCATTTTTGACTACTAAGTCCATGTCGATTCGTATTGACAAGGAATTTATCCTTTTTTTTAGGAGCTAAATTTAAAGTATTTTTCAATTTTTGCACCATTAATTTCAGATGATTTTAATTAACAATTTCTTTTTCAAATTGATGACTCGAAAACATATTTAAAATAAAAATTATGAATAATAGGTGTTTTTATGCAGGTTTGAGTAAAAATATTTATACTAGATTATAAAATAATAAATTTGGTGTATTCCAACGCAAAAAATCGCCAATTTTATGATATTTTTTCTATGGTTATTCTTTGCATGTTTAGTTTTCTGGAGAAAATATTTTTGAAAAATCATTATCATCATTAGGGATTGATAAAATACTTTTCTTTTTCTGTGCAGTTGCATGCTACTGGCAAATTTGCAATAAGAAATTCGTTTACCAATCAGTGGAACAAAAATGTCTCTAACGTAGGAGTAAATTTTATGAAATTCAGTTTCTACCATGTCACTCTAAAAATGTGAGTAGATAACTTTTTCACGCAGAGATTAATTGAAAAAATTTATAAGTGATACCTTTTAGGAAAATGCGATTCAACTTTTTTTATTTATTTTATAAATTTATTCTCAACATGTGATTCTCCATCAAATCAATTTTGAAGCAAGGATTAATTTTACAAAAAATTATAGATCATGTCTCTTAAAAAGTTTTGGAGTTATTTTCTTTTCCTTTAGACAATGTAAATACAATGTATATATATATATATATATATCTTACTGAATCCGTTTTTTTACAAATAATGAATCTAAAAAAAAGTATTATGCTTTTGTTTTAGTTGATTGCAATTTTATTCTCTTGAAATTTTCAGCGAGAATTACTTTATAAATGTAAGAAAATGACTTTTTCAATACAGATCTTTCATAAGAATAAAAAATTAAAATAATGAAATACAAAAATAGAGAAAACACTATCAAAAAAGTGCTTATAATTTAAGGTAGTCATGCTTTTAATCACTGGTAATTAATAATTTGATAAGGCAACTTTGATAATAATAACCAATTGTACAAAAAATTTTATTCTTCACACTTGTAAGAAAACCTGTGATTCAAATTCTCATAGATCACTTTTTTATTAATTAACAGTCAAGAAATTAGATCAAATCATTTTTCCGGAAATTATGGGTTTACCAAAATGTCGGAAAATGACTATAAGGGAGATACAATTTTTAATTGTAAAGTTATGACTGAAATGTTAAAATTTCATGACTCCTGTGCACTTCATTCACCAAATTTATCAATTATTAGTCATTACATTGCATATATGTAAATTACTTTTTACTACATTAGAATAATAAATCTATCTGTTAAATATAACATAAAACCATTAACATTCTCTCAAATTGATTGACCCATTTTTTATATCCATCTTTTATCATGTTTTTATCGTTAACGAATGTACTTCTTTTCAATCATCTATAGACTCATTCACTTAACATAAAAATGTATTATATCTCACGATACTAAGGCTCTAATTCATATCAGCGCATGCAACATTTATAAATTTTCGCACTTTTTATAACACAGATCCTCTTTTCAAAATGATTTCTACTCTCGCCATTTCGCTCAATACCAAAAAGATAAGGATCCTTTACCTAGTAATACATGTTAGTGATATTATTCCAGAAAAGAACCCCCAAATTCCTCTAACGGTGACAACTTCGCTCTACATTTCATTTCTGTGTAATCAAAAACAAATTCATCACTTTCAAATGCTTCGACGCAAACAATATCTTCTTGGCTCGGTTCTGTTTGCAAACATCGTTAACCCCTTCTGTTTTCCCTACATACGTTTTATGAAATATTGACCAACGCGCCTAAAAATCTCCATTGAATTTTCCTCGGGCAAATAAAAAATCTAAACAAGGTCCACTTGTTTGCGTTTCATCAATGCGAGAGCCAAGCACGGCGGCGCTGTACGCGCAACCGGTTTCAGTATGCATTCGCATTTTTACCTCTAAATAGAAACAAACTGTTTGCTCTAAGTCATTATACTTCTCTCGAGATGTACATTACTAGTAGCTACTCGCTGCTTAAGACGATTGAATGTGATGGGCGAATGTAAGAATGAAACAGACGTTCTTGCACAGCCGTTTACTGCATTAATCAGTCACGTCACGCTAAAGCACGTTACGCCAAATAGAGCTCGATCTCCCTGTGAAAGTCGGAAAAATTTTTCCATCTTCATTTACTTACGCTAACTCCCAGCTCGAGTGACTACCTAACTAATTTCATTAACAGCGAGACTTTTTCAAATGCGCGGAAATAAATCTCCTTAAGCGTCCTAAGACGGAAAAACCAGTACCAAATCATCCTAATTACCAGAGTTTCGATCTTGCTTAACTGCTTTTCAGGAGTTTCGAGTCGACCAAGATTTCCGTATATGTACTCAAGATGGGAACTTACCTGAAACAAAAGAAAAATTCACTTCTAGTATTACAAGATTTCTCAGAACCTGTTTTCTTTATGTTCCAATATATACATTTGTCTACATTTTATGTAGCTTTCTCTAAATCAATTTTCTACAAGAATTGATTGATAAACGAAAACTCAGAACAATATCCAGCAACAAACAGACTTTCCCGCGTTTCAATCGTTCAATATTCTTGAAAGTTACGAACACCTTGCGGATATTCCGTTTCCTCCCGCAATAAAACCTAAATCGGAGATAAACTGAGATTCCATAAAAACTTTTTCTATCTATCCGATTTAGTGACTTCGATGACGCTTACGTGCGCAATTGCTTCCACCCCCTCCCAACTCCACACAACAGAAGACTTTTTGTTTCCCAATGTTTCGCTCTTTCGAACTTAACGTCCTCTTTTGCTGTGGTTAACGTTAGGACATTAAGAAAAAGACGAGGCAAAAACGAAAAGAAAAAGAAATAAATGCCCGGCCTCATCTCTTCAAGTTGCTTTAATTTAGAAGGAAAGTTTAGGACTTCCTGTAACGGAGAGTCCACATAGAAGGGAATTCAGCCTTTCCGCATCATAGATTTTTCTCTGTTTCGAAAGTATAAGATTTACAGTGGAATCCACGTGAGCAAAAATCACACAGTCCAAATATAATGTTCTTGGAAAATACTCGCAAGTACATAACAAACAATATTTTGCGCACATATTTTGAATGAAATTGAATTTCATCTCAAAATCAATAACAATTTTATCGTTTCAGGGATGAAATATTTTACTCAGGCAGATACCTTTAACCACTTAGTTCATAACTAGAATAAGTAACTGAAAATCAAATTGATCATGGTGAAACATGAGCAACAGTTTGAATGCTTGATTAACATTTGACGTTTCCCAATGCTGCCTAATAAATTCGCGAAACAAGATCGTCTGTGCATGAACGTTACCGTTTGCACTTCAGAAATCTCGGTTTTGTGGTTTCCGCGCTATCAAGATTTCCGTTGACTGTTTCGAACTCTATCTTGAATTGATAATAGGTGAGGTTCGAGACGCCGACTTGAGTTACCGGGACAACTTGATGCCGCAAAAATTTGACCACAGAGCAACTTGCTATGATGCAATGAAAGTGATTAATTGAGATTCAACGTCTCGGTCTATTCAATTGCGAAACGACGATTGTACCGAGAGTAAAATCACGGTGTCATTCAAAGAGATTGAATTACTGGAGAATATCGAATTATTCTTGATCGTCTTAAACTTGTTATATTACTAAACAGTGAGTATGATTCATCGACAAATATACACAGTGAATGAAAAAGATAAAGAATATTTAAAGTTATATTGATAACACTCAATAATGAATCGAATGAACATTGAATTCAGTCAATTATTGTTTCTGTCATGGGCAATCATGGCAATAATTCACTAAAGTGAAAAAAATCTTGGTAAAAATTCTCAAACACGCAACCTTTACCAAGGTCACATTAATGGAGCTTATATCGCACATGGGAGAGCATTTTTCCGGACCAGCGAAACATGAAGTAGTGCGAGTAGTTGTAAGAAATTTCTGCTTACTTAGTCAGGATCGCGGGACCGTTAATATGTTATCTTGTCGTATTTGAGTTCATGTGGGATTTCGCGTGGCAGATACTGATTGCGACCAAGCCGCAATAATCAACTCTCCGACCACCAATCTTCGAGGCAAGTAAAAGGTCTATAAAAAACCTCTGGCGATGAAAATCTCAAAAAACCTAATATATTCTAATTATAAGAGCGGTTTGGTGTACTTTTTGCAATTAGAAACATGGGAGTGAGATTTCAAAAGAATACTGTCTAGAATATTTTTCAAAAAAATGATAACGCCGGTCATGATTTTTATTAAAATTATAATTTCTCAAACTTTTGGCCTTTCTTCTGAGCCCATACCAAGAGCTACAAATATTTTTTTAACAATGATTCTTGCTTAAAAATGTATTAAACAAATATAAATTTCAAATACTTATATGAGTACACGATGAAAAACTTCTATCGAATTTTTTTACATACAAAACGTAACTAACATTGAAGAACATCAAATTCATCAAAAATGAACAAGTGCAACCAATGTTTATACTAAGATAAAAAGCGAACCTATAATTTTCATAATATCTACCAGATAAAAAATGATTATAACAAAATTATGTTTTCGACACAAAAAACATAAAGACATTAACTGCATAGTAGAATCTCTTAATATTTTCGAATTGAGGAACTTGAAAACTATTATTATTATATTTTTAAAAAGTCATATATTAAGTCTGTATGCTTAGTGTCCCACATTTTTTGATTTATTTGAAATATTAATCCAGAAACATGCCATATCAGAACTTGTCTAGTGCGCTAATTTTTTTCTGTGTAAAATAATATATGTGTTTACTTTATTCCATTCAAATTCATGGTCTTATCGAAACGATACCAGAATACTAGCAGTTGCAGTTGTCTAAGAAATACTGCTATAATGTTCATTCTGTCTAGTTTTATATATACTTTTGTAGATTGAATTTCAACAACCAAGCAATCACTACTTTTTATATTAAAAAAAACTAGATACATAACATCTTCTTAGAACAATTTGTTTTTAATTTTTACAATATTTCGGATATTTTCTTGATTTCTAACAGAGTACTGGATTTAAACCATACTTTTTACAAATTTTCTGTAATTTTCCTGAAATTATTACCAAATGATTGGACCAAACTAAATTATCAATAACTCTTTATCTTTTGCGAGTTTTCAAAAATCATAAAGGAAAAAGTGTCTTGAAATTTTACTAGGCATCGATGGTTTTGTGATGATTCGCCGACTTTGGGGTACCCTTAATATAAAAATTCATTTTTCAGAAAACTTATTTTGGAACAATAATTTTTTGATATGGTCATCATGACATTTTTTCTCTTGCGATTTCTAAAGCCTTGATAATTGGATGACATTTATTTTGGGACCAATCTTCCTTATTTCGGATTTCTAAAATATTATTGAGGAACGTACCTAAAGCAGTTGATTAATAAAACCAATGAAAACTAAATAAATACCTTCTTCTACAACAGTACAATCTAAAAAATTGAGTTTGTCATTTTCTTCAATTTCACAAGTGAACTTTAGACTATGATGATTATTAAAAACTTTTAAGATGTTTAATCCAGTTTGAAGAATACCAGCAAAGACATAATTCACAAATCGTTTATAAAACAATATCAAATTTAAATTTTTAATATTTTACTGGCGTGTTTCGGAAAAATTGAATGCAGGTTTTTCATTATTCATGTAAGATTTTTTGTGAAATAAGTATTTTTAACGTATTGTATCAAAGTTATTAGTTTATTTATATATTTGTTAGTAAGGATTATTGTACCAAGCAAAATTTTTGTAGATCAAGATAAAATCCTAGATGAAGGTATGAAAGCTTGAGGTAATATAACAATTTAAGAATAAAGACGTCATTATTTTATTTTAATAATATTCAACTACCTAATACTACTGCTATGTCTAAAATAGTAGATGTTGAATTGAAACTATTTTTCTACCGTGATATTATGAGTCTGTGTCTCAAAAAATATTTTAGCAGATCATGTTACCGCTCACAAAGTACAGTGCAAAAAAACAGCATTGAGCTCTTCAACGAAATCCACCTATGCGACGTACGCTATTCCCTAATTAACTTTTGACCGCTCATATCTCGCTTCATTATAAAAAGCAACAGCGTTTTTCAGGTAATCTGCAATCGCAGATTATCGTCGAACGCGGGCATAATCAAAACTTGTCAGCATCCCCGACGTCTTACTCACGGCAAGAAAGAGAAAGAGATTTTATCGTACCCCGTCGGGGTTTTTTGCTGAAGCCTCATATTGCATAGTAAGCGCGCTCGATCCGCGGCACGATCATCAGCTTTATACTCCACTTTTTCCGTCGCTCTTTCGAACTCGCGCATTTTCATCGTTACGTTAAACGAGCGATGTTTATCTCCTCGTAACATTAATTCATGCGGCGAGTTCCTAACGGCCGCGGTCGCTCGAAACTTTAAACGAAATTGCGTTACATCCCCGCGACTTTGGTAGCCGAAAAAATAGTCATGTAGGAGTGCCAAGGAGGGGGAAATAAGGGTTTCGAAGCCGGAGACTCGAAAATTTCGAAGAAAAGTGGGGAAAAACGTAATGGATAATTAGAGCGTGATGCGGGAAAGAAAAGAAATAGCAGCGTGCGAGCGTCAGTCGCTGGATATTTCCACTTTTCCCGCATTAGCATATGAATCGGGATCCGAGAAGTGCAGTGTTTGGCGTACGTACGAAGCGCGTTGATACGGGGACAAACAATCGCTTGCAATTATGCAAATCTGAGTTTCAGTTGCGGCGTCGGCTTGGGAGAGTAGGGAGAAAAGAACAAAAATTCCGCTGCCACGGAGTGAGAAAAAAAACAAATGCTGGAGTGACTGACCTGCAGCATGTTCGAGTAACGCGGTTGTTAATTACTCAATTTTCTGAATTTATTCTACATACCTCAAAATCTTTAAATTTATTTTGCTGTAGGTATATAGGCAACCTGCATACAATTATTAGGTTAACCGTGTAAAGAATTACAAAACGATTACTCAGGGTATTTAGAAAGTGTTTTTCTGGTGGGAAGAGGGTGTTTTTTAAATTCTGAAAAAAAATAAATGAATATAATGTCTTAAAAAGTGGTGTAATTAAAAGGTACAATCCTTAGCTACAAAGCATAGTTGCATTAATACATTGTCCTTCGTTGTTTATTTTTATTTAGTTTGAATCTGGAAGTACCTTATTTCAAAATCTCAAAACTACTGGAAACTAAACTTAGATCCTATCAGAGTAGCTTATGAAATTTTTTTAAATTTCTGCAATTATCAGATTTTACAATGACTTTCAGGGTCCTTCGTTACTAACCATCCCTACTTTACTCCTCAAATTTCTTAAGTGAAGTAATGAACATTAGAATGTTTAGAACCAGACTTCTGAAACGTACTCATACTAATAATGTAATTTTAAATGTATGATATTTTTATTTCTTAAAAATATCAATTACAGAGTGTAAATGTTATCAGTGAATTTCAACTATATTTTTAACGTCTACATTGGGAAACTTACAACGTGAAATTCATAAACTGTAAAGATCACACTAGACTATTTGTTAAAAAAAAGATCAACATTTTGAATTCATAAAATTCAAGAAATTAATTTTCCGGAGTCTCTCAATCCAAGAATCTATTTGTCTAAAGTTGATGTAATTGACATAACTGTGATCTCAAGACTTCTGTCAAATTTCACGATTTTTTCCGATCAAACTTTATTTAGAAATATCATTCTTAAGGCATTACCTCTATGAACGAATATAGTAGCACAAAAAATTGGTTTTAACTAATTTCAGATCACGGGATTATTTTTTACAGCGGAAACGTCGCATAGAGCCGTCTTTTCTATTAGAGCGAGAAACCAACCTCGTATGTCATATGATTCTGTTTTGTAAATAATAAACACAACCTCAAAAGCATTTTGGCATTTTGACAGCAAATGAAAATTAATATAAATAAATCAAGTAAAATCAATCGCGTTGCAAAATAAAACAGCAAATCAAATAAATTAAAATAAAATAAATTAAAAAACCACTGAAACTGAAACTACTGCATAGGTTATATCATTTTATTTACAAAACTACTGTTAGAAACGTCAACGTCAACACAGATTCGATACAGCAAATGTCAAATTAGTTTCATTTTTATTATTTTTTTTTTTTTTTCCAAAACGGTACATCAAATCTTCATTCTGTTTGAAGCATTTTCCGAAGTAAGTTATTATGTGCAAACGCAAAATTTTTTACCAAAATTCTAAGTGTGGTATAGTTGAATATTAAAAAAAATTGCTTCTACCCATAAGACTACATATAAGCTTTGATAATTTTTTATTAAACAATGGTACAGTAAAACAAGTTGTAATTTTTGAAGGTGTAATAACGACGCTAATACCTTTTATATGTATTTTTTTCATGAATATCCTAACTCAAATTTCAATTATGGAGGTGATACCTTAAAAGCAATGACTTTAAACTTTTAAGATTATTAGATTTTACAACTACCTTCAGGTTTTTTAAGTAGTAGTAGTTTATCAAGTACATAAAAACATTCGAATTTTTAGTGCCAGACGCTGGAAAATTTACGATGATAAGAAATATTCAAAACTCCTATATCTTTATGTGCTGTTTTTTCTATACTACGCATGGGAAAGTATGGTACCATATTATAATATAAAAGAAATGCGATAATTTACGTAAATTGTTCATACTTTACAGTACCATTATGTTATGGTGATTTTTCTTTCTCTATGTGGTACTTTTTCCATACTTAGTATGGGAAAGTATAATATCATATTACGTATAGAAAAAAACTCCATAAGTTGTAAAAGAACTTTTTCTATAGGTACTCTGGAGCATCATAATTTTATGATAATTTTTCTATCTCTATGTACTACTTTTTCCACACTTTTCTGGAGAAACATTACTACAAACATAAACAAAAAAGAAATAATGCCAATAGTCCCCATAGGTAGAGCTAATTATATTGATGAACATCTTTTAACAAACACAGAACAAAAAAACCAGAAAACATACCCGTATGAGAAAGAATGTTTTTTTTGTACATTTCAAGTTTTCATCTCATGCGATGCAACATGCAACCTATGCTACCCCGTACACAGACCGAAGCCGGAAAATTGAATACACAAAGTTTTTTCTGCTCTTCGTCTCGCTCAGGCCAGAAAATGCTGCTCGACTTTAATCGCCCACTTCTCATCCCAGATATGAAAATAACTTAAGCTCGCTAATCAAAATTTCAAACTCATAAAATCCCATGAAACATGGTAGCCATCTGTGCAAAATGAGGAAAAAAGATGTCATGATAGCAGAAAATAAGATCAAATCGTTTAACGCCGGAGATTTACCGCGCAAAGTTTATTTCAAGCCCGCTCGAGCGTGGGAGGACATAGGATAATGAAGTTACCCGACACCCTGCACGTAGACTTGGCACTTCGGAAGCAACCGCTGCGAAATGATGGAATGTAAAAATCGAATCGACGATCTATCCGGGCTGCTTCGATCCAGAATACGGATCCGAGTGCAAATCCGCTGTCACCGTTTTGCCTCGCTCCACCAATTCGCGAAGCGATATGCGTTGTGAAAGTGAGAGGAAGGCGAATTAGAGATGAAGGGCTCGAGCGCATCGAAATCTGTCACGGGTCAACAGTTTGCCACGCGCAAGGAATTTCCACGAGGAATACATGAATATGGAATTCGACCTGTCGTCTCCTTCCCGAATAATCGAAAAACCGTAACGATCACGTACACCAAAATGTACAGACTTGTCATCGATCTATTCTACTCGTTCTATGCTACTACTGATTTCCTTGTCAACATTAGGAAAAAACACTATTCCGGAATTTGTCAATTAACTGCGACCTCCAGGAAAAAATCATCAATCGCAAGGACGCACGAGAAGATAAAGGATGAAAAAGCTCCGCGTGAAATTTCTACGGCGTGGAGAGCACGCCAAAAGATTCCTTGTTCTCCGTGAGTCTCTGTTTTTCCCCGGCTTCTTCCACTTTTTACCCCTGTTAAAAAGAGCGCGAGCGTATTCAACGTACAAATTGACGAGTCATGCGTTATTGTATGCCCTTTCTGAATTAACGCGAAACTAAATTACGTCGCGAGCACGAATGTTCGGAGACACATCAAGCGCGGAGGAAGGGAGCGAGGAAAAAAGGATTGCGAGGGGTTTGAAGGAGATGAAAGAAAGGATAATGAGCTCCACGACGCTTAGTGAGATCATTTTTTCAGCGAAAAATGTACTTTGCATTGAAATCTATGTGAAGAATATCTGGGGGATCAGCAAACATAAATTCAAAGATTTTGTGAGCTTTTTGAAGTATTTTTTTTTAATGTGCTTTTCACTGCGTTTGTGCAGTCATGAAGAGTTGAACTTACTTTCGATTGATGTTCTGATCATGTATTTATGCTATCAACGTTGCAGCAGATATTTCTCAAATTAAATGTTATCAAATATAATGACCCATACCACGGAGGTCAAAGACCGTGGAAAATTCGATCAAGTTGATGAAACTCGCCACAGGGAAAAGCGGAAAAGGAGATTACAAAAAGAAGAATCTTTGGCCACGTGGAAAAAAGGTCCATTTGTTTCGCAGGGGTTGAAGCGGGTCGCTATTAGCCAACATTCTCCGAGTTTCCTCGCTCAACAAACCACCACTTGCCAACGTAACGCCAGCAATCCCCCGGCTGGTCTTATCAATCACGCTTTTTTCAGCCGGTTAATAGGACCGAATCGTCTTAATGCCGCGCGCGGTCACTTCTCTTTATTTCGTCGTTGGGCCATTTCACTCTGTCGCGGGTGACGACGTGAAAAACGCACTACGTGAAGCTACTACCTAACGTTTTATATCGAAAGCGCGATAGTTTCTTCGTTACCTCGATTTTTCAAACGTTGTTGTTTCTGCTTTTAAAGATGAGAACATATAAATTAATGAGCAAGAATTACGTGAGGTTTTCACGATGCATCATAATATTATATATAAGTAAAAATAATCGAAAGGACTGATTCTATGGATAATAATACGTACCTACATAAAACAATAGGGATTTATGTGGAATAAGGTGTCACTCATTTTGGCGATGTCGGAAACTTTTGCATTCCGTGGCTTTGAATCAAGATATTTGAAAAAAACTTTTTGGAAAGTTTAAAGCATATTAGACGTGGTTAACACGTGCCACAAAACGACTGAAATATTAAATGGGATTTACATCTAGTTTTTCATACCTTTTGTTCCAAAATTCATAAATTGTGCAAAACTTATGATAAATGTTTGAAACTTGGCATAGTGTAGTGTATTATATTACGTTAAAGATTAAAATTTTCTAGATTTTTCTATCGCTGTTATCTAGGTTTTACAAGCACCGAAAAGAGTCAAACATGTACTTTTTCGATGCTAGTAAAACATAGTTAACAGCGATAGAAAAATCCAGGAAAATTTGATCTTGAACGTAACATTATTCACTCAAGCTACGTCAAGTTTCAAAAATTTATTATAAGTTTTTCTCAAGTTATGAATTTTTGAACGAAATGTATTTAAAACTACATATATATTCCATTAAAACTTCAGTCGTTTTGCGGCATTTGTTAATCATGTCCGATTTGCTTCAAACTTTACAAGAAATTTTTTTATATTTTGAATGATTTACAGCCCAGGAATGAAAAAAATTCCGACATCGCCAAAGTAAGTGACACGCTAATTTGGGAAAATAATTTAAGCCTAACCTATCAATTCATATTGGAGTTCCATCATTGATGCTGGCTTTTTTACCATCATAAAAGTTCAAATTGTAGTGTTTAAAGTTTGGTGATAATTTCTTTCAAAAACGTTATAATTATTCAATAACATTCGAGTGATAACAATGAGCAAGCATTTTTAAAAAATTAAGATAACACTTTCATTACTTAAAACAACTAAAACTTTTTTGCAAGCAATTTATAAATTTAAAAAAGGTATTGTAAATTTTCAAGCATTTATGTACTCAAGTATGAATTCGGAGACGTAAATTTTGATGTACAAATTCAAGTTCTGAAAATAGTAAAAAAAACATACTAGAAATTCTGATCAGAGATATTTTACAATGTGAAATTCCAAAATTACATACTTTTGTATATAATGCAGGGTTAAGTAGCCGCTCCGTTATGAGCGCCGCTCCAGCCCCGGATTTTTTACGTCTATCCAACTCCGGAGCTTATAAGCCGGCGGAGCGGAGCTTATAACGGAGCGGCTCCCAACCCCTGGTATTAGAACTAAATAAGTACTAATTTAGTACACTAGTTTGATTTAGGAAATACCAGAGAGTGTGCTAGCTTCCTAATTAACTTAGCACACGCACGGTGGGTAACGATAATTTTGGAAAAATTTAATGTGACGTTGGTTTCTTTGGTGCACTAAATTAGCACTAAATTATTCCTTACCGAAAAGTAATACTTATTGTGATTTGGAAGTTGTTGTGTGCTAACCTAATTTTTAATTTAGCACACTCACTCATATCTGGCGAAAAAATTTGGCAATAAATTTTTCTTTTGTGTAATGTATTAGCACTAACTAAGTGATAATTTAGTACACTAGTTTGATTTTGGAAATCGCAGAAAGTGTGCTGGCCTAATTATTCACTTAGCACACGCAGCGTGGGTAACGATAATTTTGGGAAAATTTGACGTGACATTGGTTTCTTTGGTGCACTAAATTAGCACTTAATTATTCCTCACCGAAAAGTAATACTTTTTGTGATTCGGAGTTGGTGTGTGCTAACTCAATTTTTAAGTTAGCACACTCACTCATATCTGGCGAAAAAATTTGGCATTAAATTTTTCCTTTGTGTAATGTATTAGCCAGGGGTTAGGAGCCGCTCCGTTATGAGCTCCGCTCCGCTCCAGCCCAGCATTTTTTAAGTAGATATCGGACGTCTATCAAACTCCGGAGCTTAGAAGCCGGCGGAGCGGAGCTTATAACGGAGCGGCTTCCAACCCCTGATATAATGATCACTATTTCGAGGGACATAAAAATTTCCAAACGTAACAATCTAGGTGAAAAAGGAAAGTCCAAAATTGACAAAAAATGCATTACGTAATACTTTGAACGAGCCTGAAAAGACAAATTTGAGTTCAAGATTTTGTAGTAGTCTGGCATAGAATTCTCATTTTGGACAATCTAAATTAAGGTTAGTAGAAGTATTCAGTAATTCAAGAAACTCTTACTCAAATAAAGATAGAAATTAAAAAACTCAGGGCTAGGATTTCGACTTTTTCTCGACTCAAATCATATTGGAACATTAAAACAAATTTCTATATAAATAATTTTCAGACTTTTAAAAGTGCGTTTTTTAATCACTGGTTTTTAAGTATTTAAGTTAGTTATAAAATTCGGCGAAGCGAAAATACAACTTTTAAAATTATTTCCAGAATTGAAATTGGAGTCATAACATTTAAAACTCGACAATGCAGAGTCGCAAACTCGATTTTTTCATACTTCCCTTTAAAACTCCCATTCATGTATAGAAATTTTTGCATAAATTCACAGAAATTTTTGCATAAATTCACAGAAATTTTCGCAGGCTTATAGGAAAAATTAATATAATACTGGAAATATTCCATAACATTTTGAGGTTTTTTTCCATACATTGAACATTTCCATACTATATGTATGGAAAAATATCCTTACAAATGTATGAAGATATACCATTTATTTTTTACAGTGAAGGATAGAAGGTAAAGAAATGAATTTTCCTATCATTTAAAAATCATAGTACAAGAATAAACTAATTTCTGCATTAACTGAGAATGCATAAAAAATAGTATCAAAGCTCAAGATGTTCCGCACATTTGCAGCTATAGAAAGAAAAAAAATTTAGAAAAACAAGACTCTTGAAATTTTACTAGATGATTTATATTTTTTATTATCAATAACATTTACAGAACTGAATAAAATTATTTGAATTTAGGAAATACACTTTAAGTTTCAAAAACTATCACATTTTTTTCAATCGTGGTAGTTGCTTTTCAAGGAGCTAAGCAACTTATGAAATTGGAATAAGAAAACTTCAAAAAAAATTTCGTGGGCTCAAACAAATAAATTTTCTTGTTACTCAATCAAAACTATAAAAATTGACATATTTGTGACCCTGCATGAGAGTTTCGAGTTGGAATTCAGAAAATGCCTCAAAGATTATAAATAGATACGAAGTGAGGCTTTTAAAATTTTCGAAGACAAACTTATACACCTCAATCATTATTAGAAACTACTCATTCAAGAATCCTGAATTGCAAAAATTTAAAATCTGTATATTCTCAAGTTAAGACGACGTTTTTTCTTAGAATATTTTTCGAATATCATAATCACTTTTGCAAAACGATGTTAAAATTAAATACCCTGCCTACCAAATTAAACCAGTAAAAAAAGAATAACAAAAAAGAAAATCTATGGACTACTCCCTGTTTAACAAAACTCAGATAAAATTTTTCATGCTGCTTTCCCCATATTCCCCCATACACCGCACGTCGCGAAATATCTTCCGTAAACCAACCAACATAGCACAATCGAGAAAAACTTGAGCAAAATCGACAAAAGATGCCACGGACTGGGGTACGGGGAAAATATTTTTCTGGGTGTAAAGTAGGTTCGCAGTACAATGACGCGCGAACAAAACGGAATTTATTTCTGTGACTCCGGTAAACCCCTCAAAGGTCTAGAAAAGCTGGAGTGTCGTACCAGGGAGCCCGGTAGAACAAATATACGCGAATATAGGCGCCATCGATTGTTTGCTCTCTCTTTTCGGACAGTCATTTTCGCTTAAATTCTCCAGCAGCGGGAAAACCAGTCCACTCTAGCGGACAGCGTTTATTGATAGAAATCAGAAAAAAGGATCCTAATCGACGATGGAATCCCATTGTAAACTTGGTTAGATCGAAATTTCGAAAATTGTCCAAGTTCGTAAATTGCTTCGAAAAAAGGGATTTTCATCACCAAATTCAAAGCATCACAAAATTCAACTATTTTTCCGGAAAACACCACCACACACTATTCATCAAGAACCGTGCAAAGTGATTAGCAAAAATATGTCGAATTGACAGAGAAAAATAAGAGGTACAATTCATTAGTTTTTGAACTTGAAGGATAGTTGGCCTTCCTGAAGTTTCAAAGGTTGAAAAATAAACCAAATAATGAAAAAAAATGTTCTTGTTGCCTATAGTAATTGAAGACACAAAAAAAATTATCGAAATTGAACGAATATAAACCAATGTATGGAACTACTTTTTAAAATTTTATCTTGGTTTGAATTGAAGAAGCAATTTTTGAATGATTTCGTTTATGTCTCTAACGTTTGGAACTTCAGGTACATGACAGATCAGCCTCGATGATCGTGAGAATAACCAGCCGAAAACTGGGAAACGCTGCGCTAGTTAGAGAATGAGCAGATCCCAGTTGTGGCCGCACGAAATGAGATAGTGGAATGCGAACGCTGGTGGGATTGACGTGGCAAGTACATCGCGCCGAGTCCCTAGGGATGGTTGGGGAGGCACTATCGGCTTCTCCATTGCTCGTCACAACGCGAGGCTCGCCGAACTCGAACAACGCTCCACTGCGACGCCTTTCTTACCGGCCTAATCTCGTTTCGAAGCAGCACCCCTGTATCCCTCGAGCTTTCGGAGTGACAATCGCGCCAACTGCCCTCGTCATCCCGTGCAGCAATATCAGCAATAAGGTCTCTTTAGCCTAACCTAAACAACAGGGGTTCAACAAAGCTGCAACGTGTTCTAGTCGAATGCTTTTTGCTCTACGTTTAGGGAAGAGGTAAGCCACTCTACCTTCAAAAATGAGGAAATTGTATTTTTAAGTCATCTCCGCCAATTGAGCCCCCGGATGCAATAACTCACCGAGCGCTCGAAAACGCTTAAAAGTATTGTCCGCGCGGTGATGTCACAAGTCAAAAACAAAATCCGAGTTGGGAAAAATGAAAAATACTACTCGACAGCTTTTGAAAAATGAATGTTGGTCTACGTTTAAACTTTTTTTGTAAACGTCATAGTTTTAGTTAAAGAAAATAAAAAAGAGTGATTTTTGAATCGAAAAATCAATGTTTTTTAAAATTTACATTGCCGCCGAGCATTCATTTTTTAACGTATTTACATAACTTTTTTAAACTTTTGTTCGGGAAGGTCCAGCGATGAAAACAATATCAAAATATTCATCAAAAGTAAATAAGAATCGACTTTTTTTTAATCCGAATGAAAAACCATGTTTTCTGACGTTCGCATAAAAAATATATCGAGGGAATTTTCGTTTTTAACGGGGTTTTCACGCTTGTCATAATCTTAAGTGTACTGTCAAGTTTTTTGGAAAGTTTGAGCTAATTCATACTATTATTTATAGAAAACCCAACGAGTTGAACACAACGCGCAGCGCAATGTGATTGAATTTTACGCGCCCGAGCTCTGTAGTTAGTCGTATCAGCGAAAAATTCAATCACATCGCGCTGCGCGTTGTGTTCAACTCGCTGGGTTTTTTATAAATAATAGTTTGAATTAGCTCAAACTTTCCAAAAAACTTGACAGTACACTTAAGATTATGACAAGCGTGAAAACCCCGTTAAAAACGAAAATTCCCTCGATATATTTTTTATGCGAACGTCAAAAAACATGGTTTTTCATTCGGATTAAAAAAAAGTCGATTCTTATTTACTTTTGATGAATATTTTGATACTGTGTTCTTCGCTGGACCTTCCTGAACAAAAGTTTAAAAAATTTATGTAAATACGTTGAAAAATGAATGCTCGGCGGCGATGTAAGTTTTAAAAAACATTGATTTTTCGATTCAAAAATCACCCTTTTTTGTTTTTTTTTTTCAACTAAAACTATGACGTTTACAAAAAAAGTTTAAACGTAGACAAACATTCATTTATAAAAGCTATCGAGTAGTATTTATCATTTTTCCAAACTCGGATTTTGATTCTGACTCGTGACATCACCGCGCGGACAATACTTTTAAGCGTTTTCGAGCGCTCGGCGAGTTATTGCATCCAGGGACTCAATTCGAAAGATTTTTAAATATAAAAAATGTAAGACTAGAAGATGTACGACTGTAATGTTTTCGTTTGGAAGGAATAATTTCGAGATTTTACAATGTAAAATGTAAGGCTATGAGATAAAAGAGTGTTATATTTTCGATTGCAGGGAGTAATTTTGAGATTTTTATGTAATGTAAGACTGTGAGATGTAAGACTGTAATATTTTCGATTTGAGGGAGTAATTTGAAGATCTTGTAAGTCTTTAATACTGTAAGCGTGTAATGTTAGATCGGAATAGTCGGAGGTCGATGATATTCGAGCGTGTTTCGAGTGTAAGGAGTAATTTTGAGATTTCTTACGTCCGTAACATTGTAAGAGTGTGTGAAGGTCATTGATTGATTCGACTAAAAATTAGGAATAAATAATTTTTTAACTAATTTACAGTTTAATAATGAGAAAAATACTATACGGAAAAATTAAGTGATCCGTTAGAACTAAGATTAGAGGAATAAAAATCTATACATCGGAACCTTAAAGGAAGCAGTATGAGAAGTCTTACTTCTAACGCGTGTTGATTCAACACGCTTCAATTTTTTTAATTAATTCTATAATCTCAACTGAGATTTTCGATACATACTAAATAATATAAATATAAACATACAATAATAATAATAAAATAAATATAAATATTTGAATAAATAACATGCAACACTAGAATTCTAAAAATCTATGATATTCTATTTCAAATCTGCGTAGATATTTTTTTCTCATGGAAATAAATAAAAATATAGAACTTTTAGGACTTCGTTTTTTAGAGCATCAAATTTAAAGTTCTATAGAAAATTTGTAATAATATCTGGAAATTTTCCAAGTTGTATGAATACTGGTAGAAATGTGAAAAAATTAAAAAAAAAAAAGAATTTCAACCTAAGTAACTTGAAAAACACAAATCGAATTCCATTGTTTTCAATTAGTATACGAAAAACGTGATTCTGGGCTTAAAAAGTTCTTCAACTTAACAATACCGAAATTAAAAAAATCGCACTACCTGAAACGGATTGTCAAAGATTAAAAATTAGTAACTTCCGAAGGGAATATGTTTTTTAAAAAAAACCTACAGTGGTATACAATTCATACAAAGACTTTTGCATGACAGTGTAAGTTTAGCACACGAAAAAAATCGAGAGTGAATCTCACCAGAAACGCACGAAAAACGCATAAAACTGCTGAGAAACGCGGGATAATTCCGCATATCAGCAGGAATTATTCTGAATAAAAGAATATGTACCGATCATTTGGTAAAAATTTCTTACCGTAAGGCGGTATTTACATTCTCTCTCTTTGCACTTTTTCATTGCATCATAAATGCAACACGTATATGTGTGTTAGAGTTAGTGTGCGCGCCGGGGAATTCTATGAATAATCGTTTGTTTACTTCCACACAACAACTTTCACTCAATTTCGCTACGTGGGTACATGAAATTTTTTTTGAATGCGAATTATTGCGGAAATCCTTTAAATATGAGTGAAAACCATACTTACAGAAAGGAAACATTACCAATGAAGGTTCAACATTAAAATATCCCTTGGCACAATTTCTAGAATTTCTAGCATCAAAATTTCTACCGTTTTTACAGAAATAAATTTTTCTAAGAATAAATTTTCTTAAAAAAGTTTTTATAAGGTCACCTTATGGGAAAAGTTTTTCTTTTAAGATTTTTATTGATTTTTAAAAGGTTCAAAATCACTAGCGATTTGCATAATGGAGATTCATTATTTAAAATATCACATTATTTAAAATCCTAACAAAAACTCCATTTTGAGGTATGGTAAAAAGTATTTAAAGAAATGGACGAATCAGGTTTCGAAGCATGTAATTTTTGCCGAACGTTCAGCATTGAATGACAAACATGGAATTTATCCCGCATTTTTCAGCAGTTTGGTAATTTTTCGTGCGTTTTTGGTGAGATTTACTCTCAACTTTTCTCCGTGCAAAAGTTGATACATGTTTCAACCGATTTTAGTATCCTAAGACCAAAAGTATCAGTAAAAATAATTTTATCTGGCAATATCTGCCTAGGACTCCTTCTCTCGATGGTATTAAAGATTAAAATTTTTTTATCAATGTTCCTTGTCACTCGAGCGAAGCGAATTTGTTTCACGTGCTACACGTGAAAAATTGCCGAAAAAAAAACATACAAAAATACGAGAAGACATTGTATTATTTGGGGATATGATAAGCCAACGTAACGAATGCCGTCCTGGCTTGAAGTCACGGTCTTAACAGGGCCGTTTTCCTGGCCCCGAAAACTGGCCGCAAACGTTTGATCCGTGGAGATAAGACCTGTTCATTTATTTTCGCGTCGCACTTTTGATCTTTCTCGCCGGCGAGATGAAAGGGAGCCGCGGCCGAGGTGCCGGGGTCCCGTACTTTTCGCGCTTGAAAGAGGCACTTTGCGCGAAAAGCACAATAACTGGAACTGGTTACGTGCTCGAAATAACGCAACTTGTGCATTCTTCTTCCCCGCCGCCTCTTCTTTTCTGTACATCTCTGGCGCTAAGTCACGTGCACATGTACGAAAAATGCGGTGACGCTTTGATCATGGGAGGATATATTGCGAAAATTATTGCAGTTTAAAGTCGAACTGCACGGTCGCTCACGAACGGTCGTAATATTAATAATAATATCGATGTATCCTATATGAGCTTACATTTGAGAATACATGAAGACAACACTTCTTCTGAATCGAAGAACATTTCAAATTACATGGTGCTGTAAGGGTGGAATAATGGGAAATTTCAAAGCTGTTTCAAAAATTGCGAACGAAAGAGTTTATAATAGGTTTTCTTTTTTTACAAACGAAACGAATGGCGATTGATAGAAAAACAGATTATGATTCAAAAAAAAAAATTTGAGCCACCACAAAAAACCTTTTCTCCACCAGAAACATCTTATACGTCAAAAAGATTCCCTATCTGGAAAAAATTCTTATTCGGACCTACCAATTTATCGATAATTAATTGATATTGGCTGCTTTCATTGCAATTGACTGCGTTTTAGGAAAGCTGTAACTGCAATAAGGAGAATTTCAGATTTTCGATTTCGGGATGAAAAACATGAACGTGAAATGTGTAAGTAGTTTAAAATTTTCAAATTTTTTATTGAACAATTCGAAAATTGATGATAAAATATCTATATTAAAATAATGAATTCGTGACTTCAACTTTTGAAAAAAAAAGGATAATAATAATATTAACCTTGCGGCTGTCGACTAATAATACAACAGTTACTTCGTAATGCAGTTGTCAATTTTTTTTTATAAATCAAGATTTTTTCTATTTAATGTACCACAAATTAAAAGTCAAAAAAAGAGGCAAGGATAGGTAAATACAATGAAAATAAATAACAAAATACAATGAAGATAAATAATTACTTTAATATTTTGCATCGAAAAACCAAATGTACTCCATTCTTGTGAAATTGCTTGATGTTGTTTAATGAAGATATTTCGTCAAATATTTTTTATTCAGATTTTAAATTTTGAAAATTGTCAGTCATGATTTGCTCAAAAATCTTTTTTTGTTTATCTCATAATTTTTTTTTTGACATTTGTTTAATTGGATATTTTATGCAGACTTTTTCTGAGAAGGAAAAGGGTTGCAATTATTAAGAAATAAACGTTTAAAAAATAGTTGTACATAATGATACAATTTATAAAAAATAGAAAATTTCTTATTCCAAATGAATTGTGATCTTAATATTTTGAATGAGGAATTCTCAAAATTTCGAATTTTCTTTATATTAGAAACAAAGGTCAATTCGCTACAATGAAAAGAATATTCACTTTATTTTTATGTAGCTACAGGGTGCGCCATTTCTTATGTCGGTATTGTAACATTGAATAACTTAAACATTTGACAACCGATTTACTTGACTTCACTTGTTTTGGAAACGTCAATTCAGTACAATTTCAACCATGTATCGCTTCACACCAAAAGAACGCGCTGAAATAGTTACTTTGTACATTGAAAATAGTCGTTCAGTTGTGTTAACTCAACGAGCATATCGTCGAAAATATCTTGGCAAACAGGCACCATCTGACAACACTATTCGTCGTTTGGTGTCGAATTTTTGTGACCACGGGACAGTGAAAGATCGCGAACAACCCGTTCATCAACGACCAAGACGTTCAAATGAACTGATTGAAGCTGTCAGAGAGAGCGTTGCCCAAAACCCAAAAGTTTCATATCGTCACCGCGCTCAGCATCTCGGCATCAGTGGAACCACTCTACGGCGCATTTTGAAAGATGATTTGCATTTGTTTCCGTACAAAATGCAATTAACACAAAGAATATTGCCTACAGATCATCCACGTCGCTTGGAATATGGACAAACAATCGCTCGAATAGTTGATACTGAACCTGATTTTTGGAAGCGAATTTTAATGACCGACGAGGCACATTTCAAACTTTCTGGAGGCGTTAATAAGCAAAATTGCCGCATTTGGGGAACGCAGAATCCACACGAGATCCATGAAACGCCATTGCATGACCAAAAAGTTACTGTTTGGGCCGGCGTTTGCGCCAAAACCATCATTGGTCCTTATTTTTTCAAAGAGAACCAAACGATCGATGGAAACCGATATCGGTGGATGTTGGCTCACTATGTCTGCCCACAAATGCGTGAAAAAGGTCTTGAAGATTACTGGTTTCAACAAGATGGTGCGACCTGCCACACTGCGAATCAAACAATCCAGTTTCTGCAACGAAAATTCCCTGGACGTCTGATGTCAAAAAGAGGCGACATTGAATGGCCACCCAGATCTCCAGATTTGACCCCTCCAGACTTCTTTTTGTGGGGTTATTTGAAAAGTAAAGTGTACGCCAGCAAGCCGCAGACCATTGAAGAGCTTAAGGAAAATATTCGTGCCGAAATCATTGCTATACCACCCGAGATGCTCGAAAAGGTAATGGAAAACGCCGCAAAAAGGGCATATTTTGCTGTGAACAATAAGGGCGGCCACTTGATTGATGTTGTGTTCAAAAACTAGTCTAAATAAATTGTAAAGGACCAAACTAAATAAAAATACCTCATTTACAGAAATCGGTTGTTTTTTTTTCAAGTTATTCAATGTTTACATGCCGACATAAGAAATGGCGCACCCTGTATAATTTAAGAAGAAAGAATTTTAATATTCAATCAATTCACTAAATTACTTATTGAATTGTTTTATAAATACTACAATATGACAATTTTGGATTGAGACTTTACTGCAATATCTACGAATCATCCGAAAATTGCTAATTCTGGCCTTAACGATTGAATAATAAGTCAAAAAACATTCTTCAATGAAAAACGTGCGACTTAGATGTTAGTTTAACAAAAATTATTCGATTGATATCCTAAAAGAAAATAAGAAATAATAAATGTAATTTTGTGCTTACGCGTTTAAAATTTTCAAAATCAACATAGAGATTAAAACTGTACAATCTTTTATTTTGCAATTTTTGTCTATAAATTTAATTTGGTTTTTTTATCTTTATTTTTATACATATTATCATTTTTATATATCATTATATGAATAATATTCCCCTACATAATTTTGTTAGACGATAATAATTATTACATGATGTAACTAATACAGATTATTCAATGATTCTTTTCTTTCTGGCTATTCTATTGAACTCTCATTTTGTAATAAATTAGATGAATAAATCTGCTTTTAAAATGAATTAGAGATATAAAGTAAAATAAAATAATTTTTGAAAAACTAGTAGAAATATCGTGGAAAGTCAAACACAAATTCACCTTTTTCATAATTATTGAAACACTCTCTCTCTAAAAATCTCTAGTATCCTATAGTGACGGGCACGAGTACCTCAAAAGTACTAGAACTTTCCAAAAAAGATTCGTCATTCAGAAGTGCGAATGAGCCACGCTTGCAAGCCGCAATGAAAAGAGAGCGCACCCCAAAGGCACTCATTTTCTGTGCTACAGAATCCATAGTGCCTATAATCAGCAAAAGTTACAGTGTGTCATTTCACGAAGCCGTCGAACTGTGAATGCATATTCAAACGTGTTGAACTACTCGGTTCGTGGTTGCCATCGCAAACGATACATTTGTTTTCTTTGTAGCAAAATATTTACTGTTCATATTTTCCGGGGGGCAAACAGTGCATCATAGTGCCATTTTCTAAGTAATATTGTAAACATAAGCTTGGATTTCGACAAAATGTTACGAGGTTCACGTTTTAAAAGCTGATCACCTCGATTTTTTCCACCGCCATCATTCCCAGACTGATATCTGCTGCCACAACAACTCTCAAAGCATAACTCATTTCAAACAACAACTCTATAAATTCATTGATTATCTCCAGAGCGAAAATAAACTCGAGCGAGCTAACGCAATTATTATAGTTAGTGCATTGCCGACAATCAAGATAATTTATTCTCGAGCCGCGATCCTTAAAAGCGCGTTCATTCTCAGAAAAAGGAGAACGACAGTCATTCACGTTCAGAGCGTCTCACGTCCTTGTGTCAGACAGGAATGTCCCATGGGGACGATCGATCGCGTTTACCCCGCAACCGCTTCCATTGGTCGTCATTCAGCAAGACGATACACGAAAGATATTGACCAGCATTCGAGCGCACGAAACGTCCGCGCTTTTTCAAGCCGAAGCCGCTTGACATTTCGTGCGCGTCGCGAAATTATCATGAATCACAATGCATTTCTCATCGAACGAATATTGCGGGGATCCGCGAGGTTTGGCAAAAGCCAATAGTTTCATAAGCCATTCGACGATTTTGTCCGAATACCAGAGAAACGAGCTTCTACGAGACTTGCGAGTAGTTGAATAAGAAATCGCCGACGTCGGCAAATATTTGAGGCTCCCCCTCGGAGAACATCGAAACAATTTCGATAAAGCTTTTCGAAGAAAATCTATCGGGTTGTTCAGAAACCCGCATTATTCGTAGGTTGAAGGATATATTTCTTTGCTAACAGTGAATTTCCATTAATCTAGGTTTTCGAGTTTGTATGGACTGTAAAATATACCAAGTTAGTGTTCAATGGTGTAAACTGTTAAAGGGATTGGGATAGGGTCATGTGACCATATTAATTTTCTGACACACACTTTAATATCCTCATCTTCAAAGAAGTGAAATAACGTTTACGAAATTTTCCTTTTTTTATTCCGAAATTAATATTCACGAATGCAATAGAGTCGAACAACTAAAAATGATTCTAACCAGAATATCCAGACCTACAACCTACACTTGGTAACTGTAGAAGTGTTGAACGAATGTAACACCATATTTTGAGAGGTCAGAAGAAATCCTGACGTCTGAAATTTAATAACCACTCAAAATCACTCGACTTATTCGCTTTTAGAATTCAGTTTTGCTCGGTCCATCTACTTCAACAACCTTCTACAACGTGAAAGAGTTTCTTCTCAAGAACAAAAAAAAAACGTCCAAGTCAAAAACTTCAGTGTTAGAACTTGGCTGATACAAAAAACTTCTTGATGTCGATCTTCGCTTCATTAATTAAATCTTCGAAACGAAGAAGAAAAATGATTGCAATTTCCATTTGAACTACATTGCTAAATTGCATATTCAAGGAAATCTTTTAAACACCACATTGCATCTCAATAGTCACTATTTTTTTGTCTACTTTCTTTTAATAAAATCTCTAAAAAAAAGTTGGACGTTTCGTGTCGCGATAACAGGATTTTCCCAAGTTTCTTAGAGATAGTCCCTTTAAACTCATGATTTCGAAACATAAATTCAACGCATATAACTTGCCGCATGATTGTTGACTTTATCTACAATGTTTTGATAAAACCATTATCATATCCAGTACCCAAGCATTCTTGGTTGTAATGGCGCGTTTCCAGACTCGTTATGATATTTTTCTAGTTTTTCGAAACTCGACCGACGAAGTTTAGAAAACTTGCGCAAACGGGAAGTCTTTTCTTTACATGTCCATACATGCAAAACTTTCTCCCAAGAGAATACGCAACATCAATTGGAGTCGCAACCTGTTTTTTACAAGTCCCCTGCTTCGCAAGCGCCACAGTCCGCGAAAACCTTTGTTCTCAAATGATAAACTTTGCCCGCGAGGGTTAGCGCTGAAAACTTTCCTTATAAAACGCCACGCGATAGGGAAAGAATTTTAAGACTTTTCCCCCAAATTTCCCTGACCTCTCTCGCTGAAGGAGCCGTAATTTATGATTCCTTTCGCTATAAATGATTGCATACGTTTCGTTCCATTTTTCACGCCGAAAAAATATTCACTCTGCAGGCCTCTAATTAATCCCTTCGGCGCCCTGGGAGCAACGCGCTGAAAATTCAATTTCGGCTAGTGTTAATTCCCAGATGTCTTGGGTCCGGTGAGTCAGCGCTGCGCTGATTGGCTTATAGTTACTCACGAAACTTTCAAGTAAGCTGTTAGCAGCGAGAGATATTCTGTGCTCTCTCGTACACTAGTCATATTAATCATTTGATACCAGCTATCTTAGATTAAATTAGTAAAAAACTACTTATGACTAGTGACGAATCACGAATTAGTTCCACTATTTTCTTTATTTCTGTCAATGATGATACACTTATCAATAAATGACAATGAACTTATTAATTTATGATTTTGCATTCAAAATGACCAATGTTTTACATATCGTAACAGATGTTTGCATAAAATTTATTCCAGTCGAATAATCATTAAAAAAATAAGCGCAAAAATCACTACACTGGAAACTCGCTTATTTTCGGCTGCTAGAAAGTAAACAAACTCACTTATTTTCGGATTAGGTTGGGTTGAGGGGAGAGCGCTTGAACCCCCTCTCTACTACTTCGAGATTAATCTGGATCGCGATATTATATTGACGGTATCGATTCGTGTCGTGGGAGCGAAAAAATACATGTTGTACCTAAGTTGTGTTTTGATGAAATTGTCATAGGTGTATTGAAAAAATGCAATTTTTGAGATTGTCATGCAATTATTTAAACATTTTATATTCATTGTTTAAAAAAAAATTTTTTTATATTCAATATATAAGATACGAAGGTGCTAAGTTATGGAGATATTTAATTATGTGTTTTTATTGTTATTCGTTCATTTCATCGAAAGTACTGCCGATTGAATGAAATTTACTACGCTGAGTTATTATTATTTTTATTATTAAAACCGTCATTATTATTTCTAAATATCTTTTGGGTTAATCAAGCAAAAGCTTCGAAAACGAAATATTCATTGATGTTGAATTTGAATTCATGCCGTTCCCGCGAAAAAGTGAGAATCGCGTCGTGTGAGAGAGTGGGGGTAGAGGGGCAGCGCCAGACCCGAAAATAACTGAGAAAGGCATCCGAAAATAAGTGAAGCCGAAAAAAAGTGAGTTTCTAGTGTAATTATAATTATATTAGCTGTAACAAAAAACTTTAAATACAGAAAAGGTTGTCACTTAAGGTTAGTAATTTTTCACTTACTCATTTTTATAGAGAGCACTAATGCTCAACTCAAAACATAAAAGCATAATAAATACATTCTGTCAGCCCATATAAAAATTAATATGTAAAAACTAAGCTTGATCTATGAAAATAATACATGAATCAGGATCGGCGTTATGATGAAAATAAAAGTTATCTAATGTAAAAGAGTAGAATCAATTACGTCGCTCTCATTTGTTTATAGTAAATCGTTTGAATTTTTATTAATTAAGTATTACGATATCTAGTTTTCCTTTAAAGAAACTGAAGATTTTGAGGCTATAGAAATTTAGTGGTATCATATTCTTCATGATATTCCACCTTTTTTTCTGCTTTTTCAAGAACTACTCAAATGATACTTCATTTTACAAGCAGGTAATACCAACCCGACGAAACGAGGAGTTACAGTTCAAAACAAAGTCGAGGACAGTAATCGTAAGACTTCAAACTGACGTTTTCTGCCTATGCAATAATGTATTTTTTATCATCCAATCGTGAAAATAACTACCTTTCGCCAGTGTGCAGACGACTTAAAGTGCAGCATTACGAGCGGTGTCGTCGTGTGCGAGATTTCACTGCTTTTCAAGCGGTTACTTTACAATTTATTTACATAGAATAACGATTCCCCAGAAAGAGTGGTCCAAATAAATGTTTCCAGCGTCGCCTGTAGTCCCGAGTTTCCACATTGCACAGACTTGAAATGCCAAACTTTAAGTCGTATCCACTTGACGTTATCCTTTTCGCACTTGCGATATGAAATAGTATATTTCACAACAAGGGTAAAATATTAGTTTTTTGCGATGAGTGCCGACCATATCAATCGGAGAAAAGTCAAACAATTTTTCACACAGCTAATGGTGTAGTGTCTTCTGATAGCTGGCCTCAACTTTCAAGGCAATAATAGTGTAATCCTCAAAATGAGTTGAATCAAATGTAACTGTATCAGTCCCTTAATAGATGTCAAATAATTATAAATGAAATAATCTAAATTTTTTAGGTTTTCCATTGAACGTTCCTCTGTGGCGTTATTTTTCCCATAGAAATAATGTAACGTTTTGTCTTTATCAACGACAATTATAATTTTTAAACAATTATTATTAATTTATAAAATTCTTGTCAAACATATATAAATAGGCAATCCTTCATTTGTTCATTGTTTACACGCGAACCCTGAGAAACATTGTTTTGTCCATCAGAGGATAGACATCATGATTCGTGGACTCTTGGAGGCGCGTAAAAAGTTCTCATTGCTAATTCGAAGATGATCGGGAGGTACGAGATAAACTTTTTTGAGGGAAGAATCGAGACGTGGAGAAATGGAGAGGGCGGATGGTTGGGAGCTGCGAATCGATATGGGCGCAGCATGCGCGTAGGCAGCCCTGAACCAAATTTGTACTCGATATTAAATTGTAGTGCGAGAACTCGGGCACTTCGATCTATTCGCTAGTCCGGAAAACGCTCGAGCCAGAATCTGCATTTCCGCGATCGATCATGCGAACCAGAACGGAAACGCAAGGGTGGAAAATAAAATGAATGAAAGAAGAAATTGAGTCCGATTGGCCGGCGAATGAAGGAACTCATGGAAATGGAAGCCAAAATCGGAAATACAGATGAAATCACAGAGATCTATCATAAGAAGTTAACAGATATACCAATTATTTGATGAAATTTCATCAATTTCATCTAAACGCTTCTGAGATTCCAAAGTTACTAACTGAAAAAAAATATTATGTTTAATTCTTGCAAGCATACCAAATAGCCCCTTATTATTTTCAAAGTGATTTTTGCAACGTACATAAAACTCCAATGAAATAATTTACTATTATTCGCTATTTGAACTTTCTTGAGAAATGCTGAATTTCTCATGCTTTGCTTGATAGTCAGCATTAATATTTCAAGCGCAAAAGTCGTAAAACGTTTCATGTTAAATACACTGAAAACACTATAAATGAAGAGATTGGCTCAAAGTGATAATAAAATTTTTGATTTTTGATGCTTCCATGAGAAAATTCTATATGAGTTATTATCAAAAGCTTTTGTAATAATCGTGAAAAGCAATTGAAGTTACTGCTGAAAATACTCAAAGTTTCTTTTTAATTCGGAAAATATGTAAAAAATTGCAGTAAACGAGGTTTGAGTGTACAGAATTCAGAACATAGTTTGAAATAACAATATGGTGAATCCAAAATGGAAAATGATTCAAATAGTTTAATTGCTATGATATTATTAAAATTTTCAAATAAGTATGTGACGTAAATGATAAGAGAAAAAATGCATTTCAACGATTTAGAAAGATGTAACGAACAATATGACTTTACGTACTTTCATGACATCGGAAAACCGCTGAATTTCAATATCCTTTAATTCATTGATGTAGCCGACCAGAATCCACGTACTCCATGAATTCAATATATTTCAGAAGCAACGAAACTGATAGTTGGAATAAATTCAAAATGGCTCAATATCAAGCGATGAATGAGATTACATGAATGCCGACAAATATCATTATGTGCTATTGAATTGTACACATCTAATGAAAATTAATTAGTGTTGATTGTGCAAATACTGCGCTTATGCTTTTCCCTAATAATGTAATTGTAATTAATTAAGTACACTCGATAAAATGAATTCGTATTATATCAGGTTTGTTTTGTGAATAGTTTTATTCAAATTAGGACAGTTCCTGCTCGATTATTACTGTGCAAATACTTTTGTTCCTGAAAAATTTATTTCTATATTATAATTTTTATTTGTTTATTTCATTCTGATTCCAATCCAATTATTTTCAATACAAAAAAACTCTACATCAAGAAAATCAGAAACATTTTTTCGAAAAGAATTTTTTCCTAAATATATTTTACAGGTATTCATTATTGTTGAATGTAAAAATAATGAAATTTAATAATAAATGCAGAATTTATTATTTTATTATGTAAAAGTTTTCCCGACGTAGGCCAAAAAGTTTAGGCAGAAAGTTAGAAGGAAAAGAATGATATAAATAACAATGAAAAGTATTTCAAAAAAAAAGTTTCTGTTCTTTTTGCTCGGACGGATAAAAAAATTAAGTAAAAATTAAGGTAAGCAGAGTGCTTCCAATTTGTTATGGAATTATAATTAAAACTTATCTCATATTTATTTCTGACAATTATCTTCAATGAATAAATAATACGCAATATCACTGCTCCAAAGTTACATTCATAATGTACGTCACATTTCCTAAAATAGGTTAAATATTTCCTGACTTTCCAAAACTCATGCAGCAAAATTACACACATGGTATTTGCTTTGATATGGATGCGGTTCCAAGCGCTTTACACTGCCTGATTACTAATTTTAAATATTAGCGAATTTCTGGATAGAATTTACTCCTCTATATGATTTCACTAATTAATTAGATTGGAAACCTTTCCTTGTATTTGGCAGTGAGAGTTTAGTATTCATCATGGCTCATGAAACTCGTCTAACTATTTTCATTGAAATCATGGTTTCGAGATATCTTAAAACTTCTCTTACTAAAAAACAAATAATTTTGCAAGTTGCTCGTATTTACTCGTAAATTTTACTTAATTGTACGGAATTCGTATTAAAAAGCTAAAGAAAGCGCAAAATAATTTCTTGATGATCCGAGAGACACTTTTCCGTTTATCAAGTAAAAGTGACACGCGCGTTGCGTGCCCCGGAGAAGAGTTTATACGCAGGCATATCTAGAAGATATAAATTCCATTGTAGTATTCGCGCGAGTATACCGATTCAGATTACTATCGCATTGAATTCAATGCGATATTTTTCCGCTTGAATATTTATGCAAAGCCATCATTAAAAAATTGCCCCGCGACGACGATAAATCCAGGGAACCGACAGGTCCCGGCTCTATCTGGGTTTTTTTCTCCTTCTTCTTCGTTTTTTCACTTTATTTCACCCAGGTCCGGGGAGTGAAAAAAAAGAGACGAGAATAGTTTTTCCGAGCGATGTCAACGGAGAGGAAAACTCGTTCCCGGAGCGTTTGTCGCACGAAGAATTTTTTGAGCGCTCCCGGCCCGTAAATGCAAATTAATTTTCGCGATGCGGCGGGCGACGAATTTCTCCGTGATATTTCCGCCGTCTTTCATCCGTGGAAATTCACAGCTAAACTCACGCTGGCCGAATTTTACAAGTTTGAGGACGGCACCGGATGAAATTAATTTCGGTCAATTCAATTAAGACGAAGTGACATCGCCTTCCGCGTTGTGTCGCCTGCGGCAACAGTTCCGTGCGCCGCTTATTAGGCAGCTAACGTATGACAGGAACCGTGCTCCATCTTCTCGGATGAAATTAACGAAAACTTTGTTAATCAGCTCGTAAAAAAGTTCGGGTCGTGTATTCTCGATGACCCTGGAGATTGATTGTTTTTCGATTCGCGTTGGGCATTATATTTCACTGACATTAAAATGGATATTTGCTGCATCGGTTTTTAGATTCTTATCGTTATTAGAGCAGGTGCTTGAAAAGAGTATTATCATATAACTTAAGTAAATAAAATTATATTATACTTATACGTTTTCTCGACCTCCGCGCTTTTCACGTCAAGTCTTATTCAAAGTATGATTTGAATTATGTACATATCTTTATGTATGGTGATAGATTTTCAAGATTATTCATATAGTTAACCTCACTTTGTTGAACAAAAGGTAAAAATTTTTTTTTAGAAAACTGATGATCTAGCCCAGAATCCTTCATGGCGTTATCGATCATATTTCATTATGAAAAATTATAAACTATTAAAAGTCGGTAGAAAACAAAAATTAAAAAGTTTTTGTAGCTACACTACTGATTCCTTCAAAACATCTTTGAAAAATTTTTACCACGTGGATCTTAAAACAGAACACAGTGTGTAATCAGCAGTTCCCATAGTTACAGATGTATTTTTTCATAACTAACATTTTAACTTTTGTTTTTATTTTACCAATAAATTTTCGAGTTGTTTTATTGGATTTTAGATAATATTATATGAACTAAACTTTTAACTACATTCCTTTCTTTACAAAATTTTTCTCTACAACATGTTTCAAAATGGATTTATAATATCTAATTCATTATGTAAGTATGTGCAATTTTTGAGGATTCTCAGATCATGAAAACGTCATGTATGCTATATATAATAATGAATGATATAATGATCATAAAAATTATAATAAAATACTCCTAATAGAAATATATAGCGAAAATATGTTATGTCTAGCATTGTACAACATGGACAACAATATTGATATGTAATAGCCAGATAATATTTCGAAAAGTTTCATTATTTAAGCAGGTTTCGTACGAATAATATATATGATTTCGTACAATTTTGTAATTTGGTACGATTCTTCAAATCCTTAAAAAACATATTCCTGTTTTTTTATAGTCAACGTTTCGGTTAATCTTAAAACCCTTATCTGTATGTAAAGCGCGATTTCATAATACAAGAAATATTACGCATTACGAAAAAAAAAAAAAAAAAAAAAAAAAAAAAACAAATAACTAAAATAACTACCTTAATACACTTAGAAATATGGTAGAAATTAGTATATAATGACTGATAAGAAGAAAAAAAATGATAAACATTCTTACATGGATCATAAAATACTAAAAATAACCATAAAGTGATATTATTTGAAAAAAATCCTAAAATACTTTACAGTATATAAATTTAAATAACAGTAGATAACATTACATACAAATAGAATTGGGCTAAAAAAAAATAAACAAAAGTATTTATTACTAATTGTAAGTATATGAGACACTCTACACACATTAATAAATAATTGAATAATTTTTTATAAAAAATGAAGAAAAAAAATAGAAAACTCATCATTTTTAGGTTTCTGAATAATTCACAAAGTTCACATTAATACTTTTAATTCAAAACAATTGACTTATTGTTAGACTTCCAGATTTCACTTGATTTGGAAAGTGGGATTTTTACAATACACATTGCGAATCTATACCCTATTAAATTTAAAACTTGTAAGTTCGTGTAATGTTGTCATAGTTTTTATAACAACTTTTACTTACTAAATTATAAGGTGCGGTTCAATAACTTTCATATTTTGAAATTTCTATTCTTCTTTCATGCGAAACTGGATAACTCGTCAAAAACTGGATTTACTAATTGTAACTTACAATGGACCATTTTACTTTCGTTAAAAATAGGGTCACGTGATCATCATTCCATCTTTCTCATATTTTCGGGCAAACCGCATCCTTAGCAGGGGAACGTATGTAAAGGACAGCTTTACCTTCTGCGAGTAAAATGGTCTATTAGATATTTTTTTGCCTTTTAAAGTTTCTTAAATTTTTATTCGTTTATATAATAAAAAAAATCCGAAAATTCCTACTTTTTCTCTTCACTAGAAACCATAAAATCTATAAATATAAAAAATGTTTGCAGGACGCGAAAAGTGTAGAATTCATTATTATGACAAATTTGATAACTTTTTTGAATTTCACAAAAAAATGACGAATTTAAAAATATAATTGTCACAGATGTTCAAATATTGAAGCCACGTGAAATCGGTAAAGTAAAAAGAGCAACTTGCAATTGCACAATATATAATGGCATTTTTTACTTGACAGATTTGATTTTTCAGACTCTCTAATATTTTTGAATATATGATTACAAGGAAATGATATCGTAAAGGTGATACTCTCATTGGTATGTTAACATATCGTCAGATACTGTAGAAATTCACACTCGCTACTTCAAGTAGCTGCGAGCACATAGATCGTTCCTATGAGAATCCGTATAGCTCTCAAAGGTATACACGCAGAACTTCATCAAGTCATATTGATTTCACTCTGATTAATATATTAACTTCCAAAAAGCAGACGTATGCTCAAATTAAGTATCATCATGATAATAATATCACTCCATACATAGTACAACATTCAGTAAAGTTGTACACATTTTCAATAAGCCAAAGCCTTTTTTAAGATCCAACACTTCAGAGGAAACGTAGTGGAAACTCGCACAAATAAATCCATCGCCAAATCTAACTCGGTAAATATCCGTACATGCGAAAAAGAGCAAGAGCAAAAGTTCAGCACGCCTTTGCATTTAATGCAAACGAGAATTTTCCATCGAGGCATGCTTTTCCTTTCCCTGTCTCTTTTTTCCTATCCGGTCCTGCCTGCTTTTCGGCGCATTTCGACTCTTTAAGCTCGAAAAATATAGCGGTTATTGCTACGCTCGTATATACTCGGTTGCTCTTTGCGAGGCTCTTTCGTCGTTATAAGCGCGCGACGGTCAGAAAAGCTTTCAGACTTATGTTGAACTTTTCTCACAAATACCTCCACGCTCCAAACGAGGTAAATTTTTTGTATAAATAAGACGCCAGATGACGAACTTTCAAATGCAAAATCCGGTTTCTTTTCCCCGCGTGTTACAGTGTTTCGCGGATCAAAATGAAAGTGCAAAGTAGATAATTCATTTACGTTATAAAGTTCATAACACCATAATGAGTGAAAGGATTTAAAATTAACTTTCCAAACACAAATGAGTGTCTGAAGTGAAAGCCGCTCTGGAAGATGAGCTAAAATTCGGAAATCCCGAGAGTCGCAAGTTTTCTGACGGCGCTGTGTAATTGATACCGCGCAACTTTGTAATCAGCTCTGAAATACGGTCCACGTTATAAGTTAGCGCGTCAAAAACCACAAACATTAAACTCGATGTTGCGATTTTTAAAAAAAGCACTCAAGGCTTTAACACAATTTCCAGATTCAATAAATACCCAACTTATTTAGATATAGTTTCCATTCATTACTGAAAACAGAGTAGGCAAACTCATCGAAGCGTAAAATGAATCTGTGAAATGTAATCGTGCCGACCTACCTGCTGAAGAGACGATGAATTGAATTCAAAATCAACAGCGCTCGCCTGCGAAAATTAAGACCTCTCGTTTAATTTAAATCAATTTGCGAATTCATCGGATTTGTGTACTGAAAGAGCCCTCGCGTCGCAAATGTCAAAGGGATTTTTCTGGTGCACCGATCAAAGTCATCGGCTGATAGCTTCAAGTTGCCGGAAATACTTTTTAGGAGACGCAATTTTGCAACTCTTTGTAGAACCTGATTTTTGCGGAACTAGAGTAACTCTCCATTTGCCCCCCCCCCCCCCCCCCCCCCACGCCGCACTCCCTCGGTCGCGTCGCTCTAAGGGACGCAGATTTATGGGGCTCGAGTTAAAGCTGATTAATTTTGTCAACTAAGAACAATTAAAGCGCAATGTTGATTCCCTGCCGCTGGAGTGCTTTTGTGCCTGTGTAAGTTAGTGACAAGTGTACCGTCGAGCCGACGCATGAACGACATTCGAATCCTTACGTCTCTGTTTCCTCTTCGCGAAGCAAAGCAGATTGCCAAATATCCACAGGTTGTTGATTTCCTTCGCTATGTGACAGTCTAAGCAGCAAGAACATCAAGCGAATAACTTCTGCCTCGACTTTAATTAAAGTAGACTAGCATACATATTCACCTCTATACTCACGTCGTTATCATAAAAGCGAATGACGGGGAGCCTGGATTTTTTACGTAGACGGTAGTTAAATTGAAGAAAACAATATTGCTTTTTGTTTCTGAATGGCAGTTAAATAAATGAAAGAAAATTTCATTATTATATATCAGATTTTGACGAGTTCTTTAGTATCACAAAAGATCTAAAAAATATGGCATTTTCGGAATTGGTGTAGATAGTGAAATTGGTTAATTTATTAGAATTCTTGTACTGCATCGTGTTTTCATTAAAAATACGAAATAATATTTCAATTGAAAAGTAATGTACATTAAAAATATTCAATTTCATAAAAACAAAAATAATGATTGAAACAATCTAGTAGTTAATTTAAATGTCAGCATTATGAGAATCAATATTTGATTTTCGTAACCAAACTTCGGTTGTCAATACTAAAACTTAAACTGTTACATCCAAAACCCTAGTGAGTTCATATTAAACTAACTTTTTCGTTGCTGAAACTGAACTTTCCTCTCTGGTAATATTGTTGTCATGTTTTATATTTATTCATCGATTTTTTCAAGTGCTTCGGAAATAAAATTCAAACCTTAATTTTTTTTCTATGTGACAAAATATGTCTTTTTGGTTTCAAAAATGTACATATTAAATTGTTCAACGTATTGAGACATTAGGGTTTCAAAAGATGTTTTTGAATAGAAAATTTCCAAATGCAACTTCATCAAAGCTCGTTTCACGTTTAGTCAACTATTTTTATTCATTTATTCATTCATTTACTTTGTTTTTTGCAAAATTTACACACATGAAATATTAGACGTTCAAAAATGATGTTTCAATTATGGTATCATTGAAAAATCCATCGTAAAGTAATAATCCTCGAAATTACGATTTTCTATGTAAAGATATAAATTTTAGAATACACAGAATTTTTTATAGCTTAACTTTTATAAAATTTACAATTACGTTGCGAAGCTCAAAATACTACAATTTGATTCAAAATTTGTAAATTTGAAAAGCGAAAAAACCATCATCTTGAAAGTTCCATTTCAGAGATTCAGACGTTCAGAGAATTATTTGTGAGTCTTACTTAGAACACTGCAAAATGATGTTGAGTGATACTTTAAAAATAACACTAATTGGAAGAATGATCAAATTCGATTTTGAAATATTGGAAAACTTTAAAGCTTCAAGATTTCAAAATTTACATAATTTGTAATGGGACAACCAGTAAACATCGTTTCTAAAATTGAAAAAACAATTATCCTAATGATGCAATAAAAATACATCAAAAATAAATTTCGAACCGTCAATCAGGAAAAAATTTTCAAAAATTACTTGTTTGGAGAATATCCTATCCAAATTTCAAAGTTAATACGATAAAAATGTTAGTTTACAAAGCATTGATAATGGTTTATACAGACTATTAAAGCATAACTATTCATATTGAAGCATAAGTATGAAAACCGAGACAAAAAATACTTTATGAAAAAAATTATTGTTTTGAGTAAACTCGTCAAAAGTATGTCATACATCTCTCGCAGTATAAATACCTATTTAGTATATTTGGAGGCTGAGCTCTAAATTAACTCAAGATAATGAATTTAATAGTATATTATGCGACCATTGGGAGACTGAGTGGGTTCCATTAACGTGAAATTTGTCGTTCTCGCTATGCTCGCACGGCAACACCAAGCAAATATTCGTCATCATCTAATACCGAGACACCATATTTCGCTTAAATACCGCTAATAAATACATGGGCGTTATTTACTTTCTTCTATGCATATACTTTATTTTGATACCTAGCATTTTAATTTTGATAATTTATTCAACGACAATATGCTTGCTTGTTTTACTGAATCGAAACGTCAAATAAACTTCAAGTGGTCTGCATTTTTGCTCGAAATAATTTTTTATTTTTGCGATACGAAAAATAGTGTCACTACCAAACAAAAAATACCTTTAGTTTATCTGCGTATCTGAAGCCTATACGAAAGAGTTGACATTGTTATTTTACCCATTTTTAAAGGACTTAGTTGTGAAACTAAATTTTATATGCAGAAAGTATTACTGAGTTCAGTATTTTCTGGTCATGAAAATTATTCAGTTTTAAACTCAGATTATAATTTGAGAAAATAACCAAAGAGTATTTTGATTTACCACAAAGATACTCAAGGAAAAGTCTTAGATAACTCTTACGTAAAAAACCTGCGAAAACGGACTACCCCTATACTCGAAAACACCTCCCCAAAGCCAATCTATTCCCAAAGCGCGAAAAAAAGACACATAAAAATGTCCAACCCACGCATTACATGCAAATTCCAGAAGAATTCACCCTCGTCCTCTGCGTTTACAGCTCTCGGAGTTTCTCTACTCTCGCCATAAAACAAGATAATTCCTTCGGGTCCGTTCAATTTTCAGACACAAAAACTCTCGCATTAATCCTGCTCCCATTCAAATGTTTTACAACACGCGAGAAACACGCTTGATTATTCGTTCGCCAAAAAACTTGACACAGTATTTTAAGTGTAAATAACATTAAACATTCATTTCTGACAGATTATCGGTATTTTAGTACTGTGCGAAACAGTATTTTCAAAAATTACGAATAATCAGATATTCTATTCCTAAAGATCGCGAAATAAACTAAGCTTTCAGAGATTTCCTATGTGAGATAAAAACGAACACTGCAAACAAAAAACTAGAAAAACGCTTAAATGCTGCAAATATACACAAAATTAAAATGCTAAACAAACATAGGAGAAAGGTCGGTAAGGTAAGGCGGGTTTTGTTTTTTGCCTGAATTTTTTTTATTCAGATTGTGTATGCATAACTGAAAACCAAACCGTTGTTGAGTATATAAAAACAGTGACATTTATTGATTTAATTTTCATATTGCGTTTTGAAACATTATATGAAATATGAATGATTGCTTGTTGTATACAGTACAAAATCCATAACTATTTCAATAATCAATAATTTATTGGAAAAATTGTTGGAATTTTATGATTGACTTTTTTTCACTTTTTCCGACCGTTTCTGTTATTCTTCAAAAATTTGTCAACGCCCAACAGCAGAAAAGTCGTTTTCGCAACCGAATAATAAAATGCAATGTCGAAGAATTCCATGTATGGAAGTGAATTGTACATATATCAAGATATAAAATTAATATTCACCTATAAATACACCTAAAAATTAGTATACTGATATTTTGAATTCAATCATATGTTAGTTAGTTCAAAGAACTATAGGATTTTTTACTTTTATCCAAACATAAAATATGTCATTGAGCTTTACGAGTTGAGTTTATTTCAGAACTTCCCAGATAAATTACTATATTTTTGTAGGAGTTCTTCTAACAGCACTTTGACAGTATTTACGATAACTTCCAAAGCAAATACTACAAGAAACTATGTTAATTTTTCTCGTTATATCATAAGAATTTTTAAAATAAATGTTTAGGATTATTGACATTTTTTTTGCTAGTTTAAAAATGTTTTTTTGCATATTTTTCAATATTACAAAGGGAAAAAACCAGGCATGAAACTAATAAAAAAAAACTATTGTTTAGAATCAAGTGAAAACTAGTGGTGTGCGAAAATGTCGGGAATCCCGAAAAATTCGGGAATTCAGAAAATTGCAGGAATTTCGAAAAATCTGGCTATTTTCAAAAGTCCTAAAATATCGAACTTCAAGATTATGAGAAGTATACAAATTTCTGCTTTGAAATACGAGTAAATAGTGAGTAGCGAAACGCTATTGAACCACAGAGTTTCGAACCAGGGATAAATATTGTTACTACTAAGATTTTCCGAATCGACGGGAATTGGTCATTGTTGTAATTAATCAAAAAAAAAAAAAAAAAAAAAAATGAACTGTGTTCAGACATTTAAATTGTAGAACTGCTTTGTAAGTAGTTTTTTTTTAAATTTTTTTTTTTGATTCGCAAATTTGTATTTGCAATGCTATCATTGCGATGAAGAGAATTTCAAATTTTACGATTATTGAAATAAAATCTGGGTAGAAAAATTTGTGAATAGATGGAAAATTTCAAATTTTTTTTTTTTTTGAATAACTAAACAATTAAACAATGAAGAATGCATCTTAAGATAATAAATTCGTGACTCAGAATTATTTTAAATGAAAAAAATACACCTCACTGATATCGACTAGATCGAGATTAAATCTCTGAGTTTTTAAAATGCATCAATTGTTTGTAAGAATCTTTTCATTGGGTTCACAACTAAACAAGAGCTAAAAACAAAGGCAGAAAATAACAAAATTATAGAAGTGTTCTAATATTGAAATTTTCTATTTATCAGTAATGAAAGTTTTAAGAGTAAAACAATTAGCATTTTTTATGATACTTTTTGGATAAACATTGTTCAAAAATATAAATTGTGTGCGCCCGACAACCGAATTTACTGCAATCTTATGAATTTATATTGATGAACTAAGAAATTTCAAAATTCTTTATTTGCAAAAATGCTGATTTCCTTAGAATAACTCACTTTTTGACTCAAGTATTTGATGGAATATATCTAGTGAAAAAAATAAAACAAGATTATGCTACAGTTTCATTGGATCCATACTTTTCAGGGTCGGGGAAACAGACTGTGTGTCTGAAAAGATTAAAAAACATGGGAAATACATTTTCCTATGAATTTCGGCATCAGGGCACTTTCTTGGATTGTCGTATCCTGAAATATTCGAGAATTCTGGAAAGTTCGGGAAAACGCCTTTCCCGTTCCGAAGCCTTTCCCGACCTTTCCCAGCGTCGGGATTCCCGAAAAGTCGGGATCCCGCACACCCCTAGTAAAAACCGATATTCAAAAGGAAAAATTACTGGTTTTATATGCTTTTTCGTGATATAGAACCATTTAACTTTTCCTTCTGAACGATGATTTTAACAAGATGCTAAACAAAGATATGTCTTAAATTAAGAAAATTTATCATAATTTGAAGGAATCATTCTTGATTCGAGACATAACCTCTTAATTTAAGACTTTCTTGCTTAAAAATAAATTTTAACATGAATTAAATTTAAGATAGTATTCAAATTTCAAGTTGTGCCTCAATTTTGTTGCGCCGTAAAATAAGATTGACTTTTTACAGTGAACTGGGCCAAAAAATCTAGATTATTGAAATAAAGTCAATGTTTTGTGTTCATAAAATGTTGTGTTAGGTTAGGTTTTTCAACCCATAAACGTCTATCATGTGCCACGTATAACAGTTTTTATCAAAAATTTTGTATGTTTGGTAGTGTTGATGGAAGAAGCAATCTTTTATTATCTTATTCAGAATGTACACTTTGTTTTTGAAGAAAATCCCCGTTATCGTTCGATATTTTGCTAGCTTTGCTAAGTGTCAACACAATGAAAAACAAAAGACTTCACAGCACGACATTACACGTCTTTCTGAATACACATGTGTGTGACGCACACATACACGCCTCGACTCCGCAGATACAAAATTTTAATTTTGTTCTATAGGACTATCTACTGTTTTCTTTGACTATTTATCGTATGGCCAATGAAATGTTAACTCCTAACATATCTATTTGAAATCATTACTAAATACCATAGTAGTTTTTATTCAAGCTGAAGGGAACATTTCGAAGAAACTTTCTTACTATTTATTATGTTTCGAGACTCAAACAGGCTATACTTCTTTTTAATATAACTATAGTAAAATTTATCCTTTGGAAATTCTGAATTTATAAAACACTTATGAATTATTACTAAAAATGGTTTACTGGAACCGCTGTTCTAACGTTTGTGGTGATTTCTCCAAATGTATTTTTCTGTGTGCAAGACAAAAACAAATTCAAAAATAGATTTAACAAAGAACGAACCTCAGAAACATATGGTAACACGAGAATCGTCTTTCCTCGTCTTTATTCGTTCGAGAGGTTCTTCTTCGATGGAGCCGAATGCTTAGTTTCCCTCTATTTTACGGTTCGCTAGACACCACGAGTTTTCACGCTGTGCTATAAGGAACCAGGCTTCCCGCCCTTGGAAATCGAAACCAACCTCGTATTACGTGAAATCTAATAAAAGGACGATCCTTGTTCGAAATATATTTTTGGGCTCGCGAGGTAGAGATAAGCTCGAGCGTCTCAAGACCCTATCCCGAGCTCCAAGAGCCGCCTGGATTCGACGCCTCTATCCGCAATCCCTGAGATCGCCAAACAGATACGTGGGTTAGGCGGAAGTACGTACTCGGCTGAATGCAAAGCTCGAATCTATCAATTTCAGTCTGGTTGCCAGGGCGGATGAGGGAAGTGGGTTCTTGGTTGCCGCAGCTACTGCAGCTTCAATAATCCGTTGATTCGGAGAGTAAACATAGAGAGGCTTCAGAAGTGTATGGCCACAGTCGATAGAGTCGAGTGCGCTCACATTATGTATTCGCACATATATGCCCGCCCACATGTATGCTCATGCAGCCGATACAAATGAAGAGGCTCGAAAATTTCGCTGTAAATAGGTTGCCCTCAGTGCATATGTGACGAAAAAGAGATAAAGACGTGAAAAGGTGAAAAAGGCAGGATTTTTATTCGGTGGCAATCACTTCGCGACGAATTTACGAGGCGAGAAACGTGGCGCTTTTAGCTTTATTTTCTTGTCGTGTACGGGCGGTAAATCAATGACAAATCGCAGGGTTGAAAATGAAACGATCGGGAAAGCTCTGTTTTCTTAGGCTGGCAGGGAGGAAAAGATATTTAAGGAGCGTTCAGCAATCAATGTGGAGTCGAAGCGGAGCCATTCAACGGGAGCTCTGAGCTTGATATCTATCAATCTATCTTGGGGATTTACAGGCGCCCTATACATAGATCTTTTTTGATGGAATAGTTGCGTCGTCTGGAATTCATGTGGTAAAATACCGATTTTGAATACTTGCAATGATCGATAGCATTAAAGTACCATTATCTTCCAACTTTGAAAAAAAATTAGTAAATCCTTTTTGGTTACTCAAAAAAATGTTAATTTGAAATTACCTCTAAAAATTCAATGTATTATATTTCAATCCTCTTAAATTCAAAAAGTTTTTATGTACATCTTCATCGAGAAATCATTTGAAGATAAAACGATTTTAATGACTGTCACATATTACATTAACCTTGACCATCTTCATGTCAAGGTAAACTTAAGTATGAGATTTCAATGGAATTCTCTCAAATTACGCATGCGCGCTCCTCATGACCGGAGGAAATGATGCCTAAAAAAAATTTTTGAACCAACTCGATTTTAAAAGTTATTAACAATGTACTAAACAAAAAAAAAAGTTGGCCAAAACGGTCATGTAATACACGATTCCGTGCCAGTTATTGACGCTGATATCGAATCTATCGGATTTTTCAATTTTTCATCATTTGCAGAAAAGTTATAAACAATTGAATCAACAAATTATCAAAGAATGTCCTTGCCGAGGTTCGATTTTTATTGAATTGAAAAGGACCATCAGGGACCTCGAGAAAACCTTAACTGTCATTTTTCGTCTCTTAATTCCGAAAATAACCTGGCTTTTCAAAGTTATTTCTAAATTTGGGTTTTTTCTGGGAAATGGTACTTGGAAAATTCTTACGAGCCCGAAATTTTTCATACTCTTTGGAGACCACCTTGAAGGCTCGAGAAACTACTTTTTGCGTAGAGTTTTGGAAGAATGAATCAATTTCCACCAATGTTACAAAAATGACAAAGACATAAAATCATGAAATTATGAAAAAAATCATTGAAAGTCACTTACTTCTATAGTCAGCTGATCATCCGAAAATCATCAATTCCTCATAAAATTCTTAGACACTCTATCCTTTGCATTTTTTGAAAATTCGCAACACTTGAAAAGTTACTGATAATTCAATTTCGTCTACTAACTTTTGGAGAGGCGAGGCTTTTCATAAAAGAAACTCCTCCTCTTTCTTATCTAAGTCTCATAGGAATACAGAGATCATTTAAGTGTGTGTAATGGAGCCTAGGTTAATGGCTTCTTTTATCACTCTTGGAAAAAAATCAGAAGATACTGCATTGTAAAGGTGACAGTTGGACAAAAGAATATTATATCTAGAACAAATGCGAGAAGAAGAAAATTTTGATTCCTAAAATTTTTCGTTTAAAAATTTTCTTCCAAGATAAGAGAAATCATGAATTAATAATCCATAACACACCTCAATTACCCCCCCCCTCCAATTTTCTATTGAAGTAAGCTTAGAAAGAGAAGGGGCTTCAATCAAAAGCCCCGCCTTGCTGAATGGTGAGTGGACGAAACTGAATTATTCATAACTCTTTAAATTTTGCGAATTTCGGAAAAATGTAAAGGAAAATGTATCTTAGAATTTCATGAGACATCGACAGTTTTCTGATGATCCGCCGACTTTGAGACACCCTGTATAGGAAATAACAGAAAATATAACAAACTATTAATATACACAAGTCCCAAAATGTCACAATGGTAAATCATCACAAAATTCTATGAATCGCAAAATCATACATTGCCACAAACCATGAAAAGTCATAATAAAGTTATTATTACAATCTTCATTATGATCACCTTCTAATCCTCATCAACAAATAAACTTTCATCAAATTCAACTTTTTACTCTAATCGTAAAAAAGTAGCATTAGAAACTATTTTTTTTAAATACTTATGACAGCTTTTTGACAAATATAATCCATTATATTAGTATAGTATATCTTCTTGGTCATTGATTATTATCTACCCAATTAATACTTCGTCAGAAAATGAAAAATTGTTTCAAAAAATGAAGATTTTTAACCTTGAGATTCAGATAATTTTTTGGTAATTTTTGTTTTTCAATCTAACAATAATTGACTTTTCCCGACCAAACCGCGTGTAACAACGTGGTTACCGCGAAGCAAAGCCCGCTGGGACAGCTGGTAACAAGTAATTGTTAATTGTTATAATCATTATACATTATTCAAAGTTTACATACATTATTATATTTATATTCATTGCCTTTATATTTGTTCTTTTGATAGGACAGTTTTATTTTTGATAGAAGTAAAAATTCGTTGGTAATAGTAGATAACTATAAAAAATCTAGGCATAAGATAAAAAATTATTGAAAAATGATGCTGAGCAAAAAATGATTATATCCAATCATAGTCAATGCGATTTCGTTAACTTTAATAGATAATTTAATTAATTGCATAGGAAATCTGTTTTAAAGACAAGCTCTCAAATTTAACAGAAAAATTTTTGACAGTGTATCCTAACTTTGTATCGTATGATCATGTAAAATAATCATTTTATAAAAAAAAAAGGAATAATAAAATCTAAAATCATTAAACCTTGTTTCATCATACGATTGCTAAGTTACAAAACCTTCACAAACATTGGTAAGTTTTCAAGAAATATTTCTGCAGTTTTATTCTTATAATTTACGAAAAAATCGAGTACCTCAAGACTCTTGCACAGTATTACATAATTATAACACTGAGCTTAATAATTATAGCAAGAAAAAAGTATTCTGCAATAGAAAAATCTGTCTCCCAATAATCGCAGTTACATTGATAGACGTTCACATACCAGGCGAAATCCAAACCGACTGTAACCCGGTAGACATTGTGCGTCGCTGATAATGTTACATGATGCGATGCCATTTCTGGCTGCAGATTTGACTTGCGAGAGGCCATAATAATGGTCGGATAACGCGATGAGGGATCACGCATGTGATCTCACCAACACACCATTAACTCGACGAGCGATGCTATAATGCCCGTCGCTTCATAGCGACTGTAGTACATATAATGCACCAGGCAGCTGCGCCTCTTCCTCGAGAAATAAATCAAACACCTTTATCAACAATGAGATACAGAAAAAAGTATTCTTCGATTCTTCCAACGGCGCCGTGGATTATAAGGCGACATTTTCCTACGTGCTTCCGTAAGTGCTCGAGGCATGGATTTATACAGTAAACGATGTTGCCATGCACATTCGTGAGCGATTTCACACGAGACGTACGAATATCCGTACCAATTTTTATACGTGATACGTGTCCTGTATCAAGAAAAATATTTTCTCGAATTCCTCGCTTTCAGCAAGAAATTTAGTTTCGAGGACAAAATGTTTTTTCATTTCGTGCCAGATTTAGTACATCTTGCAACAAGATTCCAGGATTATAAGTGAATAAAGCTTGAATATTTATAACATGAGCTGGGTCGTTAATTAATAAAACACGTTAATGAAGGCTTTGTGCGAAATTTTTAAGTGGCTGAATATCAAGAGGACGTGGATTTATACGGTAAAATTTGCGACTTTAAGGGCTCGCCAAGTGTAAGCCAGCTAATGGGGTGCGGGACAACATTTCGGCGCGCTTAACGATTATTGGATTTTCCCATCCCCGGCTTAACGAATCTCGGTGCTTCGTTCGAATTTATTGCGGGTCGCCCGGGCGAGTTCTTCATTGAATAAACGAGGCCGAAAAACGAGCGAGGCTAATGTAAGTAAATGATACAACGCAAAAAGTACTCGTTAATCCGTTTACATAAGTATTCCTCGTAGATTACGCGGATGTAAGTGACGTTAAAGCGTGCAATTATACGCCAGTTGCGTCGAATCGCGGAGCTCAGTTTGTTTAAACAATTTTATCTGCGAGCAAATATCAGCAGCTTGGGGCGCATTAATAGGCTTCCTCCAAAGGATTTCGGGGCTTGATTTTAAATGAAGTTGACTTTGTCGGATCGAATTACGCGCAACTTCATGAAGTGGTAATTCGAGGGATTGAGTTTCAATATTTCGGTAATTAAGTGCAGAGCATAGACACGCGGCTATTAATTATGCGAACTGTGGATACGCGCGAAGCTTGAGCCCCAACTGACTGGCACAGCTGTAACAGCGCTGTGTGTACACATAACGTTCAAAGCCCCCCAAAGTCCTCTTACTGCTTAACAAAGTATAACACTCAGCGGAATTTCCGAATATCCATTCATGTTTTGCGTTCAGCTGAATTTGCGATCGCGATTTCTAACAAAATGTAGAGAGAGAATGGATAAAATTCTTTTCTCTCAAAACTTTAACTGCAGAAAGCAAAATATTTTTTTGCGAGCGAAAGTTATCAATGCACATATTTTATCGCAAATGTCACGAGAACGTTGAAGCTCAAGCAAGACCGCAACGCGAATCAATAATTAACCCTGTAATGAAGTGTCGATAATGAATCTCTCTGATTAACACTCGAGCTTCAAACGAACTGTTCGCGGATATCAAGTGTTTTAGTATTCTTCTCCAAAACATACACTGAAAGTTCAAACTTTCCCAGCGAGTTTCTCATCTGGAATGCTCTGCGAGCAGCGCCCAGAATACTGCAATGATTTTTCAAGGATACAAGAGAAAGTAATTGCTCTGATGTCAAGCAAGCCCGCGATTCGTTTGAAATGTAAACTTGCGGGGCGAAGTGGTCAGGAAAAGTTGGGGAACGAGTGCACGGTTAATTCGAGCGTAGAAATCGGAAAATCACTTCGGAGGTTAGCGGCGACGTTATTTGGATTTGCATGGAAAACGAGGTAATGATCGATTCCATGCGAAATTCGTAAATTCGTGAGTTGTCGAATCGCCTCATCACAAGGTCTCGCTCGACGCGGAATTAATTTTCGTATCACGTCACGACGAAATTACCCTCCGATTTCGAGAGAAACTTGGTGAGTTTTCGATGAATTCCCTCGCGGTTTCATAGTTACGAAAGACGCGTCCCGATCCAGCTGGTGATCCTAAAAGATGGCACGTACGATTTGATTTTGATTCGATTTCGAGAACTAAAGAACATTGTCAAGTTTCCGGAGGAATCGCGATGTTATGAGGACGAGAAAGTTAGGAAAAAGAAACGATCAAAAATGAGCGTTTCGTATAATATAATTCATATTGCGAAAATTGAATCCAGCTCAATATCAACTCTTTTTTCCAGCGTCTTGTAAGAAACTTAATTAACCTGTATTTCAGAACTCTACGGTCTAAGTGGATCAAGGCAAGAAAAGGCCCGAGGCAAAAACCGTCGCTTAAGAGCGCACTAGATCTGTCTCCGACTACATTTCATTTTCCATCTTTTCACTGAGCCATAGTCTCGTCCCATTCATCGTAAATGATCTCGAATCACGAGTAAATGTGTACGTCGGATGAAATGTCGACGTCGAATTTCAAGATCCGCGCAGCTCTTTTCTTTGAAAATCTTTCGTCGAGCTTTTCCAGCCGGGCCTCCGAGTGTTTTTGCTTGTCGAAGAAAAGACCGGAGAGTGCTGTCCATGGATGAGCTCGGGGCTCCCGAGTACAAGCGTAATAGTCCTTTTCTTCTTTAGATACCACGGTAAACCGAAGGCAGCCTGAGTACGCCACACGGCGATGAATAGATAGGCGAATCACGGGACCCACTAGCTCGCTACATCGTCACCTTATTATAAATGACGCGACGATACCGGCCCATTATATTTATAATTAATGGAACGCCATGACATCAAAAAACGCACAAAAGATGGCAGTCACTTTACCGCATCGGCTTTCTTTCCCATGACTTCTGTTTACTCAGAAAATGTGATGGAACTTGGAATAGGAGTTGAAGATTTCGCGAGAGATGAAGAAATGAAAAATGTTTCAGTCAGATGTGAAAGGTTGCTAAGTTTGCCCTAAGTCCAGATGAAATTAATAAAAAGAAGACAAGAACATGGAAAACAATCGTTTTCGTTTATTTTACAAAAGTTAGAAACTAAATTAACCTTATTCGAAACTCCATCAACAATGTTTTGATTACTTCCAACAACTATGTTCATGATAAACTATAGAAGGAAAAACGATGAACGTGCATTTGGCATATTATAATTTCCCTTCTCCACAAACTAGTTTGAAACATTTTAATCAATGTACAGTCGCAAAACTGCAAACCTCTGCAGAGGATGTAATCAATTATTTGCTAAATGTTTACGCAGGAATGATATAATCTATGAAATTTTTCCGCAGTATCATCATGAATCATGAAATACAATTCTTTAAGAGCGGAAATACGTGATTCAGTAGTCATGACTCGGCACGATCCTACGAATACTTGTTATGGAGCTGTTTATTCAAATAATCGCAATGTATAATACCATGTTTCAACGGTTCTGTATTATGGAAAAATAACTGGAAAAAGGAGAATTTATCTACTGACGTTATTAAGATACAACAGTTGATAAGTGTATTCATTGTTATTATTATAATTTATAATCATTGGTAAAACTGTACGATTAAGAATAAAAATCTTTGGAGCAACGATAATAAAGGTATCAATTTGAAAATTATTATAGAGAAAATAAATGTTCTTAAATAAGTTTCAAAATCTCCATTGAATGTTTTCCAATTTGGAATGATATTTGAATTTTCGTACGTCATCACTCCTGATAGAACGATAATTTCTTCATTTATCACTTTGATAACTCGAGACTTTCACCATAATTTTCCGCTATTCGACTATTTCGAAAATCGATGATTGTGCTAAATTAACGTTAAGTGAGCACAGTCATTCTTATTGTTTTGATTTCCACAAATGCAAAGCACAGGAATATTTCTGAATTATTTTGAAAACTCGTCCGGAATCGACTCAATTTTTTCTTCAATCATTTAAACTGCTCAAAATTAAAAAGAATTTTTTTAATCTCTTAATAGTCATTCCAAAGTAAAAATTGCATTGTATAAAAATCAGGAGTAATCTACTGATAGTAAAAAAAAATAGATTTCCTTTATTACCAATGTCCTTGATAATATAAAATTGAGGATTTTTCTTTCATAGGTATATTTATTATTATTATAAAACATCATTATTGCATCACATTGGTAGAAAGAATTACAATTTTAATTAGAGGATATGAAACATGAACATTTAAAAAAATTGGAATCCCTGGTGTTTGAATTCAATCGATTTAATAAAATGTAGCTATAAATTTTTTTCGAATAAAAGAATGACTTCGGTATGTATTTTTTTACCCAGTAAGTTTAATTACGCAAATTTCAAAATTTTTTACTTCAATTTCCAAACTTTAAAAAAGACATAAATTTTCTATAGAATAATAATTTTGTTTCTGATTTTAATTTTGGCAGTTTTTCACAAATTTCTAATTGTAAGTATTGTCGACACTTTTTTTTGTTTTTAGACATTTCAAACAGTTTAACAATTTCGAAAGTTTTGATAGCCACTAATCCATTCAATTGGTGATACTATAATCGAATCGAGTTTATATGAGTTTTATAGTTCTGAAATTAAAATTTCGCTAATTTTTAAGCTTTAAAGTTTAAATATTTTATCAATCACACTGTCTGTTTATCGCGATTTCAGAATTTAAATGTTGTAAACTCTCACTTTGTAAAACACAAGTTTCAAGTTTGAAAAATCACAATTTTAGGAATTTAGGCGTTTGTAAAATTCTATGACATTCTTTGAAATTTTTGAATGTCGAGAATCCAATTCAGATTGTAAAGGATTTATAAATTATGCAATTTGAATGATAATTATATCATTATTCACTTTTCCCTTAAAGATTATGAAATCATCTTACTTAAAAACTAAGCATAATATAACAAAGGTTTTTGTGAACTTCAAAACTATGTTTTTATAATTTTTGACGATGAATATATTTCATGGATTGAATCGTTTTTCTAAATCCTTCTTGTAAACAACAAACTCAAAAATGTTTCATTTTATAAAATTTAAATTTTATAAATGCAAGCTATGTAAATATAATATTTTGAATATGGCTCGCAATTAAAAACATCCTCATTAAACAGAATCAGAGATTATACATACACAAAAAAATTTCTTCATTCACATAACTTTGAAATTTCAAGTTAAAATTTCATATCCAAAATTCCGTGAAGGTGACAATTCTTCTTTTCCAATGTTCAAATATCGATTTGCATTCGAATTTTTCAAAACGTTTGAGTGATCCGTATTCCGCAGTGTTCTCAATAAAGCCACGAATATCTCTTCTTTTCAGTACCAAAAGTGTAAAAACGTTCCGGAATATCGCTATTTGAATTTGACCCGTATCCATTGAATCGCTATTATATAGAAGTACGCACAGGCTTTGTGATTTATTAACGTGGGGACACTGGGGGATAAATTTTTTACGGCCGTGACTTTTCCTGTGAACGGAAATCCCGCGGGAATGAAGAAGTTGAATTTTCGCTTGTACTTGTACCGGCAGCTTAATGCAGGCCATTTGATGCAAACTGCCTCAATTTGTTGCCGGTGATACACCCACGTGTGAAAAGTCTCGGGGTATACATAAACTACGTCATTACTCGGCGCAATGCGTTTTGCATTAAACGTGTCATAGAATTAATGCGCGCATTATACGCATGTTGTAGCTCATTCCAGAGTGATTTTCGTGGCGTTGTACCTGCTACCTGATGCATATGATGGCTGTTAAAAGAGATTGAATGGAAAGTGCCGCGCTTATTAGTAGCGTTCAATCAAGTAGTCGCGGGACGCGGTATTCAATAGGACGTTGCTTCTGTGGGAGAGTCGGGAAATATAAAAAATTTTGTTAACGCGCATCTCAGCCTTTTGGACATTTTAGATGCAGTACATTTTTCATTTACCAAATTCTTGGAAAATGTAATTATAAAAATGGGCATTACTTACTTGATATTTCATTCGTAAATAATGCATATGATAAAAAGACGATCTTTGTTTACATCAACACTTGAAGTAGTCAAGTTTTTAACAACAATCGTAAGTAGGTATGCTATGGCAGTTCTGGACCCCACCCTCCTCGCAAACCTAACTTGAGAAAAACAGCACAAGTCTGACCTAACCTAAGTAGAACAGTACTAGTCTGACATTACCTAAGTAGAACAGCATTATGTTAGGTCAGACTAGTGGTGTTCTATTTAGGTTAGGTCAAACTAGTAGCGTTCTAATTAAGTTAGGTCAGACTAGTGCTATTCTACTTAAGTTAGGTTTGCGAAGAGTGGGGGGGGGGGGGGGTTTAAAATTCCCATAGCATACCTACTATCGTAGGTAAATAATTTATTTGCAAATATTATAAATTTACCTTTTACCAATTCTCCTATTTTTTGTATTTTGTGGCATATGATTGTTACGACGTTAATTACGATATCAATTTTATTTTCACTCATCAAAAATACAATTGTTTTCATTTTCTATATTTTATTATCTACAGAGAAAAGTGGGTAGTGGATTCGTGGTACGAGTTAAGGTTTCATAAGCAAATGAGGTCACTGGAATTCTTGTTCATTACGGTTATGTGGCAGCTAACTGATTTGTCAATTTTCGATGCATTTGTTGACTGTTTGTTGTGGACTACTACTTACACATTGCACACTCCGTCGCCCTATAGTCATGGGTACACACTCGGCACTTACATGTGCCTAGACATTATTGATTTCGCTTACCGAGCAGCATATAAATATTCATCGAACTATTAGAAGCATTTAGCATCGTGGACTATATGCTTTACCCTTGTATGTAAATCTGTTTGATTTATAAATAATACGTCATCGTGTAATCAAGATGTGTGTTTTGCGACGTTGATTGCTTCTAAATAATTCTGAGCTTACGGGAAACTATTTACATGTTAGTGACTGTTTGCTGAATGAAAAACACCAATGCTATTTCTGAATTGCTAGACATTACTGAAAGGTTGAAACTAGAATGCGGTGATTGAATCAGTCGAATCGATTGATTTCTATTGAACTATACATCATTTTTTTCTTTACAAATCGTAGTTTTTGTGCTGAATTTTTGTTGGTAGAAATTTTAAAATTAAATTCTACTAGCGAGCCTTCGGTATTAAGCACGAACAATAGATTGATCAGAAATCACTATGAACTCAGATTCCAAACCCTTTACCCCATATTCTCCGCAATTTAAAAACAAAACCACGTCACGTAACCATCACATGACTGGACAACTTTTTTTCGACACGTCATTTTTCATCCCTTGTCAAACATCAATGCTCGTTAAATCGATTGTCAAAAACCCAGCCCCAAACTTCACAAACACATTCACGTTCAAAACATTCCTAAAATTCAACTCGCGATTCAGTTTTCGCCGTCGTGTAAACAAAAAAAAGAAACCTTGCTCGCTACATTTCGTGACTGACGTGAATAATATCACATTCCGAAAATGAGGCAACACCGTTGAGGACGAGATGCGGGTGAAGCGAGCGTGGCGCGGCATATTATGCCGTTAATACAGTACATATCGGGACGTCGGCAGCTGGCGAGAGAATCACAAGGCTGCCCCCCAAACCCCCCTCTCACCCGGGACACTCCTCTTGTCCTTATATTAATATATTCCACCGCTGGCACGAGTAGTAGTGCTATTCCAGAATTGCCAAAGCCCAAAGTTACTCGCGCGAGAACTCGTTCGGGCGAAGGGGGAGCTTTCGTGGATGTTTCCCGGTGGCATATTCCTATCTCCCTCTTTCCTCTCGCTATCTTCCCGGAAGTGGTCATTTTGCGAGCCCCCGGCATTGTTCCACCTGTCGAAACTTGGGTCGCCGATAGGCGAGCTTTCTCCCCAAGGGGGGGGGCAGAAGGGGACGCAAGGAGCTTTCTTAATCGATACTCAAGCTTGGACAGGATCGTTGATCTTGTTGCCGAATACACAGGCGATATAGATTGCTTATTAAAACTTTGCGTTCGACGAACCGCGCCATTGTGGCGGTTTCCGTTGTAAAAAGATGTAATCGCGGTGGAGTTAATTTTCACATCAACAACTTTCAACCCGAGGCTCGATGGAACTTTAGTTACACCGGGGATCATTCCACGGGTTTGAACTTGCCTTATCTCCGGGGCTTATTTTCGTATAAACAATTTTATAGCGAGGCCAGAGAGTAAGGGAGCTTTTTGAATGTTTCCATTGTTGCACGTCAAGAGCCACGGTGCGAGTCAAAAACACACCGAACGTAGTTGTTCGTAGACTTTATTCGCGTTCCTTGTTTTCATGTGTTTTTTTTTCTTTTTCACGGACGGATTTGGAGGATCTACGTGTCTCGAGCACCAATTAGTTGCATCGATGATACGAGGAATAATACTTCAATACATAGAAACAAAATACGTTGCTGTGCAAAAGTCTGTAGACACAAATGAGTATTTAGGTTTGGTGCCCAATTTTCGGTGGGACTATCGAAGACATTTTTAAAAAATTCATACGATAGTAAATTTTTTCTACGAGCTAGAATTTGTACTTTTCTAAACTTGTGATTTGTTATTCCATATTTATTGTGTAAGAAACGTAGTTCAGAATCGATATTTTTTTTATTCTCTAAAGATCGAGTAAGATTCGACCAATGTAAACGATAGAACTGATTATTATTGAATTGGCATTATATATTTAACCAATGCTGTAGTAATAAGCACGGCAGACAAGAACAAATCAGATTATGTAAATGTTGAAAGCGTACTCGTGTTGTACGTTACGCTTCAGATAAGGCGATGAAATGTTTCAATCAATATGTATGTATAAACTAATCAGTTGCCACAGAAACATCTGCTGCGGCTCGAATCAGGTTGAACAAACTCGGGGATTTCCCAATCAGTTATTATAGTTACAACTGTTCATTACAAACTATCACAATATGAATAAATATATGCGACAATCCTAGGAAAAAAAAACCGAGCCCGTATTCGATTATTTACCCATGTTGAGATTGTACAAGAGAATTGAATCAAAACATCAATCGAATCAGTGGAAAAAAAGGCAGTGGGAAAAAGAATCAGTAGAAAACAATACAGGTAGACAATATAAAATGGAAAAAACGGAGTATCATCATAAAACGGAGTATCGATTTCATTTCCACGGTGCTTTATTGGCGTTTCCATTGGCATGCCCATGAAAAAAATTCTAAAAATTATATTTATTTTGGATTAACAAACTTAAACATTTTAACTGTTGTGATAAAAAAAAAGTTCTGTGAAGCTTAGAATACAAAAATTCGATATTCTAGAGTACAACTTTTTAAATCGAGGGAAATTCGAAGATCGAATTCTTAGTATACGTATTTCTAATTCAATATTAGGTTAAACCTCATAAAATTCTACTTTTTTAATTCAAGTGACTTGTTGGTGGTTTTTCGTAATACGTAAAAAATTTTCCAAACTTCTATAACAAAGATTTCACAGGATTTTAAGGACATGAAGATTTTTTATTTGTTTTTCTACAGTTACTCCGAACGTTTCAAATATCTATTGAATTTACGCATTGCTATGAGTTTTCAAATTTAGAAATTTGGTATTTTATATCATTCATAATTTTTCAAAAAACATTTTTGTTATAGAATTTTCTTAGTTCACACAGTTTCTTGAATAAAATGATACCTTTGATTACAAAATAAAGGAAAATCTATGATTGTGTTATCGACATTTACAGGATTTTTAAAATTTTTTAAATTTGGAGCTGAGATTTCAAAAGTGAAATTCTCTAACTTTTTTATAGGCTATTTTTTTTTATTATTATTATTTCTCAAATTTTTCTTTCATCTTTCTGATTTCGTAATAACGTCTGTTCGTTATTGATCATTTTTTTTCGATTCATGGAATTGAGCATAACGTTTTATTGACATATTTTTTGGGGTCTTTATTACAATAAAGTTCATCAGGCACGCTGTATTTTTTAATTCGACAAAACGTTGCAGCATAGATTCTCAATCATTTTTCACCAAAAAAATATCCAAAATCACGCAAGTTTTCATGATATTTTCATCGGAATTTTTCAAATTTCGATTTCCCTTTACGCATTTCTTAGATCTTCGAGAATATTTAAGTATTTTTTCAACTTGTTGATTCCAAAAGATTTTTCCAAAGATTCAATTTACTCCTGAAGTTTCGTCCAATTTTGTATAAATTCCTAAAGCTTTTCCACAACGTTTTTTACATTTCCGAGCATTTTTCGAGACAGCTGTAGATTTACCTTATTTTTTCATGGATGACGAGAATATTTTGATAAACTAGGTCACACCAACTTTGAGAGAAATTTAATGAAACCACTTTTACGTATGCAAACGTTTTCGCAAAACAAAATTTAAGGTAATTTTTTGTTTTGTTTTTTAAAGAATATATATTCCATTTTTGTACATAAAACACACTAAAGAATTAGCATTTTTACTTTGAATGTTTCTGAAATGCGAAAAACCTACTAAACAATTCATAATTCTTGGTATCAAAAATATCGTTAAAACTAAAATTAAATTACATTCATTTCTCAAAACTAATACAATCGTCTACATTTTTCAATGATTGTCGAGGATGAAAAAAATTATAGCAATTTTATTATCAAGCCTTACTTTTGCACGAGAGTCACCGAGAAATCCAATTATATAGTACTTATAAGAGTACATTTCATTTTCATATCAAAAACGACGTGATGACAAAGGGTTCCCGGATCAATCCCGTTATCTTCGTATGAAAAGTTGATCATATTCCTATAATTCAATTAAAAGACGTGAAATTCCAGAGCTTTTACTACACTTCCTTAATATCTGGAATTTCCAGTAAAATTATTACCCAAGAAATCATATCCTTGGAAGGAACAATCGATATAAGGCGCAAGGCAAGACACTCCCGAACCAGCCCCGCTCATCCATAAATTCAGTTAATGAGAAACGTGTAGTAAATTGCATTAGGTCCAAAGTTCCATGCAGAGGATTTGGCGGACAATAAAACGTCAACTGGCACCAACTTTTCCCATCGCTCATTAACTCAATTATTCGAAATCGACGCCGGATATCATCAACTTGGTCGCACCTCAATATCATAAAGGCGATACATTTCATCTCTATGAAAAGCATCCCGAGAAGATGAAAACAGCTCCGGCCAAGTAAACGCTTATACCGGACTTCACGAGCCAAATAGTGCTAATTAAATTCACATAGCTTAGAGCACTCGAGAACGAGCAGTCAAAGAGAAAATACGCGAAGAAGGCAGGGGTGTGTATAAAGCGTGCTTAAGCGCAATTTGCATCCCATTTATTCGTCAGCTCTATATTTGATTTTTGAAGAGTCCATTCTTGAGGATGCTTATTATTAGATTCGCGAGGCAGCGAATCAGGAAACGCCTCGCGTAACACTAAGAAATCCTTTGGCGAGCTAGCAAGTCTGAGAAACAAGGCATCGTCTTATAACAAACTCATGTTTTTTCAGAATTAATAAAATTCATTCACCAGACTGGATTTTTATCATTTACGAGCCGTTGAACAGAAGATTACAATTTCATAACAAAGTTCCCGAGTTACTTTTCGAGAGAAATGCGCGTTTTTCTCTTACCTGCAGTCTCTGAAAATTGCGATTATCTCGAGAGGCGCTACATGAACCAAAGGATGATTAACAACAAATTTCTGACAGGGTGAAAAAAAAACTTTTACGAACAATAAAGAAGATCTCTTGCTCGATTGAAAATTTTTTAAAGAACTATAAATCCGTTTCCACGGAACACCCCTCGCTATTTTCTTCTAGTTACGAGGCCGTCAAAATATAATGACTCGGGGCTGCCAGTAAATCCAGCGGACACGAGGTACTGAATGGTCGACATGCTCTGGCCCTTTCCCACATTTTTATACCGAGGCTGGCTCAATTCGAATCCGAACTACATCACTCGGCGAGACGCGGTCCGTGTATAACGTCCTAAACCACCGACTGCGCGCGCTCTTATCTTTTGTGCTCTCCATCCACCTGCAAAATTTACTTCCACCCCCAAGATGACCTCATCCCATTAGTATTTTTCATGCTACCGTGGCTGCGTTCGTGGGACGCGGGCCGCTATTATGCTCAATCCCTTATCGTTACCATCGTAACATACTTCTCTTTCTGCGCGTCTTTCTACCTACCCCCTTCCTTTACTTCCCCCTTTCAACCCTCTTCTCTATGGAATTACGGTCTCGACAATGTGATTGGAATTTTTCGTCGACTGTTCGTAAACCAACGAGATTTTTCAATGATGTGAAATACGATTCTTGCTGAATTCGGTCGGTAATAAAAACGAAGGAACGAATGGAACGTAAAATGTTATTGTCTTTCATGATGTGCCTTTAAGGGGTTGCGATTTTCACCCCATTTTCAATGGTCACTGGAAACTTTGACCATGTGACTCACGGTAACTATTTTAATTGGAACTCAACTGATAATGAACGCTCCTCGACTAGAGACAGAAGGTTTTTTTTCGGAGGCTGCGGTGCAAACCGAAGATCTTCGTAATTAGATAAGTAGACAAAAGTTATTTTATTCTGTTGAAAGGCGACTTTTTTTTTAACAAAGTGGATTAATCTGAGTTTCGTAGTATGGTTGAAAATGTGTGATATAGTCTACATTTTTTCCGTTTTAATTACAAATATATGAAAATACTTTTGTTGTCTCATTAGTACACTTTTATGAAACATGAGACTTATCAAAAGAATACAAAATTGAATTTTGAGTGTTTCATTTCACTAACATTTTGCGATGTTTTCATTCGATTCTTCATAAGTATCTTTCGATTTCATTTGAACGAAATTTTTTTAACTTTCGAGAAATAAAGGCAAAACGGAGATATAATATTCATGGTTGAATGTATACTTCAGTCATATTCATAAATAATAAAGATTGCTTATTCGGACAAATAAAATGAAAAACTTGACTAAAAATTTCATTGCTTCCAGTTGATAGTAAACAGTGAATTGATCAATGTTTTTTTTCCAAAATTAAAGTTTATGCAGAAATTCGTAAACCACTGTGGTGCGCGCCTGAACTCAAGTAATTTGTGATCCAGAATATGAAATCATATTGTTTTTGTATCTCTTTCAATTTCAAAATTAATGAAAAGACATTTTTTTGGATTTATTTTGAATTTTTTACCATACAATACTTCTTATGATACGGTGTATTTATTCGAAGACAGTGTCGACTCGCATATGACAGACATGAGAAACAAACTTCTGGAAAATAACTATAGATACCATTAAAAAAAATTACAAAGTTGCAAAAGATTTTGGTAAATGGTAGGAAAAAGTTTATATAATTTTTGTTCTATATTTATATCTATTTCTTTGAATTTGTTTACTATATTTATATATATGTTTCTTTCTTCAATATCATATATAACTGTGTTTTATACAGATTATTACATACATACAATATTATTCGATTTTATCTATATATTTAAATGTGAAAGTCTGTAAGTTGTGGGCCTATAACTTCAAAACTACTGCAGGAAACGTCCTGAAATTTTGCACAGTTTTTGACCGTCTTTATGTCAAGGTTATAAGCATGTTTTTATCAACGAACTAAATGGCCTACTCCCCCACCTACACCTCCGATGCACTGTTGAAATATCACACACATACACAAACACACAAATGACGAAACATAAAAAAAATTTGCAAAAGTAGCAAAAAGTTACAAAAATGACAAAGACATAAAATCATGAAATTATGAAAAAAATCACTGAAAGTCACTTAACCAACCACAAAAAGGTTACAAATCACAAAAGCTCATAAAAATTTACGAAACCATGAAATATAGGGTCTTTTTAAGTCAGCGGATCATCCGAAAATCATCAATTCCTCATAAAATTCTTAGACACTCTATCCTTTGCATTTTTTGAAAATTCGCAACACTTGAAAAGTTACTGATAATTCAATTTCGTCTACTAACTTTTGGAGAGGCGAGGCTTTCCATAAAAGAGACTCCTCCTCTTTCTTATCTAACTCTCATGGGAATACTGGGATCATTTAGGTGTGTGTAATGGAGCCTAGGTTAATGGCTTCTTTTATCACTCTTGGAAAAAAATCAGAAGATACTGCATTGTAAAGGTGACAGTTGGACAAAAGAAGAATATTATATCTAGAACAAATGCGAGACGAAGAAAATTTTGATTCCTAAAATTTTTCGTTTAAAAATTTTCTTCCAAGATAAGAGAAATCATGAATTAATAATCCATAACACACCTCAATTACCCCCCCCCCCCCCCACAATTGTCTATTAGAGTAAGCTTAGAAAGAGAAGGGGCTTCAATCAAAAGCCCCGCCTTGCTGAATGGTGAGTGGACGAAACTGAATTATTCATAACTCTTTAAATTTTGCGAATTTCGGAAAATTGTAAAGGAAAATGTGTCTTAGAATTTCATGAAACATCGACAGTTTTCTGATGATCCGCCGACTTTGAGACACCCTGTATAGGAAATAACAGAAAATATAACTAACTATTAATATACCCAAGTCCCAAAATGTCACAATGGTAAATCATCACAAAATTCTATGAATCGCAAAATCATACATTGCCACAAACCATGAAAAGTCATAATAAAGTTATTATTACAATCTTCATTATGATCACCTTCTAATCCTCATCAACAAATAAACTTTCATCAAATTCAACTTTTTACTTTAATCGTAAAAAAGTAGCATTAGAAACTATTTTTTTTAAATACTTATGACAGCTTTTTGACAAATATAATCCATTATATTAGTATAGTATATCTTCTTGGTCATTGATTATTATCTACCCAATTAATACTTCGTCAGAAAATGAAAAATTGTTTCAAAAAATGAAGATTTTGAACCTTGAAATTCAGATAATTTTTTGGTAATTTTTGTTTTTCAATCTAACAATAATTGAATTTTCCCGACCAAACCGCGTGTAACAACGTGGTTACCGCGAAGCAAAGCCCGCTGGGACAGCTGGTAACAAGTAATTGTTAATTGTTATAATCATTATACATTATTTAAAGTTTACATACATTATTATATTTATGTTCATTGCCTTTATATTTGTTCTTTTGATAGGACAGTTTTATTTTTGATAGAAGTAAAAATTCGTTGGTAATAGTAGATAACTATAAAAAATCTAGGCATAAGATAAAAAATTATTGAAAAATGACTCTGAGCAAGAAATGATTATTTCGAATCATAGTCAATCATGAGAATTTCTAAAAAATTATGTAAAAACTTTAGGTAAACCAAAAAACACTGTCTTGAACCAAAAATGAATTTCAGAAAACAGTTGTAAATTTTAGAAAATATTGAGAAACTCTCGTCAACTATGTAGAAAAGTATCGAAGATCATTGACTATCGTAAGAGGAAATGAGTTCTATCAACTCATAAAAATTGATAGAAATTCACTATATAAATTAGTGAAAAACTGTAAGAAATCATAAAAAATATTGTTTCTATTCCCAACATTTGTAAGTTGAACATTACGTGAAACGTAACCTAGAAATTCGTACTTTTCCTTCAAAAATAAGAATAAAAATTCTCATGAACGTCAACAAGAAACCCATGATGAATCAACACCAAAATGATTTTTGCCCAAATGATCGTACATCAAAAATGTCTTCTTAAAGATCCAGTCAGGAATTTTAAGAATCTATTACAACAAATTGAAATATTCCGCTGTCGAAAGATACTTTGCATCCGTAACACGTTTTCGCAGTCTCCATAAATTTTTCTCGTCTGCTAACCATATCGACGTCAGCAAAAATTAATGATGAAAAGCACTTTCCTCACAAAGAGCACATGCATAATTACCCCAGAGCAATAACAAAATCTACATTGAATCGAGTCATGATAAAAACACCCAGAATGTACACGGTACATGAATACGCCCCCGCATTCTTGGTTGTGCTTTTCAACAGAAGAATCTCAGCATGAATTCTTAAAAACCGACTCGTTCTTCTGAAAATTATAATTACACATTTTCTTTACCTTCTTTGACAAAAGCAAGTAAATTTTTTTTTTTTAACGCAACGATAGCATGAAGAAACTTGTGAATAGAATAATATGGAAGAATTTGTTCTTTTAATAAAAAATCTCCAAAGGCAATGCCATTGTTTTCTGTAATTAAAATCGCTGCTGAAATTTAATGCGAGTGAGGTGATTTTTCTTTTTTTTCGAAAGCATTGCAGATGGAAGTTTCCGTAATATTTTTATTGCTGCCACATTTCTTTGTGCTAGGATGACTTCAGAGGAAAAAAACCTCATTAAAACTTTAGTCACCGGTTCACTAATAAAATAACGACGTTCACGGCCCTCCGGTACTTTTCCAACATCGCGCTTTTTCATCCTTGCGGGGGAGAAAAACGGGGATTTTCGTGACGTGCGCTTGCAATATATACGATTGCATTAAAAGAACGAGCCAACGAAAAAGCAATAACAAGTGGTCATTTTTGTTAAGTGCAGAATAGTCATCTCACTTCCTAATAAACGTAATGAAATTATGAAAATAACAAATATTTCAACGTCATCTTCATCCGTGGATACACCCATATGAAATACTTCACTGATTTTCTCTCAGTTCACATTCTTCATGGAAAATACTCAAGAAGATGAAATGATATGCCTTGGATTCGCCTCAGTGGAACATCATGAATGTGAATCTACAAAAAGGTAAAAACATTCCTAGAATGCATCAACGTCCATATGACCCATTAAAAAAATAATACGATTCTTTTGTTCTTCCCCAACTTTTCTAAGCGAAGAAATACACCCAAACGCTCCGCAGAAAAGCCACTAGACATGCATCACAATCTAAAGACCGAGAACTTTTCTTCTCCAGCTTTCAACGCTCGCGTTTTTTTTTTTTCTTTTTCTTCTTTTTTTGTCGCTACTCTCTACGTTGACAATCCAATTTGTAGCGCATCAAGATAAAGGAGAACGCAAAGGTGGGACGAAAACCCCCAGAAAAAGCTAATGATGAGATTACAAATGCGCCCATTCAGCAAGAACGAAAAGTCAGTACCGCCAACGTACGTAGAAATAATTCTACCGTTATTTATCACTACATATTTTCAGTCCCGGCCAACAAATCAATTTCTCTTACTCGGCTGCGCCGTTCCCTGACCCCTCTGAGGAAGGAGGAGAATCAAACCGAAGGTGGACGAAATGAGAAAAAAAGAGGGGGAGGGGGCTCGAGCCTCGCGAGACGAATGTGTATTATAAACAAATCGCCGCTTCACGAGCATGGCTTGTGGCAATCTATTATTGGCTTGCGAGTGCTTGGCATTACTGGTACACGCGCTTATAACAGTACATATCGCCGGTGCGACACATTTCCCCTGAACCCTGATCAATAGCCTTTCTACGGCTCTAGGAATACCAACTACACGAGCTTCGGCAACTTTCGTCCGTGCTCTAATTTTCCTCGCTGAGGAATCCATCGCTCAATGCGAAACTACTGTACATTTTCATCAACAAATGATTCGTTCCCAACGTAATCGCAAGTAACGAACGTGACGCCGAAGAAAAAAAAATCATACCCATGAGGCAGCAATTAAACAAAATTCTCTCATATTCTACGAATTTCCGGAGTTTTTATCGTTATGAACAATCCTAAATATTGATAATAAAAATTTTTGTTGAATTCCCGGTCAAATGTTTTATTCCATGACAACCGTCGACGTTTCGGTCCCATTCGGACCCTTTTCAAGACATCTTATTGTCAGCAAAGTTGTACGCAATCATGAGAGTAACTGAATAATAATGATTCTCAGGCAAAATAAAATATACAATGAACTCATTTCTACTTCTTAAGAATCTTTCCTTTCCATGTCAATCGTAGGAAAGATTCTTGAGAAGTAGAAATGAGTTCATTGCATATTTTATTTTGCCTGAGAATCATTATTGTTCAGTTACTCTCATGATTGCGTACAACTTTGCTGACAATAAGATGTCTTGAAAAGGGTCCGAATGGAACCGAAACGTCGACGATTGTCATGGAATAAAACATTTGACTGGGAATTCGACAAGAATTTTTATCATCAAAAACGAAATTTCACTCCCAGTGCCTAATTGTTTTTAACATTGAAAATCCTAAATATATATTTGAGTAAGTTAAATTCCTACCAATTTCTAAACTTTCAAACACTTTAAAAACTATTCGAAACTTTATAGCTTTACTGAATATGTAAGTTTGAAATTTATTAAGATTTCTCAATGGCTTGGATAAGATAAGGTTTTACAGGCAGTGAAATACTCTGAACATGGCTCCAAATCGTAGAAGCCATCTGCCATCCCATCAAAAATATGAAAATCACACATTTCTCTGATCTGTAAATTGTCATGTTTTATTATATATATACCCCATACACAACATCAGCAACTGCTTACAGCATTATTTAACATATTCAATATTGTTAAATGTCAAATTAATTAATTTGACATTGAAGCAATGACAGTTATCCAAAAGTGATTTTTGTGACTGTTTTTTAGAAAAAATAAATGGTAGAATTTTGTTTGGTGAATTGAAACCTAATTGTGAATGTTTCATTGGAAGTCTGGCAAAGTTTTGAAAAAATTCCCTTATTCGTTCTTGAATTATGCACGAAAATACGATTCGCTCCATAAGAAATAAATCGACGTCTTTATTTTAGCATTTTTTCCCTGAAAACTAAGTGATATTAATTGACGAATTTAAATTTTTTCAAAACATTCCCTTATTTTCATTTACATGCTCATAATACCTTGAAATCAGCCAAAAACAGATAATTTCTTAAAATCTTGTTTATTGAGCAACGTTTCGTCCTTCATTCGAGAACATTTTCAAGGTCGAAACCTCCATTATCAGTAATGAATATAAAACTATAATTGATAATGAATATGATATTATAATTATTATAATCATTAATAATAATGGAAATTTCGACCTTGAAAATATTCTCGATTCAAGGACAAAACGTTGGTCAATATAATCAAGATTAAGAAATAGTCCGTTTTTAGCTGTTGATAAATTATTCAAGCTGTTGGGAATTTGAAGAAAAAAGGACGATGTTACATTGTACATGCATAATAAAATATTCATAAAGATTTTTCGGATTTTTGTAATACTCTCAATTCATTCATTGAAAAAATAAAAAAACAGATTCTTTAGAAAGTGCAATGTTTAAAAAATGCACTTATATTATAAAGTCTTTTTTACATTAGAATAGTTTTAAACAAAATAATGAGGCAGTAAATGGTATGCTTCATTCGTAGATTTCAAAAAGCTTTTGGCTCAACCAGTCATCAAAAATTAGTTTGAAATATTATCTGATAGGAACAAATGCGAAATTGATGAGAATCTTTAAAAAATGTTATAACAATGCCTCTCTAGGTGTCAAAACAAATTTATTTCCACCAGCAATATCGACATTACTTAGGGAATTTTGCAGGGCCAAATCCTCGGTCTTTTGCTTTCACTTTGTTTTTAAATGATTCCGAGCAATTCTTCAGAAAAAAGGTTTTTATAAGTTTTTCGATCTCTGAACTTGCTGATTTATTATTATTTCGATATGCTGGCAATTTAAATATTGTTACTCATTACATCCATGATTAAAAAAAAAATCTTATTATTATGAGAATACGGCTCTAAAGATGTTTTATCAGTAAATTTCAATAAAATTAACAATGAAAAGTTTCATAACGGAGACATGCAAATTGAGTTTCTGAGAAATGTCTATCATAGAATCCTTTTTCCTTCTTTATAACACAAAAACTTAAATGGCTATATTAATTTTTTAGCATTCTTGTTCAAAATTCCACGCTCTTTCAACAATAGTATCGTAGTATATCTACTGAATTGTCAACTCTTTTTCTTTCAAAAGCTTGAAGCAAAAATTTTTCCTTACGAATATTTATATAAATGTGTTAGTAAGTGTGAGAAGTTTATACTACAACATTAATCAAGAGGAAAGAAGATACTATGCAACGTGCAAATAATATGTGATTGTCCTATTTATATTTTTTGTTCAGAATCATAGAGCTGTACTTTCTCTTAAACTGTCATAGAATTTGTATAAAATCAGCCGAAGCATGACAGGAGCTATAATTCAGTGCTTTATTATACGTAACCAATTGTCTGAAAATCAAAACCTCTCTAAGAATAGAATATCCTTAATATTGTTATATCCATCCAACATTTTTTTCGACTGTATACCAATGTGTGAACAAGAACTCTCACTCTAATTACGTTTCCTAAACAATAATTATTAGTAACAAAGCATTCCCCTATCTATCTAACAATAACTTAAATTCGATTCCTTTCCTGCTTGAATAGCCTGAACGAAGTCATACATATTCGATTCACCATGGTAACAAACTTGAAGATAATCAGGGACTGTAAACTTGGACTGCTCATTGAACTCTTGGCAACAAAAGTTCAAAGCCCATGCGCTAGTAAATGCAGTTACCTAATTAGGCTCCGTAATTTTTGGCGGCAGGGAAAAGCCATCGGCCCCGGTCTGGCTAGTTAAAGCCAACCGTGCATTGGGTACTCAATGCTCCCAGGGAGCTCTTACATCCCGAGTATCGCTCCTCAGGGACTCCCTCGCTCTCTTTCTTCGAGGGCAGGAGAATCGCCGTGCGAACCCGAGGCGAGAAATCGAATGGGAATGAACACATGGGGAATGCTTTCATCGGCGCCACTCTAAAGAATTACAAAATTATCCACGGAAGAGACGTTTTTAAATTGCATTAATAATTAATGAGATTTTTTCCTCCAACTCAGCTCGAACGTTTCCCTTCGTCATCCCTTCGTATCAATGCGATCGATAAAATTCATTGAAAACGTTTCACGCGGCAACTCAAAGGTTTTCCTACATTCGACGAGTTCGTGACACAACACGAAAGGTTTTTATCATTTATGCAACGAATTGATTATAAAAGCCTAAAACGACCACTGATTATGCTGATGCCAGTAGTTCTGGCTGCACCAAGATCTAGTTTCCGATCAGGTAACTCCGATAGTAAAAAGCACGAATAGAAGAATGATTACTGAAATCGAATGATATTACGTTTCTTGAAAAATGAACAGCGAAATATTTCCCGGGGCGATGTGAATGCTTGATTGAGTATTTCCCCAAGTTCAGAGCAACGGACAGAGCACAAAGGCTAAGCGCATCAATAACGCATTCCGCTTATCCGAACCCGACAGTAAGATACTTGATACGAGATACCAAAAGAGTAAAAAATTTCGAATTCATCGTGGCACTGAAACAATATTTTACATCTTTATGGGCTACATGGAATACTTGAGAAAATAAAATACAGAATTAATTCATCAACAGGCAAAAAATGGAAAAATTTCCAGCAGTAGCCCAAACGATTCCTTCTTATCCTGTAGAATGTCCTTTTTTTCGTGAATCCGTTATGTAATTAGCTCAATGCTCATATTTGCTTTGCACGTAACTATTGCATCATCCTTTACCTTCGAGATTCTCTTCATGTTTAATCAAGTAAGCTTCAGCTCCGATTATACGTAATACCTTCAACAGCCTTCAATTTTGAGTCACTCATTCAGTATATCCGCCACATCAGACTTCCACTACCTACCCATTAAGAGGCTTCATTCAACATAGCAAACACGGTTCTTAATGTAAAGAGAAGCCCTTTCGACATAAATGCAGGTGCAGAAGGTATATTGATATTATTCGATTTGTCTTCATATTTCTGAAATGTACTGCCATGCAAGAATCTCTAGGCACTCGATTGTTCGTAAGTTAAATAGATACGAATGCAGATTTGTTCAAGAAAAACTTAAGAACATTGATAGTAAGACGTTTCAGTATTAAAAAATTTGACAGATTTCATTAAAAACATACACAAGGTAAACTCAAAAAGTTTGATTTCTATTTGAAAATAATGTTTCAAATAATCTTTTCAAAATTTCATTTTCGTAGCCTCAATCCCTTGATTTGAACCCAATAGTTACTCAGGAAAGAGGTTGACCGTCAAATCAAAAATGACCTCCAACTTTTTAGGAAAGCTTGTGTACTATTTTTTAAGACAAATCAGTGGCGTAGTAGAAAATTTTTTCAGGGGGTGTTCTGAACAAAAAAAAGGTCGTCGAATACCAAATTTTCCTAAGAAGTGTTGAAAACAGTTGAGAAAAATTATTTCGGGGGGGGGGGGGGAGGTTGTCCCCAAACCCCCCCCCCCCCCCCACTTCTACGCCACTGAGATAAATAGAAGAAACTCAAATAATCATAATTAAAAAATCTCATGAACCTCGAACCATCAAAACCATATGAAAAATAAAAACTGTTGTGAGTTTAAAAACTCGCGAGAGAAGTGAAACTTCTCACGGCGAACTACTGCAAGTTGAATTTAACAAAAAAGAAAGTTTGTTTAATTTTATGAGAAAAACAACTAAAGAAACCATTACAACCAAAGCATGAACTGCGTTTAAAACTGTAGCTTGAAACAGATTAAATTAAAAACGGAATTTGAAACGAGTAAAATTCAAATTTAAATTTCAAGTTTGACGACAAAGTTTCACTGTTCTTCCACGTTGCATGTATACCATACGATTTGAACTGTGGAAGAAAAGTTAATCTTTGTCTTCGAATTTAAAATTTATATTTGAATTTCACTCGTTTAAAATTTCGATTTTAATTTAATCTGTTTCAGGCTACAGTTTTCAACGCAGTTCATGCTTTGGTTTTAATGGTTTCTTTAGTTGTTTTTTCTGATATATTTGAACGAACTTTTTTTTTGTTTAATTAAACTTGCAGTAGTTTGCCGTGAGAAGTGTCACTTCTCTCGCAAGTTTTAAAAATTTACACCAGTTTTTTTTTTCAAATGTTATCCATAATGAAATTAGTGTAAAAAGTTAAAACTTGAAATGTGAATTTCCCGTTTTCAATTTTCAACACATTAATTCAAGAAAAAGAGTTAAATATTTTATCATTTCAGAATAATTGACTTGATATTTTTTTATAAGTTAATTATTACTGAAAAATAATATATTCACTTTGATTTTTTAGATGATAATTTTTTCGTAAAATAAATATTTTTTGGTGTCTTATTTATGTGAAGCAATCAATTTCAGTAATAGTACCATTATAAAATGGATAAAAAAGATGGAACTAAAAATGTAGGTTTCATGTTGACCATTTCTCTGAAATTCATTTAAGAATGAGCATTGACTATTTCCCTAAAATTCTTGTAAAAATTAGCATTTTAAATGTCTATTGTATGTTCTAAGCTTTGTTCCCAATCCTTTGTTCCCAAACCATTGTTACGCTCTCAAACGGATTTAATTCCTAACGAGCCATTAGAAGTTTCACTATAAAAAAAGATGCATTTTTGAAGCAGAAAAGAAACGATCTATCAACTTATCATCGTAGCTAGTTATTATTATAAGAAGTCAATGTAATCTACAATAATAAGTTAGTAAGTTCAGTCTAAGTACAAATAAATCTTGACATAATTCGTAATGAGCTGTCTATACCTACACTCTAAAAAAAATATCTCACTTACTCAGTATCAAGAAAAATGATACTTCTCCCACTCATTTGTATAGTACTGATATCAAGACTAAAAAACATACAAATTCAACTAGCAAAATAGAAGCTATCAAATAAACAGTATTAAGAACCTTGCGGCGTTATTATGGATAAGATTCAAATAAAATGACGAGAATTTTAAAAACCCCATTCATTGATGGCAAGACGCATTCACGGTCGTTTACGAAATGGTCGCTAAAGTCGATAGTGATAAATATAACGCGACATTTCATTTCTTCCTATTCATGCTAATTGAGACACGCGTTTCCTTGATGCGAAAAAAACAGGAAATGTCCCAATGATCGGCGAAACAACTCGGCGCATAAAAAGCCTTGAGAGATAATCTTCCCATCATTAATTGATGCTTTAACGACCACAACAACTTTATAACGCGATGAATATAAATGTAACAAGTCGCAAATATCAAATGATACTCACCTACTTGGTTAATAGTTGTTATAATTTTAACTTATCATGAATATCGATCGGCAATCTCAGGATCGGGTTGAATCTATCACGAGAATTTTTCGTTTGCTCAATAGACGGGGAAGCCGATAAACGTGTATTACAGTTACACAGAAGTCAAATTCATTTCTGTAACATTCATGCTACAAGTACATGAAATAGTATTTCAGTTAATACGAAATAGGTTTTCTGAGTTAATTTATGATCAAATATGAATGTATGTCAAATGGTTACTGTAGATTAATCACGTCGATTTTTTGAAGACTTTTCTGTCAACAATATTATATACAAGTTTTAGATCAACGTTCAAAAAAAGTCTAACGGTGTGGGAATGTTATTTTTTGGCATTAGTTTTATAATTTTATTTGTTTATATGTGAAATTAAAAACTTATTGGAAATTTTACTTTTATTCGTGCATTTTTTATTTTTACGTATTTGATACATGATCAACAATATGTATACGATTGTATGCTAAAGGATATTTATAATCTTGTGAGAATCAATTGTTTTCATTAATATTTTTATCATTATGACGATTCACAGTTCTGGAACACCAAGTCATTTATTAGAGTAAATAATAAAAATCGTATTCCTGTTTGGAATCCGATTTTTCATTTCCAAGCCGTAAAAAACGATATTTTTGCAAGACCGCCATTTTTTCTAAATTTTCTTATCGTGAGTTACGCTTATGATCAATAAGTAATTTTTTATAAATAATTCTAACAGTTATTGTAGAAATAATTTATTTTGTGGAGTTAGGATTATTTTAATGATTCTAAATCTAAAAAACTTCCTGAATTTCAGAGGATGAAAATTTCAGAGTCAAAATGCAGCATTTCTTCAAAATTCTTCATAAAAGTCTTTTTCTTGCCAAAATGGATAAATCGTTCATAAAAAAATGCAACAATTTGATTTCTGCTTCTTCAATTAAAATTTTCAACCCAAAAAAATACATTTTTTTCGCAAATATATCGTTGATTCTCAATAACCTTATAAGGGGTCACACTTGTCTCTAAGTTTTTTGGTATAAGTAATTCCAACGATAATTTTATGTTTCCTGTGTAAGATACTGATCGCGACAACTTTAGAGCTAAAAAACAGTGTTTTTCAAAAAATGTAGTCAACTTGCATGAATATGATTATAAGCCTTTTGTCATTAAAAAATATTTGTGAAAAATAATAATTACAATATTTTTTATTAAGTTTTTGATGATGAAAAATCATTTTTGTACACTTTTCTAAAAACAGCTATAATCTCAACAAATTACTTTATGTTTTTTGGATGGCTTGAAACGTACAATTTTTCTCTTAATTTTTTAAAGAGAATTTTTACTCTACATTAAGTTAAAATAGTGCCACTAAAGCTCGGAGTGATTTTTCACTTTTTGAGAGTGAAAAGTCACTCGAAAGTAGTAGAACTTCACTCCTCTTAGAGTAAAACTCTACTCATTTTTGTAAAAAGAAATTTTACTTAAATTCGAGAATGAAATTCAAAACTTCTCTGAGAGTGACGATTCACTCTCATGGAGTGGATTTCCACTACCTATGTGAGAAGCAGAATTTCGATTCAATATAAAGTGAAAATTCACTCTAAAAAATCAGGAAAATGATTTCACTTTACGTAAATTCCGTTTATTATCGATAAGCCTATTATAGTTTACCTTTTAACCATCACAAATAAATTCATAATAAATAATTACACCCATTTTATACAAAAACTTCGTTTCATCAGTACAGAGCTTAAGACCGAAATCATGTTCCTTAAAGACGAATTGCTCGTAATCTCCTTCTAAATGTATCTCATATTCAGCCAATTGGGATAGCAGCTTATATTGATTAAATTCCTGAAATGCTTATGCCAAATCAGGCTCGTTCGAATCAGATAACGCGAGTTCATTTGAAAACGTGCGAATGGCCAGGAATGCAATCTTGGCGCGAAAGCGACGTGAAACGACGAGTTGTCCGCGACGGAAATTATTCCCGAAGAATAGTTTTCAGGAGGTTTTTCCATTTTGAGATACATTCTTCGGCGACGATGACTCCGAGCCCGGCGACTAACTAACGGAGAAATGCCGAAAGTTCCGAGCTCTCGATAAATTTCCCGCCGGAATGTTTCTTTAATCCGCGCGCTATACGGGAGCTTATTTGATTCGCAGTAAACGATGCACTTGGGAGACATCTCGGCTATGTAATCAGGGCGTCTACGACGTAGCTGCCGAATTTCCGGGGCAGGGGAGGGGAGGACCGAGTGCCGAATTTGGCTCGATTCCCTGTCGAGAATTAATTAGTTCACAAACAGGAATTGTCGGAATACGGAGATTCGCGGCAAAGTTTTCCTTGTCACTTCGGGCTTGCGACGGATGAGGATTGGGACAAGGGAATCTTCGGATCTCTGATTCCATTGTTCCCCAACAATTTTTGATCAGTAAATTTAATGAATCAGTAAATTTAATGAATTTCCGACTTGTCGCCTGATTCGTAGTTTCCTGGCAGTTCTGCAATACGACGAAACAATCGTCCACAAATTGAACGGAATAGCCATGTTGGTTAAAGAAAGTGAATGACTACAAATTTAATAAGTCATTTTACGATGAATTACGGATAAAATAATTTGGCAATCATATAAGAATCATACACACGGATGTGTGGCGATACCGTCATGACCGTCAATTACAACAAGAAGATTTCAGTCAATTTTGACCGGCAGAGTTTATCTTACCGGCCAGAATTATTGTGATGGTCAAAATTATTGGCAATTGTTAGATACATAAAGATGACTTACAAAAAGTGTGCAACTCGTTTGTTATTGCATCGTTATTTTTTTCGTCGAATTTTAATGAAGAAATAAAAATAAATTTGGTTTTTGAAATAAAAAATAATCATACACATAAACGAGTTATTAATAAAGAGATAAACAAATCATTTCATAAAAATGTGTTGTTGATTAGTTATTTACACTAATTGTGAAACAAGAGTATTGTACTTTTCACTATAAAATATTGTAATTGTGGAATCAGTTTCGAGTATAGCACTTTGTTTATCAAAATTTCTTATTTACTTTTCTATACATATTTACAACAAATATTGGCGAATTTTGTCAAGTTTTGTTATAGATATATGTAGTAGCGTATGAAACAAATTTTATCAAAAAGTGAAATATTCGAGACTGAACCGCGATCGCAATGTTTTAGAGTTAAAAGTACAATATTTTTTCTCAGAGTATATAGTTTTGACAGCATTAACTAAATCAGAAATACCAGGATTCCAAAACTTTTATAATTATCGCCGATGACATTAATTTCTCAACATGAATAAAAAGTTTCTGTTTTCGCAGTGGTACACTGGCTCACTCATGAGTTTTTTCTAGAAAACTGGAAAAGCCATTTCCTAAGTAATTTTGATCCTTATAAAAACCTTACAAGAAAATGAAATTTTTTGTAAGAATTTAATTTCTTACAAGGTGCCCCTTATAAAAACTTTATGTAATAATTCAATTTGTTGTAAGGTGACCTTATACATACTTCATAGATACATATGTAAACCTTCTAAGAAATTGAAATTCCTTAGAAGAATGTATGTGATAAAACTTTATTAGAAAAAAACCTTATAATATGTTTTGGATCAATTAATCATAAGAAATATCAGTTTCTTATAAGGTATTTATACGGTCACCTCATAAGAATTGAATTCTTACAAGGTTTTTATAAGGTGCACTTTATGAGGAATTGACTTTTATATAGTAGATTGAATTCTTATTAGAATTTTTTTTTCTTAAGAGGTTGGTGATTGTAATTAAGATTGGTGATTTTCACCTGGAATTGTTGGTGATCGTTTAGTCAATCACGTTTAGTCACTTTTTTTTATCGAAATTCTGTCATGACCGGTAATTACTGACTGGAAAAGAGCTCTGACGGTTAGAATTTTGAAATTTGACAGTAAATGACAGTTAATGAGCGCCAGAAATTACCATGACCAGGCCCATTTTTTTCTGACCGGTAAACTCACATCCCTGAGTTCATACATCATTTTTTAACAATTTTTTGCCGTTCCGCAAAACAAACTATTTGCAAGAATAAATAAACCTATTATCAACACCGATCATGTCACATTTAGATTCTGGAACTTTGATCTCCAATCAGTCTCTAGCGTCGACACCTACGCAATAGCGCTTTAAATTCCATTGAAACGAACGTGGTTCGTACGAATACGTCCTAAGTTTTCGACATTTTAGATTGTATTATCGGACCTACAACTTTTTTACTCAAGAGGACTTTCCGAGTTTCTTACGAAATTTCGTTGCGGCTTCCCAAGGGACGCGACATTCTGGTGATTTGTAAGATTTTCCGAAGGAAAAAACTTTAACCGCACGAGATTTCAAGAGGATAGATCGATTGCAGTAAAATGCAACGATTTTGAATTTCCCGCAGACTCACTTTCAGGAATATTAAGTTTTATATTGTTATTTTTTTATTTATAACAAAGCTATACGGAATGCGTCAACAAAATTCATTTAACAAAACTGAATCATACCAACTTGTCACCGACAAATAAAACAGACTTGCGAAACACCCTTGTCCAACTTTTGTCAATGAATTTGGGATCAACTGTTTCTATGCTTCGTTAAAAAAAAGTCTAACTACACTCGTAAAACTTTTTGCTCCGATTTGATTCGTAAAAGCAACAGCTCTTCACCATGAACGCTTTCTACTCCAGTTTTCAAAATTAAAAAAAAAAGTATACTTTTTCAGACCCGCTGTTTTGTTTATCCGTTTTTCCATTCGACCATTCCACTTTAAAGCGGCTTTTTCCAACATTCACATCGCTTCATTCTCCCTCTCTCGTCTATGTAGCTTGATTGAATAGAAAAGTAAAAACCAGGAAACTGCTAGTAAATTCAAGCACCCTCAACTATTTCAGCCTCAATTTATTAGAGCTCCGAATTTTCTCTATATCGCCCGTGTTTTACGGTTCGCGCTGCGCCGGGTTTATCGATTAATCCCATAAAAGTAATCGCGATAAAGAATCGCCACCCAACAATTTACGGGCCAATATTTTGTCGCGAGCTTTGTAAACGCAAATATTGAAAATTCCCTCGGCCTTTCCACGTCACTTGCGGCAACAGCGTAAAAAGACAACATTTTAGGGATGAAAATTCATTGATTGAGTCAATATTTTTGCATTTCAATCTTCAACTACAAACAATTTTTCTTTCACTTAGCTATGAGTTCGTCAGAGTTTACTTTTTTTTATATTGTATCTTTTTGCATAGTCAGAAAATGTATTTTCCAGCCAAACATGCTGGCGACTCCGATTTTAAGATTCTTTGGAAAAGCATGAAACGAAAAGCCTTTGAGGTTGCTCTCCGCTTGAATGCTTGACATTCCTATCTGTATACACCTATTAGAAATGTAAATGCAGTAATTTTCTAGGGTAATTACCTCAGCTCGGGATGAATGCAATTCCGTTTAAAGCAAGCTGCGCGCCCCTGGCTCATGCGAACCGAAAATTACAACGTGTCAAAGTCGCAACCATCTCTGCATTTTTCTCGCAGTTTAGCCTTCAGCGCCAAAATTTTTATAGTACCCAATCATTTCCTAGCACGTTCGCGGAATCACGTCTTTTCTGCGAAATTTTCTAGGATTTTATACATTAGCGACAAGTTTTAAAACGGTTCATTGCAAGCACCTGGTAAAGTCTCTAAATTTAATTTATTATCAGGAATTGCGGTTATTACCTCGGTCATTACCTCGAAAATTTATTGATAAAACAATGTATTATCCTCTCACTGAACGAGATACATTATGTAAACTAGGATGAAAAACGAGTGCAACAAACTACGTAAAAGCACCCCAAAGAAATTATTACTAAGGCCTTAGTAATAATTTGTTTGAAATATTTAATAAAAATAAAAATATTTCAATTGTGAATTGAAATATTTTTCTGCGGAGATATAGCGATTCTGTGATTTCCCTCTGGTATTAACTACCAATGTTATTGACATCAAACGTTTTGTTTTCCTCGTGCACATAACAAGGTTTCGCGTTTGTACGGGAATTCTCGTATCCCTCTTACGACTTGGGTCAGGCGATGGCTGTAACTCATTAGTAGCGGATTAAGACACGCCGACTGCATAATGAGAAAACCCCGGAAGGGAACAAGGAAACTTGGATCAGCATCTCGAGGTTTCGAGTTTCAAGCGGGTATTCGACGCCACGAAAGACCGCGGGAACAATTGATCGATTCCCTTCAAGCTTGCTGCTCACCTTTGACCGGGAAATCGTGATATGGGAAATTAATCAAGCTCGGCGCTAATTACGAGTCACAGGTTTTTACATCTCGAGTGAAATGGATTTTGTGACGGGTTTTGCAAATGAGGATTACCTGAATGCTGGCAAGTTATACGAGACATTCTTCCCATATTTCCTGCTCTTTGCCCGCATCAAACAGATATAAATCTTTTGTCTATTCAGAAATTATCAAGTTGGATTCGAAAACGATGTTAGCCACAAACCTAATACCACAAACAGGGTGTCCACTGAATAGGATGAACGAATTCTCGTACATTTTTTAGTTTTTTCGTACATGGTTTTAGAAAATTTTAACACTCAATGATATTGCTATAATTTATTCTAATAATTATAATAATTAATGAATTTCTAGTGTAGGAAATTCCACTCTTGATGATCGATTTTATAATTTACAGTTTCGAAATTTCCTCATCAAAAATATCGAGAGAACAAATTTTTTTTCATCGTAAATTTCTATATTTCATTAGTTTCAATTTTAATAAAACTAGTCCTTATACTGATACTAGTTCTATATTATTGAAATTAGTTCTTTGATTGAAACTAGTTTATTAGTTCTCAATTTTTTCAACTATCTTCCTTGGCAGTTAATTGTATAAAAAAATTTTTATCACAAATTTATAAACTCAAAGCACTGTATAATAATACTTTGAAAAAATTCATCATGTATCAATACAAATTTATGAGATCACAGTCCATTGGGTTTTTAGAGACAGAAAATTTAAGATTTGTAAAATTTCTTATTCAAAACGTCAAAATCGCAAATTTTTCTGATCTAGAAATTTTCATGCGTAATTAATTGAATCCATACCCATAACTTTGGTAATTTTTATTTTCTTGCCTTTTTTTTACTTTTATTTTGTAGTATATCCAATGAAAAAAATTATCGTAATAAGTTAATAATACTTAAAAATCGGAATATTTGACCTTATAGTAGGTAGCCAATACCTATTAAATGTTTTTTTTTTGTTTTTTTTTATTTAAAATACTCAGTCACTATTTGTATTTTACATATTAATTGTTTTTCGGAATATTGGTTAATTTTTTAATAGAAAATTTGAAATTTTTCAACTACTCGCAATTTTGCTATAGAGTGTTTGATTCAGAAATCGTTAAATTTGAAATTTCCTTTATTGCAATTATAGCTTCTTAAAAATGTAGTAAATTTGGTTTTTCGACTCGAATTTACGAATAATTTCATGTGACCTAAATTTAATTATAAAAAATCCTCAGAGAAGTTTTACAATTTCAAATTCAGATTCAGAATAGTTTATTTTTTATTGATCGGTTAAATTTTTATAATAATAATAAAGCCCCGTACATTGCGGAAAATTCCCCCTACCATCCCTATGCATTTTCCAAACGCTTCAAATTCCCCTACAATTCCCGCTTTTCCTGCATTTCCCGTACCTACAGTACGGAACCTGACATACTTTTTGGATATCAATAAAATTGAAATTCGGTCAAAAAAGGCAGAGCCATTAATTCTTATCGTAATAATTTGAAATTCACTGTAGAACGTGAAATAAATAAACTTAAAAAAAAAATACAAAAAGTAAAATAAAATGAATTCTTGTGCTCCCTTATGGAAATTCTAATCGATCTGAGAACTCGACTTAAAAATAACGCATTTTAATCAATAAAAACATTCTAAAAAAATGTTATGAGCTCTTAACATGTAAAATGATTCAAACGACCTTGTAAGAAATGTGGACGGAGTCTCTTCAAAAATATTGATATATCGACTCTTTGTTATTTCGTTAGTATTTTTTTTTTTTGTTTCTTTGTTATATACCACTTTGTTGATCGCAATGTCGTATTAATAATCTTCCTGTAGTTTCTTTCAGTGTCCCTTTTTAGTTTTAAAATTATAGGTACTTTTTTGTTGAAACCAAGGAAGCCTGAATCATCAAGTATGGCATGTTGGATTGGTTTAAAAAATTTTTGGAATTTAGAAACTCAAAAAATGTTACAATTTTATGCCCCGAAAACGTGTTAGATCTGCCACAAAACGTTGTTGAAAGAAATATCCAAAGAAAATGATAAAATAGTTCAAGACGAAAATATTGTATTTCTACGTATACAACCTAGTTAGAGAAAAAGGACCTTTAGTCCAAAATTCGTACAGGGAATGACCAATTTCAACAACATCACAATCCAACCCCAAGAATTTCAGACGCAAGACCCTTTTCCTCGTTCCAAGTCACATATATTGACAAAAATAGGCCCAAGTTGAATTCTATTCCATAAAATGATCATCAAATCCAAAAAAAAAAGCATAGTCTCTAAAAATAACTTTCTCGACCAAAAAATCCTTCGTTTCAGGATAAAGCATTTCACCAAAAATTGACTAAACCCGATATTTAAACTCACTTTAAAAACCCCCCAGGAACCAAGAGAAACGTGTTGACTTACAACCCGAAGCCCGCGATGAAATCTAAGTACCCGTAACAAGATATCGCTTCCTTCGAATCAATTCCGAAAACGTACAACTCATCCGCGTACTTTCTAAAGTAAAATAATCCACGGAGCGCTGAATCGAACCTCACAAACCTTATCTTGATTCAAGGGTAGCTCCGCTGCATTTTTCCCCATCGGTAATGAAGTTTTTTCCAACTTTCTCCATGATTACCCCTCCGGACTTGAACATCTCAATACAAATCCCGAGCAAGTGGAGCGAGGGGAAGAGGGGGAAATAATTGAAACCGCTCTCAAAGTTCGATACGAAGGAAAAAAAAAAAGCAAACCGAACAAAAAACCTTCGGCCCAGAACAATCACATTGTTTATTTAATTAATTTTACGAGCGCGCTCCCCTTGCCAGAGCTGTGGGTAACTAAAAGTGCCCGCGAGGAGAATAAGTACCCCCGTCGAAGCTGCCCCGGCTCCACGGGAATTATAGCCTACATTCGATTTATCCGATGTACTTTTACGCGTCATTGGGAATCAAGTCGCGACCTTCACCGTACCATCGGAAATTAAACTAACAAACGTAACTACTTTCGAACCTACAGCGTAATTTTATTACCCGTAGAACTGGCCTATAAGTGGTTTCACATATTACGGAGCATGTATGATCATTGGGTGACGCCCATTCATGAACATTCGCATGCAGATATAATCATCCATCGGAAATAAATGCTAAATCATAATGCCAGGTTCGAACAGTTTCAGGCCATGATTTTCGATGGAAAAAATGGAAGGAAAAGGGGGAAGACAATGGTGAAAAACGTTTTCTAAGTGACAAAGACTGGAGCGTCTTCAAAGGGAAATAAATCTCATCGTTATTTATGAAATGATTCCCGCAGGAAAATAAAAGTCCGGAGATCGAGGAGTTGGCAGAGGGGGGAAGAGGGCTGGATAAAGGTAGACTTTTGTGTGGAAAAAAGTGGGTCAGAGGAATCAAAACCAGCCAGGCATATGCCAACAAAAAGAATCGGGAGGAATAAACAGCGCCGGGGAATGGGGCGAAAAAATAACGATTCCCGGTGGCGCCTGTTCGTCGCGTTAGGTGCTTTCCGATGACGTCGCGTCATTACGTTTATGATCGCGTCATGAATCCAAATGAACTTGGCGAATGGCGGATCGCAAGATGGTGGTGATAAATTTTATATTCTCTTATGAATTCATCACCTTATTATGTTTAGCTTTGATTTTTGCGAAAGTGGTGTCACAAAATTGATTTTTACACGTGTACAGTCCTAAATAGATCGATCGAGCTCACGATGTTCTTTCATTTTAATTGAATTTTATATTCGACGAGGCAAACTTAAAATGCTAAATGTAGAATTTCTCGTTTAATGGAGAAACGTTTGAAGTTTCAATGAGGCAAATAATCGCGCGTAAGTTCTACGCATCCTTTGGTTGCAATTCAGTAACAGAATTAGGGAGCCTAGAGAAGGGTATCTGATGGAACCAAAATGTAAAAATTAAGTGGTTTAACTTGGGAGTTAATTCAAATACCCGACTTACTAGGAGTTTCTGCAATTACTTATACATTTATCATTTCGAGTTAGAAGAACAAAGGAAATCATATAAAATTCAAGATGCAAGATAGTTTGGTTCCTTGTACTTCGAGTTTCAAGTTCAGTACTTGAGACATTTATACTTAAAAATAGTGCGAACTTGGATTTCAATAATTTTTCGAGCAAAAATTTTGTAAACTGAATAAACTTGACGAAAAAAAGCAATAAAACTCAATTTTTCGTTTCCATACAACAGTTCCATTAAATTAATTTCTTTTACAAAAAAAGTTTGTTTCGAGAAATACAAAAATCAAGCAGGAATTTTGAATTTTAAGTACCAATTTTTCATTTCAAAACTCGCCGAAGAAGGTGAGTTGGGATGGTGCTCGACCCGCCGCCCCCACTCCTCCACCAAACACGTAACCCGACCCGCACCCCGCCACCCCCTCGCCACCTTCTAGACCCCGCCCTATTAATTAATTAATAATTAAAAATAATTAATTATTAATATTATTATTAATATAATTAATTAATAATAATTAATTAATTATAATTTCGGGAAATATTTCGGTGCTACGGGGAACGCGATTCCCTCGAAGTTGAGTTCGTCTCCATATCTGGTGTAGTCCGATGCATGTTTTTCATGGCGTTTCACTGGATGAAGGGCTGAGAGTACAGCCCACTCGAAACACTTGTCATCAAGGTTTATAACGTTGACACACGCTTTTTTATTTTTAATTGACGGGGGGAGGTCGACCCACGAGCTACCGCGCATCGGATTGAATTTGTTGATGTTGATGGACATCCTGACGATGCTACGCAAACTCCAACCGGATTCACGCTCCTGGAACTCCTCCACCTTGCGCAGTAGAGGCCCTTTTACGTTGTCCACGAACCATTTTCCGAGATCCGTACTCCGTAGGATTAGGATGTTTTTTGTATGAAACGCCTTCAGTTCGAGCACTTCCTCAATGTTCGGGTACACTCGGCAATGTTCGAGAATGTTCCGCAAGGCCCCGTTTGAATTGCACGTAAAAATTCTAAAAATAGATTTTTCGACGTGTCTACGCAATCATTGTTTACCGCGCACTGTTGCCACATGAATTAGTTTATCATTTAATTCAGGGGCACTGCACTTGATATAAATTTTCTTAAAATACCATATAGTGTAGGATATTTTGTCAAGTGTAGTTTTGACGCGAGCCGGTCCTACTATAGGAGCTACCGAGGTGCTCAACCTGCTGATTGATTCTCGAAAGAGCTCCTCAACTTGGCCAAGGAGTTTGAAGAGCTGTTTGACAAACCAAAAGCCATGAATTCATTGACTCAAGCGGAGAAGGTTGCAATCAACCGGGCGTCTACGTGTCACATTTGTGAAAAGCCGCTTGGAAAGGAAAGGGTGCGTGACCATTGCCATTTCACTGGACGGTATCGAGGCCCTGCTCACAACGGATGCAACTTAAACTACAAGGATCCGCGAACAGTCATGGTTATGTTCCACAACCTGACCGGCTACGACAGTCACCTGCTCATCAAAGAAGTTGCCACTTGCATCCAGGGACGCGTCTACGTGCTACCGGAAAACATGGAAAAGTACATCTCCTTCATGAAATATATCAAAGGAAGTAAGGTGTCTTTGAGGTTTCTGGATACGTTTCGATTCATGGCATCGTGGTTGGAGAAACTGGCATCCTATCTCAACGAAACACCGATAACACGTCGTGAATTCGCTCATTTGAACAAGGCTGGATTTCAACTACTGAGGCGAAAAGGAGTGTTCCCGTACGAATACATGGACGGTTGGGACAAACTCGATGAAGAAAAATTACCATCTCACGACCAATTCTACAGTCACCTCAGCGGAAGCAACATTACTGAGGAAGACTACTGGTTAGTTCATTATTATTATTATTATTATTATTATTATTATTATTATTATTATTATTATTATTATTATTATTATTATTATTATTATTATTATTATTATTACTATTATTATTATTATTATTATTATTGTTATTGTTATTGTTATTGTTATTGTTGTTATTGTTATTGTTATTGTTATTATTATTATTATTGTTATTATTATTATTGTTATTGTTATTGTTATTGTTATTGTTATTGTTATTATTATTATTGTTATTGTTATTATTATTATTATTATTATTATTATTATTATTATTATTATACTTATTATGTAACTTGCTAGCTGATTGTATTTATTTTTGTTAAGTCATGCTCTCAACGTTTGGAAACGTTCGACATCAAAACATTGGGAGAATACTCGAATTTGTATATTAAAACTGATATACTGTTGCTGAGTGACGTGTTTGAAAACTTCCGTGCTAAATTCATAGATGTTTATGGCTTGGATCCCGCACATTACTTCACAACGCCGGCATTCGCATGGGATGCCATGCTAAAATACACAGGCGTGGAATTGGAGCTGTTGACAGACATCGACCAGATGATGTTCATCGAGCAAGGGCTTAGGGGAGGGGTGAGCCGGTGCAGCAACCGATACTCCCACGCCAACAACCCATACATGGCTGAATATGATGCGGATGAGGGAACAAAGTACCTGACGTATTATGACGTCAACAACCTCTACGGATGGGCCATGACGCAACACCTTCCATACAATGACTTCAAATGAGTCGATAATGACATCAACTGGGCTTTGGAGGATGACGCCGACGTTGAATACATTTTGGAAGTGGATCTCGAGTATTCTAATGAGATTCACGACCAGCATCAAGATTTACCCATCTGTCCTGAGCAAAAAGTACCTCCAGAATCTAAAGAACGGAAACTACTGACTATTTTGGATCGAAAAGAGAGCACTACGTGATCCATTACCGCAACTTGAAACAGGCCTTAAAACATGGACTCATACTCACACAAATTCACCAGATTCTACAGTTTAATCAATAATCGTGGCTTAAGCCATACATCGACCTCAACAGCGACATGAGGAAACGTGCCACCAACGAGTTTGAAAAAAATTTATTCAAGCTCATGAATAACGCCGTCTTTGGAAAGACAATGGGGAACGTGCGAAAACGAGCAATCGTCAAGCTGGTGACAAAATGGGATGGACGACACGGCGCGGAAGCTCCCATCGCCCGGCCCAACTATAAAGCGCGCTCCATCTTTGTGGAAAATTTGCTAGCCGTTCGACTTTTGCAAGTACAAGTTGTCCTCAACAAGCCAATCTACGTTGGATTTGCCGTTTTGGACCTCTCTAAAACATGCGTCTACGATTTCCACTACGGATTCATGAAGAAGACGACGGACTGCAAGCTGCTCTACACAGACACTGACAGCCTCATTTACGAAGTGAAAAACTCGAACATCTACGAAATCATGCGGGACAACATCCACTGCTTCGATACGTCCGACTACCCAAAGGACAACAGATTCCAGCTGCCTCTCGCCAACAAGAAAATCGTAGGCTTGATAAAGGATGAATGTAATGGCCGAATCGTGACCGTGTGGGACTTCGCAGCAAAATGTATAGCGTATGAGTCGAAGGCTAGGATCGCATGAAGAAGGCAAAAGGAGTGAAGGCTGCAGTCGTTCAGTGGACCATCGATTTTGACGACTATCTGGAGTGCTTACGGGAAAACATCACGCAGATTCGACGACAATACCTCTTCAGATCCAAGCTACATCAGATCCAAACAGTGCGACAAACTAAACTGGCGTTAAGCCCGTTTGATGACAAGAGGTACCGGCTCGAAGATTCCACGAATACACTTCCCTGGGGTCATTGCAAAATTATGGATGTCGACGAGGAATTGTAATATCAATGAATTAGGAAAAACTGCAAATATCAACTGTAAATAGCTTTTTAGATAGGTCGTAGATTAGGCCTACTGGGGATACCACGTTTAAAAAAAAAAAAAAAAAAAAAAAACGCATCATGAGCTATACCTCCTTGGTGATGCGGAAATATCTCCTTAGCTAGCCTTTCTGATATATCATGGTGAATACAAAACATTCAATGTATAAAGGGTAATTAAAAACACTCGATACATGTATACAAACGTTTATTGATTACATGTCTGATTCACTTATTCAACTATTATGTTTGCTGTCGAACCCCAACCATTTTACATATAATTTATTTCCACGTTTTCGCAACACTTTTTCAACTAGATACACATCCGAATGCTTTACTTTGGTAGGTTCTTCGGTATAGAATCCTCCTTCGATGGGCTGATCCTGATAATCCTTGAGCTTGTACGTCATGGGATGCGTTGGCTTTACAGCAGCGATGGTGAAAATTTCCGTAGTCCAGTTGGGCGTATACCCCTTCTCAAAAACGTGTTTGTACTTGCTGATCCGGACTTTGTCACCGACTTTGAACTTGCTCTTCTTCTCTTTCTGATGCTCGATATGATAAATTTCATCAAGCAGACGTTTTTTACCAGCTGCAGTAACATCTTTAGGCTTCATCTTGATTGTTCGATGCCGGGTGGCGTTGTAACTCGATAGGAAATCAGGTAAGATGCCGATCCATTTGTAATGTCCTTGGAGGGAGAACCGTATCCACTTCTGGCTCTTGAGTGTACGATTGAAACGTTCGCAAATGAACGCCTTCATGCCGCTGAATGTAGAGTACATGTTGATTCCATGTTGTTCCATGAGCACCTTGAAGTCCTTGTTGTAAAATTCCTTGCCTTGATCGACGTGTAGATTCTTGGGTTGGCGATCCTTGAGCACAGTCTTCATAGCACCGGTAACGTCGGGTCCATTTTTGGTTTTTATTGGTACAGCCCACGCGTACTTGGAGAAGACGTCGATGACGGCGAGTAGGAATTTGTAGCCTTTATCCTTGTAGGTGGACATGTCTACGAGATCGGCTTGCCACGTCTCGTCGAGTCCTCGCACGTTGAAACGACGACGTCGATAATTTCTCCGTGCAGGTTTATGGAGTTCTTCCACCAGAGCTTCTTTCGCATTCATCTCTTCGACGTTCAGGGTGGTTATGAATGATGTGTGTTTGTATACTAGCTTTTATTCGTAGACATCTTCTTGGGGCATAACATCGTCAAACACTTCCTTCTCGATACGTTCTATACGAAGCTGTAGTTTGGAAATGATTGCCGAGTTTTCAGTCACAGGTTTTTGATACATCTTAGCCAAGGTTTCTACCGATTTTTCCACTTTCTCCACCACATTTTTTAGTTGATCAATTTCAATTGTCAGCACTTCTTCGAAATCGATAATATTTTGATACGAGGCTCCATCTCTCTCGTAATCACCCTTCGCAACGTTGACTAATTTTTTATTCTGAAGATCGTAATGACCTTCAGCAGTCAACTTGAATCCAACACCAGGAGGTCCACGTATTTCCCGATTCTTGATCAGGTGTCTCCCAAACACGTCTACACTTGTCATTGTCTAACTCGTGAATGAGGTACCAAGCTTCAAGATTTTTAATATATAATCTCAGCTTCTCGTAGCTCTTCGATGATTGAGTTGATTTCGTTGGTATGACTATTGTTACCAGCAGCTTGTGACGCGAGTATAAGTTGCAAGCGATCAACGAGTTCGTTGGGATCATCCCAATGCACATAATCGATGTTACTTTCGCGATTCACCACATTGTATACTCCTGCGCCCACTTTCTTGTCGGCAATGTATGTGAGATATTTCCAATCTCTACAGGGTGCGCCATTTCTTATGTCGGTATTGTAACATTGAATAACTTAAACATTTGACAACCGATTTACTTGACTTCACTTGTTTTGGAAACGTCAATTCAGTACAATTTCAACCATGTATCGCTTCACACCAAAAGAACGCGCTGAAATAGTTACTTTGTACATTGAAAATAGTCGTTCAGTTGTGTTAACTCAACGAGCATATCGTCGAAAATATCTTGGCAAACAGGCACCATCTGACAACACTATTCGTCGTTTGGTGTCGAATTTTTGTGACCACGGGACAGTGAAAGATCGCGAACAACCCGTTCATCAACGACCAAGACGTTCAAATGAACTGATTGAAGCTGTCAGAGAGAGCGTTGCCCAAAACCCAAAAGTTTCATATCGTCACCGCGCTCAGCATCTCGGCATCAGTGGAACCACTCTACGGCGCATTTTGAAAGATGATTTGCATTTGTTTCCGTACAAAATGCAATTAACACAAAGAATATTGCCTACAGATCATCCACGTCGCTTGGAATATGGACAAACAATCGCTCGAATAGTTGATACTGAACCTGATTTTTGGAAGCGAATTTTAATGACCGACGAGGCACATTTCAAACTTTCTGGAGGCGTTAATAAGCAAAATTGCCGCATTTGGGGAACGCAGAATCCACACGAGATCCATGAAACGCCATTGCATGACCAAAAAGTTACTGTTTGGGCCGGCGTTTGCGCCAAAACCATCATTGGTCCTTATTTTTTCAAAGAGAACCAAACGATCGATGGAAACCGATATCGGTGGATGTTGGCTCACTATGTCTGCCCACAAATGCGTGAAAAAGGTCTTGAAGATTACTGGTTTCAACAAGATGGTGCGACCTGCCACACTGCGAATCAAACAATCCAGTTTCTGCAACGAAAATTCCCTGGACGTCTGATGTCAAAAAGAGGCGACATTGAATGGCCACCCAGATCTCCAGATTTGACCCCTCCAGACTTCTTTTTGTGGGGTTATTTGAAAAGTAAAGTGTACGCCAGCAAGCCGCAGACCATTGAAGAGCTTAAGGAAAATATTCGTGCCGAAATCATTGCTATACCACCCGAGATGCTCGAAAAGGTAATGGAAAACGCCGCAAAAAGGGCATATTTTGCTGTGAACAATAAGGGCGGCCACTTGATTGATGTTGTGTTCAAAAACTAGTCTAAATAAATTGTAAAGGACCAAACTAAATAAAAATACCTCATTTACAGAAATCGGTTGTTTTTTTTTCAAGTTATTCAATGTTTACATGCCGACATAAGAAATGGCGCACCCTGTACCACCACCACGCAGACTCGTGTCAGTTTCATAATTTTTTCTATCTGCGTTTGTTGATCGGAATTTTTTCTTATAGTTTTCCACATCATTTTTATTCACAATCGAACTGTCTGGTATTTTTTTTAATAACAATTCGATAAGCCCTGGTGTTTTCTCAAACTCCTAAGTCCCCATATAAACAGTGTTTCCTGTGAAACTGATCAGCTTGTTTCCAATATACAATCCAGCTTTTAACGATCGTACTCCATACTGCATGTCGAGTTTCTTTTGCTCAATCTTGTTTTTCAACATGTTCAAGTATTTCTTCAGAGTGTCAACAGGAGCAGGGGAACTGACAATATTTGGCGAGAATGTTTGGTCACCGATGGTTTGACTGAAGCTCTCGAAATTTACACTCCGTGGCTCAAATGTATCATTTTTCTCCATTTTAGGTAATTCTTCTTTAGCCTCCTCCTTTTTTACTGACTCCATCTTCAGATCTATTGGTTTTCTAGTCAATGACTGGAGTGGATCGATGATGGGCTTGAACACTTCTCGCACCGACGTATCCACAGCAGCTTTTCCGCGTTTCAGCAGACGATGTTTGCGGCGAATCGCTTCACTGGCTTGCACGATGTGGTGTAGTACATCTTTACGCTCCATCTTCTTTCAATGTTTAGACAACACTGATGTAGTTGTCACGAAAACACTTCGATTTATAGTAGCAAAGTAATCGAATCCTTTTCTGTACCGTCCTTCCTCGCTATCCTTGTCAATGACAACGAACCCATACTTGTCGCTCCAACATGCTGCGCATAAATCTCGAATTGTGCGAACGTCATGTCAGTGTTTACATGATCGTCATATACATGTTTCAAATTCATATCATCTTGACGAAACAGTATGAGCAAGTTAGCATTATCTCGCACCAAGTGTTTAGGAATGCGTGCATAAGTTTGACAGAGATAGAAACTGTCTACATCTCGATGTCGTTCCATGCAAAAGTATGCGCGAATGTTATTTTGTTTTTCGCAAGTTACATCATCGAATATCATTACAGAGTTTGGTTTGACTTCCTCAACACTAACGACTTGTTCGTTTTCGTTGTACGGGAAATATCCTACTTCTTTGATCGGTTCAATAATTTTTTCCAAGTACTTGTATTTAGGTTGCTCGAGTGACTTTGAGTAAATGTAAATGTTTTCAAATCTTACACCGTTTGGATGCGTAATTAGTGAGAGCAGAGCATTAGTTTTACCACAGTTTGAAGGTCCGCATATTATTGCGCGAACCGTATTCGGTAGTAGCTTTCCATGGCGTTTGAATTTTTCCTGCCTTTCTGTTACATGATCAAAGTTTACGACATGCAACTTGACATTTTGCGGTGTAAACTCCATGACGACCTGTCAACGTCTGACTCGAAAACTTACATATACCGCGTATTTATAGCCACGAGCTCAGTTGAGTAATGGCTGTAAGAGGGCGCGGACTCGTCAACACTATCATCAACAAGCTTTCTGTTGAACTCCACATTCCTGACTATCAATTTTGTGGTCCAGGCACCAAACTTGCTAAAAGGTTAAACCGTGGGGATCGCGGAATCAATCCACTCGATTCAGCGTGCAGAGAGCACGATATCGCATATTCGAAAAATACCAATCTCACAGTGAGACCCGAAGCTGATAAAGTTCTTGCAAAAAAAGCTATCGAACGTCTTCTTGCAAAAGATTCAGGAGTTGGTGTAAAAACTGCAGCTCTTGGAGTAACTGGTATCATAGGAGTAAAGCAGCAACTCGGTATGGGATTGAAGAAAGTCAGGAAAGTAGCAAAGAAAAAAAAAGATTCCCTTGAGAAAAGTCATCGACGCAGCGAAAGTTGCACCTAAAGCTACAGGTTCCGTGCAATCAACATTGAAAGCTGCTAGAGCCGCGGTGAAACAAACAGGAGGAAAGAAGAAAGTTCGAGTACCACGTGTACTACCTGCATCCAGTAAAGTTGGTGGCATTCTACCTGCTTTTCTACTCCCTGTCTTTGTGGGATTAAGCGCAACAGGAGCATTGGCAGGTGGCGCTGCGAGCATCACTAAAGCTATCAACGACGCCAGAGCCGCCAAGCGGCAATAGGATGAATCAAGGCGACATAACCTCAAAATGGAATCAATCGCCGTGGGAAAAGGATTGTATTTAAAACCATGGGGGACTGGACTGAGACTGCATTTAAAAAACGTATAGAGCTACCGCACCGAGCACTTACCGATAAAGATTTGTTGAAATATGCAAAAATGTTGAAAATTCTATCGTTTCGAGGCGTGTACATGCGTAATGATTTACCTAAAAATGGACCTAAAAAATACGAGGCTTCCATCATTAATCTAGATGACAAAAATGGTCATGGAACTCATTGGGTCGCATATCGGAAAACTGGCAATCAAATCGCGTATTTTGACAGCTTTAGTAATTCACAACCACCTCGAGAACTTGTGGATTATTTCGGTGTCGGTAGCATTATTCGATACAATCGTGATCAGTATCAAAACTATGATCAAATTATTTGCGGACACTTGTGTCTCAAGTTTTTACACGATAAAAGTGTTGCGGGTGTGTGAGTGACCTTCAGTCAACAACGAGCAACCATTATGGATACACTGACTCTGACCCTCTCAAGAGCATCGTCTGTCTTGGAGGCGTACTGCTTTCCTCCGATTGAACTGTCACGCCGGAAAAATTATTCATTGAGCTTTGTCGAACTATTGACTTTCAATTCGATCCCCAACCTTGATGTTGGTAGCAACAAGTTTTACGTTGACGGTAAAGTGTTTACCATATCTCCGGGGAGCTACGAGTTGGACAGCATCGAGCGTTACCTGAAAAAAGTGTTGCCGTCGGATATCGAACTGCATCTGCAAGCCAATAGTAGCACGCTGTGTAGTGAAATCAAATGTAATCGAACCATCGATTTCCTCCCAAAAGATTCTATTGGAAAACTTTTAAGCTTCGATCCGCTTATTCTCAAGGCTGACGTTGCACACGAGTCTCAATGACCGGTGAGAATACTCGCCGTCAACGCCTTGCGTGTCGAATGCAACATCACTACGGGAGCGTACATCAACGAGCGGCGCGTGCATACCATTCACGAGTTTTTTCCCGTGGTACCGCCAGGATATAAGATCATTGAAATACCTACACACGTCATTTACCATCCGATCACCGTGCAGGCAATACATCACCTGCAGCTCCGGATTCTGGATCAAGACGGACAGTTGGTGAATTTTCGAGCAGAAATCATCACTATCAGATTGCATGTAAGAGGCGAATAATGGGAATCGTATACGGAGAATATAAAAGTTCAGCGACATGTCCAAGAATCATCAGTCGGCACAAACCTCTCTAAGTGCTCAAACTGCAGAACGTGCGATTCCTGAAAAGCCTCGGTTAAAGAGTAAAATTTGCTGCTGCTTCATCTGCCTGATACCATGTTATCCATCGAGAAGAAGATCGTCTTCGACGAGTCTATAGCGCAGTACGAAGTACACGCGCATCAACCGTACGCGTCGTCGACGTACAACAACAACGATGAAATTCGCATCAGTGTACAGAACCAGGATTCATACATGTTGCCGAGCAAGAGCTCGCTGCATATTCCAGGACGTTTAACGAAAGCCGACGGAGCTGATGTCGTTCATACATCTATAGTCAACAATGGTATAGCCCACCTGTTTGAGGAAATTCGTTACGAGCTCAATGCCGTGGAGATTGAAAGGGTGAAAAATGTTGGCCTGAGAACTGCTATGAAAGCCTACATCTCACAATGTCCAGCTCAAATAGATTTGATGGAAAATGCAGGATGGATTCTTGACGATACGAGATCATTGGTTGACAATCATGGATATTTCGATATTTGTATCCCGCCGCAATTTCTCTTTGGATTCGCTGAGGACTATCAACGAATCATTGTCAACGCTAAACATGAGCTCATCATTCTCCGAGCCAACACGGACGTCAACGCTATCGTGCAAACAGCGGTTGCAGCTCCTGCAGTTCCAGAGGAGTTTAAAATTACCCTCGGCAAAATCGAATGGATGATTCCATACGTCAAAGTGTCGGACGTTAAAAAGATTCGAATGCTCAGCTACATCGCTAGCGATCCTACCATCGCTATGAGCTTCAGAAGCTGGGAACTCTACGAAAATCCTCTGCTGCCTACAACTACCGAGCATGTGTGGAGCGTCAAAACAACGACTCAACTGGAAAAGCCGAGATACGTCATTGTAGGATTCCAAACAGGGCGGAAGAATGATCGCGGAGCGAGCATGAGCAGCTTCGATACTTGCGCTTTGCGTGACATCAAGCTCTATCAACTCGCAATGTTATCCTTACACGAATCTGAGTATCAATTTCGAACGTAATCAATTTGCCGCGTTGTATGAAATGTTTTCCAACTTTCAATCATCCTATTACGGCAGGGAAAATGCTCCATTGTTAACAAAAGTACAATTCAAGGATCTAGCACCTCTCATTGTCATTGATTGTGCCAAACAAAACGAGTCCCTCATTACAGGGTCAGTTGACGTTCGTTTGGAGTTAAAATCGGCTGCGAATATTCCAGCTCAAACTGCGGCTTATTGCCTCATTATACACGATCGCGTTGTTGAATATCAGCGAATCAGCGGAATTGTCAAAAAACTATGAAACGTTTGATTGTAACTACTGCGCATGCGCCGTATGTACTCGTGATCGTTATAGATTTCATAACTTTGGATGTATTTGAAATATTAAATACATAGCAAGGTTATGGATTAGGTTTTAGGTTATGTTTACATGTATAATCGAATGTATAAATAAAGATAATTACTCTGTTTTACTCAGTCGCAATGGATAAGTCAAACGATGAAAGTCGTTGTCTTTTAAATTAAAATAAATTGTCTGACAAGTATAAGCCTGTGTCGGATAAGAAGGAGAAGGACGAGAAAAAGCCTGATGTCAAGTATGTGAAGTTGAAGAATTGATGAGTTGGTGGTGGTGGTGGTGGTGGTGGGTATAAAAAGAGGTGGATACGCGAGAGCGCGTCAGTGTACCGAGATGAAGTACATCGTGGACGTTCAAGGATTTTCCGTGCAAAGTAGGTTTGTCGTCAAGGAGGTGGCAGTATTAAAGCTTGAGCCCTTCAACGCCGACGCTGTCGCGACGTTATTCAAGTCATCATGTGCCGGGGTGGTTTGCCTCTGAAAGTAAAGACTACTAATTTGTGGCTAACGCAAAACTATCATGGTATACCTTGGAACTCTGGAGATGTGCCATACGAGGAACTCTACCAAGTGCTCAAGAATCAACTCGAGGATGTCAGCTTTGTATTTGTGAAAGGATTGAACAAAAAGCGTTGGCTGAAGCAGTACACAAATGCGGTCATAATCGATTTGATGGATATGGGCTGCCCGCCCCTGGATGATTTGCGAGTCTCTGCATGCCCCTACAACAATTTTCATCGACCCGTCTACGATCATCACTGTGCCACGGAAAACGCCCGCCGCCTCAGGATGTGGTTAATGGAAAAATTTGGCGATACACCATCAACGAAGAGATCATTTACTCTACTCTCATACGCCAACTGGCTGCACAAGTTGGATTCTGAGGATATCGCTGCACTGCCACGAGAATTTTTACTTTATTTCCGGAAAAAGTGTATCGCTCAAGTTTAAGAAAAGTTGCCGCTGAATATGCAAAGTGACAAAGAATTCATGGCTTGCAGACCGTGTGATAAACATTGGAATTCAACTAGTGAAGATGATTTTGGTATACGCCCGACGATTAATGATTATAGCATGTGTAAGAAAGAAAAAACATGTAAAAGATTGTCAAAGATTGTAAAAGAATAAAAAATGTAAAAGATTGTAAAAGAATAAAAAATGGAGGGGCTACTCTTGTGGTTGACCCTCACAGCAGAAGGCGGGGAGGGGCCCGTTGCAGAAAAAAAAGATGTATGAATAAATAAAATAAATAATTTAAAAATGGATTTATGAATAATTTCCTATCCCTTAAATGTAAGTTGTGATTACGTCATCGTTTGATGACTCATTGTTTGCCTGATCAGCGAGATAACGTTTCCAGGAATTCTTCACACAGTTAGGATGACGTCATCTTTTCCGATAACTTGTCGTTATGACGTCGTCACTTTTGTAACTGCGCAATAGATTTTCAAGGTTAAATATTCTATTAATAGATGGTGACGTCATCGCTTAGGAATGTGATTACGTGATCGCTAACTGCGCAATAGATTTTCAAGGTCAAGCGTGTTTCAACCTGCCGTAATGACGACATCGCTTGGGAATGTGATCACGTCATTACATATCGCTGAACGTGCGGATAAGCGAGCTCCCAAGCGTCAGTCTGACGACAATTTTCGGACAGGCAACATGGATTTCTCAAAGCTCAACCAAGTGGCTTGCGGGGAGTTTTCTCCCAACATGGAGGATTGTTGAGTTGGAAGTCAACAAAAGCTATGCCGTGACTGGAATTCGCGCCGTTGCCACCAAATTTAGACCTAAATTTATCATCACTCTAGATTCGGAATTCGAGATTTTTCTGCAAGAGAGGATCTGCAAGAGTCTACGATAAGATCCAAATGAGCTGCAAAAACTTTAAGACTCTGCAAAGTCGAAGAATCCAGTGAAGTTCCGTCTTCTCGGAGGGAAATTCAACGCCTGCGAGTTTTCTTTTAAGGATTTAATGTATTGTTATTGTGAACATTGTAATTTGAAATGTGCGAAAAAAAAAAATAAACAAACAAACAAAAAACAAAAAAAACATGCGTGATCCTACCGATAGCAGGTAATACCGACCACGTCTCTGTTTTACCGACAGTAGTTACGCCCCTGTTTTACCAACAGCAGATACGCCCCTGTTTTATTGACCGCCGCCATCTTGGATTTTCATATGCCATCTTTTTTCCAACCGCCATTTTGTTTACAGACATTTTTCTAGGGGGAAATCTAGGAAAATTTAGGAAAAATTCCAAAAACTCGCGGGAAATTCCGGAAAAACCGCGGGAAATGCGTGGGGGAGGGGCAAACCAATCAGAGGGGCGGGTCGGGGAGGGGGGGCCACGTGATGGGTGGAGGAGTGGGGGGCGAGAACCATCCCAACTCGCCTTCTCGCCTATTTTTGCATCGAATCGAAAATTTCGAAAATGTTCAAAATTTTTATGGAACAGTCAACACTTTTTGAAATAGTTTTATTCCGATTCTTTCTCTAGGAACCTAAACATTTTCAGAAAAACTTCATGATAATCAAATTTTTAGTGTCAATATTTGTCAAAACTTTCGAAGTACTTTTATCATTTGTAAGAAACTTTTGAATTTGAACAAGGAATTTTAATTTTTGCTAAACGTCATTTCATGAGCTTGGAAGTCCATGATCTTCCAAAATTATTCATTTTAATTTGTTAACTACAATTTAGACATTAACGTAAACTTTTTTCGTAATCAATAATGTCTATGCAACTGATCAATATTCAAATATTGACAAATTTTCAGAACTTTATCCTTTTCTCAAATTTATTCGGAGAAGTCATGATATAAGGAGGAAATCGTTTTTTCGAAACTTTCCTTCTTAAAATCTCGCTATTTCTCATTATAAATTTTGATGTCATACACTTTTTTTCCACATCGAAATCATTCCGAACGCTGTTTGGAGTATTTTTCGCATTGATTCACTTTTTCAGATAAACTTGCAATATATCTTTCCTTTATTTTTGGTACAATTAAATAGTCGAAATATTTGTTTTTTGTTTACCCTTATTTTTACTAATTCACGAATAACTCAGGAAAAGTTTTAGGATAAACATTCAACTTCTATTTAATTTTTTGCAGTCTTTCGAGCATTGCCCTTCATACAGACCTTTTTTTTATATTTTGACATTGTTGATATTCTACCTTTTAAATTTAAATGTAGGATACCTTAATACAGAGGAAATATCAACACTACCACAAAATAAGGAAATTCATAATTATTTTTTGATTCCATACATGTTGTTAGTTAAAAAGGAGTTGACCATACAATTTGGAAAATTTCTTACTAATGGTGCTTTTTCTATTTTCTATTGTTTATAAAGGCTCCTTTTAGCATTTTACCTAAATATAGAGGCCTATTTTTTTTTTTTTTTTTTTTTTTTCTATGGTTATATTTTCAAAATTACGTTATTGATGTCGAATACCTAATGACAGGTATTCTACGGTGTTTTCTTGAATTTTCTATTTTTTATAGTGGCCTTTTTAAACTGTAACTTTGAGTAATTTTAATAGTTAAATCCGTAAAATTCAACAGATTTTATGTTATACTCTACTAATGCATTTTGTTAATTCACACAGATTTATATTGCACAAATCTTACCAGATTAAATCTGTAGAATAAAACAACAATCTTTTGAATTTGACAGACTTAGATTTAGACACTAGATCTATTTTCATCCACTTTTCTCATAAATATTCTACCTTTAAAATTATGTCATCGATGTATATTTCCTGCTCACAGTCAAAATATACTCCGACGAAATACGAAAATTCGTCATCATTTCCCTGATAATTTATCCTTGGATGCAATGCTGGTTCCAAGCACGTCGCAAAGAAGGAAATTGAATTTTCAACATCACAGAACGCGCATAAAGATTTGAAAAAAAAAAAAATCCCCTACGTCATCGTATCGACCCAAACTCCCTCAAAAGCCTCAAACCTCCCTGCCATGTTATCCCGGCACATCTAATAAAAACGTACAAGCCCAAAAAACGGGTCGAAAGTTCTTTCCGCTCCGCGAGCAACGAGCCAATTACGGTCTTTCGCGCAGTAGAACGCTTAGGTGGAATCATGTCTTTTAATAAGTTATAAAGTACTTGACACAACGTGACCCGCGCTAACGAATTACTTGTCCCGAGGGTCCGGTACAATGATTGGCTGGTATAAGCATCGCGCGAAATATATTATTCGACGCTTGCGTTTATCTCGACGTGTTCATTAGCATTCCTCCTTAGCTCCTCGGCAAAAAGCAAATGGAACGAAAGGAAAGGTGAATAATAGGAAGGCGAGGAAAGTCGTCGTTTTCAGCGAGGAGTCGCTAGAAAAGCCAACTTTTTCGCGGCCTGGAGAATAAAAGGCGGACTTACCCGAAGTCTGAGGTCGCTGACAGTCCAAACTCGGCTGGCGAAGTCATTAGAGGCGGCCAATATGAGGGTACCAGTTGCGTCGAAGTCCACGGACATAACACCGGCGTTGCTTCCCACGAGCATCCCCTTGCACTCGTACGAGCCTGCAATAATTTCAATTCGAGAACATTAAAGGCCACTGCACGACTCGCTAAACTGTCCGCAGTTAATTAGATTTATACTTGGCTCATTTCAGTATCGTACCGCCAAATCGTGAATTGCCAAGGATGTTGCCTTCGTATCTCTTTTCCTGCGTATCTATTCGCTTTCGATTGCGCATGCGGAATTGATCATAATTGCCTTCGATGACCGCGCTATTTGTGGCTACGAAAGCTTCGTCTAGAGCGAGGATTGCTCAGGTTTTTTTCTGTTTCGTTTTTGCATTAGCCCTTTTCCTACACTCTGACTTACAGAATAGGGGAATCACGTTCCTATCTTACCATTATCTATTAAATTTTAGCTAATGAGCTGTGTTTATGTATTAGATAAGGAATGCCCTTTTCAGGTACACTTGTGTTCATCAGAAGATCAATCGTTTTGAGTCACTCGGTGCGTTGTGTTTGTTACTTGGAGATCATTAAGTTTCTTTATCAGTACATGGGTGATTGTACTCATATAAAACCTATTATATCGGTTCAATTTCAACTTAAGGGTCTTTAAAATACATCTAATATTTCCGAGAAAAACGTTATCTGATTTATATAGTTTTGATTTCTTGGATTCAAAATTTTCATTGATTATCATAAAATAGTCCCATATCAATAATTGGGATTAATATCAATAATAATACATATGTACAAGTAAAGTTTATACTATACATTAGAAGCGTAGGTAATGTGGGTTTTTGGGGGCTTGAATCCCTTCCGGAATTCGGCATAATAATTTTTCTAAGAAAACGAATCAAAGTAAATTTAAATACTGAAATCTCGAGGACTTCCCTAGCAACTTAGGTTTTTATAAAGTTTTTATAAAATTGCTCATAACGTTTTGGTACTTCTGATAAAATTCCGCTTTGTTTATAAAGTGACTTAATAAAAAAAGCAATATTTTATGAATTCCCAATATGATCGATTTTCTGGAGCTTATGTTTTTTTATATACCTATATTAAGAGTTTTGATGAAACAACATTTGAATTAAATTTTCAAATTGAAAATTTAATTCAAATTTAAATGAAATGGAGCGTTATCCGTTGTGAAAATGTTTTATAAAGTTTGTATCAGTTTTCATAAAGTTACTTGATAAAAACTTTATAGAATCTTTATGATGAGACAGCATTTTCATAAAGTGGATTTGAAAATCTATTTTATAAAGATTCTGTCATTTTATAAAGATTCTATACATTTTTTTATAAAGTTACTTGATAAAAACTTACAAAAATTTTATAAAAAATTGCTCTTTTTATAAAGTCACTTTTTAAAAAAAGTAGAATTTTATTAAAAATACCGAAATTTTGTAAGGAGTTTTAGAAAAACTTTAAACCCAAGTTACTAGGGTTTTCATTCTTAACTTGTAAATTCAGTGTAATTTTCCAAAAAAAAAAAAAAAACTTTGGGATCGTAATTATTCAACTAATGAAGATTTTTCGTTAAAAAATAAAAATTTAGATTTCAACCCTAGATGGCCAAACTGGGTGAAATTCACCCACAAGATTTCATCAAGTTTCTCGTAAAGTATGTTATCGAAATTCTCACCACAGATATTTTTTTCAAATTGCTAATCATAGAAAACAGCCGCAAAACTCTACAAAATGAATCAATTTAAATTAAAATATTACCTTCAATTAAGTTCACAGTTACTTTCAAGCTCAAAAGTCTTGAATTACAAAGATTTATCATAATTTGAAAAAATCATTTTTAATTCAAGACAAATCCTCTAAATTTAAGACTCGCTTGCTTGAAAATAAATTTGAAAATGGACTCAATTTGAGATAGTATTTGAATTTCAAGTCGTGCCTTAATTTTGTTGCATCTTAAAATAAGATCTACTTTTAAGAGTGAAAGCTAATTTTTGCAATTAACATTTTTACATTTTTCTACGCTTGTACAGGTTAACTTTTTGACTTTATACACTTACTTTTTAACATACTTATTCTTACATGTTTACAATTTTGTATGCAAAAAAGATGTTTTGCGGATAGTTTTCAGCAGTTTTCATTCTTGGATTATTTTTCGTAGAAGAACACTCTTTTATTTGCAAAAACACAAATTTTTTGTTCTTATCTCGCTTTGTCAGATTTTACAATGTTGAAACAATTGATTTATGTTACTAAAACATAGTTACCTTTTTTTAGATCCTTTAAGAATAGCATGACATTTTTTTTTAATTATTAAAACTCATTGTTTACTTTTTTTTGGGCTTGGATGAATTTCACCCACTGTAATTTTTATGCAATTCTTCTGAAGTGTTACCATCTGGGTTAAAGAAGACGAAATAATGTGTAAATTATAAAAATACTGAAAAATCCTCAGATTGTCTACTTTTTATGTTTATTATTGATTATCTCTAATCACCCAGATATGAAAACTTTGAACTTTAAATTTCACGAATCCCGGAAGTAAAAGAAATTGAATTACTAAACTCTAAAAATTGAAAAGTTTCATTACAAATCTTGAACTGCTGAGTACTAAAAAAAGAAAAATTTTGAAACTCTCGAAAGAAAAACTCGATGCCTAAAGCGAGTTTTTGGACTAAAATTTGTAATTTTATAATGTTTTTATAAAGAAAGAATCGAACTAAAAATGTCAAAAACTTTATACATAACGAAAATACAATTTTCTATACTTGCAAAATAACAGAAATTAACATTTTGTATGTAAAAGCGAAATGAGTTTTATTTAAATTCTAAAACTTACAAATATAATCTCTTGTAGTTCAAGTGCATTTCACTAAATATTTATGAAAATAAAAACAACTCCCGAATTAACAGATTTTTGAAACAAGTCTAATTGATAGGTAAGAACATGTTTTTACTTAAATTGAGATTGTAGCTAACTATGAATATAAAGTTTTTTTTTTTTTTTTTTTTTTTTTTGAAGCTTCAAATATTTACCAAACCACTTTAAAATGAACAAAAAATTTTTAACATAAGCTTATGTTTTTCACAGAATCACACTTCATTCATTGCAAACGACTTGGAAGTTTTTTCGGTTTTTTTCCGAATCGGTAAATAAATGAGTAAAAACTGTTTTTGAAAATATACGCAGGATAAGAAATACGACATACTCATCAGTAATCGTCATTTTTACTGAGCATAAGTACGAAATGGAAAAATATGTTTGTTTTTCTGTAGCAAAACACTGGCACTTTTTTCATGCACGAATTTCACTGATAACACTGAAAAGAACTCTGACAGAAGTTTTAAATTGTCAGAGAACTTCGCTTGTCAGTTGCAAAATGGCACATGCGTTTTCTTGTTTGGTTTTCGATATGGAAAGGGCATGCAATGGCCATGATACCCCCGTACAAAAGAAGCCTCTCATCCATTCGAGACAATTGCGGACGCGGTCATTCTAATTACCGCTTCATAACGGGTTATGAAACAATGGGACATTTATTGGCGCGGCCTAATTCCCGATCGTGACAACTTTATTCCCATCTGGGGCAGCGCGGTATCAAAGGTCAGCGCAAGGGCCGAGAATCTCACGTTGCTGGGGTTTCGTGCGGTCAATCCCCGAGCCCCGCTTGTGACAAATCTAGAACTTGGCGATTAATCGATCACAACTTTCGATCGCACCGCGCTGATCGTGAGCTTTGAGCACAGCGATAAAGAACATCGTCATTTTTACACTGCCAAGCTGGAATCATATCCTCGAGATCGTTCAACGGAATGCCTTCAGACAACCTTCAGTGTCCATTTCGCACGTAAATGTATGCCGGTCATTTTGAAATCTTCAGAAGACGGAACCCCAGAGAGTTTTTCTCTAAACTTTCCACCTGATTACGCCAAAAAAAGAGTGAACCTAACTTTAAATGTTGCGAGTGTCTGGGATTTTTCTATACCTATTGCAGGCCTTAAGCATACTTATTCTTCAATTTTTCATGGGATTCTTCCGTATGCCGGTATTCACGTCAACGTTAATTCATTTAGAAAAATTAAAAACCAAGTAACACCGTGGCTGATAGTACGTTCAAGTTATAGTAGCTAGTTGTGCTCAATGTCTTTTATGAGGAAAAAATAATTAAAATAAATTATAAATGCGTATGTGACATACTCACTTCAAAATACGACGAAAAATACAGTACGTTTTACGTGGCTATTAGGAAAAAGTTGTTTTCAATGACGCCACTTTAAATGTCCCATTTTAACAAGTCGGAGAAAAAATTTGTCAAGAAGCTAACAAAACCCTTATGAAAAACAGTTGAAATTTGACTGTTTTACTGTCAGTTCTGAATTTTACTGTTTTACATTCAATTCCACAGTCAAAAAGTTGATTGTTGTTCTCTGAAATTTTATTTGTTTTAACCACATCGATTGTTACATGTTATGCAATATTAAATGAATATCGATTATACTTTTTTGAATTACCAAAGGACTGCATTCAACAATTTTTATGGATAAATTGTTTTAAATATTCTAATTTGTTTAATAATGAGCATTAAATCATAACACTTTTATCGTTCAAGAGTATTATTTTATCGTAATTAAAATTTAACAATCACTTCATTTATTAATCTTCTTTTGTAGAAATGCATAAATGTATGCATACATTACAAACATGTACTGATTTCTCGGATACTACAGACGTGGACACTACGGATTTTTCCTTGGACACTCAATTTTTCGGCTTCAGTCTACCGTGGAAATTTAAACTTTTTCTGCTACCCACGAGTAAATATGTTTACACATCAAAACATGAATAAAATAACAATAAAATCGAAAGTCAAGGCATGGAAAAAATTTGATTTTTCTTCAATGGAAACAGTCATATAAACCGTTAAAATTTAAAATAACTTTTCATAGTTGAAACAACTGCATTTATGCTTAAACAAATTAATAATCAAATAGTCAAACTGAGTGTCAACGATTACACGAATCTAGTTATTTAAATTTCTATAAAATCTTTATGAAAACTTTTAGAAATAACTTATAAAATAACTAGATTTTTAATAAAATTTCGCCTTTACATAAATTAACTATAAAAATATATTCATAAAAAAAAGTCTGTGTTCATAGAAATTTTTTAAAATATTCCTCAAACCTTTCCTGAATTTTCATCAAACGCTGAAATATGGTGTACAATACGTGCCAGATTTTTATAAATAAATGATGATCAAAATAATTGTTTTAAATATAGGGGTTATAAAACTAGGCTACGAACTCGTAGACTCAGGATTTAAATTCTTGCTGACAGCATAATTTTCTCAGGTTTCTCACAATATAAAAATCTTCTGTAGTCTTCATAAAATCACTTGACTACCGACACCCAATCGACTGTTACGAAATTACAGTCAACTCGACTGTCGCCAGTCAAATTCGACTGTTTTTTTCGTAAAAGAACCTTTTGGTATTGGCCAAAACTCATTGCCACGATTATCCAAATGAAAGATTATCTGATAATTACTATTATCCAAATGATTGTCCCATTTGAGAAAAATATACCTAACCTAAGAGTTATTTATCCGTTACTTTTTTTCAACAGCATACCATTCAGAAAATCAAAGCTTTCACACTAACCAACACAATACCATCCCTAAAGTACTCTAAAATAACGTCGTAAACAGAGCATTAAAGACCACTCAAATGCTTCGTTTTTCTGTAATTTTTTCGTTGAAACAAATCTCGTTAACGACGTTCGCTTTATGAGCTTCGCATTTGCTTTGATTTTAATAAAATGCGCGCAACGCGAAGCGAGAATACGATACCTGTTGATACCTTTTCTGCCTGATTAAATAATTCAATCCTGCGTCAAGAGCACCCCTTATCTTCGGCATTTCGTTATGACAATTATCGTCGCTTCGCGCTCAATTCGCGACCGCGCGCAACAAGTTTCGCTTATTCCCGGATAACGAGTCTCGAACGGGGACGCCCTTTCCCTTTCCTTTTTCGCCAGGCTGATTTTACATGGGTCCAATGCTGCGGCAGAAAGACAAGGCTACATTTATCATCCTTGTCAATGCAGCCACTTCGCATTTTCCAATGCACTTATTTCCACGACATCGCCACCATCCGTTTAAGAAAAAGTTGCTCGAGTCCTCGCGATGTCTCCTTTCTTACAGTCACTTATAATTTACTTATAAATATACGTATGAGTTCGAATCTCTGAGAATTCAGGATTCATTTTTGAGAAAAAATCAGGTGAGACGAATGTTGAACTGTTTTTTGTAGTTTTTTCAGGTACTATCGCGTACCCAGGTATAACTCAAGTTGATGTCAGTATGTCGAGTATTTAAGGCAATGATGGAGAAAAGAAAAATCGCATTTCCAAAATGTATGCTGAGAATTAGTAGATATCAAGTTATAGATGACATCACAGAACGCGAAATTTTAATATAATGTAAGATTGGGTATCGAAACGAAAAATACTGTGAGGATTTTGATGGATCTTTCATAAAACAGTTATTTTATAGATATTTTCAATATTATTCGTACTTTTTCAGTACTTTCGCAGTTTGAAGAGTTTTCTGGTATTTTATATATATTTCTACATAAATATCTGTGATCTGATCTTACAGGAATCGTGTTTAGAAATTTTTTACTGAATCATAGACAACCAAGAGAATATCTGCCTAAATTTTCGATATAGACCAATTTTTCGTGTTTTCTTACTTATGAGATCTCGTAGAATTTTACAATATTTCTATATGTTACTAGTATTTTAAAGGATTGCTACATGGATTTCTAGAATTTTGTGCAATAAAATCCGAAGTTTATTCAATTTTTGTCTTTGGGTGGATTTTTTGGAAAACTGTATTTTCATTGATTTATAGTTATTTCAGGATTTTTCACATTTCTTCATTGTTTTTACTATTTACAGGATTTTTTGGCATTCTTGATAGTTACATTGATTTCGAGTTCGATGCTTTGATTATTGAAGTTTTCTAGATACATATAATTTTGGTATTTTTGTATTTTTTAGTTAAAATAAAATTTAGTAGGATTTCCTAGTTTTTAAAATTTTTTTTAGATTTCAAGAATGCAATTTCCTAGAATTCAGAGTTTGAAATATTCCAATCATTTCGATAAATTTTTCAAAAAACAATAGCTTCGAAGCACTTGTAATACTTAGCGTACTTTTTTCAGGATTTGAAGGTTTTTTTTGTATTTAGTAGAATTCGATGCTGTATAAATGGAAATTTAATTTATTTCTGGGATTTTGAAGATTTTGGAGAATATTTAATCAGCATTATTAAACATCTGATAAAACTCCAGTATTTTTAATATTTTTCGTTGTTTTTTGTAATAGTTTCGTACGATTTTTGTAAGATTTGAAGATTTTCGGTATTTTTATATATTTTCATTTTATTTTCTGAAATTGAATGCTGTAGAAATCGCAGTCTCATTAATTTCTAGAATTACCATAGTTTTCTTAATCAATTTAATTAGCATTAACAAATATCTTCTGAATTTCTGGTGTTTCTGCTATTTTTAGTGTTTATTGAATTTAATAAGATTTTTCAGCAGATTTGAATATTTCCAATAGTTACTAGATTTCTGCATAAAGTTCTAGAATTGTACGCTCTAGGATCTACAATTTCATAGATTTTCGAGTATATTTCATTTCTGTAACTATATTTTTCAAACTGACAACCACAGACAATGATATTTTGAAATTGAAAAAATATTCAAAATAATAAAATTGATGTTAGAAGAATTCACTGACCTGAATGCTAAATGTTAAAGTTAATTCAAAGAAAATGTCAAAACGCACATTTTCGATTTATTACTATTTTTTTTTTTTTTTAACAGAAAAACTTGCAATACGCAAATTCACTATTTAATATCGCAGAGAAAATATCGATATATCGGTACGTATCGATCCCTGTTAGAATTTCTTTTTTTAAAATGTTCCTACGCCAGTAGCGTAGCTAGAGGGGGAGGGAGTGAAAGGTCAAGTTTTGAGGGCGGCAAATTGCCGCTCCCCAAGTGAAAAATTGAGGACCTTTTTTTTGGAAATTTTTTTAGAAATTTCTAAAAGGTATCAGAAATGACGTATCAAAAAAAAAGATTATCAAAAAAGTCTGTACAGGAATGACGTATCTAAATTTTCCTGATGACCAAAACGTGATAAATTTTTGTAACTATGGGCGGCATTTTCCTATTTTTATCCCGGGCGGAAAAATGTCTAGCTACGCTACTGTTATACGCTTCTTATTTACGTATGTAACTCATCAAATGTACGATCTTTCGGAGCCAAATTATATTTAATGATTCACTACGGTAATAAAAAAAAAAATCTCTTCGTGAATATATTTTTCCATCTTTATTCGTTCAAGCTTTCGACCAATTCTTCTGGTCCTCTTCAGGAATCGAATCGATAGTAACATATAATATTAGGTAAAAACAAATCTTTCTTCATGATGCAATGTGATTTAATTGAAGTCACTAATTGCAAGTGTTAAATTTACTCTCCTCCATCAATTTATTATATACTTACAATCCGAGCAAGTTGGTCGGTCATAAAATAATTCAGTCGTAAATGCTCTTCGTCATATATTAATTACGTCATCCTTGTCAATCACGATAACTAGTCAAATTTTAATCGACCGTACCGAAAAAAATTTCTTACTCTGTTTCAAAATTTATTTTCTATTTAACTTATAGGAAAAATGCATCAACAATCATAAGACAAAAACGATGTCCCGAGTGAAAAACATTCTTAAAACTCTGGAATCAAGGACCCAACATTATCAGAACCTCAAACAAATTTTTTCCACAACTGAGCATACATAATTTGAATTTAATTTTTCCTTTTCCATCTGCCTCCTTATTGCATACCTATTATTTTTATGTTAATCATTTCTTCAATCGTCCTCTTCAAGTAATTTCCCTCTTCACTCAATATTCTTACAATCATTTCTTCACCACCAGCAAGCCGGTGGCTAGTATCCTGATCCTTTTGGACATGGTACGAATAGTGATACATCTCTACTTCGAAGCTACACCATGTCTACAGAAACGCACTTAGAGAAATCCAAAACTGCCACTCTGGAATCATGGTAGAGCTCTTGGTTTCTTGGTTCCCAACTGGAGCATCTAAATGTTCCAATTCTGAACCAAGCTCACGCAGGGTACCTCGTGACGGTGGCTCTGACGCTCCCCAACTCAACATTCTTACACCAATCCCTGTTTTGTTCGTACCTTTCGATATGTCCCAGAGCTTGACTCTCCGGTCCGCGCCACCGGTCGCGAGGATTCGCTCCGCCGAAGACCATTTCACAGCGTTGACTTCTCCATCATGAGCAATCTAGAAACATGCATAAGTTTCAACTAGGCGACAATTGCACGAAGAACAAAGAAAACCGTACGAAAAATTTTCTCGGAGAAAAAATCGCCAGCAGCCCATGAAGAAAACTCTCCGGGTAAACGACAATTCGAATATTACGATTCACGGTTACCGGAACGAGTGTTCTCCACTTCCCTGTTTTCTACAAACAATCATTATGCAAATCGAGACAACTTTTTAACCCATCATTCGAGTAAACCCATTAAAATATTCAAATACAAATCTATTATAGAGCAAAACAGTGAAACTTTTCGATTCACAGCAAAACAGAGAGGAATAATTTTCTGGCAAAGTTGTGATGAGAGAAAACCGAATAATACTTTCCCGTCAACAATTTACATCTCGTTATGGAATTCGTCGGGGATCGTATTTTCCAGGTGGCTGAAGAGGCGAGTTTTTCGTTCGTTTATCGTCGTTCGAAAGTTTTCGGGGAGTGAAATAATTGGCCAATCGCGTGCGAATGTTTTCGAACAAGATTTTTAATAAAATTTTGCAAGAAACTTAATCCTGAACTTACAAATCGAGTGGTAACTTTGTTCGGCACAGTCGAGGAAACCCCAATTACGCCTTCTTTGAGGTTCAGTTGATCAGGACTGACTTGTCTCGTATCTCTCGCCGCGTCTTCCAGATCCTTCTGCATTTTAGCTTGTCTTTTTCTGTAACAGAAAAATTCGCATCGTCAAGGATTATTCTACGAAAAAACAACGTTTTTATCACTATATCAAATTATTTGCAAGGCATGTCGTATCGACGCCACTTGACAAATTCACGAAGAACCGAAAAAAATAATTTTTCTAAAAGAAATTTCACTTTCTTTCACAGAAATTATCCATCGGAAATTCAAGGTTGTAATTTTCAAAGAATGTTTCTCTCAAGGAGCAAATTCTTAATATTGAAAAGATCTTGTCAACACAAATAATTTTATATTTTGAAGATAAATCTTAATGTTTCGAAATGATTTTTTGGGACCGTATCCGAAAAAACTCTTCAGTAAAAATTATTACTGCAATGATTTTCCTTATCTCTAGAAAATTTGTGAAATAGGTCATACATTTCCCATGACATCACTCTGTAAAATGGTTTGTTAATTATTTATCATCGAAAACTATCAAAAATGACATATTCGTGTAATTTGTTTAGCGTTAATAAAGTTAAAAAGCTTATGAAAACCGTCGAATAATTTTATCCTGTTATGATTCAACAAGATTCTATTTTCATTAGTTAACATATGTGTTTCTTTAGTAATCATTTTGCAATCCTTTTTTCAAAATCTTCATTTTATGAACTCAATTTCCCCACGTGATTCCATGTCAATGAATTATTTCATTACAATTCATGATTATCAGCAGCAAAATGAACACATACAGCGTTTATAATATTAATCGTCTGTTATTTACACTCTCACTCATTTTTAATTTCATTCTTTCAATGTTATTTAGTTTTGTAAAGATAGCATTCTAACAAATAAAATACACCTTACACGTCTTTGTTGAATCAATAAAATTGCTTCCTTGAACTTTCGATTGTGTGTCTATTTTTTCATTCACAATTAGGAAAGCTACAATTTTTTAAGTTAAAACTTTCTATTTCCTTTATTTTTCACATTGACCAGGTCCTTGAGAAAGGAAAAACTCACAATTGCTGTTAGTGAGAAATTTCAACATTTTTCGCGAATGCGATAGAAATTCCAATTGATATAACATGCCAGAAAGATACAGGATCGTCCAAAGATTTTGTACTAAAATTTTTCTTGGGTCATTTCGTTGATTATAAAACAATCTCAGGAATTCGCTTCAGTAGGAGTAAATAAGAACTTGACGAAAGTTGCAATTTCATTTCAAAATTTCAAAATTACGATATAATAAGTATCTTTAATTTTTATAGTGAGTTCAGGAATCAGAATTTCATAAATTCAAAAATTTTTAATGTTATTATTACTTTTTTTGAATTATTTCAACTATTATACCAACGAATACGGAGTTTTATCAGTGTCCAACGAAAAAGATGACTAATATATTTAATAGCAAAGAATAAAGAATAAAATTATTAACAAAAACTCAATGCAACTACATTTAATTTAAGTCTATAAAACTTTTTAAATCACATGACCAATATTTTATCATACATAAATCACTTGTAGCAAAAAATTAAATATCACATTGAGCTTTTTACCATGCTTTGTAGTTATCACGTTATCTGCTTTCTGCTTTACCCTACACAGAATTAGTTCATTTTTAATATTTTTTCAATGATAGTTTTAATTGTAATATGATGAAACAAAAAATTATATTACGTGTTAGCAGAAATTTTATGATTCATATTTTTTTTAAACTCACAATCAGTTTAACAAAATATAGGTCATAAATATGTAAATAATCACTCAATTAAAATCTCAGTCAAGCCACAAATTTTTATAATGTAGGCGAGATATTTAAAGTCTTTATCAATCATCAGGTCAAAAATTTATCAGCATGGTAAACAATCTTGTGAAAAAATATCCCAAAACTATGGGAAAAATTTTAAACTTAAGAAATTTCATTTCCAACATTGTGATCAATATGGAAGAAAAAAGCTGATGATTCAAAAAAAACTTTTTGAATCATCAGCTACTGATTTTAAATAGCAAAAATACTGCAAATAAAATAATTCCTGCCCATTTTTCATCACCTGTTATTACACACACAAAATTTTTACATACTAATCAAAAGAATGCAAAAATATAAAATCGTTTATCATTATTTCCCTTTAATCGTTGTTCAGTCATTTTCTCATCAAAGAAAATGTTTTTCCGCAAGCAACACTGAGACCAAATGAATGACAGCAATTGACAGTGTCAAAAAAGTATTCCATGAATATAGTAACGATGAGGATGATTTGCTGCCAGCCCAAAAGCAAGCGAATCCAAGCATGAACATTCTTATTTGCCTGTCACAACTCTCACGTAAAACTTACCCGAATTTCGAAAAGGTATGCGCCAAAAAGGACGTCGTGCTGGTAAAAGTCTCACTGAAACGAAAATGTGAAGCAGTGAAGTGACTAATTCTAGAAGCCTCGTGAAACTCTAGCACAATCACATTTTGTCATGCCTCCAAATTCGAGATTTCCCACTGGCGTGGTAGAGAAACGACAAATTCTTCAGCTATCCCGTAATTTACATAAATCTGTTTGACGCAAGAATTGCCATAAACACGAGAAAAAAAATACACATTTCAGAAATGCTTCTCGATTCGCCAATTTTCTCAAATGTTCAGCAAAAGAAGAAGAAGAAGAAGAAGAAGGGGAAGAAAATATCAAACGTCTTAATGAAATTCCAAACGAAATGTGTAAGCGTGCGAAAAGGAAATCGCAGAAAATGATCGAAACTTCAAACACAAGGAACATGTGGAAAACGAAGCTTTTGATGTAGAGTGGCGAGAGATTAAAATCGCCGTTTTGAAAAGCTTTACGCAACACGAAAATAGCACGAACACCTGCACTCTCGGCTGAAATTGAGCACGCGACATTTCGCCTCGCGATTTTCTAATCCCTTGACTTACTTCAAGAAATTGTCATTCTCTTCGTTCATCTTGTCGGCGTCTTTCGCTTTGTACTTGATCAAACGCTCGACCAGCAGACGATTTTCCGCCTAAAATAAATGTATCGATCAATTGATTATCTAGCTCACAGGAATAGTTCACGATTATATTATTTACTTGGATGTTTCTCAATTTCTCTTCTATAGATCCGAAGGCGAGTTGCAGAGCCTGGTGTTCGTCTTTGAGAACTTGATTGGCATTTTCGAGTTCCTTTTCTTTCAATTGGTGCTTTGTAACTTCAGCACGTAATTTTGTATTCGCCTCGACTGCTTCTGCCAAACTGTAAAATAATATATTGTTCAGCTGAATTTCTATTGATTTTGTGAAAGAGAATCACTTTTATAATTGACTTTATTGGATTTTTTAAATCCATAATAATGGATAGTTTAATGTACATGAAATGTGATGCAAGAAAATTCATTACTGCCAAAAAGCATATGCAATGAACTACAATATTCATTCAAATACTCCACTTGGAATAAATAAAAACTTATGCATTTGCAGATTCTTAAGTCTTCAAATTTGAATCCCCGTTACTTTTACTCTCAAATCAGATATTTCTTTTTTTTTTTCATTAAAAGTATAAAAAAATACAGGGTGCGCCATTTCTTATGTCGGCATGTAAACATTGAATAACTTGAAAAAAAAACAACCGATTTCTGTAAATGAGGTATTTTTATTTAGTTTGGTCCTTTACAATTTATTTAGACTAGTTTTTGAACACGACATCAATCAAGTGGCCGCCCTTATTGTTCACAGCAAAATATGCCCTTTTTGCGGCGTTTTCCATTACCTTTTCGAGCATCTCGGGTGGTATAGCAATGATTTCGGCACGAATATTTTCCTTAAGCTCTTCAATGGTCTGCGGCTTGCTGGCGTACACTTTACTTTTCAAATAACCCCACAAAAAGAAGTCTGGAGGGGTCAAATCTGGAGATCTGGGTGGCCATTCAATGTCGCCTCTTTTTGACATCAGACGTCCAGGGAATTTTCGTTGCAGAAACTGGATTGTTTGATTCGCAGTGTGGCAGGTCGCACCATCTTGTTGAAACCAGTAATCTTCAAGACCTTTTTCACGCATTTGTGGGCAGACATAGTGAGCCAACATCCACCGATATCGGTTTCCATCGATCGTTTGGTTCTCTTTGAAAAAATAAGGACCAATGATGGTTTTGGCGCAAACGCCGGCCCAAACAGTAACTTTTTGGTCATGCAATGGCGTTTCATGGATCTCGTGTGGATTCTGCGTTCCCCAAATGCGGCAATTTTGCTTATTAACGCCTCCAGAAAGTTTGAAATGTGCCTCGTCGGTCATTAAAATTCGCTTCCAAAAATCAGGTTCAGTATCAACTATTCGAGCGATTGTTTGTCCATATTCCAAGCGACGTGGATGATCTGTAGGCAATATTCTTTGTGTTAATTGCATTTTGTACGGAAACAAATGCAAATCATCTTTCAAAATGCGCCGTAGAGTGGTTCCACTGATGCCGAGATGCTGAGCGCGGTGACGATATGAAACTTTTGGGTTTTGGGCAACGCTCTCTCTGACAGCTTCAATCAGTTCATTTGAACGTCTTGGTCGTTGATGAACGGGTTGTTCGCGATCTTTCACTGTCCCGTGGTCACAAAAATTCGACACCAAACGACGAATAGTGTTGTCAGATGGTGCCTGTTTGCCAAGATATTTTCGACGATATGCTCGTTGAGTTAACACAACTGAACGACTATTTTCAATGTACAAAGTAACTATTTCAGCGCGTTCTTTTGGTGTGAAGCGATACATGGTTGAAATTGTACTGAATTGACGTTTCCAAAACAAGTGAAGTCAAGTAAATCGGTTGTCAAATGTTTAAGTTATTCAATGTTACAATACCGACATAAGAAATGGCGCACCCTGTATCCAGATCCACAAATACTCAAATTTTCGGCTGTTGAATTCCAAAATTTTCTCAAAAATGCTCCGAGATTTTTTAATTCCGGAAATTTAATTTTCAGACATGAAGTATTGTATTTAAAAATTGAACAAATGGTTATTACTATTTTAAATATTACAACGCAGATGTTAACTCATATCTTGAAGTTCTTATCTATTTTCTATCCCCCAGATTCATACTCACGATTTTTCAAACACTTAATGTTTAAATGTCTAAATTTGGGATCTTCTTCTCTTTCAGTCCCTAACAAATTTAACTGATTCTCAATTTTTTAGTATGATATTTTGATGTGAAATTTTTCGATTTTTCAGATTACAGAATCCAAAGTCAGTCATATTGAAAATATTCTATTTTTTACATTTTTCTGCAGGATTTCTTTTTAAATATTAAATTTACCTATTTCTGTCAGAAATATGTGAATAATTCCCTGAAGATTTTCTTTTCCTTTTTATGGTTTTAATTTTTTCATAATTCATTTACCTGCCAGAAAAATTTTTAAATACAGACCTAAACTATAATTAATACATTGTTGATCAGAGATTGGAATATGCCAACAATTTCTATTGAAATATACTTTCAATCATTGAATGGTTTAGTAATTAACCTTGCATCTTTACTGTGGAGTTCTTTTGTAAGCTCCTGGAGTTTATTATTAAGGTCTACAATTTGTTGAGTATGTTCTCCTCTTCTTCTGTGCAATGTCGCCAACTCCTCTGCTTGGCTCAGAAGTCTTGCTTCTAATGCAGCATTGCCACTGGAGCCAGTATTGCCGATCACATTTTCATGTCTCAATTTTTCATTAGCTATTGACAGCTGCAGTGTCTCTGCTTTTAGAGCATCCACGCTTTCAAACAAGCGGTTATCTGCAAAATTCATACAGATTGTCAGTCAAATGCAGGAATTAAAAAATCCAGATGTTTGATTTTTATTAACAAATAAATAAATGTGCAACTGTGATATTGAGGCAATATATATTGATAATGTTGATTCAATATAAAAAAAAAAAAACCAGTTACTTTCACAGATAGTTTGAAAAGAATGCGAATATGTGGTTCAATAGAAATGTTGAAGATTTTTGAAGTCATTTTCAATAACCATAGAAATAGTTTTTTAACATGTTTGTATTACTAATTTTCTCAAATTCCTATGGATATTAAATTTATTTCTTTTTGACATAGTTTTTTGCATCTAAAAATGAATAAATCAAATATAATTATTTTGCTGGTGAGTGAAAATTATACTCTAAATTTAAATTATAATCATTTTACGATGTTTAATAAGAAACGTTTAAAAGAAAGAATTAAATTTAAAAAAATTATGTAACAGCCGACAAAAGTTTTTAAAAAAAGTCAATAATGCAAAATAAGGAAAAAAGTAGGCGAAAAAAAACATTTAGTGATAAATGTGGAAAAATCTAAATGTTTTTTTTTTTTTTTTTTCTTTTCTTATCAAATATATAGAATGCAACTTTTAATAACTCACAACTATGAAATTTGAAATGCTTCGATGCATGTAGAAAAATAATTTTCAACAGTTATTACAAATATGAGAATGGAATTCAAAATTGATTGAAGCAGCATGTTTATGAATATGTAAAATATTCGTTTAATACTGACACAATATGAAAAATATGTAAGGAATAAAAAACCTAATGCCAATTATTCCCAAAATAAATATTTCAGTAAATCTTTTTTTTAAATAAAATTTTCATTCAAGCAAAACGTAAATAAAATGAAAAATAATCCAAATAGCATGCTATTAAATGAATGAAATTTTTGTTTGATTATAACACAATAAAAATACGAAAAAAAATCGAAAAATATAATATGAATTACATCAAAAATCAATATATTTTGAAAACTATTTTCGAAATGAAATTTTCAATGAACCAAAATCAGAGTGAAACTCTCATAGCACAAAATTAATTATACTAAAATGATACTAAAAATAACAATTTCATTAATTTTTTTCCAAATCCAATTCCAATGGAACTACAATCATTGTGGGATGTTCACAGTAAAAAAGTCAGATCATTTTGGGATTATCATTAAAAGTATAATTTAATCCCCAAAAAATTATTACCAACATGTAAATAAAATTCAAAATAATCTAAACAGCATATTCATGAATAAAAATGATTTTTTTTTTCATTATATTATAATACAAAAATATGAGAAGGAATCAAACGAATATAATAATACAAATGATTTGGGAATCAGTAACTTTTGAAAGTATTTTTTTGCGAAATGAAATTTTTATTGAACCAAAATCAGAGTGGCATTTTCAATGTACAAAAATCAAATTATTCTGAGATGATACTAAATATAACAATTTATTTTATCATTTTTTCAACACAACATTTTTTTTAACCAAATCATAGTAGGTTTCTCACAGTAAAAAAAATTATTTTGAGATGATGCTCAAAATAAAAATTTTACTATCAAGCAGATTATTAAAAACATGACAATAAAATTTAAAATTAATCCAAACAGCATGTTTATTAACACACAGAATTTTCGCTCGATTCTAACACAATAAAAATAAGTGAGGGAATTTAAAAAATGTAATAGATAAATTATTTTAAAGATCAATTAGCTTTAAAAAAAGGTTTACAAAACAAAATTATTATAAAAACTAAAATAAGAGTGAAAGTCTCACAATGCAAACATTGAATTATTTTGGGATGATACTAAAAAAGCAATTTTATTAATTTTTCTTTCAAAACAAAACTTGTATTGAACCGAAATCATAGTAGGATTCTCCTAGTAGAAAAAAATTATTTTGACATGATACTAAAAATTACAATTGTATTGTTAAACATTTATTAAAAACATATAAATAAAATTTGAAATAAGAAAAGGAATCAGAATAGTATAACTATGTATACAAATAATTTAAAAATCAATAATAATAAAAACACAACTAAATGAAATCAATAATGGATATGCCAACAAATGAAATGATTTTTTCATGCCTCTGCGTTGAAAAATGCATTAAAGTACAGAAATAACAATCAGTAAGTAATAATATTTTTTTAACAGATTCAAACCAACAATTTTCAAACGAAGATAATTTCGAAACAATAAACAAAAACATCAGAAAGTGTATCATAATTTTATCATCCAATGATAAATGTTAATCAAGAGAAAATAATGAAAAAAAAACTACAAGTGTACCGAAAAAAATAGGATAAATATCTGGAATATCAGAGACCAAATTAACTAAAAATAACTCAAAAAATATTATAAGTGAAAGGTAAACATTCAAAAACTCACGTAAACTTATGAGATCGTTGTAACAGTATGTTTGCGTTCTATTTCGGTCCTGGAGTTGACGAAGTATTTTGGTCTTGAAGGAGTTATGCGGGTGTATTTCGCCGGCTGCCATTTTTCAAAAAATACCGAAAACGCGATTCGCGAAAAAGTGTCGAACGAAAGTAAATAATAACGCGAACTTCAAGCAGACAATGCGCGAACAATTGTCACGGGGTCAACAAGAAAAACGCCGGTTTTCACGAGTAAACAAGCAGTGTTTTTCGTCGCGGTCGGCGCCAACGGACGCGGGGGCATATTCACACGGGCAAAACGCGAGGTGATACACTTGACATTCGAAAAAAACACGAAAAAAATGTCACTTTGTCGAACGGACGACAAATATAACCTTAACTGACCGAAAATATCAAGACATCTGATTACCGACGATCGCAAAGTGTCAAAACAATCGAAAACATTAACAGTTGGTACACTTGGTTTTTAAAATCATCACAATAGTCACAATATCAATAAGTACATCACAATTTTTGTACATGCAACGCACAGCACGATTGTATCTTAGACCATATAGTCCATGGAGATAATCCCGTTTACGGCCGTGAATGCGAGTGAGAGATCTCTGTCTCTCTCGCACTCACAGTGTAAAGGAAATCTATCGATTAGTGCAATCCAGTGGATAATTCCGTTTACGGCCGTGAGTGGGAGTGAGAATCTCTGTCTCTCTCGCACTCACAGTGTAAAGGAAATCTATCGGATAGTGCAGACCACCCTGAACCACCCTGGCAGTTGCTGGCAATTGTGAGCTGTTATGAGCAGTTGTAGGCAGTTGTAAGCAGTTGTAAGCAGTTGTAAGCAGTTGTAAGCAGTTGTAAGCAAAGCAACAAAGTTGCAACCCGTTGCGTCTGGTTAAATTGTGTAAAATTCCGTTAAATAGTCGTTTATTGGCATATATTGTTTTATTTTTACAGTTAGAGTTGTTACTTCTCGTTATTTATTGTTGATTATTGTTTATCGCCACCAACGCTTTTCACTTGTTATTGCCATAAGCTTGCGTCAGCATTAGCTGTTATCAGATTGTTTATCAATTTCTATCACTTTCGATTTCGCCGTCGCCTTCAGTCTACAAATACGTAAGTACGGAAAAGTTATTAATATTCACACACTAACATTCGCTGTGCACGTTATACATGAATTGAACGTTTTTTTATTCTTCCAATGCCACCACTGTATCTTTGAACAATATGTCAAATGTAAAATAATTCTCTGACTAATAACAATGATGATTTTCGCTTGTTCTCGATTTTTCTGAGTGGCAATTGTCAGCTTTTCAGGTCATAGAAATAATTATTTTTCCATTTGTGATTTGTATATGAAAAATGTAAAATTACATAATTAGGGAGGGATGCATGCCACGATAGGTCTGAACCATGTTTAACTGAAAGGTCCTTGAATATGACTTTTTTCGCCTGATTATAGTAGATAGACCTAACACAAATCATTTTAACCAAAAAACAAAAAAATCTAGCAGGCCCTTTTTGAATAAAGCTGTTTTTTTATGTCCAGCGCAGCTTCTCACGATGACTATGAGTCGAGATGTTCGGTCAAATCTTTTCATGTGTTTTTTTACCTTATCATCAGTTGTTGGGCTTAAAACAAATCATTTGAATGCAAACAAAGATACTGAGGAGTCAATCCTTTCCGAAGTCTTTTTTTTGTCTAGCGCAGCTTTCCATGATAGGTATTAACCAAATTTTTTTAAGATGTTTGAGTAGAGACGAAATTTAAAAAAAAAGACGCCAGTGATTGATTTCTATTAAGAATAAAGTTGTATGTTAGGCATAAGCACATTCTTTTATCAAATAAATTAAAAAGCCCTGTGCATGTTATACTGCTTGCCATACATATAAAAAACAACTTTTTGCGAAAAAAGCTAGTTAAACATTTCAATTTCCTTTCTAGGATGATTTTTTCTGAATCTAATATTACTATTATCGAGTGAAAAAAGTTACATGAAAAGATTTTACTAAAAAATTTAGTTCATGCCTATCGTGAGAAGCTGCTCTAAATACAAAAAACAGCTTTTTATAAATAGTGCCAGCAACATTGTTTTGCTCAAATGTTTTGTGTTGGGTCGATCTACCATAATGAAGTGAAAAAAGTCACATGCAAGGACCTTTCAGTTAAACATGGTTCAGACCCACTGTGATGCATCAGCAAAATTTTTCAAGTTTGCTGCAGAGGGGTGCAAAAAATTGCCCAAATCTTTTTTTCAATTTTCAAGTCATTTCCGCCAGTGCTAGTGTCCTGTCCGTATATACGGAAATACAAGGAAATAATTAGATGAGCATAAATTTGCACGCAAAATAAACTCCGAGTACACGGTAACTACATGGAAATAACCAAAACTTTTGAATCTAATTCATTTTCGCGCTTATAAATTAAAAAACTCAACCCAACCTATCCACTATTTTCTCCTTAACTTATTTCCAGATTTAAAAAGGAACTTAACCCAACTAAGCACTATATTTCCCAAACTCATTTCTAGGTTTTTTAAAAAAAATCTCACCTAACCTAGCACTATTTTTTCCCTAAGTCATAAAAGAAAAATATTGTTTAGTTGAGTTGGGTTTTTTTGTATTGCGAAAATGAGTTCAAAAATGAGATAAAGAAGAGTGATTATGGAAAGTGTACGCATATACGTTAAACATCGTTCCATGTACTTACATGTATTTCCGTATATTTCCATGTATTTCTGTGTACTTTCATGTAGTTTCTGTGGACACAGAACCTATTCCAAGTGCAAATTTATGCTCATCTAATTATTTCCGTGTTTTCCATGTACTTTCCATGTATTTTGGTGTACACTGACAGAACGCGGACACGGACGGTGCAAATACCCTCTCTCAATTTCTTCAGAACCTGAGATTTTCAGACACATGTAAAATGTAGCATAAAAGTTGACAAACTCATGAATTTATATGCTTGAAATCAGGAAAAAAATCCATTTAAAACATTAAAAATTAATTACAAAAAATTTTTAAACGATAAATAATAGGAACAAAAATTTTTCTATATAAAAGAACATATTAATTACTATGTATTAAACCACTTAAAAAAAAATGTCTGTTCAATTTTTAAAGACTGAAAATAACACTCGTAAGCATGTAACAAAAGAGAACTTAATATGAAACTTTCCCACTGTCCCTGCCTGATGCAATGGCTGCAGAAACATGATCCTGTCTGATAAAAACATTGCTGTGAACGCAGTATTTATAAACTGATCTTGCCATTTCGCAAACGTTTACTCTTAGTCTCCTGAACAACTGTGCGGGAAAGTAAAAGATAACTTGGAAAAAAAACACACACACTTTTTCTGCTGATTTTTCACGAAGATTTGGATAAAGCAAATTGACGTTAATTTTCTTTAATTACAAAGCATCATCTGAAGAATATTCAGTTGAATTTTTGTAGTAAAATATTGAAAAACGAGCCGGTGACATTTCCCAACACGTCTTTTAAAATAGACGTTGTTCAGTGAATACGATAATTCAGCATAAAACATCTGAAATGAAAAATTTACTCAGTATATCAATTGATTCCCCCCTATCCGTCGTTTTTAAGATAGTGTTTTTTTTTTAAGGGGGTCGTCTACCTTTGCGCTTTAATTTCGGGCTCATTTTTGACAATGGATTGCGAAAAAACTAAACATGATATTGACATAAAGTTTTTTTTATTATATTTGTACACTCTTTAACATGAAAAAAAAAATTTTTAATCCATTCCTAGCTAGTTTTTCTGGCCTTGCTGCGTCCTCGAATTGACTTCTGCCTGAGCGACATAGTAAAACTGGTGGCACGAATTCTCAGCCTCAGAACCTTGAATCATGAAACCAATTATTTTCACCTATTTTTCACTACTGCGATTATGTTTAGACACAAGGTTTTTGAAATATTTCTAATTTAAACAAAATGGCAGCCTCAGTAAAAAAAAGTGCTCTTTTATCCTATTTTTCGGACTGAAAAAGGGCTGTAAAAAAATTGAAAAAAAAAATTTTTTTTTGGAAAGCTCGTGTCTGAGCATAAAGAGACGTTTTCTGAATAACAATTAACAGATTTCTAATATCTTTCAAAGTTTCATCAAAATCGTGCCAACCATTCAAAAAAACAGTACTTTCGAGAAAACGTGTTTAAAGATATGTAATAAAATAAAACATGATTGGAAGAACTTACAGTTTAATCAGCTATGCCAGGGCCGTAGAGCTCTCCTTCCTCGTCAAGAAAATTTTCTCGATTCGCAACTTGTTCTTCTCTGGATTGGATCCTCCCATTTTTCGCGGCGTCGCTGACCCTACGCTCCGAGCGCTGTATGTGTTCCTCGTCCAGTCGTGCAGCAGACGCCTCCACTTCTGGCCCCAAGGTGACCCCCAAAACGTCCATAGTTTTCAAAATCGCCGTAAATCCCTCGTTGAAGATTATTACAGCGAGATGAGTCGCGGTTTCAACCACTTCTTTTCCCAAATGTAGGTGTTTTGGCGCCATAATCCAGATACAATTGTTGAGGGACTCGTTGTTGTTTTGGGTATGTGCACCTAAGCACCGTTCCAATAATGTGTCCTTTGATAAGTCCTTGTAGATGGGTTTCAAAAGTTTCACAATCGAGGGATCGATAGGTACCCTATCGTGAGTAAAAGTGGCCAAGGTCCCGGTCGCTTCTGCCTGACGCCACTTACACCAGCTGTTTTCGCCAGGGGGGCACTTGGTGTGTTTGGGGTTTTTGTCTGAGGAACTACAATGGTCCAAAGATGCCCAAATTGCCGTTTTCATTTTTTCGATTGAATCTGAATTCCTGCGGATTGCGAGGCCGTAGAATTTTGTCAATTCTCCTATTAGTTTATCAGTCAGTTGGCCTTTGCCTTTACCCCCAATGCCTTTGTTCGTTTTTTTTTTTTATATTTCTAAGTCTCATCCCCATTCTCTTTTCAACATGACCAACGCATTCCTTTTTTGTAACAGTGAGTTCATTACCATACGGGTTCAAAGAAACTATCCCATTGAAAGTTTTACTATCCCCGTCGCCAACATAACACGCATATTTTACCCCATGCCTCGCGACCGACCTTTCAAACATTTCAGTTATAGCGTCAATTTCCATTTTTCCGGCGCTTCCCGAGTGATTAATAGAGCAAGAACTTTTATGTTCTTCGTACCAAAAATCGAATTCGTCAATATTTTCATCCTGCAATGCCTTTTTTTTAACGCAACTTTGACAAAAACTGGATTTAATAATCGCGTCAATTACTTTGCCACTGTAAATACCGATTAAAGTAGAAACGCCAAATAACGAAGAAAAACCACGTTTTTTCCACATACCATCCCCCGAAACAGTGAAATTATTTACATATTGTCTATGTTCTGCATTGAACTCTCTTTCTTCATTTACGGCTTTGTCCAGAACGGTATTGAAAACGGTGGTCGCGGCGGTAGCAATGTTTTTAAGGCACGCGTAATAAGTATTTTTTGCAAGCCCGCTACAAAGATCCATTAACCCACAAAATTTATTGACACTATCAAGACCGAGACCCATCAAACGAAAGACAAAGACAATCCGACGATTAATTTCATTAGCGCGATTGATTTTTGGGCATGAATGGACAAATTTATCCTCGCACTTGTCACACTCTATGAGAAGCGTAAACCCCAGTCCTTGTTTTCCAGTGCGTGAAAACTTGACCTTTCCGTGGCAGGTTTTGCATACTAAGTTTTCAGAAATAGCCGAAAAAACTGACACGAATTCCAGAATACAGTAGGCGAAGCCCAGCGTTATTGCAGGTAGGAGAGAGCAGTTCCCCTTTAGCTTCTTCGCCGACGCGCTGACGTACGACGTCTCGTTTTCGGCCAAAAAAGGGTTGGATGATTTTCTTTTTTTCGTTCTACCAGCTGCATGACTGTAGCCTTTAGCTCGACTTTTTTTTCTATCCATTTTGCACAAAACACTTTCAAAAACAAGCGAAACAGTAACTACGCGTGAACAGCGAAAGATGAAATCTTTCGCTTTTCGAATGTGTTGAAATGCGTTGGCAAACTGAGGATGTGATGGAATTTTGTAAGAAAAGTTGACTTGTACCTACAAACACCTATTTAACACACAAAAAACATTTCACAAAGAATCCTTTCCTATTGTCCATGCAAAATAATAAGAGACAGGGCAACCTGTCGCTGAGCGGAACCAAAGTCTCCGATGAGGCCAGCTACGGGGCCCCATAGCTCGTGAAACAGCATGTTTTCGATTAAATTATTCACAGAGCGTATTCCTAGTAACATCTAGAATCGAAATAAGCAAAAAAAAAAAAATCGATTTTTTGAAACCGCGAAGGTAGACGACCCCCTTAACCGTTGGTAGCCGTTGTAAGTAAAAAATGAAATTTTAGTTAGATTTTTTTGCTATTTCATAGATGTTAAATCACCTTAATCTTATCGTGTGCACCACACGAAACATTTTGGGAAATACTGTCACCGGCTTATTTTACAATAGTTAATTACAAAAATTCAACTTAGTGTTCTTCAGGAGATGCTTCATAATTAAAAAAATTTTTAATTGATTTACTCTAGCTATATATCTGTTAAAAATTAGCAGAAAAAAGTGTTTTTTTTTTTTTTTTTTTTTTTCAAATTATTCTCTACTCCTCCACCTAAGGGAATTGCATTGACGATTTTTCAACACGCATTAGCAGACATGTATGGATATTTTGGAGGATATTAAAGTATTGACCAAAATTAAAAAAAACAATGGGAAAGTCAAATTCGTTAAAAGAACAAAGGATAATCGCATCGTCCTCCCCGATCTCACTCCATATCCACCAAAAGGACCAGGAGGATTTGTGGTAAATCTAATAACCTAAACTTTTAGGCCGAATATTTGCATGAGTTTTACAAAATGTGCATAAGCAAAATTTTGTGACTTGCATATATTTATGAAAGTGTCTTTGCTTTTGCATCCACAAATAAGCAAAGAATCTTTTAAAGTCCCGAAAAATGAAAAAACTAAGCGTTAGTTATCTAAATATAGAGCTTTTAAAATTTTCATTGAAGAGAGGGACATGATCTTGCTAGGTTTTGTCTTACATATTCAGTAAAATTTACTATCACTTTCCAGGAACAATTACAGCTAAATCCTGCTAAAGAAGAAGAAATGGACGACGAAAATGTTTGGGACGACGAATTCCCAATGGTACATCCCAATATTCCATACTTACATTTCGATTTTCATTCTAACTAATTATATTCTCATTCCAGACTTGGGACATGTCAAATGCCAGTATTGAAAAATCCCTCAAAGAACGGCAAAGACAAGCCAAAGAAGGGTGCAGTAGCAATAATGTTAGCCCTGAGGAATCGGCTTCTTTACCTGCAACTGAAGATCCAGGCCCTTCCAAAGTATCACAAGTAAAAAATTTTCAAATTATTTTACATGCACACAGAGCTCACATGCTGCAGGGAGGAGCTATTCGTAAATAATGTAACACAAATGTTGAGGTTGTTTGATTTCCTCCCCTCCCCTTATAAGCGTTAGGCAATTTATAAACAGTCTCTCAGCGTTGAGTAAATCACCAGCGAGTCTTAAATTTTCGTCTTCCTCCGAGGCAGGAAATATACAGTATATTATTATTTCAATAAATTAAACTTCCTTTCAATTTTTCATCACTGGGAAACTTGGTCTCACTCAAGACAAAAATTTAATTTTTCAGGCATCGCGTAATCGTCGCAGATGGAAAAACCGTAATCAGGACGACGATTATAGCAAAAAATTAGGAAACTTTGATGGGCAAGTTATGGTGCCATGCGAGGGTGATAACGAAGTTTTTGTAAACAGGCTTAGATATGGAGTTAAATCGAATGATATTGATTTCGAACTAAGTCGAAAAGGAAAAAAAAATACTAAAACTGCTATAGAACTACTGATGGAGGCTAAAGACGAAGATTTTTCATTCGTAAAAAAATAACAGTTCTTATTTTTATTGGATCCAATTTAAAAAATTTGTATTGAGCGTTAAATACTAATCCAGTACTGTAAATTGAAATAACGTGGAATTTTTGTGTAAAACGAGTCTGCGGATTAGGTCTATTTTCAAACATGCGAAACAGAGATGTGTCAAAGTTCTCCCATTCTTTTTTAAGTTTTTCAGTGAAACACGTTTTTCGTTTCTTTTTTCAACAAAAATTCAGGTATACCAAACGGTTCTAAATTTATAATACATGTACTTCGATTTGAATTTATCTTCGTACACTCATCCTCCTATTTTCATGTATTTGAAAGTTGTCAGTCGAGCCGGATGTCTAATTCACTGCGAAGAGAAAAGTAAGCATTCTCAAACGTTATCGCTTGTTCCGACGATCATTAAGCTGGCGACAGAATGTCGCATGTCCATTATATCAAGACAGCACAGTAACTTGGAAAGTGTGGTCCTTTTAGAGTTTAGGTGTGCGAAATCTGGGATGTTTTGACAGCGATGCAAACTTTTTGCTGTAAAAAGTTTTAAGCTTTGAAGAGTTTTTTGGATGTATTTTTATAAAAGTAAGCATTTTCATTAATTTGCGTATACTGAACACATGAAACTTTTTTTAAATATCCGTAGTAAAAGTTATAATTAAAGCCAGTGATTTAACGTCAATTGAAGAGTTTTATTTGTAAACGGGTGTTTTTGACAAATACACTCGGACCCTGTCTGGGAAAAATGCTCGGGACGCTTAGAAAAACAATGAGCATTGCGCCCAAGCGAGGTAACAGTGGTGGCACAGTGAGAAAAAATTCGAAGATCAATCACAATGCGCTTCAATATGTAATAAGGGCCAGAATTTCGGCACGGCAATGACTTAATGATTGCATCGTGACTCGACATTTCTGGTGAGCAGGATTAAGTCTCCCAAAATGTCGAAAATCAAGTCGAGCATATCTAAATTTTCTTTGATCTTATTAAGCTTTGTTCCCGGCGGGGTCCGAATGTATATTGTTATGCCGATATACTTGCTAATGTGGGAACAATTCCAAGTAATTATTTTTCCAAAAATCACAAAAACTATTATAATGTTAACTACATAACTATATGTGTTTTAATTACTCCAACCTTAAAAGTGACTTTTTGGCTATCATAACAAAAAATTTCCCAAGCGAACAAGTACGAATGTGCAAATTAGGCGGAGCAGAAAAATTACGGACCGAGATCTGTAAACCATTTTAGGGGTCATGCACATAATTCTGTGACTTCTAGCCATAATGACGAAACTCACAACTGTTTTCGAGAAAACCAGCCTTAAAGTTTTCGAAGTGTTTTTCGAAAATCGCAAACTTTTGTGATTTTTCCTCTTACGAAATCATTGATTGCATTGCGTAAGTGCAAATAATATAGTTGAGTGCGCGCAAATATGTCTAGAAAGTATTTTTTTTATTGAAAATTGTGACTCAGTCGGTTACGCCGGGAAGCCACAGATGTTATGACGTGTGTGCGCAGCAGTCAGCTGATGTTCAGCATCAAAACTGATCAAAACAAAAACGGGAAAAACAGAGTAAAAGGGTTGTGTGCGTGAAAATTGCAAAAAAAAAGTTAATTGAATAACCAATCGTACCATGCAGTCAAATTATTCATTTATTTTGTCCGCGTGAAATTCTGTAGCTTCCCGCCATAACAGAGAAGGTCACATCTCATAACGTTCAAAATGTCATCAGAATATCATTTAAAATGAGCTCTATGGCATAAGTGACTTTCTCTGTTACCGCAGCAATTCACAGACATCATTATCAATGATGAACTGATTCCTTATGCCGGAAAAACGCTGAGTTGTGTTGTTATGCTGAGAAAAATGCAGTTTGCTGGTTATGAAATGTCGATAGAACGAACCGAATGTTGGATATTAGAGTGTCAATTAACATTTTATGAAAAGATTAACATTTACCGAGTGGCAAACTTACCCTGCTCTGATTGGCCGGCAAGAGATTCAGCCATTTTGTATTAATACATTCTCATTTCACTGTGCATGTGACATCATGTGATCTCACATAAGCATGTGATCCCGCATACACATTGGATTCTTGTGATCACACAATCTCACATACATAGTGAATTGAGAATGTATTAGTACAAAATGGCTGCGTCTCTTGCCGGCCAATCAGAGCAGGACGAGTTTGCCACTCTCTCCTTTGAGGCTCTTTAGCCCATAATACGTCACGCTCTTGGGGAGAGGCGAGGGGGGGTCAGCCAGAGGAGCCAGAGTGTGACTTACCATGTTAGCTCTTATGGAGAAGCGCATGACAAAGGGGGAGGGGAGGGGTCTAAAATCTGACAGCGCGTGACGTATTATGTGCACGGCCCCTTACTTGTAAGCACATCTGTACTTTTTTGTGTAATATGTCATTTTTGTCCGATCAGTTGTCAGACATAGGGATAGGTATCGGAAGCCAAAGTATCGATATTTGGTATCACGATACTATCAAAGTGTTTCAGGTATCGGTATCGATACTTAGAGAAAAAAGTATCGATACTTGCGGTATCGGTATCGATATTCGATATTGAATACTTAAGTAAAAGAGATGCAGAAAATATAGAACAATATGAAAAATGTTTATTTAAACATTAAAGAATATACAAAAACGATATACTAGAACATATGTACGTCAAAAATTGTTTTTACAACAGAATTTTTTTAAGAAAACCAAAATTTCTTGTCCAAGCTGGCGAGGAATATGCGCTGTTGTAGGTGTTTGGCTGTCAAACGACAGCTATCGTCATTCATTACCCTCCCGGCTAATGAAAATAGTCTTTCAGCCGGGACTGATGTCGCCAACGCAGAAAGAAAAATCTTCGCCAATGGATGTAAATGGGGATATTGATGACCAATGGAACTCCAAATTTCCAGAGGGTTGCAGGTCCGTGCTACTGGATCCCTGTTAAAAAAAGCCTTCATTTCTGCGCGAGCCTCGCTTGGCAAGTCTTCAGTTGAATGTTGGTTTTTCGATGAAACCGTGGAATCGTGCAGGCTCCAGAGGTTTTCACTTTCCGGTTTCATTGAATCCTCAGTACAAGATAAACCCGGCATGTCTGTGGCAACCGAAGTGCTGTTGGCATCTTTTAGTAATTTCACGATTTCATCCTGTATCAACGACTGCGCCCTAGAACAAGGATACGCACTTTGGAAGTGCATTTTCATAAATCGTGGGTAGAGGAGCGTTGCTAAAGCGCATGGCATTTTTTTCTCCAATTCCCTAAAACGTCGCTTCATTTCGGCCATCAAAAAATTTTTCAAATTTGAGCGGATTTCACCAAATTTGTGGGCTTCTTCGTCAGCAGTGCTTGGCACGTGCGGGAGTTCAGTGTCGCGTAATTTCTGAAACAAATAACATTTTCTGTGATTTTTTTGGGAAATAAATCTATGTACATACGGTATACATATTCACAGAAGTCTGGTGACATCGAAAAAACCATGAAAATCTAAGAAACTAGAAAAAGTAGATATGATCAACTCCGCTATTTTGGACCCAAAATCGTCGGCTTTCTATTACATTTTTTAAGGACAAGTCTTAATGATATTAGTCAGTAAACGATTTTGGGTTCAAATAGGGGGGTAAAGCATTCCTCTTATTTAGTACCTTAAAAAAACCAATGATTTGTTTTTTGTGGTTTTCTCGTTTTTTTAAGAGAATTAACTCAAAAAACGCCTCCAATTTTTCAAAAATTTTAAGATATTTCAGAACTGTAAATTCAATATGATTTTCAAAATTTTGTAAGGTGCTTAAGTTTTTTGAATCATTTCAAATTCTAAAGTTATCCAAATTTTTAAATTATAAGAAAACGTTAAAAAGTTAGGAATTATGAGAATTGTTGAGACATATAATTCACCAAAAAAAAAGTTTTGGGTACAAATCTTTTGGTGTATAATAGCTTATCATTTTTCAATTTTTATAGACTTACTTCAGAAACCATTCGCACAATTGGAATAACCTTGCTGAGCGTCGTACTCTTTTCCTCGGAAATTTCCTTAGTTGCCAGATGGAACGGCAGAAGGACGTCACGGAGAAACTTCAAGGTCTGCAATTCTAGCCCGGAAAGCATTTTGACCTCTGGAAATTTGGTCGCAGCAACGGAGATGATATCTTCCATTGTTAAAAATCTGTCACACATCAGATATGTCGATCCCCATCTTGTAATAATGTCTTGAATCAAACGAAATACAGTACCCTCTGTTTTCCCCTGTTTTGTTTGTATGTCTTTCAGTGCATTTGCGAAATTGTAACTTGAGTGGGAAAGAGTCACTATGCACTTCACTTTCGACACCAATTCGGGGATGCCAGGCACGTTCGGAATCTCCATGCCATCTTTTTTTTTCCCCAAAGCATATGCCGGTATCAAATTAAGCATATGAGCAAAACAAGGCATGTGCTTTGATTTGCCAAATGCGTCTTTTACTGCTTTCACCACATTCGGGGCACTGTCTATCACGCAAATGGAAACTCGGTTGGAATCGACTCCCCAATCGTTACAGAATTCTAAAATTTTTTCTGTCAAATAATCGGATGTATGCGCACTTTTGAGAGGTTCAACACCTAACATAATGGACTCGATTGAATCTTGGTATTCAAAATGAGCGGTAACCCCCAAGTAGCTGCTAGTTGTGTGTCGTTCTGTCCAGCAATCTAGGGTGATACAAATCGCTGGAATTTTCATCAAGATGTTTTTGATGAGTGTTGATTTCTCGATGAACTTTGCGTCCAAACGATTGGTGAGAGTTGCACGGCATGGTGGAGTCCACTGGGGCACTGCTATTTTCGCAAAATGTTGAAACCCATTTTTCCCAGGGGTCGAGAGTCTGAGATTGTCAACACATACCATATACAATAGCGCATCTTCCAACAAACCGGCACGCTAACCACCCGCTAGAAGAAAAGTAGACTTAGATACTAAATTTTACGTATTTTTTATTTTTGAAATTTTCAATATAGTTATATATACGTACGTTTATAAGATTTCTCATTTGCGAAAATGGTGTCTAAAGTTGGTTGCATTATGGGCTTCGGCGTTTGTGTACTACGAACAGGCGTTTCAACATTTTCAATTGAACTGCGACTTGTAGAAGGTTGCGAAGAGTTGTCAATTTCGCTTTGATGACTTGAACTCTGAAACGAGAGAGAAATAAATAGTGTTTCAATAAAACTTATTTATCTGCTCAATATGTACCAGGTGTACTCCTTATTAATTTCCGGTTTTTTTGCAAATAAAACACATAATTCCAAAAAAACCGTAACCTTTATTTTATTCAAAGTATTTTCCATCGCTTTCTACACATTTTTTCCACCTTTCTGGTAAATTGTGGATACCACGCCAGTAAAAATCATTGCCTTTGAAGGTGAACCACTCGGTGAGCCATTTTCGTACGAGTCGAAGCGCTGCTCAGAAAGGGCATGGCCCAACGAGGCAAAGAGGTGGTAGTCGGATGACGCCAGGTCTGGTGAGTAAGCCGCATGATCAAGCACTTCCCACTTGAGCCTTTCCAGCGTGTCACGAACGACTTTCGACTTATGCGACGGCGCATTGTCGTGGAGCAAAATCACCTTCTTCCGTCGTTGTTGATATTCTGGTCGGTTTTCCACAATGGCTCGGCTCAAATCTTTCATTTGCTGTTTGTAGCGAACAGCATTCACAGTTTCAGCAGTTCAAAGTATATAACACCGGACTGGTCCCACCACACACACAGCATGACCTTCCGACCGTAACGATTTGGCCGTGCCGTCGATGTCGATGCTTCACCTGGACTCACCCACGATTTGTTGCGCTTAGGGTTCTCCAGGAAAATCCACTTTTCATCACCAGTAACAATACGATGCAGTAAAGACTTTCTTTTGTATCGTTGAAGCAGCATTTCACAGGTCACTTTTCGATTCTCCATTTGTCTCTCGGTCAGTTCATGGGGCACCCACTTTCCACACTTCTGAATTTTTCCCATGGCTCGCAGACGTTTGGAAATTGCTTGCTGTTGAACTCCCAACGCATCTGCAAGCTGTCGTTGCGTTTGCGTGTCGTCTTCATCTAATAATGCTTGCAATTCGGCGTCATCGAACGATTTTCGCTTGCCGTAGCGTGCGGCGTCGTTCAGGTCGAAATCTCCATTTTTGAACTGTCGAAACCACGTTTCACATGTTCGAAGTGTTAATGCACGATCACCATAAACTTCCACAAGCGCATAGTGGCTCTCGGACACTTTTTTCCCCTGATTGAACATGAAAAGCAATGCATGGCGCATATGCTCAAAATTCGGTACAAAATTCGACATTTTTGAAGCGCAATAAAAACTTACTGGAAGATTTTTTCGAGAAAATGTCAACGCAGTTCAAGCACTCGATATGATTGAACAAAATGACATACGGTATGTGTTACCAACAGCGGTACAAAACAGAACGCCATCCATTGAAAAAACCGGAAATTACTTAGGAGTACACCTGGTATATATATGGAATATATTTATATGTAATTGATATTTTATATATTGATTTATTATTTATATTTTACTTGTATGGTTTTATTCATTCATGAATTTTTTCATTACTCCTTTAAGTTAGTCGTGTATTAACTATGGATATATTACATGTTGATTTTTATAATAAGTATGTATTATTTGTCAGTCATATATTATTTATATAGTAGTTTTCTCTTTGAGTGATGTAATTAAAAATTATGTAAAATCATAGTTTTCCAATAAATTTTATTCTTCTTTTCAAATCGTCGATGTTTTGACGGATACTTTTTTACTGTAATTCTGGAAAATAGAGGGAAAAATACATCTATTGGCAAATTTTCACAGTTTTACTGTGAAAATTAGATAGTTTTTTCACAATGCGAAAATGAGCAAAATGTAATTGGCGCCCATCTCTGAATGAAATAGAATAATCTACTATAATATAATATATGTTATAGACTTTATCGTATATTATACAGAGTGTACCAAATTCCCGTATACAAAAAGAAATAGCAGATTCCTTGCAAAAATCTTATATACTATTTCTTTTGTCATTTTGCGAAAAACTCAAAATTCAAAAAAATATTCACGTTTAAAGTTGAAAGAATTAACGCGCTCTTTCGAGTAGTGGGGATAAAAATCACGGACTAAAATTTACATAAATTTTTTTCATATTTTTCTGAGTCGAAAAGTCCTTTGCCACTTCTCACAAAACTCAAAATCAAAAAAGATATTCGAGTTAGTTTTGACCAACCAGATTTGTTGAATTTCAAACTCGAACATCTTATTTAATTTTGAGTTTTGTGAAAAGTAGGAAAGGACTTTTCGACTCAGAAAAATATGAAAAAAATTTCGGTAAATTTTAGTCCGTAATTTTTATCCCCACTACTCGGAGGAGCGCGTTAATTGTTTAAACTTTCAACTCGAATATCTTTTTGAATTTTGAGTTTTTCGCAAAATGGCAAAGGAAGTAGTATCTTAGATTTTTGCATTGAATCTGCTATTTTTTTTTGTATACGGGAATTCGGTACACCCTGTATATAATTTATTTTATAATAATTTGAATACTTTCAGAATTATTACTAAATATAAAATTATTACATTATATATGAATTATGAATTTTTTGTATCATATTATTTGTATTTTATTCAATAAATTGTCATATTCTTATGTTTGAGTTTTTCATTTTTGTTTTTTTTATTTAATAAATTTTTAAAACCGCATTTTATAAGATCGATCATAAGATCTATAAGATATATAAGCTATATATAAGATATATAAGCTCGATCATAAGGTCGATCACAAGAATCGATCATATTACAAAACTGTAATAAAAACGTTTGAACCTATAAAACAAAATATGGAAATAAATAAAAACTACAAAAACAAAATACGAAAAACAATTTTTTTCTCAACCAAAAATCGGACGAAACAGGATATATCTTACAGCAAAAGGATTATTTTGTGGATTTCGAGCAAATTCTGACGTCGCCGACTCATTTGAGGATTGCTTATTCTGTTCTTCTGGGTATATTTTGTGATGAAGGCTCAAGTGTTTCCACAGGTTCGTTGTGTTTCCAGAAAAAGAGAGCATTTTACCGCATGAATTGCATTGAGCTCTTCTGTCGGTGATGATAAAATATGACCTTGCCCCTTTTACGGGAGCCATGGTTCTGTTGTAAAAATAGATACCTAAAAAATTAATTTGTATAAATCAAGTATAATTTTTATTCATTCTGTTGAAAAAAGCAAGGTAAGGAAAATGTGATATATTGTTTGAGTATCCTGCTTTCTTTGATGGGATTATTTTTTAGCATGAACATGCTTTTTTTATGTAAATCTATTGGAAGTTTTGCTGGATTTTTGGAGAAATTCGATGTTAGTATCGTTTAGGGCGTATAATTGTGTATTCTCAATGTACTTACGGTTGAATTTTTCGATTATTACCTTGTCAGAGATGATAAATTGCTTTTATTTTCGCGTTTAACTTTATTTCGGAAATTTTAACTTCGGGTTGTTGTTATGAGCTGTTACACTCATCACAGACCATCGCAGACACTATATATTAAATGCAGCCAACACAAAATCCAAGTATCGAGGTAACACCAAGTATCGATCATGAGAATATCGATACTTGACGATACTAAAATCTTGCAGTATCGATGCTAAAAAACCGATACTTACAGGTCAAGTATCGATATTTCGATTCCCATCCCTAGTCAGACCCACACGGCATGTAATATTACAATCTTTCAGTTACATGTTTATAATATTTCAATACCTGCAATTTAGGTTGAAATTTGCCAGCAATATTTCTGAAGCGGACATAAGCCATGTCGGGAACTTCCCTTTAAAAAAAATTCAACAATCATGATTCATGTCATGACTAAATCATGTCGAAGAAGCTCAATATTGAATGATTTTCTTTCTATGGGAAAGATACTGAATGAACATAAGGCAAAAAAATAAAGAAAATAATAGAATGAAGCAAGTAATGTTTTTAAAAATGAAGCCAACGACGAAAAAACGGAATGAATGTATATTTTTCATATTTCTTCTTGTACTGCGTGTAATTTTTAATAAACATGGTTGTTCTCAACTGAATTTTTCATTTCATATCTTCAAGTTTACATATCTACTGCATGGCTCAAAAATTTGTTTAGTGGCAAAAAAAAAAAACGTTTTACTCCACCATGTAATTGATTATTTTGTTACTGTTTTATTACAGTTTCGAAAAAAAGACTGAACGAGCTTTTTTCGCAGAAAAATCACTAAATATGTTATACTATTAGAAAATATTCATGACAAAGTCACCAGCAAGAAGCATGTCTTGAATGCCTTAGTTGCTCAAAGAAAATGTATTAGAAAATTAAGCATGTATTTCCCTATGTGTATGCAGGATTATGTAATTTATTATTTCACCTAATCTCAACAGAGCCGTGAAATCACAAAAGTTTAATTTATAGTTTTATCAATCTAAAGAATTGATAACTGACAACATTCAGTTAAGTTTCCCGGGCAAAAATGGAAGAAAAAAGTTGATAAGAAAATCAGGTTTATCAAAATCATACAAGTCGTACATTGTTAGTACACAAGTATTATAGGCTTATAAGATTCGATTCAATGTTGCATTCCACTTGCCAAGTACGATTAATAGCTATTTGTGCGACTAGTGGGAGAAGAAGATTCCACAAGTGTGAAGTTTGTTGCATGAGCGTAGCAAATGTGACAACTTACGAGTGGAATATTCTCCAGCGACCACTAGTCGCACACAATATTTTGTTCAACCACCGCAAGAAATATGAAATTAAGCGAAACTAAGCGGCCCGCTATACATTGTTGACAATGAATTGATCGATCAATGGCAGACATCTTGGAAAATGACCTACAACAATCGCTTACACGTATAGATTTGAATTTTTAGTTGTAAAACCGACCAAAAACAAGTTCTAATTGTACAAGATTAATGGCACAAATAATTTTTATGTCATGAAACTTCGTAATGCGTTTTCCTTTCTCTTTAACCCAACTATCAACAGGACCGCGAAATTACATATTTCTTGCGGTAGTTGAGCAAATATAATAAATTATAAATGCTCTAGAAAACTACAATTCACAAATATTAAATTAATTTACTGCACTTGTCCAACGTAAACAACCAAATTACATAAATTAACGCAAGTTATGCTCTAACTTATAAACATCATGATAAGCATTGCGAACCAATGCATACGGGAAACAACTCTCGAACGAGTCCATCGTGAGGAATGGGGACTCCTGAACAATCTGATCCAGTAACAAATACACCGACTCCCTGTTTTTGATACTCTCCTTGTCCGCTTCCTGGCCCAACCTCAACAAGCTCGAAGAAGCCAAAGCCAAGAACTCCTTCATCCGATCTTCGATGTCATTTTGTCCGCAAATGGTAAAAAGCGCGCCGAAAACATTATTGATCGCTGTCGCCATGCAATGGATATTGTTAGAGTGTCCTTCAAGGGAGGCTCGGTAAAAGGAATTTTCATTGCGCGCCAATTTGGGTATCGAAACGGCAACGAACACCATGAGAAGACAAACGAGAAGATGCTCGTCTTCGTCAGAATCTGCCTTATGAGGCTTCAGCGCAGTTGTCAAGGTCGGGTCTACCTTGCAGGTCAATCCCGCTGCTGAGGTCATCTCGGAAACCACTCGCATCGGGTCACCCGATGGAAGATGGTGGCCAAAGTCCAATATGGAGCTCAAAAGGAAAGGAATACGTTCTTCCAGAACGCAAACAAGTGCCGACTGTGCTAACTGCCGGAAACTCAAGATTACCCCGATGATGGTGATTCTTTGGAGAACGTTATCTACTTGCTGGAGCCGCTTGAATTGCTCTTTCATCACTTCCGGTTTGTCGAAATTGGTGCGAAGGGCTATCAGGACTTCTTTGTTGCCAGCCACAAGTTTTTTGAGCTCCAGAACCTGGTTCGTGATATGCCACATGAGAGTCTCGTTGAGCATCTTCATGCCGTAGGGACCAATGAGCTCAGCGAGGGCACGAAGCTCGTTGATGTCAGAAAATTCTTCAGCATTGAAAGGGATCGCGCCGTCTACGGAGAGGCTGACAAAAGCGCGCTGATTGCTTGAGTAACAAATGTTGCCACCGCTGACGCGGCGTAAAAGAACTTCGGAATACCATGTAGTGTACAGAGCAGCTGAAAGATAAAACAAAAATTAATTCTCTCATGACCTGACTGAACAAATTATGAACTCAAGTTGTTTTCATCACCAACCTATAGTTTTGTCCCCGTGGCTATCCAAAGATTGCGTTTGTTGCAGTAAAGCATTGTTGAACACCCGAGTAATGTCAATATGAACATAATTTTCCACTGTTTGGAGTACATTCATGTAGGCTCGAACGCTGACAAAAAGTTCCGAAGGTTTTGCGATTTCACTAGTGTCCGCATTGAACATCACCATGCCTACTAGCGCCCTTGAAAAACGCGTCTCCAAGTGCTGATGCAAGTATTCTCGCGGGGCAAAAGTGTACTCCCAGACATTGATCGTAGGGCAATAATTTATGGCGTAACATAGCTCGGTGAGCGCCATGTGCAATTTATCCATTGTTGTTAGTTCTTCACGAGTTTTTCGGTAACTCTCGATCCCAGGCCTGTGTACTTCGTAGAGATTCTTTTTGTTCTTATCTTTTTTCTTGCGATTGACTACCTGTAAAATTTAATGTACAAAAACTTCATTATAAAATGGCAAACGCATATGCAAAAAAACTTTCGGGAGGGAAAAAAAAAAAAAAAAATTATTGTTTGTATTGGAAATTTATTGATTGTTTGTGATTTTGTACATTCAGTTTTCCTGAAGAGGGAAAAATAAATGCCGAAAGCTTGAAGAAAGATATTTGTCGGAATTATTCATTTGGTTTTGGCTCCAGAATGATCGTGAAAGGACAATTTGAATTATAATAGAGGAGTATAAAAACAATTGTATCATTGACGGCATTGGATCGGAGAAGTGCCTGCTAACTAAAAGGATAGATGTATTCAGGAGGGGAATAGGAAGAAATGGATATTTTAGGTACATACGAGGAACTTATGGTCTGAGAACAGTTTATTTATTCAAACAATGGTTGAAATTTGTATTTACAATTGCGATTTTGAAGAACCAATTACGTTTTTTGATTGAGTGTCGAAAGTATGATCTAATACCTGGACATATTACTAATTTGAGATTGGATTTACAATTTAAAAGTAATTATGTGAAACGAAGATTTGTTAATTGTATATCGGCGAGGTAAAGGAAGATTTTAAAGTATGAGATAAAAGATGCGCATGTTCATTTGAAATATTTGAGAAATAATGTATTGCGTATGGAAAACGAACTGATAAGAATGGTTCCGAAATATATTCTTCAAAGATTTTTTGAGTATAATTTTGAGAAATACAAGAGGGTTTATGATATGAATTTTAATAGACGTAGAAAAAAATTTTATGGATTGTTGTTAAAAAGTGAAATTTCTCATATAAACTTAAATGAAAAAGGAGTTCGCAATTTGACTGATATTAGATTACCTACAGAAGTTATAATGACGTTGTCTTTAGGAGAAAAGTTTAATTTCCCATATAGAACTGATATAAAGACCCCATTATTGGAATATGTTAAAGAATTAGAAAAAAGGATATTTTTTATAGATGATAAAAAGAAGAATGAAATAAGAACTGATGTTTTAAATGTTTTATTGCGTAACAAAAGAAGGAAGGATCATTTAAAAATTATTGAGATATATTTTGGATAATTTCGATGTTACAAAAAGATTTTTTAAAAATGACAATGATTTGATGGTTACTAGATCTGACAAAGGAGGTGTAAGTGTAATTTTATATAAAAAAGAATATTTTAATAAAATAGAGGAATTATCGAATGATGATTCTACATATAGGAAGTTGAATGAAGGAGAGGAAAAACATGCTTTAAAGAAAGTGAGAGATAAAGTTAAAGATATTTTAATTAGATGGAAAAATAAGAATTATATAGATAAAAAAACATATTTGGAATTATTAGAAACAGATGGTAATTTACCTAGAGTATACGGATTGCCAAAAATTCATAAGAAAGACAACCCATTTAGATTAATAGTGTCTTCAGTAGGAAGTCCTGCATATAAATTGGCAAAGTTTATTCAGGAGCTACTTTCGAAAAATTTACCAAAACCGAAAAGTTATGGTAAAGATAGTTTAAAATTAAAAAAAAAGTTAAAGGGATTGAATTTATCTAAGGAATTTAAAATTGTATCTTTTGATGTGACATCATTGTTTACAAATATCTCGAAGGATGACGCGAAAAATTCACTTGTTAGAAGATACAGATTTTTAGAGCCTTATATGGACATGCCTTGTGAGGAATTTGTAGACAGTGTTATCAAATTGATGGAATTAACATATTTTACTTTTAATGGAAAAATATACGAACAAACTTTTGGTATACCAATGGGTTCTCCGATTTCTCCCATTTTAGCTAATATTGTAATGGAAGATATGGAATTAGATGTTTTGAATAAATTGAGTTATGAACCAATATTTTATTGTAGATATGTTGATGATATTTTCATGATAACAAAGAAAGATGAATTGGATGCGACTTTTGAATAATTTAATTCATACAATGATAGGATACAGTTTACAAGTGAAATAGAAAGGGATGGGAAATTAAACTTTTTGGAACTGGAAATTATTAGAGAAGATAAAAAGCTAATATTTGATTGGTTCATAAAACCGACTTCATCGGAAATATGTATGAATTTTCATTCAAAAAATCCGTTAGTACAGAACAAAAGGATAGTATATGGATTGGTTGATAAAGTTATTAAATTATCTGATGATAGATTTCATAGAAAAAATTTACTTTACAAGAATAACTATTCCATTGAATTTATAAAGAAAAATATTAAGAGTAGAATTGATTTTTTGAAGTATGTTAAATCGAATAATGATAAAAATGATAAATTGTTGAGTAACAATGATGGGAGAGGGGGAATTTTGGTTTTACCATATATGGAAAAAGGACAAAGAAGAATTGAAAGAATGTTTAAGGAAGAAAATATGAAAGTGATATTTAAAAGTGATAATAAATTGAATATGGATATTATAAAAAGGGGAAAGGATAAATTGGGAATTAGAAGACAACAGACTGTAGTTTACAGAATAGATTGCAGGGATTGCCAATTTAAATATGTAGGACAGACAAAAAGATGTTTAGAAGTTAGAATTAAGGAACACGAGGTAAATATGCGCAAACTTACAGATAATAATTCAGTTATAACAGAACATAGAATAAATATGAATCATGAATTTAATTAGGATAAAGTAAAGATTTTAGACAAAGAGAGAGATTATGTAAAAAGAATGTTTTTGGAGATGTTTTTTATTAAGAGGACAAAAAATACTTTAAACAAACAAGAAGACACGAGATTTTTAAGTTCAATTTACGATGCATGCATTGATGACGTGGTATGAGTTCTTATCGGTTCGTTTTCTATATAAGGAAGTGAAAACTGAGGTATTTTTGTTAGTCGTGTACAGGCCACTGATAAGTTCTTGTAATAGCGTATTGTTTCTTTCCTATCCACTTATAAAAAGTTGACGAAATGTATTTACACATAAGATGATTTTAAACTGAAATTTATATTCTGAGTAAGTGGATTAAGTGATCTTGTGATGGAAATTATTGTTTAAATTGGAAATTTATTGATTGTTTGTGATTTTGTACATCAAGTTTTCCTGAAGAGGACAAAGTAAATGCCGAAAGCTTGAAAAAAGATATTCGTCGGAATTATTCATTTGGTGTTGGCTCCAGAATCATCGTGAAAGGACAATTTGAAATAAAAACAATTGTAACTTTCGGGAGGGTTTTTTTGAAAATACATCTTTCCCGTCTTATAAAACCTCAAATATTTGAATACCTTCAAAGTATACACTATTTTTGATTATTATAAATTCTAAATTGGTGGGACTTCAATATAAAATTTTAAGGTTTAACACATTTACTCTCGAAACTTTGTGAATGAAATATTTTAATTTACGAGAATTTTTTCGTCATTCCTCTAGTTTTTCATGTCTTGAAATAAATTATCTTTTTTTTCTAGTTGTAGAAAATTACTAGAATTTCCAACTTCAATTTATTGTATTGATTGTAAACTTTGAGCGTAAGTTTTTTCCAGATATAATTTTTTTTTCAACATCGATGTCAGGTAAATTTTTTCTACTGAAATAATAACTTCCAAAATTTACCATGATTTGTTACAATCGAAAAGTTGAAAATAACAGTCTTTCATATTTCCGGGTATAATATTTACTCAAATTTCTTTCATAGTTTCATTATGACCGTTTTAACTTGAATGTTCTTATAACAATAAGTTTTTATTTTTGCGATTTTTTTACTTTCAAAACTTCACGTCAGCATACCTACTGAATATAATAAGTATAAAATATTGAAACTTTCACATTTTTCTTTTTCTCTTTTTTTATTTTTTAATGTTCACTTATTTACGAAAAAATTTTAATTTGTCAAAAATTGTATTCATAAGTTTCTCATTCTTAGAACTTACTTGAAAAAATTTTAATCGTCAAGCGAAAAACATTGAATTTTCCAAATTAAAAGACAAATATGTACTGTTTTTCTATAGGTACGAAAACTCTTCTGTTTCTGATCACAATAAACTACACGAAAAAATTAACTCATTCAAATTTACAATATTGTGTTATTGAGATCAAAATAAATCTTATGGAATAAACAGTATAATAATGCCATGCTCACATTTGTAATTTGGAGATATAATTGATTTATTACCATCAATATATGAATATGATTTCATTATATTGATAGTATATTACGTAGCAGGTACGGATGTGCGAATTTGGCAAAACATGGTAATTACGGACCGAGCCGAAGGCGACGTTTGTAACCCGTTTTTCCTATGAGCACATCCGTACTTGTTTATGTGAGATATTTTATATCACGATGGCCGAAGTCACTTCCAAATGTCAGTTTTGAGGTTAGAGTGATGAAAAAAATTTCATTAAATTATCAAATGAAATAGCAAGTAATTGAATGTTTAAAATTTATAGTAACATTTAATAATACAATTGAATGATACATGAATAATATCATTAAATATAAAGAAACGAAAGTATAACAGAAAACTGAATTGAAGAGATAATCTTTAAGTTTAGAAAATATTCCATGGAAAAAATTCACTCATTTTTCCCTTACATTCAAAATTAACATACATTGTTTCACTGAAAATTTTAGCGATCAATACTAGTTCTTTTTAATGTTTAATTGAATTGAAATTCTCCAGTAAACTGCTAGAATTCGGAAATTGAAGGCATTGAATTTTACTACTTCTGCAGTAATTATTTTGAATTTTTCGCTATGCTACATTTAACATTATTTTGCAGTTAAAATCTCAGTGGTAGGTATTTGAAATTTTCCTAAAACGACAAAAATTTCAACCAGAAAATTGTATATGTAAATTCACTTGTAAGATTTCATTTTTTCAATTTTCACTGACACATTCATTAAAATAACTTATTTTTTTCAAACTTCGGCAAGGATTGCTACCCCTCAACCCCCTCTCTGTATTCCCCACTGTAAAATGGTTTTTCAAGCATCCGCAAAAAGCTCTTACCTGTGATATCAAAACAGCGCAATGCTTAGGCAAAAGTTTGTCGCTCATATTGCACTGCTCGTCGCAAATAGTTGTTATTATATTTTTCGCCTCCTTTGCCATTTCATCCAAGAACATATTCACCACTGACAAACTCCTTTCCCTTATATGATGCCGTTCTTCTGGACAGAGCTCATGCGTGCAACTCTGCAAATGCATACAAAATCATTGCTATTGGATTTAACTCTCCCAATTTGTGATAGAAAATCGTATCTGCATACAATCTTTTATTTTACCTGAAAATGACTGCAGATCAGTGGAAAAGCCACGATGTGTCTATTCTGTGCCGGAAACTCCAAGCACATGTGAAATTGATCCTCGAAGGTTTTGCTGTAAAAGCAGAAAATGGAAAGATCGGAAACGTCGACCAAAACGTCGTCCAAGTTGTCCACCATTTTAGTGTGAAAGATTATGGTGTCCATGAAGGAGGCCAGCTCGCGATTGTCCATGAGACTTGTGTTGCTTTTGGAAATGGACATGTAGGCCTGGAGACGAAACCAGTCGAGTCGAAAAGCTCGAAAGTCAAAGAGCTCGTTGTCTTCGACTTGTTTGATGGTCAGGTTGGCGATGGTAGAGCACATGTCACTGAGGATGGCGCCCTCTTCCTCGGAGCAAACTGGCATGTTCTGGATGAGCTGGTGCAGAGCAGGCGCGTCGAAGCCTGTCAGGAATTGAACGTAGTATCGTTGCAATACTTGGGAGTACTTTCGTATGAGGGCGCGGAGTTCCTCGCAGTGGAAAAGCAGCTCTGTGATTTGGCGGTCGACCAGGTCTTTGCTACCACGGTTTTTGCCTTTGCCTGAAAATTCAAGAAAGTTTTGATTTTGAGAAAAACATTTCTTCGATCTGAAATGAAGAAATTATGAGAGCAAGACATGGAAAACTGAAATTCTCAATTAATGATTATTTATTCATTTCCAATTACCTTGAACGGGTGGTTTGTCCCCGTGCCTTAAAAGCCATAAAACTTCATCTCTAGCGTGATTGAGTCCCATAAGTGCAAGCAAAACTTTGGGTCCCAAAAGTCCTGGTTGGTCAGTGAAAATTAGTCCCAATTCTTTTAGAGCTGTCCTCAAGAATTTTCTTTTTTCTCTATGCCTGTAGGCTGCTTTTTGCACCGCCTATTTGCCGTAAAATATTTCTTTAAAAATTGAGGTTAATAGTAGCCACAGATAATAGTTTTTTTGCCAATACAAAAGAATACGTGGAGTAACGGTATATGTATCAATGTTACACAAAATTAGATTCACAGGAAAAATTTACAAAACTCATACTTTTATTACCTGATTTTGACACTCCTTCACTTCGGACACCCTCTTTCCGTATCCCTTCAATCCCTCAAAGAAGCTTTGAATGTATTGATGAATGTAAATAACCTCATCTCTAAAAAGTGCTAAAACCCAACCAGATTCTAGCGCAGCGAACCAGAGCCCATTGGCCTCTTCTTGACCAAGGGCACTGTGACACAACGTGAATCCCAAAATGACCCATCTCTCAATTCTATCGCTGCTTAAAGTTTCGCATGACATCGTGTCAGTCGTTGTTGCTTTCAAAAGTTGACCCGGACTCCCGACCAGACTAAGTTTTTGGTCCGTTCGCCAGACGTCTGCGGAAGTGTTGCGACCTGGGTAAATCGGCCACAGGGAGATCAACGCGCTACGAAGAAGTTTGAAATGGGGAACGAATTCTTCGGAAAGTTTTTTCAAGGGAGTGTCGTAGTCGATGATTAATTGACCAAGGCGAGGAAAACTCGAGTCTGGTTGATCGTGCACCATCTCGTGGGCGGCGTTGAAGAGTCCAAGGACAGCCTGTATTAATGCGATTGGCTTATTTTTCAGTGATTTCTATAACTTGAATATTAATGAGAACATTCAGAAGAATGTCCTTTTTTAGAAGAATTTTCGAGAATTTAATTGAGTATTATAAAAAATAGATGGTACATTTCATTTAAGGTTTCTCATACACGTCTTTTCAAGACATCAAAATTGTCCCTTCATCGCTGCAACGACGAATTCATCCCAAACCTGACAAACCAATCATCACTCACCTTTCGATCCTCCACGTGAGACAGCAAAATCATCAAACTAACGTAAGTCACGACTAAATCCAGATAATTCTTCGTCAGATCGAAATTGAGAGTGATATCCAAATGAACTCCTGCGGCATCCATCGTTGTCAGTAATTCGGACACATTGTCCTTGAAATCCAGGAGATCCACGAAAGTGTAGTAGTACAAAGACAATGACTTGATGATTTCATTGCGCAAATTCGTGATGGTTTGAAGGCCCTTGATGTCTACGTTGGGAAACTTTTTGACGATGGTCTTGATAGAAGATTCGAGGGTTTTGTCAGAGAGAAAACCCGGCTTGGATTTCGCGTCGCCACAGGCTTTTTTAATGTTGTATATTCGAGTTAGCATGCCAACGCCACGATCGTTGAGGATCGTGAGTTTCTCAGCCAGCTTTTGCTGGCTTGGCCAAGTTCGAGACATTTTTGACTATGAGTTCAAAAATGACCTGTAAGTTAGAGAGATATTTTTGTATTTAAGAATATGAGTTCATAACAAAATATTGACTAGTATACATTTTTAATCAAATAACTCATATCTAGAAATGAAGTAAGATGTATTGCAAGAGAGTATTTTCAAATTATAAGATGACTTTTCAATTTTAATTCAGTAACTCACATTGTATCATTATGATTTAAGTCTATTGACTAATTTACGTTAAATTCATACTTCAAGTGTTATGTAGCCATAGAAATAATTTTTACTTGCTAAATTTGGTATATTGCAAAGATGACAAAGAATTGAACAAGTTTCTACAAAAATAAGTACCACGAGATATATAATCGTTGAGCTTAATACCTTACTTGAAAAATAGAAGAATTTGATATTTGATAAAAGTTCTATAAAATGAACCTGAGATTAAACTAAAAGATCATACAATTTGAACATATAAAAAATACCTTTTTAATTGTTTTTTTTTTTTTTTTAATTTCAAAATTTCCCGAATACTTCGTTTCCAGAATATGTCTTTGTTTCAGAAACTTTACTTGTATCGTAAGAACATGAAAATTTTCAATATATTAACGAAAAAAACGTTGTAGTCGTCATAAACAAGTAAATAGTAAAAGATCCTAGTACGATATTTATGGTTAATGCAACCCAATGATCTTTACAGATAAAAGAAAAATTTACAGTTACCTCCTTCATTTTCCTCTTTTTTTGTTATTCACAATTTATTACCATGCAAATGTTGGCTTGCAACAGTCATTTATAAATACTACTTTTATTTTCAACAAATCAAAATCTTAACACAAATTTTTATTTATAACAGCTGCCGAAATTGGTCAAAACGATGTTATAAGTATTTTAAAAAAATAGTGTATAATGATACTTTTCTACGATAAAAGTAAAGAGTAAAATTAATAAAAGTTTATTTGTTAATCAGGATGAGGATGATAATAATAATTTTATTATGACTTTTCATGATTTAGGGCAATGTTTGATTTCGTGATTCATGGAATTTTGTGATGATTTACCATTGTGTCATTATGTGGCTTTTGTAATGATTTGTTATATTTTGTCATTTCTTATACAAGGTGTCCCAAAGTGGGTGGATCATCAGAAAACCATCGATGTTTTATGAAATTCTAAGACACTTTTTCCTTTACAATTTTTAAAAATTTTTAAATTCAATTTTGAAAGTGCAGGATTCATCATTTTTTTTTATCAAACCATCCCATTAAAAATTTAGCCAATTAAATTTCAGTACTGTTCATAACAGAAAGTAGATCTATAAAAATTGACAAAAATAATATTTCATCTATAACAACAAAAAAAAGTGAATAAAAATTCTTGTATAACCTATTGGCATAAACAGATTGACACAAATAAGAACAAAGAAAAATTTTATGGTTGTGATTAGTGAGAGAGCTTGACTACATTGTAATACTTCGAAGAAAGATTTGTTTTTATTTAATATTATGTGATGATTAAAATTAATCGAAAACGCACTGTTACGAGCTATTTCATTGAAAACTTCAACAATATACTTTTCATGATTCCCGAAACTGATGTTTTATTGTAAAAATTGCTTTTGTAAAAAAAAGGTAAAAAATGAAGCATTTTATTGTGCATTTTATTTCTAAAGTTGCACTTGCTATTTTATAACTGTGCACCAACGAATAAATGATAGTATTTCACATAAATAAGTACATTATATTATTAAATTCTTGACACGATACGTTGTAACCTCAATGTAAAGTATAAGTGAAAATCAATGAAATACATATGAGTAACATTTTATTTATTTACATATTTCTTTCTGTAGAACTCTATTTACGATGTTTTTCTTTCTGCTCTGTATGAAAAAGACTTCTTTTTGATAATTTGTTGCTTTATTGTGTATTTAAGTTTTGTCTCATATTTTTTATTGATTATTAAAACCCAGCTCTACGGAGCCCGTAGTTATTACTTTATTTTTATTTTCAAAATTTCCTATTATTTTTATAAATTGTATTTTATTCAATTGCTTTGTATCGATTTCTAACCTATAATTATATATTTTTATATTTATTATTTATTCTTTAATGGTTATTTATTTGATGAATTAAAATTTTTTATGAATTTTATGGCTAATTAGTTCTGTTGGTTCTGATTGACTTTGAAAATCATGGTTGTATTGCATACTGCATACCTACAGATCGAAAAAACATAAAATTAGTAATACGGGCTAATAATTTATTCATTTCCCAATGTGTGATGCCTAATACATATAATACACTGGAACTAGTGAAAAAATTTTTTGGTTAAACTTTAGAATAGATAGCTGCTTTTGCCAAAAATCACTCTAATAAAAATTATTTTTTCAACTAAGCGTTTTTGAAAGATTCAATTGTAAAATTAGAGATCAAACGTAAATTTTATCAATTGAAATTGTTAATTAAAAAAAACCCAGAGAATGTTGCAAGTTTTCTCAAGAATCCATTCATTTACCTAATATCTATGGAACTTCCATAGAACTTAAAAAAAAAAAAAAAAAAAAAAAAAAAAAATGAAAAATAATAAAATAACTAGAACTCTTAAAAACACAAGAAATCTACAGAAAAAGTGAGTTCTAAAAAATTATTCCAAATAGTGAGAATGCATAAAACTACCAAGGTTGAAGCATCAAATTCTCGAAATTTACATAGTAGTTGAAAAAAAATTTTATGAATCTAGAAAAATACTAGAAAATACTACGAAATTTCTTATATGTTGAAAAATATCAAAAACACTAAAAATAATAGGAGTTTATAAAATACTGAATTTACATTCAGGTACCTTTTTTTGAAAATTTATGGAAACAGTTAAAATAATCTACCCAACTTTTATTTCTAGAGCATCCAATAATAAAAATTTATGTGTGGGTTTATCAGACATCTAGAAAATTAAAACTCATAAATAATAAAAAATTGCAAATTGTACTAAAAGTTTTAGAAATCTGCGAAGTATTGAAAATATTTAAGGATACTGTTTTCTGGAAAATTTATTGAAATACTGGAAATCTCTTAATTTCAGATTATAGAGCATCAAAGTTTAGAAATCTATATTATGTACATTTGTGAAATTCCAGATGTCTATAAAGAACCAGTATTTTATACTGTATTTTACTGATACTACTGTATTTTATTAATACTGGAAAACATTACAAATACTAAAAATACTAATGATCACAAGAATGCTCAAATTTCATATAAATATTATTAACTTAAATAATATAAAACTACTGAATATCTATAAAACCTTGGATCTTAAAGCATCGAATTCTAGAAATCTTTTGAAAAATTTATAAAAATGCCATAAAATTGTCCAAACTGTGGAAATACTGAAAAATTAAAACGAATAATAAAAGTACTGTAAATCTATGAAATACTTCACTCAGAAAAGTCCTGCATACAGTTGAGAGGGATTGCATTTCAAAGTGAAATGTATTCCCCTTCACTGTCGATGGGTCCTTCCACTTTTAAACGGCGACCGTTTTTAAATAAAACACTTAGCAATTCATTTTGAAATGAGATGGCTTTGAAATTCTTTCCGTTTCATGCCTAAACAAAAATTCATCCAAGTGCAGTAATCTTTCCAAGAAATCTGTCCGGGAAAATCTCTAAAATACTAAAAATTTAATTTATTTTAAATTATAAATTATCGAATTCTGAAAGCCTATATTCCAACCAACAAAAATGCTAAAATTGTAGAAAAACTAGGCTATGATAATAAATTTAATAATAGCATTAAATAGGAATAATTCTAAGAATTAACTCCAATGTATGCAGATTTATTTTTGTCAAAAATTTATAAAAATAATGAAAATCTATAAAACTCTGAATCCTGGAGGATAGAAAAGTGTTACAAATAGGAGATAATCCTTTAAATGGTGTACCTACACCCAGAAACCCATAGGGCTGTGACAACAGTAATATTGCTTAAGCAAGACTAATTTACAGGCTGTGACAGGATTTTGACGAGATTGCTTAAACAAGAATAGCTTATGCTTGTTACAGGCATAAGCGCGGCTACAGCGAGTTTAAAAAAGCTTGTCCTAGGGACAAGTATCGTAACTACAACAGTAGATGGCGTTACAGGAACAGTAGTAATGCGTCCAACAGCATTTTCAAGTTATGCTTGCAGCAGCTGTAAGAGTTTCTCGATGTACTGAAAAACTAAGTTCTGAGAGATGTTGAACAAGATATTTTATTATTTTTAATGGAAATTAATATATTTTCATGAAAACTTGAGCTTGCCAATCAATCGATATCTAAGATGTTATGATGCTAGAGTAAATATTTATAGATACACTGAGAAAAATTCACCGCACTGGTACCGGTGGAAACAAATTTTTTTTATTATACCTGATTGAATACTGTCAATACAGTAATTATTACGGTATCCACCGTACTCATTAAGGTGGATAACCGGTCGTTTGACGGTTTCTAATATGCCAGATTTTGAATATCAACTATGTTGATACCATATCTAAGCACTGTGATCAACTGTGATTCACGGAATTGGCAAAGGCCAATCGCAGGAAGTGATACGGAGAGTCCCGTAAATATCCAGGTGCTACACCGTACTCAGTCCGGTAAATTAAGAGTACTCAGCACGGTGGCCTGGGGTATACATTGCTTTTGATTAAGGTAATGTTTCCTGTCAAAAACGATTACGGTTATGTACCATAATGAGTACGGTGGATACCATTGTCACTACGGTTTTGACCATAAAGAGTCAGGTGGTTGTGAAAAAAAAATTTTTCACCGTAACCAGTACGGTTAAAGTCAGCAATCATCGCGGTGCATTTTTCTCAGTGCACATTGAAATAAATATACATATTGACTTCTATGATATATTTTAGTCAAAGTTTTGGACAAAACTATTTCATGACATGATATTACAGCGAAAAAAAGAAGATTTAAATCGAGCAAATATATACAAAAGGTACAAACAATTTTTGTGATCGTTTTACTATAAACAGGTAAAGCAAAATTTTTTATTTCCTAAGATTTTTTGCACAAGTCGCGATTCTGAACTTTTACCGAAATGTTTTTCAAACTGGAAGGAAAACACTGCAAAAGAAAATAACCACAAGAACCGTAGAATTTTGCTGGTATTCTTAAAAACAAGAGTGGACAATTCAACAAATTTATATCTTCTGAGAAAAAATTACTCACTATTGTCGCAACTGACGTTTATTTTTCTCCTTTCATTAGATCGGTCGCTGTTGGGTGCGTCCCTATCCAGAGCAATAACCACGAATCTTCAAATTCTGTACTTTCAATTCACATTTTCGTTCGAGCTGAGATAATCTTTTCATTAATTTATCATAACTGTTCTGTATTGGCAACGAAATGACTTCCCGGATATAATTTACACTTGATGTGTTTACGATTTTAGCAGATTTTATGTTTGAATACATATGTACATACGTTTGTAAATACGGTAAATACTACTGAATACTACTACTACTACATGGAGCAATTTGCGACTGCGATGATCGCCAGCGACAATTCTGTCGCGGCAATTTTTATTTGAGCATTAAAATATGTACGTATTATTATAGAACTTATGTAAAATATACTGTTTATAATAATAAAATACTTTTAGTGCCTTAGTATAAAGATGCGCACAGGCCTTAAATTCAATCAAGCTACAGAAACTGTTGCTTGCGATCGTCGCGCGCTATCTCTGTCGCAGTCGCAAATTGCTCCATGTAAAGGCCGCTTTACATACATATATATATATTTTCATTGTAAAAGCTGTCTCGCATGTGACGTTTCAGACGTCACCGCCAGTCACCGCCGTCAACAACAAAAATTAGCTGAGTTTAACTGAGTTCAACTGCGTTTAGTCGTCATCGGCTACATAAAATTTGTGGTCACTGGATGGGCGAAAATGAGTGAAGTGTTCCCGGATAATTGTGAAGTGCGAGAATGGGTGGCTGCCTAGGCACAAGGAGCAGGAACGCGTCCGTCGACGACACTTCCGCGAACTCGACGCGCGGTAATTCAGGTAAGACCTGGTGCGAAAAAATCGCCATCCCCGCGAGTACCTGACAACCGCAGCTAACCTTGAACTCGCTTTCCATTCCTACACTCCGTCCTTTTCCGATTTCGCGTTATTCCCCCGGATTCGAGGATTCCTCGATTTTTCACGATTTCGCTATCGGAATGGACGAGGCAGATCCATAAATGTAACTCGTTATCGAAACGCGATCTTTTTTGTCTTTCGAATAGGTATTTTTTTTATTTTCGGGTTCGGTGTTTCAAGGATTGTTGTGAACATAATGGTTACAATATTTAGTTATAATTTATCAATCAATACAGTTTTCAAATAATTATAAATTTTTGCCAAAGGCGTGTGCAAAAAAAATTTGGGGAATAGTATCTGAAATTCCAAATTAAATGTAGATAGAAAAAATTGTGTCCATTACTTTTTATAGTACATGTTGAAAAATATTATCTAATATTACTATTTCTAATGTAAATTTAATGTAAAGTAAAATAAAAAATTATAATAATATTTCTGATATGTTTATTTCAATAACGTTTCCAACTGTAGGCATATATTTTTGGAAGGAGTTTTCTGAAGCAATAGATTTATCTACTTAAATACACATTTCAACTTGATATTCTCAGTCAAACATTACTATCTAATATCTATGTAAGAAAAAATTGTATTTATATGTAAGTATACTTAATATATATTGATTGATATAAAAATATATAGATCTATAGTCTTACAATATTTTGAATATTTGAATTGTGTAATTTCTACTTGTACTTTCAAGAATTCCCTATTTTTTTGTCTATAATTTTTTTAAATTTTGAATTTGATAGTTGAGCATATTGAATTTCAATATTTCATTATAAAGATAATTTTATTATCAAATTATATACAGTTAGACATTAATATTAAATTTCTCTTTGAGAAAAAATTCTGTTAATAAATTAATATAATAATCAAAGTGATGGTCAATAGATTTATCGTCTTACAATTAGAATATTTTGAATATAGGGATTGTGTAATCTCTACCTGTACTTTTAGAAATTCAATATTTTTTGTCTAAAATTTTCTCCAATTTCAAATTTAACGGTTGTGCATATCTAACTTCATTATTTTGTAATGAAATCTTTTTATCCGAGAGATTTAATTTTTTAATTTTACAGGTTCTCGTGCGCTGAATTCGCGAGAACTTTATTTTTTTTCAGTAATAAAAAATAATTCTCGTGAATGGAATTTCGAACCTATAGTATTTTCTAAAAAAAAATTTGTATTTAGTTTAAACAATAACTTTGTGTAATTTTTTTATAATTTAATTTCAATCTTTTACATTAAAACATTTTGTATTAAAAAAAAATATTAAACTTTGAGATTCTTAAGTGCGATATCTTAATTTCTTTTAAGTTAGTTTGATTTTTACTACTTAAGTATTGATGCTCATCCAATAAATTTATTTTAGGATTATTTTTTACTTCAAAATTAGTGGTAACATACTGAACGTTTAAAATTCAGATTTGTTGGTTTTATTTTTTTGCCTTTTCTGTTTCTGATTGCTTACTTTTTAATGTTAATCATAATGATTTTGTACGAATGTCCTAAAATCTGAAAATCTCAACATGAAAATCTTGTCATTCATCCAACAAAATGTTTAATTAATGATTTATTTACTCGAAATTTGTAGTAATATACTGAACACTTCCAGTGTGAAATACTTACATTTCATAGTCTTTTCCTTTTTTCAGGTTTGTATTTTCAAAGCGAAATGTTCATTTATCGAAAATTGTATGTATGAATTCCTTATTTTCAGAACTCACCTGTAATATTATAAATTCTTAGGTGCAGAACATATAATTCTCAAACTTTTAAAATGCTCTTTTATTGATTTTCTGTATTGAAATTTTCCCCTATTTCTAATGAAAATAAATTTTCGTTTGAGAAACTTACTCTTCAAAATTCACAATGTTTAAGAAAAATTTTAAGGTACAGAATATTCAGTTTTCAATCGTGACATGTTACGATTTTATTTTTTTAATGCTTCATAATTAAAAATTCAAATAAATGGACACTTTCCGGCTTAAAATGTTAGCTATCAAAACAAATCATTTAAAAGTTAGATGATATTCAAATTTTGTACTCGACTGTTAAAATTCTGAAGTTGAAGGTATACTGAATCTCTTTAATTCAACATTAAAAATTTCTTATCATTTTCTGTTCCACATTTAAAATTATCATACAATAAACTTATCAATACCTTGTAGTTTTCAAATCTTTTTTTACTAATATTTATTTAAATTAGGACTTTAGAAGCAAAATACATTAATTGAAATCAAAAATTGTATTTTTGGCATATTACAATTTTCGCTCTAATATTTACAAAAATAATTGATGTTTTTGAAATCTGTATAATTAATTTAATAATGATGAACGAAGATTTTCTGTGTATGTCAACAAAACCTTTATATGTCAACGTAAGCACTTTTAGTCCAAAATTATATTCTGATGTACACAAAATCAAATTCAAAATGTCAGGAAATGAGCATGCAAAATTAATAACTATTTATTAACAATTTAAGGTTGATGTGAATTCTCAAAACTTAATCAATGGAAAGTTGAATTCTCCCAATCCAAAATTTAACTAAGTTATAAATGAAATGAAGTATTATTGAATTTGAATGGAACATCATCTATATAAAAATTATGCATACTCATGAAAATGTGATTTCATCATTCTGTACTCTTAACGTTTTTTTTTCTGGGTCAATTTCTTGATAATGATGTTAATGTGAATATTTATCATTCCCTTAGCTGCCCCCCCCCCCTTTCCCCCATCGAAACCTGATCATAACAGATCTTCATTAATAGAAAGATATCTGCAGCGATTATCCTGTAATCATACAATGAGTAGAAATAACTTTTTGAGCACGTAGAGATAATGTCAGATGTTTTCGTGACTCATAAAATTTTACTCAGCTTCAGTGTTTGGATTGCACCTTGGTAAAATCAATGAAGTGTGATTGATTGCGCGATTTAAGAAATTTCCGTGCACAGGTGAAAATTGCATGCATTTTTAAAAATACCTCTGGAGTTATTAAGTGATGATGACGGTGATTTAACCACTTATTAATGAAAATACTTATATTTTGAAAAAAATGTGTTATTTATTGTGGATAATGGAACAATAATTTTCAATCTGAGAGTTTATAACTTTAATGCTGAAAGATTATTTTAAAAAACAAGGAATTTTCATTTAATTTCGATAAATGAATCCAAGAACCAGAATAGAGTTGGAAAATTTTTCAATTTAAAATTTTGTCTAGCTTGGGTTTTTGAATTCTGATATTCTGATTACAAAGTGAAATTTAGTTATTATGAATTTTCGATGACTTTGTAAGAGTTGGCTCTGAAAAATCAATAAAAATTTTCATAATACATGATTTCAAAATGTCAATACTTGAAAAAAAAAATCCGAAATTCGCGAAAATTGTACATTTCAAGTCCAAAGAGCTCAAACTTGGGAACTACAGTATATTCAAGATTTTTCTTGTTATGGATCTTTTTTCTTGGCGTGATTCAGATACAGTGTCGAAAATTTCATTGATTTTAACCAAATATTTTAGAAGTTTTCTGCATAATACGTTTTATTGATGCCCATCAACTAATATATTAAACTGGAATCAAAAAACAAATCTATTGAAACTCATTATTTTTTACTTGAATTTAGCAAATAATTTTCCTGAAAATTTACTCATACAAAGGAACTGGAAAAATATACAATTTAATCGACTGCCTATTTCTTCCAGGAAATTATTATTATTAACAGAAACTTTATCTATGTACATGTTCCTTTGCGAAAAATATTAACCATGTTTTAAGACTTTTAAATCTATCCAGCATGCATTATTTTTCTCTTAATATCAAACTTAGATCTTAGATGCTGCCAAAGGTAGAGTTACAACTAAACAATATATTTATATTGTTTCTTGAAAGGAATTTCATACTGTTTCGTCCTGTTATATTTTTTTTTCTTATCAGTTAAAGGTCGTTGCAACAAAATTTTACATGAAGGTGCAAATTCAAATGTAAGAAAAATTATATATTTATTTAAATTTATCAATAAATATTAATTCTAGCAACATGACATACTCAATATCGATTTATAAGCTCAGGCTTTTTCTTTTTGGAGTATATAACTTTATATACAAAATCACAATATCTCATATTTATAGATAAAAATTTTCTACATTGATTTTTAGAACTCGATGATCTAGGGTACAAGGTACAAGATTTCATAAATTGTTGAGAAAAAATATATCTGCATGTATTTGAGATATTTCATATTCATACTATGGCTTCTCTTATTAAAATATTTCATTGGATGTTAGTATTTTTATGATTCGTATTTTTTAATAAAATTCATAAAATTTTTAGTATATTCTGGTTTTTTATATATTTCTGCCTTCTTTGTAAATTGTCTTACAGGTCTTAAGAATTTGATGACCACTACAATTAAGGTTAATTAGATTTTCAATATTTTGAAGAATTTTCCAGGAAACAGTATTCCTAAAGATAACTGGTGTTTCGTAGATTTCTAGTACATATTTCTTGTATTCGTCATATTTTTTTCAGTATTTTTACAGTTCAGACGATTTTCTGCATTTTCATGTAGTTCACATAGATATCTTCAATTTGATGGTTTAGGATTCCAATTATTTTGTAAGTTATTTAGGGAAACGATATCTATCTAGATTTTCAGTATCTAATTGAATTTATGGTATTCTTAGTAGTTTTCATATTTTTTACTAGTGTTCAAATTTAGTAGGATTTTTTAGGTTTTTTAAATAGATATCTAGTTTTTTTTTCTAATATAGATTGCAAAAATTCGATATTCCAGAAGATAAAATTTTACAGATTTTTAGTATTTGAATAAATTATTTTTAAAACATTATCTTCATGGATTTGAAGTATTTCACAGGTTTATAGAATTTTTAGTTCTTTTTGGAATTTTCCAATGTTCATTATTTTTATTTTATTGCATTTCCTTTTATTTCGACACAATCTTATGTATTATATTTCTAAAATTGAGTGCTTTAGGATTAAAAGTTTTATAGATTTTCGTTACATCCACAAATTTTTAATAAAATAATATATGTGTAGAATTTCAGTATTTCAGAGATTTCAAATATTTTTAGTCTTATACTTATTTTACAACATTTATGAAATTTCGTAGTATTTTTTAGTACTTCTTCTATGTGCATGAAGTTCCAAACGTTGCAAATCGAACGAAAAATGGAAAAAGACGAGTATTAATAGAAAAAATTTTTTTTGCTGCTTTCAAGGATATTTCAGTTGAAACAGCAAGCTTTATGCTCGCCAAAAAAATATTTGACTCAATCCTACCCATAATAAAAATTAAAAAATTCATAAAATTCCTCTTTTCGTTTAATTTAAAACGTTTGGAACTTCAGGTACATCTTCTTCTAGTTTCGCAATAATTCAAATGATACTTCAGAGCACAGTTTTTTTTCTAGATTTATAGTGTTTCACAGAATTCTTTTTTTTTTCAGTATTTTTAGTATTTTTTGAATATTTGTAAAATTTTGAATGACTTTATAATATTTTCATGTACTCTTACATAAATATTTAGAATGAGGTGCTCTAGGATTTAAAGTTTTTTTAGATATTATATTAATAAATAGAGCATTGAGGGAATTTTATCTTCATACATTTCGTGTCAAAATTTTGTGCATTTTTTTAGCTATTGTAATATCCTATGTGGATTTCTATAATTCAATGCTCACAAGCAGGGGGGCGGGATGAATGTACTGTCTTCCTTTTGGGATTATAGGTGCCCTATTACCCCCCCCCCCCTCCCTCCGGCTGTGACGTCCTTATATCAGTTTACTTTTCGAATCGTGTGATTAATTCTAGAAGCTGATCAGTCTAGTGATTTTATAAATTTTACACTACAAAAGAAAATATAATTGGGATGTAATTTGTACATATGAACATATTTAATTTTTAGGAAACACAAGGAAAAACCATCCACTTTGCCAGGAAGTGATTAGATGGAAATCAGACGTTCCTTTAACAGAGGGACAATTGAGAAGCAAGCGAGATGAGTTTTGGGACACGGCGCCAGCTTTTGACGGGCGCAAAGAAATCTGGGACGCTTTGAGGGCGGGCGCGGTCGCGGCAGAGGCCCAGGATTATCAGCTGGCCCAAGCCATCCTCGAAGGGGCCAACATTTCAGTGCCCAATGGTTTTTTGACAGAGTGCTACGACGAGCTTGGTACTCGTTATCAAGTGCCGGTTTACTGCTTATCATACCCTATCAATATTGTCAAAGAGGAAAGCGGTCGCGATTCCCCGGCTGATTGTTCAGGTAAATATGAAAAAATGTATCAAGGTCTATCAGAATTGTGGAATGATCTGGAACTACTGTTTGAAGTTATTCGAGTTTTTTTTTTTTTCTTTAATATTTGTACACTGTAAGCATACAAATTTTTGTCAGCAAAAACAAGGTGGTTTCAGGTAAGGTGCAATTTCCTATTTGGTTTTGATATTTATTGGAAATATCAAAATTTTATGTGATGCAAAAATGGAAATTTTTTATTTGTCGCAAATAAAAGAATTTTCGTTTTAGAACTTGATTTTTTTTTCTGTTGAAAATTTCCAAATATAAAACACCCTAAATTCATTTTTTGAGCCAATACTTGTTTTGATATTTATTTTGAAGTGCTTTGATTTCCCACAAAAACCTGAAAACATAAAATTATTATAGTTAGTGTCCTCAAATTTTAAACTGCATTATACAGATTTCTGTATTCGAAAACTGAATTCGAATGGTTTTAGGTTGAAAATTGAGAGTTTTAAACATTTATCATCATAGGAAGTGTGACGAATAATTTTTTGGGGCGGATGAAGTTCGATGTTACAATTAAAAAGTGTTCAAGCTCAGCTGAAAAAATTTTTTTCTCCTATATTAACTGCTAAATTTTTTTCGTTTAATTTTAAACGTTTGGAACTTCAGGCAGATAAAAATTCGGGTACTTTGAAATTGTTTCTACATATTTTCTCTTTACTGCTATAAATTCAAATTTTTAATTTCGTTTTTCCATAAAATATTTATAATATATCGTAATATTATATGATACATTGATAAAACTTGTTCATGTTCAGTCCCGAGTAATAATTCATTTTTCAGATGTTGCGGATAAAAAACTTTTTTGAAAATTAATTCGTTTTTCTTTGAAACAATACGTCTTGATGATTTCAAAATATGAACTGCATTTTTTCATGACTTAAAATAATATGTGATTTTTCGTTATTTTTTCAGCACAAATTTTAATGTTTATAACATTGTTTTCATATTCGTTCTGAAATATTTTGGTTTTTTACATACAAGACTATATTTAAGAAAGTCAAAGCCGTAATATTTGAGACGACAAATTTAAAAATTTCTCAGTTAAGGAATTTCGTTCTTTTGGTCATAAGTCAAAAATTGAGCATTTTAAACATTCAGAAAATGACTTTAATACAAACAAAATTCATAAGTCAAAGTATTAGAAATAAATCAACACGCGTTAGAAGTAAAACTTCTCATGATGCTTTCTTCGAGGTTCTGATGTATAGATTTTTATTCCTCTTAACTTTTCTAATTCTAAGAATTTTTTGTAACGTGTGATACTGTGGAATTTTATGATTTTTGACATTTCGGGTTTTGCGACATTATGTAATTTTGTGGAATTTTGTGATTTTGTGAGATTATGTGACTTTTTACGATTTGTGACATTTTATGATTTTATAAGATTTTGTGACATAATGAGATTTTGTAACATTTCGTGATTTTGTGACTTTGTGACATTTTGTGACCTTATGGCATTTTAGTGAATTTGTGACATTTTGTGTGTTTGTAGCATTTCGTGATTTTTTTGCTATTCGTGATTTTGTGAAATTTTGTGATTTTGTGATATTTTTGATATTTTGTAACATTTTGTGTGTTTGTGACATTTTGTTATATTTTATGATTTTGTGGTTTTGTGGCATTTTGTGATTTCGTGACATTTGGTGATTTTATGATATTTTTTACTCTCTCACTCTTACAGAATCTCAAAATTCCTCCCTGCACTCGGACTTACATCTTACAGTCTTACAGCTTACAGTGTTTCATGTTACACTGTAAAATCTCAAAATTACTCCCTGTAATGGAAAATATTACACTCTTACATCTTAGTCTTACAGTTTACAGTGTTACATGTTACAAAATCTCCAAGTTACTCCCTACATAAATTTTATTCTAGAATAAATTACACTCCTGAAAAGTGATAATGCCGCCTAAGAAGTTTTACTTCAAAAACTCTACATTATGTGTAATATTTGATGATTGGGGGATGAAATACTGAAATCGGAGATTTTTAATAATATAAATAAACTCAAGTTCTTAAGATTTGCTTTTGAATTTTTGTTTCGTTTTCAAAAAATATGCATTGTTAACATTGTTTATACAATACAATTAACACTTACTGGCTGATGTTTAGTTTATAATAATTATGTATATTTTAGATGTTGCATATGGAAAATTTTTTTTATGGTAATAAAATTAAATTTTCATCAATTTTACGTTTTGATAAGAGCAAAACATGAATTACGTTTTTTACGACTCAAAAATCATAGTTTTTTAAGCAATGTTTCCATATTTATTCTGAAATATTTGTTCTTCTGACGTAATAATCTACATATATTCTGGTAACATATTCTAGAAATCTAATGCCTTTCAATTTAAAGCTGAAAACTTACATATTTCTTAGTTCAGAAATTGCGTTTGAAATTAAGTCTTTGAAAACCATTTTTGCATATGTTATTGCTACTGCATTGAATTCAGTGCACTTTAAATTTTAGAATTGATCACAAAATTTTATGAAATGTCATGTTTGAGTACATTCAAAATATTAATTAACATTAAAGAAGAATCCGCATTTGTTACTGAAACTTAAAACTCATGCAATCATCAAGATTACAAAAAATAGTACATTGACATGGAATGTTCAAATCTAAATGGTTACAGTGATACAAAAATTATTAACGTTTCTAAAAAACTGTAATAATCAAATATCAGAAGTGCATTGACACAGAAATTCGCAGGGTAGAACGATTCAAAATAATAAACATCGCCTTTTTTTCATTGCAGAGCCCGTCGATGGTGGAACAGAAATGATACTGAAACTGAGACTTTCAATAACTCTGGGAGACGTGAAATTGCCAGTTTATAGTAAAGACACGATTGGCATCGCCAAGAAAAAGTTACAAGTAAATATCATTTTCAGCTCTAACTTGGAATCGACTTTATAGAAATGCTGTATCGATTCACGTTCGTATCGTCCTTTCAGAGCCAAGAAGGCTTGGAACCGTCTCGACAGAGGTGGTTTTTTGGGGGCAAACTCCTCGGCGACAAGATGCACATAGAAGAGGCCAAGATCCAGCCAGGGTACGTGATCCAGGTGATCGTGAACCCCGAAAAATCCGACGACGTTTCCATCAAGTCCAGTTGAGCGTCGTCCCCGATGCCGGATCGACGTCGTTCGCTAACGAGCGCATTCCGGCCCGTTTTTTACTGTCTCCGAGTTTTTGCATTTTTCTCTACTCTTGTTTGCATATCCCGAATCCGGCTGTGGAATGCGTCGCTCGAAAGCCCGAGTCGATTCAAAGCCCCCCGTGTACAGTAACGTCGACTGAAATAAGGATACATTTGTTTGCGTTTACAGTGAACGCACGAGTCACGAAGACACGTTTGTTTCGCATGATTTGCATTTATCGCGAATATTCAGACGACGCGTTATTTCGTACGAGACTGGAAAATCGCAGGATACCTTTTTTTTGCAGCGCACTGATAAAACAAGTGACGTTTCTGACTGTACAAATTGTTGAGAACGCGCACCAAGAGCAAACGCCACTAGTCACAAATACAACACTGCTTGAAGTCAATTTCGAAAAACACCATTACACGTTGGTTTTGTCATTCGAATCCTGGTTTACCCCGCGTTCGCACGTGTCTTCGGATGTACGCGCGTACACGAAATCCGATATCATATTATCCGCGAACTGAGCGAAAAGAACAAATATAGATATATTTATAAGAGCGCTCGCATTTGTATAATAATCGCACTCGTTCGACTCAGTTTCGGCGGATACGTGTAAATACGGTAACGAAAAATTTTTTCATTTGCTCGAAGAGTAAATTTATTAAAATAATGGTAGGGATCAACTTACGCAAATTATTTATGGTACGGAAATATAACTATGCGTTCGAATTAATGTTGCTGGAAGAAAGAACGAAAAACGCTTCAGGACTTTTTCGTTCGTTTATGTAGTTTATCGTGATTTGGAACATGACTCGTATTTATCGATAAGTAACCAACTAATTCGAGGCGAAAAATGATTGCTCATTCGTATCGTGGATTTTTGTTGCGTTTGTTCGGTTTTTGAGCAAAAAGAAACAAAAAGTGATGATAATGTATCGTATATATTTCTAAACAGGAATATGGAAAGTGGCGGCTTGCATAACCTATGAGCAATTCCTTGGGAAATTTTACTTTCGCCACTATCACTTTTAAGTGGGTTTGTGTACTCTTTCGGGCTCTGTAGACTGCTCAAGCCGCCAAATTTCATGATCTTGTATGTATCAGGGGACAAACCTCGCGAAAATAGCTCAGCTCTAATCTTTGTTTGCTTGGTTTTTCTTCCTGATGCATAACTTACTATTTATATAGATGTGGATTGTATTGGCGTTTTTTTCCTCTCTGGTAATTTTGTCTCTTATCAATGTTTTGAAAGAACTTGAATTTTCTTACAATAATTCTGTTCCTTGCATAAAATTATTCGATTTCTTCGATTCTTATAAGATGATTTTATAAAAGTTGTGTAGAGTATTTTAGTTTCTTATGAGGTTCTTAGAGGATCACCTCAAAAGAATTTTACATGGCTGTTTTGTAAGGCATACTTCTTATGAGGAAATTCGAGTTGTAAGAATTTGAAAAGAATGAAAATTACTAGGGCTTACGGCCATTCACTGTAAACAGGGTTGCTGATATTTGTGCAATGTTTATATTATAATGCACGATTTGGAAAATTGGTGTCCATGGGCAATTGTACCTACTTCATTCTTTGAATCTAAATTAATTTGGGTGATAATTTTAAACTTGAAATTGGGAAGTGGTTCATAAATATACATAAGACAAACCTTAAGTAATTCGATGGAAAATTTTTAAATTGAACAATTTTCAAAACTCATTTGCACGGTATTCAAATTGAAATCTCTTTTGCCTCTGAATTCCCAAAATTTATAAAGATAGAGAGAGAAACAATGCCGAATTTCTGTATGAAATCTATGAAAGTCAGAATATGCCGAAATTGAATTGAATAAGTGTACTTAATTACAAAACTTTAAAATATAAATTTCAAAGTTTGTATCATCTCAAGTTCAATATAATGATTTTACCTGATTTCCCGAACTACAAGCTTTAATTAAAATTATTCAAATACATAAATCTCTACTTGGTTTGAAAATTGTAAAACCTAGACATCAAATTATACATGATTCCTAGTTGAAAAAGTTAAATAATAACTTGTGTAAAACAGTGTTAATATTTGTAAGTTTTCAAATAAACAAGATAAAATCTACTTGTCACAAAATGCAATTTTAAACTAGTCAAGCATTAGAAAATTTCGTTTTTTAAATTCATCAAATTGTAAAAAATGAACGTTAGAAATTTCAAAACCGTTAAATACTCAAAAGTGTTCTTGAAGAACCTACAATTTAGAAATTAAAGAAAATATAAAATTTGAAGTGTTTTATGTCTAAAATATTATATAATACAAATTTTATTATTTGTAAAACCAAAAATTACAACCATAGTCCATAAATCAAATAAATGTTTTTTTTCCTGGGATATCGAAAAAATTTAATTGTCATTTGCTATTATTATAATGATTTTATTCACAAAACTTGAAAAAAGTAAACAAATCTTCAAATTTACGAATTTGAAGTAATGGAATTTTTAAATGTGAAAATAGTATAATCATTAATATAAATAGTCAAAGTTCAAAAAATTCTAACTTGGCGATTCTGAAATCCAGAAAATAAGAAATTTAAACATTTTCTGTGCTGAAACTACAATGTAATAAATCTTATGTACCTCTGGCATAAAAAACTCATTTCTCGTCCAGTTCGAAATCTCCAAACTCGTTTTCTAGTCCTCAGTACATAAAATATCGTACATAACTAGGTCAGAAATTTTATATTCAATCGTGTGATTATTAGCCTCGGCTTCGACTCGGTCTACAAATTTCACACTCTTCAATATAAATTTGTTATATGATACACTATTATTATATTTTTAGAAATAAAAATTAATTAATTTTCTTTGCTGTTAATTCCAATTTTTTTTTTCGCTAAGTTTGAATCCAAAATCTATATAAAAGTTTTCGTTAATTTTTGATTCTTTTTTTTTTCAAGTTCCCCAATGAAAATAAAACCAATCTTATAACAAAATATCAGCAATCCTGCACTAACAACTTGCGAGATGTTAATGTTTTTCAGACTGACAAAACCTAATATGTGATTTTTTTTTATTTAAAAATTTTAGTTGTCTTAATTTTTGTATGGTTTATATATTAATAACGAGATATTTGACAATACGATATATATATCCATTTTTTAGGTTTTTATTGCGCGTAGAGTGTCATTATTAAAGCAGCTTTTTTTTATTTTTACATTAAATCTTTTTGTTACACAATCAATGCATTTATGACGAGCGAACGAATTGTAAAAAAGTTGACGTGCTTATTTTGAAAAGTCATCGACGCATTGCGCGGTTTTTCTGACATTTTATAACCAGGAAAAGAATTCAATTTTATCTGTACAATTGTCATGCAACGTATTTACGGATTTTCTAAAAATAAGTCTTCTTTCTAATGCATAAATTGACAATGAAGTAGTATTACTAAGTGTAATACAAAAATTCACACCGAGGCACCTGAGATTTTTTGAAAAATTTCATCTCAAAAAATAATGTATGGTGTGCCTTTTCGAATTGTTGGAAATTTTGCTGTCTACTGGAAATACTCGTTACAAAAAAGCAGGAAAAATAAAACGTAATTCGAACGATTCTTTATATGGAAAATCGAAACCTCGTGTACATAATAATTTGTAGACGATAATAAGGAGAAAAGTGCAATTCACGTGGCGAATGCCATGTAGGACCAATTCACGATATCCACCATTTTGAAATACGAAGAAACTGACTGATTGGAATTAGAAAATGCAAATCGTGCTTCTTTTCTATGTACCAGAATCTAGCAATTTTTTATCAAGTCCATTCTTGGAGTGATTTCACATAATGCAACCTCGTTTTTACAATGAAATTGAATCAAGGTTCATCGTGATCCACGCATTTTTAAACACAGTTCATTGTTTCATGGTGGTAAATTGTTAAGTAATTTTTTTGTGAGCAATTTATAACACAGTGCTTTAAAAAATAAATAAGCATAGTACTTGGATACTCGCTTTTGATTTATTTTCCATATTTCACTACCTTCCTTTCCTCTAATGACAAAAGCAATGTCACGTATTTTGGTCATTTATTTAATAAATCGACTACATACATATTTACAAAGTTCATTTTTTCCATACCAAATCACAAACATTTACTTGGGTAATCTTTTTAAATGTTTGATTTCGTGGCAAAGCCAAACCATGCTGCTCAAAAGAATAAGACTTCCCGATTGGTGCATCGCTGCTAGCGTCACTGGGACAAAATGTAGTAGAGTTGAAATCCCTAAAAGAACTTGCAAATATCCAGCACATAAAACCGCATTTGCCGCAAGATTTCCTTTCCCGGGTAGTTTGTATTTTCTTGCAATTATGGCCAAACCAGTAACTAGTGATAACGTTGCCATTCCCTAAAAATATGCAAACATATTTTGTATTACTTTCTATTATTTTTATCACGAGATATTCGTTGTTTTGATTTTGCAAATCAAACTCTGAATCATACCAATATTCGATGGTCAAACTGCACAGTCGCTGGATTTTCCATGAAATTCCTCCACATTGGCGTCAACGCAAATATTTCGTCAGGAATCCACTGATTTGCCATTTTAGGGAAAGAGTTGTAAATCAGACC